>JARQOD010000005.1:218238951-218261049 GCA_033576555.1 Oophaga sylvatica | reverse complement strand
GAAAAGGGCGCCAAAGCGTCGTCATTCCATTTGGTCAGGACTGCCCACCTACGGAATCTCTGACAGTATAACTCAGCGTCCTCAAGCCCCTGACTTAATGCCAACAAAGTTTTTTCAGCCTGATCAGTGACATTAGGCTCATCGTACAATAACCCCAAAGCATGAAAAAACGCATCAACATCACTCAAAACAGGATCCCCAGGTGTCAGGGAAAAAAGCCCAATCCTGAGGGTCGCCGCGCAGGAGAGAGATGACAATTTGAACCTGCTGCGCTGCGTTCCCTGAGGACTTAGATTTTAAGGCAAAAAACAATTTACAGTTATTTTTGAAATTCAGAAACTTAGCTCGATCCCCTAAAAACAAATCTGGCATGGGAATCCTAGGTTCCACAACAGGCAACCTAGCAAGATAGGTTGCAATACTCCGAACTTCAGTGGCAAGCTGATCCACACGGCCAGACAACTGTGCAAACTCCATTGAGAGGAAAAAAAAAAAATCCTCCTCAGCACCCAGAGATACAGAGGGGAAAAAAAAAAATGCAACAAACAGAAAAAAAAAAAAAATCTCTGACAACTCTGACAAACTTTTTTCTTTCACAATATTTTCCCTTCTGTGAGTACAATATAATTTTCAGTTAGGCCGGTGATACTGTTATGTTTCGGTAGCTGAGGAGAGCAGGCAAAAAGGCAACACACCAGAGCAGTTGGAATCTATGAGATTGCAGTACCCTGACCAACCACCACAACCAGAGGCAGCCGTGGAGCGCTCCCACGCCGGTCCCAGACGCCTCGTCACAGCCCGAGAAACCAACCACACCCAAAGACAGAAATAGGAAAGCTATCTGCCCCGGAGCAGAACCCCAAAGATAACAGAAAGCCCCCAAACATGTAATGGCGGTTAGACAAGAGGAAATACCGACACAGAAAGAAAATAGTACAAGCAAACGCTGGGGCCCAAACTATCTAAATAGAAAAGGATAGGAAGGGCACCCACTGCAATCCCAGAAAACCCTGAAAAGCACCAACACCACTAACCTCAAAATCACCTGAGACCACACGACCTCTACCACCCAAACCAGCCCTCTGGTGTAACAAAACCAAAACAGCAGCCACTGAAAAAACCGAAAAAAGCAAAAGAACAAAACTCAGTGGCTGAACTAAACTGAGAGGGCAGAAGCCCCCGGAGGGGACCCCGAAGGCCCCCCAAAGAAGTGCAGGACAAAATGCAAAAATATAGCACAAACACAAAAGAAGCAAAAGTCTTATCTGTAAGCAGGAGACGCAGACACGACAAAGCAGGCTACAAGGGAAACTGGAATGAAGGATTCAGACCAGAACAATTGATCACCGGCAACCCTGATGGGAAAATGACTCCCTTATATAAGACCAGTCAGTAACACCTGATTCCCAGTCCTCACAATCCTCACCAGCACCGCTTGTAACCACCAGAGGGAGCCTCTGCTCAGAACTCATCTCAAACCCATTCACAACAGGGCTGTGTTATATACTATGTGGGGCTGTGTTATATACTTTGTGGCTGTGTATATACTATGTGGCTGTGTTATATACCATGGGGGGTACTATATGTATTATATTTATTATATTTTCTGGGGGGTGATCGCATCATACTCTATGAGGGGGCTACATTATACTATATGAGAAGGCTACATTGTATTTTATGGGGAGCTGCATTAAATTCTATGGGGAGCTAGATTATATTGTATGGGGGCTTTATTATACTTTATGAGGGGGCTACATTATATTCTATTGGGGCTGCATTATACTATATGAGGATGGCTACATTGTATTCTATGGAGGGGCTACATTATACTATATAAGGGGCTGCCATATATTCTATGGAGGAGCTGCATTATACTATTTGAGGGGGGCTGCTTTATATTCTATGGGTGGTTACATTATATTCTGTGAGGTGGCTGCATTATACTATAAGGGGGGCTGCATTAAATTCTATGGGGGTTACATTATATTGTATGATGGGGCTGCATTATACTCTGTGGGGTGGCTGCATTATGCTCTATGGGGTGGCTGCATTATACTCTATGTGGGCTGCATTATACTGTATCAAGGACTATGGGGAATACATTAAACTATATGAAGAAATATGGGGTGCATTATACTATGGGAAGTGAATTGTACTACATGGATGACTGGTGGTGTATTATGATAGTATATGGAACACTATGAGGTGTGTATTATACTATATGGAGGACTGAGCAGTGTATTTTAATATATGGAGGGCTATGATGCGTGTATTATACTATATGGAGGACTATGGGGAGTGTATTATACTATATGGAGGACTGAGGAGTGTATTATACTATATAGAGGACTATGGGGCACATTATATTATATGGAGGACTATGAGATGTAAACTGTAGATGTGCTGCTGATTACATGATACTGTATGGGGACAGACTGATCTAATAGTGATTGTTCGGTTCCCATCATCCTTTCTCAGACAGTGGAAAGAGGCCGGGAAACAAGTGTTGAACGACTTCAATATTGTCGATTACACTCATTTAGCGGCCTGAACTCAACGCATGTAAATACAATTGAAATGCTTCTGTGTGATGTGCAATATGTTAGCATTTGGGGCCCCATTTTATACTATGCCTAGGGCCCCACTTTGCCTAAAACCGGCCCTGACCATATCATCAGGCTTCCTCCACCGAACTTGTCAGTTCCTTCAATTTCTCTATCCATTAATACCTTTTTCCCTTGTTTCTTTCAGACCCATTTGTGCACATCAGAACCTGGTCTATTGACTTTCGTCTCATCACTCCAAATAATCGTTTGCAATTTTCTACTGTTCACTTTTCGTACTTTTTTGCAGCCTACGCTTCTTATGATGATATTGAAGTTGAGACTTCTTTACCTCTTTTTGGGCCACCATTCCAGACTTGTGTAACATGAGTTGCATAGATCTTGCATGGACGTCTGAGATTTCACAATTAAGAAGCATATGAGCCACCTCCACTGCCATGTTTGTCGCGTTAGGACTGATAGATCATGTGATGAGCTAACTTGTTGACTCTGATATTTTGCCTGGACAGGACATCCACTTCTGGGCTTTTAAATGGATGGGCAGACTTTATTTTGTATTCTTCCATCTGTCATGGCACTCACATAATTCAGTTTGGCAATTTTCTTGGCCGAGAGATCGCTATCAAGGAGCTGGATGATGCGGTTTCTCGCTTCTTAGGAAATCATCTTCATGGCTGCTCCTTGATTTGAACCAGTTACTTTTTGATTGTGAATTAACCTAATAACACACTGAGCTATTAGGGAATATGAGAACAATTATATTTTGTAGTATAGAGTAAGAAAAATATTTTTCCACCACCAGGAGCAACACAGTAACAATGCAGTGACATGACAAGAATCTGTACAACTAATCATATGCTAAATAGTTGCAAGTCAAATTTATGTATGAGATAGCCGAGATGATTGTCTACAAAATGATAGTAGTCTCACGTTTGAAGCAGTAGTGGATAGTGGGATATGGAGCCTGAAAATCAAAAGTTCAAAACATTGTTACCTTTTTACTTGTCAGTATATATCTAATCCCTTTGAAATTTTTTGGACCCTTCTCTTGACTGATAACTTTCATCAATGAGGTCCCTTTGCTGTGTTGTAAGCTGTTTTTGCTGTAAAATGCAACTAAGAAAATATCAGGTAAGTTCTTCTAGAACAACTAAACTTTATATGGAGTTAATCAGAAACACGTTAAATGATGGCAGTTGTCTAATCTAATAGTATTGGTGTCACTAATAGACGGTAAGCTAGACACTGAGCATTACATGTATCTGTATGACTGGCGCCTTATACAAGCCTTACCCATGGACATATATCATACTAGGCAACCACTTTCTGAATGAATGGTAGGTGCTTCATCAGTGTTTTGCGCCTGTGCTGTCTATGACCTGCTGCAATAGTATTTTAACCTGGTGTTGGTAAACAGGCTGCCTTTTTCATGTGATACTGTTTAACATGAGTTTAAATGTGATTAGCTAATTCTTAACACAACTACATACACACCTATCAAACCACATTATTTTAGTTTTGTTATTTTTATTTTCCCCTTAATTATTTATAAATGGATTTGAACAGATTATGGGTGACGTTATAGGCGGAAAAAGTTCTTAAATGATTCTTCCTGGCATGATTTTTTTAACAAGGCAAAAACCTGCCATTTTAACAAGAGTGTGTAGACTTTGTGTATATCCACTGTGTTTCACATGCAAAGAAAAACAGTTTAACAGTCTCATACTTTTGTCTCATAAATATTCATCAATTTTTCATATTGAACCATAGATTACAAGTGGTGCTACCTACTGCCAATTTGAAAAATGCTGGCAGGCACCATGTTACTAGTCCTAGTGACACTTTAAACGTGTTTTCTTTATATAACATACATATAAATTGTTCTTTTGTGCATGGTAATAGGGTTTGGTGGGAGTATTTTCTCTGGGCAAGAGTTGTACGATACATCACTGCAAAATGTTGAGTGCCTAGGGACTTAGTATACCATCATGTGGGCTCCATATCTGATTTCTGCTTCAAAAAATTATACTATAGTATACTGCATTTTATAAACCTTTATATGATAGAAAAGTACGATAATATTGGTCAGAGAATTTTTTATGCATTTAAGAATAAATCAAGTTTTAGATTGTACAAATAATTTCTAAAACTAAACAGGGTATTGGGTAACGTGTGTCTCCCAGCAGGAAAAAAAACCTGATTATTTCTCTTCAAGAACTGCCCCGCAAAGCAATTCCATGACCTTTTTATATACAGCTGTTTATTATTGTAGATCTAGGCTTGAGATTAACCTTACCAGTCAGTGCCTGTGTGAAGGAATTGAAAAAAGTGTCATATATACATTTTACAACTTTAAACCTTTATAAATGAGTACCAGGAGCAAGGGATAAGAATAATATCATCTCTAACAAAATCAAGATCAAGATTATATATTGTGATGTAAAAACAATATTTTCTCCCTAATTGAGGTTTCAAGTTGTATATAACTATAGCTTCACAATAATGTAATAAAGTTTTTTAGCCTCTAATGTACTTTATGTTTTAATTCCCTTGACTATTTTCGATTTGAACAATGGGAATATTATTATTATATTTCATTCCTTAAAACCATACAGACTTAGTACTGAGGTTTTGCTAAAATAGTATCCAGTCTAGCCAATCCTATACAAGGTAAATTTACAAATCTTTTCGGACCCTATCTATATGTTTATGGGGATAGTATTTAACACTGTTGTTATTAGGCTCAACATCCTGCTTTGCAGAATTAAAATGATACATGTTGGAGTCTAATGTACCTTTTGTAACTGTGCAATATGCAGTATGCGGTTAGCTGCCTCTAGTGGTGACCAAACATAGCTAGGAATCACAATGTTCTAACTTAGAGAAGTTTTCCACCTTCATGAAAGTGGACTCCAGATGCTGTAAAATGCCTGAAAAATAGTAAGCAAAACAGGTACTCACCCATAATAACACAAGCCTCTGAGCTGCTAGAGTTTTTATATCCACTATAATGAGCTCTATTTAGTGTTCCAGTGACAGTGGGAAAAAATTATCAATAAAATTAAAAATAATAAAATTAAAAAAAATTCCAAGAGATCTTTGATCATCTCATGGGGAACAAAATATGCAATAAATATAACAAAAAATGTGTTTAAATATTAAAAAGTAATGTCACCATTACAGAAAAAAAATCTGACTTTTTTCAGATAAAATAACATTTTATTACACACATTTAAGAAAAAAACTAAAATATGCATGTCTACATTATCGTCTTAACCTGGACAATTAATTCAGCAGGTTGTTTGCATTGCCAAAAAATTGTAGAAATTACACAGTAATTTATATTCACCCAAAGCCTGTTACCTTAGGCTAAATTCACATGACAGTGGCATTTTTTTAATTCATTAATTTATTTTTTACCTACTATTTTTTATTTTTCACTTATTTGTTTAGCACTGTGTATACTGTGATAGGGAAGGCATATACTGTCTGTGATTTCTCTATGGGGAATTTGGCTGTCTCTGACAGCAGAAACCCTGCTCCCACAGCTACACAATTGAGTGTAGCGGCTCTAGTATGCAGTGACATTCGAGAACGTCACTAGAGTAGAAGTCAGACCGTTCAGACGTTTAAGCTCTTCACGACATATGGCGTACATTTACGCCACAAGTCACATCCCTCGCTTTGCTGTGGGCTCGCACGCCGAGCCTGCATATTTCCCAGCAGATATTAATCAGCCATCGTGTGCCTCTAACAGCCGCGGGTGGAACAAAGCTACATCCATGGCTGTCAACCTGTTAAATGCTGCCGCCAATACCTGACAGCAGCATTTAACACACACCGGCTGGTGATGCATCATTCCACTTGCCTATTGGCCCGTCTATGAATTGATCTTAGGGTGCCGATGGGTTGTCATAACAGCTGTGGGTCTGTTGAAGACTTCTGTGCTTGTCATGACGATTCTGCTGTGAAAGCCTGTAGCTAGAGTTCATGGGACATCCAGATGATCGCAGCTTCAAGTCTCCTAAGGGGATTAAGAAATACAGTAAAAAGAAAAAAAAAGTTTTTAAAAATAGGAAAAAAAAAATAACACAAATGTTCAAATCACCCACCTTTAGCCCCATTAAAAATAAAACAATTTAAAATACACACATTTGGTATTGCTGCATTCATAAAAGTCTGATCTAGCAAAATATAAAATAAATGAATCTGTAAACAGCATAATGAGAAAAAAAATCAAAATGACAGAATTGCGGTGTTTTGGCCGCCGCAACATTGCAGTATAATGCAATAAGAGGCGATCAAAACATCATATCTACTCCAAAATCATATGAGTAAAAACATCCTCTCGGGACGCAAAAAATAAGTCCTCAACCAGCATATCCTGAAAATTGAAAATGTTACGGGTCATGGAAAATGGCGACACATGACATTTTTTCTTACAAATTTCTGAATTTATTTTCACCACTTAAAAAAAAACTATTTGGTATCTACATAATCGTACTGACTTGGAGAATCATACTGCCAGGTCAGCTTTACCGTATAGTGAACATAGCAAATAAAAAAAATTATTGTGGAATTTCACCTTTTGTTTGCAATTTCAACGCACTTGGAATTTTTTTTTCCCGCTTTCTTGTGTATCACATGATACAATGAATGATTTCATTCAAAAGTACAACTTGTCCTGCAAGAAGCAGCCCTCGTATGGCTGCGTGAACGAAACATTACAAAAGTTATGGCTCTTGGAACAAGGGGAGAGGCAGACGAAAACGGAAAATTGTCCGGCCATGAAGGGGTTAAAGTGTATGGGCGGTCGAGAAGTAGTTAGGCAAGCTTGAAAATAATTTCTCCCGATAAATGAGTGTTTTGCTTGTTTGTTGAGTGATTGGCAGCTTGTTTAGACAGGTCAATAATCATGGATGCTTGTTGCCGATATATACGCAGACTAAGTTTCTGCATTCTGTATATTAAACAGAATTAGAAAAAAATGATGAATGGAAAAAAATAATAATCGTCCCTCAGGGAATACATATAGCCTGTCAAATGGCTGTTTGTACTGCTGTTATAGACATTTAGATAAGTGAGTTTAAACTAATCCATAATTGTGTTTCTAAAAACGAAAAATGTATTCTAACAATGGATGTGGTGTGCACAAAGTATGATTTCCCAGCTCACTGACGGAATTTTTATATTATTACTAGATATTAAACACAAACTCACTTCTGAATATTGGTGTATGATCCATAAGGCTTACATTTTTATCCCACAGAATGTGAAGAGAATGATTGTGGGAATATATTTTCGGTAATAGGGCAATTTTGGGAGGATTCTCAGGGAAACCTTTTATTTCGAGCTTTGGCAGAACAACATGTACTTATGTTAAATGTATTTGGGATATGTCTGGTCGCAGGATATTTTGTTTTACTCTTTTCATTTAGAGATATTTATTATAGATTATGTTTGGATCCTGAAACTGCTTCAAAGATAAAAAACATCAAAACGTTTGGTGAAAACGCGGCTATGCATAATCATATAGAGCCACCTAGTGGACCAATCCTAGTTTTCCCAGCACAGTGATCTTTTCAAACAAGCACTCTTTTCTGTTAACTATATTTTATTAATAAGTTTAGAAATGAGTAAATTAAATACACAGAGAGAGAGCAAGATAAGATAAGATGAGAACTGGCTTAGAAAGCAATGTCCCTTTGTAGGCTATAGAAATGTTAAGTATTTATTCCAGAATATCTTGGCGCACATAAGAGACAAGGCCAGTTTTTTGGGACTGCACTAAATTTATGTGGCTCTCCTTGAAGTGGCCCCCTGTCTCCTGTGCTCTTTTCTGTGATAAGACATTTACATGAATTATGCACTTCTGCAACAGGAAAGCTTACTCTCCCCTGACACCCTAGGTCCTCTTTCCTGCATATGTCACCTCCTTGAGAGAACATACTTTAGCATTAAACAGCTGTCAAAATGGGCCCCAACATCCCACCTCCCTTCTTACGTTCTCAGAAGTTCCCCGTTGAAAACATTGCTGTACAGAATTCAGCATACTGGAAAGCTATTAAAGGGAAACAATTACCATAATTATAAGGATTAAGTCACCTTAACCAGCAGTAGAATATATGGCACAAATGATGGCTTCCTCTGAATATTTACATTCATTAATATGTATATATGGCTTAATGGGAGCCAACAAATTAGAAACAGGTTAGGTCCAGATGCACAAGCCTCCCACGGTCAGCACCATCACCCTTGAGACTAGAAGTGAGAAGTGCAAAAGGAATTTGCCATAAAACCATCAATCAACGCAAATGTATTAAAAAGAATATGTTTTTCATACGAGGTAACTCCTTATATTAATTTTGGGGGAATAACGAGATTTATTGAATAAATAACCATAATGCTTAACATCGTTCTAAAAATATTTCTCAGCCTTTACCAAGTTTTTATTATGGCAGCTAAAGGTCACTACATTATCTCCCTCCCTGAAAAGAAAGTAAACAAGCACAGCAAGGAGTCCCATCAATTAAGATGGAGAAAAAGAGAGGTCAAGTGACATTTATTAGCAAAGTCATGTTTAATAGACTAGATGAAAATATGGTAGACAGGATGGACTCAGAAGTAAAACTTCAGAGTGTACTACAGTTTATATACTAACGAATTGTTTAAGACTTCCCTCTAGGAAGATAAGAGACTAAATATAATATATTGAAAGGGTGCAATGTATCACCGCCAGACTGGGTACAACCCTGGAGAGAATCTGCCCCCCCCAGGCTTAAGGCCCCGTTACACATAGCGAGATCGCTAGCGAGATCGCTGAAACGTCACTGATTTTATGACGCAACAGCGACCTAGCCAGCGATCTTGCTTAGTGTGACACTCAGCGACCATCAGCCCCTGCTGGGCATCGCTGATCGTCGCTGAATGTCCTGGACCATTTTTTGATCGCTGGTCTCCCGCTGGCCAGTGCGCATCGCTGCGTGTGACAGGCGGGAGACCAGCGATAAGCAACCTGGAGCTGGTAACCAAGGTAAACATCGGGTTTCCAGGCGCCGATGTGTACATTAGATACCAGCGCGCTTGTGCAGGGGAGCTGGTAACCAAGGTACACAGCGGGTTACTAAGCGCTGAGCGGCGCCTGGAAACCCAATGTGTACGTTAGATACCAGCGCGCTGGTGCAGGGGAGCTGGTAATCAAGGTACACAGCGGGTTACTAAGCGCTGAGCGACGCCTGGAAACCCGATGTGTACATTGGTTACCAGCTCCCTGCACCAGCGCGCTGGTATCTAAGGTACATTGCGAGTAACTAAGCGATATGCGTCGCTTGTTACCCGCATAGTCGCTGTCCTGATCGCTGCCTGTTTGGCAGCTCAGCAGCGATCATGTAGCGACACACCAGCTATCCTGACAAGTGCATATCATTGTCGGGATCGCTGGTGAGTCGCTATGTGTAACGGGACCCCTAGGCTTCACTAAGGCCTCAGTTCTATTCTTAGTGTTCTATTCATGGTGTCCACAGATAGAACATGTGTCCATTGAAGTCTATGGTGCTAGTCACATGTTCGTGTTTTTTTGCAGACTGTGTTTCCAGAGACATGTCCATTTTTGGTCAAGGAGTTAAATTACCAATATAAGCCTATGGATCCATGAAAATCATGAACAGCAGACGGATGGCATCAGTATGTCATCCATATGCTGTCTGCAATTAACATTGTAAGGCCGGCGTCACACTGGCGACAGAATCGGACGACTGCAATACGATGAAATATCGCATTGCAGTCTGCCCTATGTTAATCTATGGAGCAGCTCCCAGTATCAGATTTTTTGTGGTCCGTTTTAAACGTCCGAGTGCAATCGCAGCATGCTGCGATTGTCACCGATTGTGGGTCGACTATCGCCAATGCAAGTCTATGGGAGCGATGAAAAATCGGATTACAAACGGACCGCACGTGTGACTTGCGATTAAATCGCATCGGTGTCCTTTAGAAAAGCCGGCAATTCATCCCTGGCTATACTGTAAAATCACACTGACAGCTTTAATAAAGAATAGAAAGAATAGATATACACACATAGAATACATATATATATATATTATATATGTCATTGTGACATATATATATTATACATACATTTATAGTTCTTACACTTCTACATACTGTAATAGCCGCTAATTCAATTGCCGGCTTTTGTGAAATCACAGAAGCCGACATGAAATGATACATTGTTTAGACACAGTTAACCATGTCATTTCCTGTATTTTGATATATGGTTTGAACTTACAATTACATAAGTGTATGTGTGCCAAATTTCAGACATGTAGGGGTTAATTAAAGGTGTAAATTCATTGAAAAAAATGCGTGGGCTCCCGCTGTATTTTCTCCACCAGACAGACAAAGCAAGCGAGTAGGGGCAGATAATAATAGCCTAGGGAGGGTACATTTTTTTTGTGCCCCCCTGGCTACTAACATCTGCCCCCAGACACCCCAGAAAGGGCAAATCTATAATTAGATTTGCCCTTTCTGGCACTTTGCCCGTCTATTCCCATTGCCCTGTAGCGGTGGCGAATGGGTTAATAAGGGGTTACAGCCACCTTGCAATTGAAAGGTGACTGTAAGCCAGGTTAATAATTGAGAGCTGTCAATTAGACAACTATCAATTATTAATCCTATTGAAGTAAATAAAAAAACACACAACTTTAAGAATAAATAATTTTAATGAAATAAAAACACATTTTTTTGACCATCTTTTATTTTACTCTTAATCCGTGCGAAGCCCTTGATCTCCTAAAATAAATATAAAATAATAAAACAACATTATTCTTACCTATCTGGCGATCTGTCACGTCCCACGATGTAATCCTTCACAAAGGGTTAACTAGCAATCAGCTAAGCAGCGCAACTAATGCTGCGTGCTCAGCTGATAGCTCCTGAATGAATGAGCTTATCTCCTGCCGACAGGAGAGGATGTGATTAATGAATGAAGCTTAATTGATTGTATCCCACTTTCACCTTAGGTCAGGTCACTGAAGTGAAAGTGGCAATAAATCAATTAAGCTTCATTCATTCATCTCTTCCTCTCCTTTCGCTGGGAGAGTAACTTATTCATTCAGGAGGTTATAGCTCAGAGACAGCATTATAGCTCTCTGCGAGCTGTAACCTGTTAACCCTTTCTGATGGATTACACCGTGGGACCTGACTGTACATCGGATTGGTAAGAATAATTTTGCTTTTTTATTTTATTTTTATTACAGGAAATGGTTTTAGCAGGAAAATAAAATATGGTCAAAAACTGTGTGATTATTTCATTAAACTTCTTTTTTATTAAACTGTGTGTGTTTGATTTTTCTTTCATACAATAGGATTAATAATTGATAGTTGTCTAATTGACAGCTCTCAATTATTAACCTGGCTTACAGTCACCTTTCAATTGCAAGGTGGCTGTAACCCCTTATTAACCCATTCGCCACCTCTACAGGGCAATGGGAATAGACGGGCAAAGTGCCAGAAAGGGCAAATCTAATTATAGATTTGCCCTTTCTGGGGTGTCTGGGGGCAGATGTTAGTAGCCAGGGGGCACAAAAAAAATGTACCCTCCCTAGGCTATTATTATCTGCCCCCACTCGCTTGCTTTGTCTGTCTGGTGGAGAAAATACAGCGGGAGCCCACGCATTTTTTTCAACGAATTTACACCTTTAATTAACCCCTACATGTCTGAAATTTGGCACACATACACTTATGTAATTGTAAGTTCAAACCATATATCAAAATACAGGAAATGACATGGTTAACTGTGTCTAAACAATGTATCATTTCATGTCGGCTTCTGTGATTTCACAAAAGCCGGCAATTGATTTAGCGGCTATTACAGTATGTAGAAGTGTAGAGAACTATAAATATATGTATATATATATGTCACAATGACATGTATATATGTGTTCTATGTGTATATATCTATTCTTTTTTTGTGATTGAAATACTATTCTTTTGGATCCATTATATGTCAGTTTTGCAAGCCTGCGAGAAATTCTCGCAAGTCGGATGAAAATCGGATGTTACAAGGTACACACACATGCGACTAAATCGCATCTTTGAAGGAAAATCGGATGCCAGGCGGATGTGTGATGTTTTCATTTTGGTACGATAATCGACCGACTAAAACGGTCCGATTTTTTGTAGTTATGTCTGACCCCGGCCTAATGAATAGAAACTTTGCAATTTATTTTTTTTTCAGATGAGAAAATCACTGATGAAACACTGATGGCAAAAATGGACACACTGATGAAACTCCAAATCACTGACATGGAAACCATTTTTTGCATACATTACAAATCGCTGATGTCTCCTCTCTAAATGAAATGCAGAACTGTGGCAGGAGAATGAAGTTCTCAGCTAAGTAAGGTGGCACCATTGATAATGCAAAAATACAATAGAAATAGCAGCCACAATGTCAGAAAAGCCTTTTATTGTGGAAATACATATTAGGTATTTATTGTTCACTTCAAGCTACCCGACATGTGTTGCCAACTTCAACTTGGCCATAAACTTTAGAAATGTTGATATTTGCTGGCAGTTGTAGTAAATTTTATTGGTGTCTGATGATAAAATAAAATTTGTAGCAAGCCAGGACTTTAAATTGCTAGCAGATCCTAGCCAACATTGGTTGAATCTTGTAACAAATATCCAATATTAGTGGCCACTCTTACATTAACTATGCACATGAGAAAGCTAGATAAACATAACTATTCCGCTTTGGCAAATAATTCATGTTTATTTAGTAAGGTAAGCGGGAAACCTGCTGCTGGAACTTCTAACAGAGGTGCATCTGGGGGCACATGGATTGGGCATGTTAATCCAAGATACCCCAAAAATCATGGAGCCTTTATACACATTCGATCCACTACCAATATTCATCTGATCTACTGTATATGAGATAATTTACCCATAAACTATTAACACAGATCGGTCACTGACAATTTATTACTCTATTTGCAAAATAATAGCTTTAGTAATAGCATTCAGAATGCATTCCTGAGCATTTGACCAATGTAAAAATAGTAAATATGAATAACATCCTGGCATTTCTCATCTATTAAAAAAATAAGAACCTTAGATTGTATCTAAAATATAGAGTCAATAAGGTATTCTTTCAAATAAAAATATTTTTGCTGAGGCCACCACCTACTGAATTTCATTTTTTTTTTCATTTCTCTGCTGGATGGTTTGGCCAACTTTGGTGCACATCTGGTTGCATTCAGTAATGACCCTCATTTTATTTCACCTTTTTTCTGTTTCCCCTGCTTAAAGAATTTGGTATTTAATATGCTGTGTTGATGGTTTTTGGGAATTCTAAGTATTCACATTACTAGTATCTGCGCCTATTATGCTATGGCCTCAGTTTCATGTCAAAAGATTTATAGAATAATTTAGTACTAAAAATAAAATGGTGCATTGTCAAGAAACAAGATTATATCTTAATTATCCAGATGACTATTTTTAGCAAACCAAGAAGAATAGTCTGTTATCTATACTTTTGTTTGTGTAAGCCTGTAATATTGACTTGTAAGCTGATATCTATAATATAACGCTGGGAGCGTCACTCTGTCCGAAGCCTTTATAGACTGCGCAAGCGCGACACACCTGTGTAGTCTGGCTCCAGACAGAAGACGGCATCCAGCGGTGAGGATGGTGTATGGCGCCGGAGATTGCGGTATGTGTGTCGACCCGCCACCACAATTGTGGTTACCAGGGCAATGGGGTACTCAGAGCCGAGCCCATGGAAGTCTATGGGGATTGTCACAGGTAGCTGTGGCGTCGGTCTGCTGGCGCTGGCGTAGTTAGGGATTTTTGACAGGGATAGGTTATTCACAAGTTCGTGACGCCACCTGTAGTATTCTGGTAATTAGTACCAGCGCTGCTGTAGATCTCTGAGGGGATGGTGAGGCAGCTAAATGTCGGGTCCCCTACAGGTGGGACTGGTCCCTCAAAGTCTATGGGAATTTGTGAAGTCGAGTGCAGATAAAGAACACAGTCTCACACGGTCAGCGTCTTTCCATACCTTTACTTGTAAGATGTTCAGGCAGGTCCCAGGGAGGCTGATCCAAGGAGAGTGTATCTTGAGACAGCAGCTGGACAAGTTAGGGGCTCCTTTACTTCCAATAAAACGAGTACAACCAGCCTGAAGCGTAGTTCCCTCAATTCTCCAGCTAATCTTTAGCTGTACCTGCCCAGTCAGCTTAGTGTTAGGGGCCTTCCTGTGAAGGAGCTGAATTCTTATTTTGTCCTGCAGAACTCCAAAGTCTTCACTCCCCCTGACCCCAGTTACGTACTGACTATAAGGGGCTGTCTGCCGCGACCTAGGGTCCGGTAGATTCCTGGTTTTCTTATCACTGTGCTTGAAACAACAGTGACCTTCGGTCCCCAGTGACCGGGTGCAATGTGCTGGACTTCTTCAATCCGTAAGCACTAATCTATAAATCCACTTGCCTTTCGCCTTGTCCACGCTGGTAACATAAGCACTCAAACTAGCCAAGGGTCGAGCAGTCACTTCTTTCTTTTCCTTTCTACGAAGTTAGCCACAGATGCTCAGTTATCACAGGCAGGAGCACGTCTCTGACCTGATACCGTCCTTTAGACAGGGATGCTGAAGACTTTCTGTACTAAAACTTCTTCTTTCCTTCAGTGTATGCTGAGGAGGTGATACAGCTCTGACTAGACTAAGGTGTATCCAGACACCTATACCAGACTCCACGATTATGAACTGGTGATAAAGCAGGCTAGACTCCTTCCTCCCTCAGACGTCTTCTCTCTCAGTAGTCTAGACACTCACTCCACACGTCCTCACTGTCCGAAGACAGGAACTAGACTCTAAAATCACTCTAACACATACCTTGACCACTCCCTCAAGAGTAAACTCCACTACCCTAAGGGTGTGTCTAGTATTGTTGAGTGAATGAATATTTAGCATTAAACTGCTGTCTCGCCACACACTCTCCAGGGTACTGCGTGTGCCTACCACCAGGGCTACACATTCCCCCATGGTAAAAGACAGCACTCCCGGGCTGTAAAATACAAAAGAGACATTTTGTTTATGCAATAAACATTAAACAATAACATTGGTTCGTCCCATCCGGGAGGTGAGGAAATCTTGAACGTTGCAAACTTTATAGAAAAATACAAATATTAAATAGCATTCAATAAATATACAAGATACTTGTGAAGGACCCGCACCAAACCTTCAACGTGGGTCCTGGGTGGGCTGCAGGACGTCCAATTGCAGACCTCACTCAGTGCCACACCACACGGGTTTTGTTTTCAGAGGTAGTTGTAATGGTTTATGTAAAACCAAGATAGGGCACCGAAGCGCAACTATTTACAAGTAAGTTCTGGGTAAGCATAGTCCTTAACCTCCAAGTCCAATGTAAAACCAAAATAGATATAATATCACATTATACTAAAGTGCAACATTTTCTGGTTACTATGTATCATTTATCATTTATCAATTACCAATTACCATTTACCCAGCCGGGCATTCTACAGTAGAAATATATATTCACTATATAAATTTTGTGCAAAACTTTATAAAACATTTTAACTTTTTTACTTTTGGTAGACCCGATATGGATCCCACCAATTCTACTTTACTTATTTATTCATTTTCTGCAAATACACTTTCCAATACATTTTCCACCCCGGGGGCTGGAACAAGCAATGGGCCCTAGATCCCAAGACTAGCAAATCATGTGCTGCGATCAGGGTCTGGGTCGCCACAGTTCTGGTGCGAACCTCTAGGGGCGCAACGGGTACACTCTCTTCACGTGACACCGATTGCGTCTCAATACAGTTAGCGATATGGACCGCGTTAGGGATTGCGATCGAGACTGTGTCGCATGTTGCGATGTAGCGGTGGCTTTAATTTGCGATGAACTTGGGTCGCTTGTTGCGATGAATTTGCAGGGGGCGATGCTGGGGCACGGCCGGATGCTGCTTGAACTGGAAACGGGGACGCGGCGGTAATGGTGACGGTACCTGCGTCTGGGACGGGGTCACGGACGATGGTGACGTTAAGGGCATACCATCCCTTCATTCCCCATGCCGCGTATATGTGACGATATCTCCATTCGCTAAGTCCCTCCCGGGATGGCCTTGCGGCAGGTGGGATTCTACGTCACGCCTGCTGACAAAGACCGCCGGGTAGAGGCCCGGTTCACGGATAAAGCCCCAGCCCTTCCGGAGCTGGAACTCAGTCACACACCCCTGCCGCCGCGGTTCCCTCAGAGTACCTTTATCTCGCCGGACAGTCTCCTTGTCGCGATCAGCTCGGCAAATTGTCGCTGGACGGTTCCTCTGAGTTTCCCGCTCTTCTCCTGCTGGCGCCTCTTCTTTCCTCACGACTCTGCCATTCTTGTTCCCACTGGGCGGTGTAGGCGACGTCATCCAGGCGCGCCATTTCGTCCCAGTCCACTCGGTAGTGACGGACAGGACCCCTCCGGTGTCCCTGCCGGGGACCGATAATCTGCTGCGGCCTCTTGGCCGGGCGGCCGTTCCGGGATTGGCTGTACCTCCTCAACCTCCTCCGCTCCACCGCTTCACCGGTGGGATCGGGAACGGTACTTTCGGGGGCAGCCTCCGGTTGCTCCTTCGCCTTGGGCAGCAGACTCTTCGGTATTTGGAATCGTGGGGGTTCGTTGAGGGGAGAGGACGCCGTGTTCGTTAGTTGCCACTGCAGCAGGTTACATCGGCGTCTCTCAATCTCCTCCAGTCCAGGTTGGACCATCTTCTTTAGGCGTGCGTTCTCCTCCTGAATCTCTAGCAACGCCTGTTGCAGGTGCAGGATCGCATAAGACTCCGATGGATGGCAGCTTGGCGGGGGCACGGGGCCTGCCTTCCTCCGCTGCCCCGCTCGGCTGCACACGTCCTGCCTCCATCATGTTCCAGAAGATTCTCTCCTCTTTCTGCGGAGACATCCGGTCTCTTCCGTGGAGGTGGGGTTTGCGTCTCCTCCTCCTCGCAGGGAAGGTGAAGAGGAGGCGGACCTCCTTTGCTGTAGGGCAGGACCGCATGTTGTAATAGCACTTTGAGAGGGCAGGCATTTTCTTCGCGCCACAGGGGGGTAGACGCCCACGAAGGTACGCCCACCTTCTTCTCCAGCGCCTGAGGGCGCGAATATGGCGACAAAAATGGCGATTTTGGCGCCAAAAGTGCAAACAGTCCTTTCTCACAAAAACAATTCTTAGGCACACAGGGCTCGCAATTTTGCGAGTTTCGCATCCTGTTCGTGACGCCAAGTTGTTGTGTCGACCCGCCACCACAATTGTGGGTTACCAGGGCAATGGGGTACTCAGAGCCGAGCCCATGGAAGTCTATGGGGATTGTCACAGGTAGCTGTGGCTCGGTCTGTGGCCCTGGCGGTCTGGCGTATGTTAGGGATATATTTACAGGGGATAGGTTTATATACAGTTCGTGACGCCACCTGTAGTATTCTGGTAATTAGTACCAGCGCTGCTGTAGATCTCTGAGGGGATGGTGAGGCAGCTAAATGTCGGGTCCCCTACAGGTGGGACTGGTCCCTCAAAGTCTATGGGAATTTGTGAAGTCGAGTGCGGTTAAAGAACACAGTCTCACACGGTCAGCGTCTTTCCATACCTTTACTTGCAAGATGATAAGGCAGGTCCCAGGGAGGCTGATCCACGGAGAGTGTATTTTGAGGCAGCGGCTGGACAGTTAGGGGCCTCCTTTAACTCCAATATAACGAGGACAACCAGCCTGAAGCGTAGTTCCCTCTAATCTTCAGCAATGCTTGCTGTACCTGCCATTCAGCTTTGTGTTAGGGCCTTCCTGTGAAGGAGCTGAATCCTTACTTGGTCCTGCAGAACTCCAAAGTCTTCACTCCCCCTGACCCCAGCTACGTACTGACTATAAGGGGCTTGTCTGCCGCGACCTAGGGTCCGGTAGATTCCTGGTTTTCCTGTCTCTGTGCCTGAAACAACAGTGACTCTTCGGTCCCCAGTGACCGGTTACAACGTGCTGGACTTCTGCAATCCGTTAAGCACAAATCTTATAAATCCACTTGCCTTTCGCCTTGTCCACGCTGGTAACATAAGCACTCTTACTAGCCAAGGGTCGAGCAGTCACTTCTTCCTTTTCCTTCCAATCAAGTTAGCCACAGATGCTCAGTTATCACAGGCAGGAGCACGTCACTGTACTGATACCGTCCTCTAGACAGGAATGCTGAAGACTTTCTGGGTTACAACTTGTTCTTTCCTTCAATTGTATGCTGAGGAGATGACACAGCTCTGACTCAGACTAAGGTGTATTCCAACACCTATACCAGACTCCACTTTCCAAGCTGATGAGATAGCAATCTAGACTCCTTCCTCCCTCTAGATACAGACTCTCTCACTGTAGTCCAGACCAGACTCTCCACGTCCTTACTGCCCGAAGACAGGAACTAGACTGACTGACTAAAATCACTCCTACACATACCTTCTTGACCACTCCCTAGAGTAATACTCCACTACCTAAGGGTGTGTCTAGTGTGTGGTAGTGAATGCATATTGAGCATTAAGCCGCTGTCTCGCCATACACTCTCCAGGGTACTGCGTGATGCCTTCCACCAGGGCTACACAAGGGGACCATGCATATCAGGATTGGGGGTCAGGGGACCAAGCATTCCAAGATTGGGGGGTGAGGGGACCATGCATACCAGGATTGGGGGGTGAGGGGACCATGGATAACAGGACTGGGGGTGAGGGGGCCATGCATACCAGGATTGGGGGATGAGGGGACCATGCATACCAGAATTGGGAGGTAAGGGGTGCCATGTATTCCAGGATTGGGGATGAGGGGACCATGCATACCAAGATTGGGGGGTGAGGGGGTACCATACATCTACAATAGGATGAGGGGGACCATGCATACAGGATTGGGGGTGAGGGGACCATGCATACCAGTATTGGGGGGTGAGGGGGCCATGCATACCAGGATTGGGGGGGTGAGGGGACCATGCATACCAGGATTGGGGGGTGAGTTGACCATGCATTCCAGGATTGGGGGGTGAGGAGACCATGCATACCAGGATTGGGAGTGAGGGAACCATGCATACCAGGATTGGGGGGGTGAGGGACCATGCATACCAGGATAGGGGGGTGAGGGAACCATGCATACCAGGATTGGGGGTGAGGGGACCATGCATACCAGGAAAGGGGGGTGAGAGAACTATACTACCAGGATAGGGGGGTGAGAAGACCATGCATACCAGGATTGGTGAGGTGACCATGCATTCCAAAATTGGGGGGTGAGAGGACCATGCATACCAGGATAGGGGTTGAGAGAACATGCATACCAGGAAAAGGGGGGAGAGGGGGACCATGCATACCAGGATAGGGGGTGAGGTGACCATGCATATCAGGATTGGGGTGAGAGGACCATGCATATCAGGATTGGGGTGAGGAGACCATGCATACCAGGATAGGGGGTGAGGGGACCATGCATACCAGGATGGGTGGTGGAGAGGACCATGCATACCAGGATTGGGGTGTGAGGGGGCCATGCATACCAGGAATGGGGGATGAGGGGTAACATGCATACCAGGATAGGTGGATTAGGGGTATCATGCATACCAGGATTGGGGGGTGAGGGGACCGTGCATATTAGAATTGGGAGGTAAGGGGTGCCATGTATACCAGGATTGGGGATGAGGGGACCATGCAATACCAGGATTGGGGTGAGGGGGTACCATACATCCTACAGAAGGGATGAGGGGGGACCATGCATACCAGCATTGGGGTATGAGGGGAAACCTGCATTTCCAGGATTGGGGGGTGAGAGGAAACCCTGCATTCAGGATTGGGGGGAGGGGAACCCTGCATTCCAAAAATTTGGGGGGGGAGGGGACCATGCATTCCAGGATAGGGGGTGAGAGAACCATGCATACCAGGATAGGGGGGTTGAGTGGACCATGCATATCAGGATTGGGGGTGAGAGGACCATGAATATCAGGATTGGGGGTGAGGGGGCCATGCACACGGATTGGAAGGTGAGGGGGCCATGCATACCAGGATTGGGGGATGAGGGGTAACATGCATACCAGGATAGAGGGGTACCATGCATACCAGGGGTTGGGGGTGAGGGGACCATGCATACCAGGATTTGGGGGTTGAGGGGTACCATACATCCCAGATAGGGATGAGGGGGGACCATGCATACCAGGATTGGGGGGGAGGGGACCATTCATACCAGAATTGGGGGGTGAGGGGACCATGCATTCCAGGATTGGGGAGGGGACCATGCATACCGGATTGGGGGGTGAGGGAACCATGAAAAACCAGGATATGGATGAGCAGGTACCATTGCATACCAGGATAGGGATGAGGGGGTACCATGCATCCATGTTTTGGGGGTGAGGGAACCTTGCATACCAGGAAAGAGGAAAGGGGTGCCATGCATCCAGATTTGGGTGGTGGTGAGGGGAACATACATATCTGGATAGGGTTGAGGGGGTACCATGCATACCAGGATGGGTGAGGGGTGCTTTTGCATACCAGAATAGGAGGGGCGCACAACCCGGATGGAAGACCATATACATACTAATATAAAAATTCTTGCCACCCGGGCGTAGAACGGGTTCATAGCTTTGTCTCATATACCCCAAACATGCTCTTATCTTTGATGGGCTAGTGATGTTTTGCTGATTTGCTAATTATGCATTGTGTTATGGAGTCGTTTGTTGACTTTAAAGCAGAGAGGGGAAAAACTTGGAGAACTGAACCACTAAACACCTATGGTTGGAGAACTAAACCACTACACACCAGGGGATGGAGAACTAAACCATACATACAAGGGATGGTGAAAATAACCACTAGATATCAGGTGTCACTTAACCCAAGTCTTGGAATCCGCAAGGCTTATGGTACAAACCCCTGTATCTAACACTTCCTCCTTTCTTCTGCCTCCCCCACCCCCTCTAGGGCCTCCACCTGCACCCTCAACCCCTCCTTTAAATGAGACACGTGTTCCAACAGTGCAAAGGGAATCCCAAAACCTCAGTACTGTGCAGCCAGGGCTACCGCAATCAGTCCCGTGTTTAAATTAATATGCCTTGGAGATCGCAAGTCCACAGCTCAAGAGTTTGTGAACAGCTATCCCGGCAGAGTTTGAGCAATGGCTGTTGCCACTGAACTGTAGGCAGGGAAGTCGTGTGCAATAATGGTGGGAACCCGGTGGCAGCCTATGCTGGGGCAACCCACACACGTGCTTTGCATGGCTCCCTACTCAACCTGGTGGTACAGCAATTTTCCACCACTATTGCTGGCCTGGATGTGCTGCTGCAAGAAAGCACGAATGCTGTGTGCTCATTTCCATATTCAACCCGCTGGTCATCGACTTGCATTGCTACAGAGGTCTTTCGGGTACCCCGGGTTAAATGGTTGTATGCAGCGACAAAACCCCGGTGCAGTATGTCCTTTTTTCATAGCCTGAGGGCCCAAAGCAGTATGGACGTAATACAAATCACGGCTTGCGGAGTGGACACAGA
>JARQOD010000005.1:218214713-218238851 GCA_033576555.1 Oophaga sylvatica | reverse complement strand
CAAATCGCGGTCTATAAATAGTCAGATCGGTTGCGCTTGTTAACATGGCGCATGCGCACTGGAACGGACGGCAGTCGCATTATCGCTGACGTCACCAATTGAATAGCTCTATATCCGGTCATGTGACCCCACTACTGAGTAATCAGTATAGCGCATGCGCGCTAGGCCAGACAGGAGGAGCCCGACAATTGTCATTCACGATAATTCCCTGTGTATGGTCACATGACTCAGAGACTGTGTGATGAGTCACCACATGCGCAGTAGATCAGACATCAGCCAAAATACAAAGCCTCCATCAAAATATGTCCGACCCCGATACCAATGCTACCATGACAACCAAAAAGCAGAAAATAATGCGCATAATATATTTCAGACATGTGAATAATATAAAAATAAACAATGAACAATACCCATAATTACAATACAGATAATAATATGATCCCATGCATATGAATTTAGTGTGTGTTAATGGCGCATGTATGGTAGGCATCGAGCGAAGACCACATGACAACCGGGGTCATGTGTCCAACCACGTAAGACCACATAAAGACACCGTCACCATGGGGACCATGCGATCGAGCAGACCATCATGCGCACCACACATAGAAATGACCATGACAATAATCAAAATACAAAATAATAAACAGATAAATCTCCCATCAGTATATACTAAACATCAAAATATATGCAATGACAAAATACTATACAAAAACATGAAAAACAATAAACAAGAAGAATTCTTCATTATATATGTTGTATACTGATGTTCACAATTTGAATATGTTTCAAAAATTGTCCAAAGAAGACTCATGCGTGGCATCAGTACTATATTCATCAAATGATGGTATTAGGAACAAATGATACAGCGAAACTGAAATTAATAAAGAAAGATAATTAAAAATAAATAAAATCACATAAAACATCATAAAAATGGTGCATATGAAAGACCCTCATTGAGGCCAAGTGGAGAGACCGTATTCAAGGTCCAGATCCACTTGGCCTCAAGGTGTGCCAATCTCTTGCTCATGTTCCCACCTCTCGCATTGGTGGTGAGCATATCAATTCCTGAAACCCTCAGACCAGAAGCATCACAATTGTGATGTAATCTGAAGTGCCTTGGAATCGTTTTCAAAGTGGAAACATCATCCACATCAGTGGCCGCTTTAATACCCAATACATGTTCGCGTACCCTCACCTTGAGCTGTCTCGTGGTGAGACCCACATAGATGAGGGCACACGGACACGTAGCAAAATAGATAACATGTGTGGAATTACAGGAAATTTTATGCCTAATACTGAATTCACGGGTATTATCAGAATTCACAAATTTACATGTTTTATTGACATTGGGACATGCCACACATGAACCACACGGTTTGCAGCCATAGTGGGGTACCTGCTTTTTGTTTGGTTCATAATAACTTTTAACCAACCTATCACTAAGATTAAGAGACCTCCTGAATGTAATACTCGGCCCACCCCCTATAAATTTGGATATGATAGGGTCTGTTTTTAAAATGCCCCAATGTTTATTCAAAAATGTACGTAGTTGGTCACTTTGTCCATTGAATTGAGTAATGAACCGTACTTCGTTTGTATGTTTCTTCTGGGGACTCACATACAAGGCATTATGTCGGGTCTGATGTTTTGCCCTATTGAATGCCTTCTTGACAGATCTCCTACTATAACCTCGCTCATAAAACCTAGTTTTCAATAATTCAGCCTGTTCCAGAAAATCTTCCTCCCGGGAGCAGATTCGTCGTAATCTGAGAAATTGGCCTATAGGAATAGATTTGATCAAGGCCCTAGGATGAGATGAAGATGCATGGACTAGGGCATTTACAGCCGTGTGTTTCCTAAATAGATTAGTCTGTAAACAGCCATTACCATCCCTTAAAATTTTAACGTCAAGGAACTCAATGATATCCCTCTGATGGTTATAGGTCAGATGCACATTAATCATGTTAGAATTCAGCTTATGCATGAATTCCGATAGTGCCATGGTGGAATCCTGCCAAATGAAAAATATGTCATCTATGTAGCGTGTCCAAAAAAGGACACGCTCCATAGACCCAAATGTTTCAGAAATGAAGAGGTCCCTCTCCCAAAACCCAAGGAACAGGTTGGCGTATGCTGGAGCAAAAGCAGCTCCCATTGCTGTCCCTTGGGTTTGAAGGAAGAAGGACCCCTTAAAAATAAAAAAATTATGAGTAAGAGCAAATTCTAACAAATTAACGAAAAAAATAATGAAATGTTTATGTTTATGTTTATGTTTATTTTTATATTATTCACATGTCTGAAATATATTATGCGCATTATTTTCTGCTTTTTGGTTGTCATGGTAGCGTTGGTATCGGGTCGGACATATTTTGATGGGGCTTTGTATTTTGGCTGATGTCTGATCTACTGCGCATGTGGTGACTCATCACACAGTCTCTGAGTCATGTGACCATACACAGGGAATTATCGTGAATGACAATTGTCAGGCTCCTCCTGTCTGGCCTAGCGCGCATGCGCTATACTGATTACTCAGTGGTGGGGTCACATGACCGGATATAGAGCTATTCAATTGGTGACGTCAGTGATAATGCGACTGCCGTCCGTTCCAGTGCGCATGCGCCATGTTAACAAGCGCAACCGATCTGACTATTTATAGACCGCGATTTGAGTACAACACATCCCCCTGACGAAGGAATATTTTCCGAAACGCGCGTCGGGGCGCGTTCCTGGCAGCACTCCCATCCACCCTCGGTGGTTCTCCCCCCGGGATTTTCCAGGTATATTGATTTTTGTTTCATTGCTTTTTTTGGTAGCACATGCTAGATTCTTTTTCATTTGAGCTGCAGCACTTTTTTGGCTGATGGTGCCTTATTTTTCACTGGTGTATCACATTTTGTTTTTTACACACGGTACACTCAGTTTCCTTTGGTTGCAGCTTTTGATTCAAAAACATTATTTGACACATATGTTTTCTGTTAGATCACAATTTGTGTGAATTGGTTCAGTATTTTTGAGCATATTGTGTTTTATATTGTGTTTCACATTAAGCACTTTTTTATTTGCTACACTTCATTGGCACATAGTGTTTTCTATTTTATATTTTTTGTCATGCTATACATCTGCCTGGTTATGTGGATATAAATCCCGGTTATTGGGTATTGTAGGGTGGTGTGTTTGCTTCCTTTTTTAACATCATTTTAGATATTATGTATGTGCAATTTTCTATGTCTTATTTTCAATAAAAATACATATTGTGTCCATATTCTGCCTTGGTGGTTATTTTCCCCCTGTTTCTTTTGCACTTGGGTGTTTATTATATTCCACAAAAATCGGAATAGGAAGCGATCAAAAACGTTATGTGCCCGAATATGGTACCAATAAAAACGTCAGCTCGTCCCGCAAAAAATAAGCCCACAGATAACTCTGTCGGACGAAATATGGAAAAATTATAGCTCTCAAAATACGGCGATGCAAAAATTTCTTACAAAAAATTATTCCAAAAAAAGCATCTTTTAGTGTGTGACAGAAGCTAAACATGCAAAAAGGGTATAAATCTGGTATTGCTGTAATTGCACCGATCCGAGGAATAAAGTAGCCTAATCACTAATACCGCACAAGGAACGGCGCAAAAAAGAAAACCAATTCTTCACCTTTTGTGGATTTGTTCATTGTGCCTCCCAAAGATCGCAGTAAGGCGATCACAGTGGTTCCCCCTCACATATGGGATATCAGCGTACTCAGGACAAAATGCACATCAACTTTTGGGGTCCTATTTCTCCTGTTACCCTTATAAAAATAAAAATTTGGGGGCAAAAAGGTCATTTTTGTGGAAAAAAATATGATTTTTTTATTTTCACGGCTCTACGTTATAAACTTCTGTGAAGCCCTTGGGGGTTCAAAGTGCTGACCACACATCTAGATAAGTTCCTTGGGGGGTCTAGTTTGCAAAACGGGGCCATTTGTGGGGGGTTTCTACTGTTTAGGCACATCAGGGGCTCTCCAAGCGCGACATGACACCCGCAGACCATTCCATCAAAGTCTGCATTTAAAAACGGTGCTCCTTCCCTTCCGAGCTCTGCCATGCGTCAAAATAGTGGTTCCCCCCCCCACATATGGGATATCAGCGTACTCAGGACAAATTGCACAATAGCTTTTGGGGTCCTATTTCTCCTGTTACCCTTATAAAAATAAAAATTTGGGGGCAAAAAGATTATTTTTGTGGAAAAAAATATGATTTTTTTATTTTCACGGCTCTACGTTATAAACTTCTGTGAAGCACTTGGGGGTTCAAAGTGTCCACCACACATCTAGATAAGTTCCTTGGGGGGGTCTAGTTTCCAAAATGGAGTCACTTGTGGGGGGTTTCTACTGTTTAGGCACATCAGGGGCTCTCCAAACTTGACATGACACCCGCAGACCATTCATCAAAGTCTGCATTTGAAAAAGGCGCTCCTTCCCTTTCGAGCTCTGCCATGCGTCAAAATAGTGGTTTACCCCCGCATATGGGGTATCAGCGTACTCAGGACAAATTGCACAATAACTTTTGGGGTCCTGTTACCCTTTGGAAAATAACAATTGGGGGTGGAAAGATCATTTTTGTGGAAAAGATATGATTTTTTAATTTTACGGCTCTACGTTATAACCTTCTGTGAAGCTCTTGGGGGTTAAAAGCTCTTACAACACATTTAGATAAGTTCCTTGGGGGGTCTAGTTTCCAAAATGGGTCACTTGTGGGGGGTTTCCACTGTTTAGGCACACAGGGACTCTCCAAATGCGACATGGCGTCCAATCTCAATTCCAGCCAAAAAAGTCAAATGGCGCTGCTTCCCTTCCGAGCTCTGCCATGCGCCCAAATAGTGGTTTACCCCCACATATGGGGTATCAGCGTACTCAGGACTAATTGCACAATAACTTTTGGGGTCCTTTTATCCTTTGGAAAATAAAAATTGGGATGAAAAGATCATTTTTGTGGAAAAAATATGATTTTTTAATTTTACGGCTCTACGTTATAACCTTCTGTGAAGCCCTTGGGGTTCAAAGCTCTCACAACACATTTAGATACGTTCCTTGGGGGGTCTAGTTTCCAAAATGGGGTCACTTGTGGGGGTTTCCACTGTTTAGGCACACAGGGACTCTCCAAATGCGACATGGCGTCCAATCTCAATTCCAGCTAAAAAAGTCAAATGGCGCTGCTTCCCTTCTGAGCTCTGCCATGCGCCCAAATAGTGGTTTACCCCCACACATGGGGTATCGGTGTACTCAGGAGAAATTGTACAACAAATATTGTGGTTCATTTTCTACTGATACCCTTGACAAAATTTAAAAAAATTGTGTCGAAAGAAAAATTTTGGGAAAAAAAGTTAAATGTTCATTTTTTCCTTCCACATTGCTTCAATTCTTGTGAAGTACCTAAAGGGTTAATAAACTTCTTGAATGTGGCTTTGAACACGTTGAGGGGTGCAGTTTTTAGAATGGTGTCACTTTTGGGTATTTTCTGTCATATTGACCCCTCAAATTCACTTCAAATGTGAAGTGGCCCCTAAAAAAAATGGTTTTGTAAATTTTGTTGGAAAAATGAGAAATTGCTGGTCAACTTTTAACACTTATAACTTCCTAATGTAAAAAAATTTTGGTTCCAAAATTGTGCTGATGTAAAGTAGACATGTGAGAAATGTTATTTATTAACTAATTTTTGTGACATATCTCTCTGATTTAATGGCATAAAAATTAAAAGTTTGAAAATTGCAAAATTTTCAAAATTTTTGCCATATTTCCGTTTTTTTCATAAATAAACGCAAGTTATATTGAAGAAATTTTACCACTATCATGAAGTACAATATGTCACGAGAAAACAATCTCAGAATCGCCAAGATCCGTTGAAGCGTTCCAGAGTTATAACCTCATAAAGAGACAGTGGTCAGAATTGTAAAAATTGGCCTGGTCTTTAACCTACAAAATGGCTTGGTCGTTAAGGGGTTAAAATAATTGTAAATTTTTTAAATTTTTTTCTTTTTATTTCTTTAACAATGAACTCCTATGACTGATGGTACTCCCATGACCCCGTGTGTGACAAGTAGATACAATGTAAGAAAAAAATATTGACAACAAAAAACATTAGAAAAGATTTTAAAAACTACAGCAGCTGGTAACATGTCTCGTTGCCATCCCCATTACTCCCTCCCCACATCTCACCCATCATTATCCCTTCTCCCATACTGATAAAATAATTGAAAAAAAACACGAATGCATTTTTAAAATAAAAATTTTTTATTATAAAAAGATTGTTAAAAAAAGACAAAATTCTCAAAAGCAAACTAGATATGATGCTGCCAACTCACTGCACCAGGCCCATTAAAGTAATGGCAGTACTTGTCTCGGCCGGCCTTCGCATCGTCCTTGCTCCTGCCTTGATTTACAGGTTGAAGGCCTGCAAAAGCGGGATCATTGTCACGCCATTCTCCAAGCACCATGTCACCATTGCTGTCCGAGTCCATGAAGCCTGGCGGACTGTAAGTACCAGCATCGCGTTTGCGTAGAAAATTGTGCAGCACACACCAGGCCAACACCACCGAGTCTATCGATTCCAGCTTCATGTTGATAGGTGTGTGAAAAACCCTGAAGCGCTTGGCCATTATGCCGAAGGCATTCTCCACAACGCGCCGTGCCCTAGACAGTCTGTAGTTAAAAATCCGCCTTTCCCCTGTCAAAGTCTTTTGTGGATATGGTTTCACAAGATGCTCATGAAGGGGGAAGGCTTCATCGCCCACAAACACAAAGTTTAGGTTGGCGGTGGTGTCCATGTTGGTTGGCAAGTGAAGTTTATTATTCAACAACCGTTCACCAAAACTTGTGTGCTCCAAAACGCCACCGTCAGAAACCCTTCCATTAATGCCAACATCAACGTTAATAAATTCATAATTGGCATTAACAAGGGCCATGAGGATCACGCTGAAGTAGCCCTTGTAATTATGAAAAAAGGATCCACTGTTAGCTGGTTGCGTGATCCGCACATGTTTGCCATCCAAGGCACCACCACAGTTTGGGAACTGCCAAATCCTTTCAAAATCAGAGGCAATAATTTGCCATTCCGCCACTGATTTTGGAAATGGCATGTAGCTCCGTAAACTGCGGACGATGGCGTTGCATGTGTCCGGAATTAGTACTCCAAGCAGCGATCGAGAAATTGCAGCAGAAAATTGCAAATCCTTCATTGAACGTCCGGTTGCCAGAAATCGCAGCGTTACTGCCAAACGTTCCTCTGCTGAAACAGCTGCACGCATCCGGGTATCCTGCCGTTCAATGAGTGGCCTCACACATTCCAGTAGGAGCTTGAATGAATCCTCCGACATCCGTAGATAATCCCGGAAATCCTGCGGATTCTTCTCCTGCAACTCCCTCACTAGATGCATGTGGGTGAATCTGGACCTCTGCTACAGCCATTCTCTGGTCCACATGCGACGCTTTCGCTTGGAGCGCCTCTCTTCCACCCGCGCCTCTTCTTGTCGATCTGCCTCCATTGATAGTGCAACTGCCACAATCACACGCTCCGCGGTGGACAGGTTCATTATGTGCAACCTGTACAGTAAAGAAGAGAAAAGTTAATTACTAATTAATTACTATTAATAAAGTGTTTAAACAAAATAAAATAAAGAATAAAATAAAAAATATATATAAAAAAAAAAATGTTTGTTAACTTTTCAGTTAACATTTAAAATACAGTTTCCAAATGTCTAAAATGGTGGGGGGTGTAAAATAAATAAAGCAGACGAAAAAAATAAAAAATAAGGTCAAAAAACGTATCAAACAACATCACAAACAATATGTACCTTGAATCCAAATATCCTGAAGATCCAAATCCAAATGGGGAAGATGAAGTGCTCTAGCGACTCAGACAGGATCGCAAAACCCACCACTGCGCCACAAACAGGATCGCAAAACTCCGACACACGATACTATCCTCACAACAACGCACAAAGCACCGTTGGAGTCACCCACAAAGCGCTCTGGAAACAATGGATGGGGGCGCAGTTATTATAGCTGAGGTGAAGTTGTGGTCACCAATCGGAGCTGAAGGGCGTTAACGAAAGAAAACAAAGTCCCGCCTGCGTCGCTGACTAATGCGTCGTCAACGAGATCGCACATCGTTCACAAAAGGTGCCAAACACAGCGATTCAGGCTCACCAGCGGGACTCCAACGATCAAAATACGGTCCAGAACTCTAGTGAACGATCAACGAGATCACAGCAGGGGCCACATCGTTGCTACATGCCACACACAACGACGTCGCTAACGAGATCGTTAAATAGTGACGTATTTTAACGATCTCGTTAGCGATCTCGTTTAGTGTGGCATACCCTTAAGTACCTGGATAAGAATGAAGTGATTAACCAGAGTCAGCATGAGTTTGTAACTAATAAGTCATGTCAGACTAACTTAATTTCCTTCTATGATAGAATCACTGACTGGATGGATCAGGGAAATGCTGTAGATATAGTATATCTTGACTTCAGCAAAGCATTTGACAAATTATCTCAAACAATTCTAATTGAAAAAATGACTAAGTATGGAATGGACAAGGCAACTGTTGGATTCATAACTGGCTTAGTGATCGGACCCAAAGAGTGGTTGTAAATGGCTGCACATCCAGTTTGAAGAATGTCTCAAGTGGGGTACCACAGGGCTCTGTCCTGGGCCCTGCATTGTTCAACATCTTTATCAATGATTTAGATGAAGAGATTGAGGGTAAACTGATGAAATTTTCTGATGACACAAAGCTAGGAAGGATAGCTAATACTAGAGAAGAGAGCAAGAGGATTCAAAAAGATATAAATAAATTGGAGCAGTGGGCAGCAACTAACATAATGTTTTTTTAACAGGGAAAAATGCAAAGTACTACAATTGGGCAATAAAAATGGAAAAAGCATGTACAGAATGGGAGGAATATGGCTAAGCAACAGCACATATGAAAAAAGACTTGGGTATACTAATAGATCACTGACTGAACATGAGTCAACAGTGTGATACAGCAGCAAAAAAGGCAAATACGATTCTGGGATGTATTAACAGAAGCATACAGTCTAGATCACGTGAAGTCATTATTGCTCTCTACTCCTCTTTGGTCAGACCTCATCTGGAATACTGTGTCCAGTTTTGGGAATCACATTTTAAAAAAGACATCAACAAACTGGAGTTCAGAGAAGAGCGACCAGAATGGTGACCGGTCTGCAAACCATGTCCTATGAGGAATGGTTACAGGATTTAGGGACTGTTTAGCTTGCAAAAAAGAAGACTAAGAGGAGACTTAATAGCTGTCTACAAATATCTCAGGGGCTGTCACATTGTAGAAGGATCATCTTTACTCTCATTTGCACAAGGATAGACTAGAAGCAATGGGATGAAATGGAATGGGACAAAATACAGATTAGATATTAGAAAAAACTTTTTGACAGTTGGAGTGATCAATGAGTGGAACAGGCTGCCACGAGAGGTGGTGAGTTCTACTTCAATGGAAGTCTTCAAACAGAGGCTGGACAGACATTTGTCTGGGATGATTTAGTGAATCCTGCTTTGAGCAGGGGGTTGGACCAGATGACCCAGGTGGTCCCTTCCAACTCTATCATTCTATGATTCTATATTCGCGCCGAATTTATGTTTGGCGATTGTTTGCCAAACAAATTTGCTCATCACTAGTCATCTGTCAATGGAAATACAGGGGGCTTCCCTGTTACTGGTAGTACAAAGGAAGGCTCTGGAGAAGTGCTCTGGCTCCTCATCCCCCAAATGCCTCTTTCCTTCTGAGCCCCACAGTGTGCCTAAACCACATTAGCATCCACATGTTTGCCATTTCTATAGCGATGAGAGACATATTTTATGGGTGCATGTCTCCAGAAACAAGAGCTGGGCATAATGAACGAACATAACAATGTACTGGGCACTACACTGGCAGATTGCCAATTTTCACCAAGCAACATCCACTGTTGCTTGTTTCTAGAGATGGGTGAACCCGAACAGTAACGGACACCGAACACAGGCTTCACCAGGAAGTCCGTGAGTTATTCTCACGGTGCTAGGTGGATCTCACCGAGGTCACGGCAGTTCAGCCCGGCAGGGAACACAGCCTCAGTGACCGGAGGTAACCTCGGTGACGTCACCACTGGTTCTCGGCCTGGACGGTCGCTTCTTGGCACCGACTAGGTTGAAAACTGTTTTTCCCCAGACATGGATTACTGCGTGGGACAGAACGACCGACAGGTGAGGGATATTGTTTTTTTTATTTTCGGTTTATTACAGGAGATCGAGGGCTTTGGTGGAATTAGGTATTAGGTGAGTATAACTGTGTTTGTTTATTTTAAATAAAAAAGTAAAAGTTTGTTTTGTTTTATTTCTCATAAAGGACTTTACTCTGGCTGTGTTTTATTTACCATACAACAATAGGTAATGGAGAGGTGTCTCATAGACACCTCTCCATTACTAAGCCGTGGGCTTGGTGTCACCTGACAATATAAAGGTGACATCAATTCCACAAATATAAACCCCACTTGCCACCACTACATGGCAAGTGGGAAGAGCCAGGCAAAGCTCTAGAATTGGCGCATTTAATAGATGTGCCTTTTCTGGGCAGCTGCGGGCCGCTATTTTTAGTCTGAATGGGCCAATATCCATGGACCCTTAGGCCTCTTTCACACATCCGGCGGCGCCTAAACGGCGCCCCCGCATTTACCGCAGCGCCGCATGTGAAAAGCTTTCACACTTCCGGCGCCAAAATGCGGTTTTTTGCCGGATGTGTTTCTGATGCTTGGAGAGATAAGAAACATCCGGCAAAAAAAAAAACGTTGCATGCAGCGTTTTGTCCGGCCGCCGCAATGTACATTTGCGCCGCATCCGGACAAAACCGCATGCAACGCATTGACATGCGGCGCCATGCGGCGCTAATGCATGTCAATGCGAAAAAAGCCGCATGCGCCGCATCAGATTTTCAGATGCGGCGCTGCGGGAAAATGCCGGGGCGCCGCAAGGGGAAAAACGGATGTGTGAAACCAGCCTTACCAGCCTCAGAATACTAGCCCCCAGCTGTCTGCTTTAGCAAGGCTGGTTGTCAAAAATGGAGGGGACCCCATGCCTTTTTTTATTATTTATTTAAATAATGAAAAAAAACAGCGTGGGGACCACTCTATTCCTCATAATCAGCCTTGTTGAAGCTGACAGCTGAGGGTTGCAGCCCCCAGCTGTGAGTTTTGCCTGGCTAGTCATCAAAAATACAGAAGGACCCACGCAGTTTTTTTTTAAATTATTTATTTACAGTGCAGGAGCCGACTAATGAATACACCTATCAGCCGCTCCTGCTCTCGCTGTTATTAGCGCCAGCAGGTGTCGGTTGATGGGAGCAGTAGTCCCATCAGCTAACACTAGTGACCAGAGGTAAACTTTATACCTCCGATCACAGCCGAGCGCTAACGCTGTCTTTTGACAGCATGGGAACCGTGGCTTTATGACCGGCGGGGATGATTTCACTGCCGATCAGAAGCGGTGCTTGCCGCGCTTTCATACACATGACAGCATGGAAAACACTGGATGATCGGGCCCCCCATTCAAGTTAATGGAGTCCGGGTTCGGGTCCGGGTACTGTTCTGGTACCCGAATCCGAACTTTTTGTAACTGTTCAGCCGAACACGACGGACCCGAACATCCAGTTGTCCTCCCATCTCTGCTTGTTTCTGGAAAACATTCATCGTCACTACACTTGTAGATACATTCCCAGTGGGGTTTACTTTCCAAAATGGGATCACATGAGAGGAGATCCTGCTCTTCTAGCACTTAGGGGCTCTGTATATGGAGTCCGCAAACCATTCTACAATAATTTCTCTAGGAAACAAACAGCGTGCCTAATGTTTATATAATTCTGTGAATCACCTGAAGGTCAAAAATTCATACTATACCCCTAGATGAATTCCTCAAAAAGTGCAGTTTCCAAAATGGGCTCATGGGTCATTTGTGGAGGTTTCTACTGTTTTGGCATATCAGGGGCTCTTTAAATGTGAGATAGCATATGCAATGTATTCCAGACAAAATTAACCCCTTCATGACCTTGCCATTTTTTGCAATTCTGACCAGTGTCCCTTTATGAGGTAATAACTCAGGAACGCTTCAAAGGATCCTAGCGATTCTGAGACTGTTTTTTCGTGACATTTTGGGCTTCATGTTAGTGGTAAATTTAGGTCGATAATTTTTGCGTTTATTTGTGAAAAAAATGGAAATTTGGCGAAAATTTTGAAAATTTTGCAATTTTCAAATTTTGAATTTTTATTCTGTTAAACCAGAGAGTTATATGACACAAAATAGTTAATAAATAACATTTCCCACATGTCTACTTTACATCAGCACAATTTTGGAAACAAAATTTTTTTTTTAGGAAGTTATAAGGGTTAAAAGTTGACCAGCGATTTCACATTTTTACAGCAAAATTTACAAAACCATTTTTTTTGGGACCACCTCACATTTGAAGTCACTTTGAGGGGTCTATATGGTAGAAAATACCCAAAAATGACACCATTATAAAAACTGCACCCCTCAAGCTACTCAAAACTACATTCAAGAAGATTATTAACCCTTCAGGTGCTTCACAGGAACTAAAGCAACGTGGAAGGAAAAAACAGACATTTTAATTTTTCCAACAAAAAAATTATTTTAGCATAAATTTTTTCATTTTTGCATGGGTAACAGGATAAAATGGATCCTAAAATTTGTTGGGCAATTTTCCTGAGTACACAGATACCTCATATGTGGTTATAAACCACTGTTTGTGCGCACGGCATGGCTCAGAAGGGAAGGAGCGCCATTTTGAAATGCAGACTTGATGGAATGTTCTGCGGGTGTCATGTTGCGTTTGCAGAGCCCTTGATGTGCCTAAACAGTAGAAACCCCCCACAAGTGACCCCATTTTGGAAACTAGACCCCCCAAGGAGCTTATCTAGATGTGTAGTGAGCACTTTGAACCCCCAAGTGCTTCACAGAAGTTTATAAACGCAGAGCAGTGAAAATAAAAAAATCTTTTTTGTTTCTCAAAAATCATTTTTTAGCCCGCTATTTTTTATTTTCCCAAGGGTAACAGGATAAATTGGACGCCAAAAGTTGTTGTCCAGTTTTTCCTGAGTACACTGGTATCCCATATGTGGGGGGAACCACTGTTCGGGCACACGTTGAGGCTCGAAGGGAAGTAGTGACGTTTTGAAATGCTGACTTTGATGGAATGGTCTGCGGGCATCATGTTACGTTTGCAGAGCCCATGATGTGCCTAAACAGTAGAAACTCCCAACAAGTGACCCCATTTTGGAAACTAGACACCGCACGGAACTTATCTAGATGTGCGGTGAGCACTTTGAACACCCAAGCACTACACAGAAGTTTATAACGCCCGGGCATGAAAAAAAAAAAAATCATATTTTTTCCACAAACATGATCTTTTAGTCCCCAATTTTTTTATTTTCCCAAGGGTAACAGGAGAAATTAGACCCCAAAAGTTGTCCAATTTGTCCTGAGTACGCTGATATCCCATATGTGGGAGAAAACTACTGTATGGGCACACGTCGGGGCTCGGATGGGAAGTAGTGATGTTTTGAAATGCTGACTTGATGGAATGATCTGTGGGCGTCATGTTACGTTTGCAGAGCCCATGATGTGCCTAAACAGTAGAAACCCCCCCAAGTGACCCCATTTTGGAAACTAGATCCCCCAAGGAACTCCTCTAGATGTGTGGTGAGCACTTTGAATCTCCAAGTTCTTCACAGAAGTTTATAACGCAGAGCTGTGAAAATAAAAAATAATTTTTTTCTACAAAAATAATTTATTTAGTCCCCAATTTTTTTTTCCAAGGTTAACAGGAGAAATTAGACCCCCATAGTTGTTGTGCAATTTTTCCTGAGTACGCTGATACCCCATATGTGGGGGTAAACCACTGTTTGGGCACACGTCGGGGCTCGGAATAAAGGGAGCACCGTTTCACTTTTAACAGCCAACAGAGCAATCGTAGCCATGTGGGGGTTAAGCCAACCCCCCTGTGGTGAAGCACAAAGGGTCTTGTGCCTGAGCATCGGGTGACCTTTCAGTGACCCCGGTCACCCGACCCGCAGGAATGCGATCCTTTCATGACACATACGCTGTGTCACAGGTCAGGAAGGGGTTAAACTCCGAAATTCAGTTGGCACTTGTGATGAGCGAACGTGCTCAGATAACGTCTTATCCGAGTATGCTCAGGTGTTATCCCAAGTATCTTTGACGTGCTTATATTATGTTCGAGTCACTGTGGCTGCATGATTTGCGACTGTTAAACAGCCTCAACACATGCAGAGATTGCCTGTTTGTTAGGGAATCCTCACATGTGTTAAGGCTGTCTAAGAGCCGAAAATCATGCAGCCACAGGGACTCGAACATAGTATACGAGCATGCCCAAGATACTCGGATAACACCTGAGCATGCTTGGATAAGACGTTATCCGAGCCCGTTCACTCGTCACTAGTTGGTGCTCTTTCACTTCTAAACCCTGTCGTGTGCCCAAACAGTAGTTTTCCATCAGATATGGGGTATCAGTGTACTCAGGAGAAATTGCATAATAAATTGTACAGTCGATTTTCTTCTGTTACCTTTGTGAAAATGAAAAAGTTTGGGCAAAACCAACATTATTTTTTCATATTTATGTTCAAGGTGCTCACAACACCTCAAGTTCTTTGAGGGGTGTAGATTCCAAAATGGGATCACTTGTGTGGGGTTTCAACTGTTTAGGTTTCCACTACATATGAGATATTGGTGTACTCATGGCATATTGCACAACAAATAATTTGGTCTATTTTCTCCTATTACCCTTGAGAAAATGTAAAATTTGGGGCAAAGCTAACATTTTGGCTGCAAAAATGTAGTTTTTCATTTTCACAGATCAACATTATAAAAGTCTGTAAAGCAACTGAGAGTTCAAGGTGCTTACTACACTTCTAGATACATTCCCTGAAGGATGTAGTTTTCAAAATGAGGTTACTTGTGGGGGATTTCCACTGTTTAGGCACATCAGGGGCTCTGCAATCAGTACATGGTGTCCAATATCGATTCCAGGCCAATTTTGCATTCCAAAAGTCTAATGGTATTCCTTCCCTTCAGAGCCCGGGCCGTGCCCTCAAACAGTAGTTTTCCACCACATATGGGGTATCAGCGTACTCAAGAGAAACTGAATTGTCGGTTTTCTCCTGTTAGTTTTGTGAAAAAGCAAAATTCGGGGCTAAATCAACATTTTTGTGGGAAAAAGTAAAATTTTCATTTTTGCCTTCCACATTGCTTTAATTCTTGTGAAGCACCTGAAGGATTAATAAACTTATTGAATGTATTTTCAAGTGACTTTGAGGGATATGGGGTAAACTCCAGTAGTGTTTTAAACTGCTGCATAGGAATTTATGCAAAGTGGAAGGAAAAAAAAAATTACATTTTTTTCACTAAAATATTGCTTTAGCTTTTTTCTTTTTCACAATGGGTAATAGTAAAAAATGCACACTATAGTTTGTTATGCAACTTTTCACAAACATGACAATATTATGTGGTCAAAAACTGGTGTTTGGGCAGAGCTCAGAAAAAAGAATGCTATTTGATTTTTAGAGTGCAAATATCGGTGGAATAAATTGCAGATAATATGTTACTTGGTGCCAAAACAAGAGAAACCTCTCCACATATAACACCTCTTTGAAATTATACAAATCAAGGAATACATCTTGGGGTGTAAACAGCTTTTTGAACCCCCAGGTGCTTCACAGAACTTTATAACATTAAAATGTGAAAACAGAATTTTTTTTTAATGAAATGTTGATTAAGCCCCAAATTCATTATTTTTACAAAGGGCAAAAGGAGAAAATAGACCCTACAATTTGTTACACAATTTCTCCCAAATGCTATGATGTACCATATGCCATCAGGAACTACTGTGTGGCCACACGGCAGGGATCAGCATGAAGAAATACCATTTGACTTTTGGAATGCAGATTTTGCTGAAATAGTTTGAGAACACTATCTACACCCCTAACATGCCAGAACAGCAGAAAAAATTGACACCGTTTTGCAGATTAGCCCCTAGATGAACAGAAATCTCATTTGCAGAGACTATTTTGGCCTCACAAGGATTTTGCTAAAAAAGAATGGAATTATTGTTACAGAGTGAAAATTGCAAGTATGCCAGCTAAGAGCTCATACATTCTGCACAGCTTCTGCTTCTAAACCGCTATGGGTTCTTCCTGCTACAGCAGTGCCACACATGTGGACACTAACTGCAGTTTAGGCACATTGTTGCTTTGCATGAATGAAGCCATTTGGATTTAGGAGCACAAATTTCACTGGATTCTATTTGCGAAGGTGGAGAAATGTAGCTTTTCCAGAGCCCTTGAGGTACTTATGACATTGAAACCCCCTATTGTTACATTGACAGATGAAAGACCTAAGTGGCGACCTGTTTTTTGTGGGATGCTGAAATGTTTGTCGGTAGTGTGTTAGAGTACATTACTTTTTTCTCATAGCTTTTAAGAGCATTTACAGTTGGGGTACCCATCAAAATCCCTCAAAAATGAGATTCAGACTAGAGATGAGCAAACGTCTTCGGAAAACATTCATGTGTTTGATGAGGGAAGTGGGTGGGGAGAGGTCAGAGGCGAGGCGGACTGTTATTCTTTTTTTTATTAATTGAACTAGAAATATTCCTGATGCTATTGCATCGGGAGTGCGGTGAAATGAATATCTGTGTATCCTTAGTGGTGCTAACACCGCCAGGAGATCGGCAATACCGCTAACAGCTGATAGATCGGCAACCCGGCGGCGGGTGACCAATCACATCAGCTGCTGGCGGTATTCAAATTTGGTGCCAATACCGCTAGCAGCTGATTGGTCCCCCACCCGCCGGCTGAGCCAATGAGCGGTGCCGCGCGGGATTTGAATCCCCGCCAAAGCTGCATGGCAAGGGGCGTCTCAGCCAATGAGCGGTGCCGCGCGGCTTTGGCGGGGGGTTTGAGGATATGTGCACACGTTGCAGATTTGACTGCTGAATTTTGTACACAAAAACAGGACCTATTGGCAGAAAACGCAGGTGCTTTTTAATGCTTTTGTATGCGTTTTTGTAAGCTAAATAAAGATATGTTATTTAACAAAAAAAAGGTTTGTGATGTCATTTCTTGTCCAACCTCCTCTTTTACATTTGTCCAACCCATGCTCCATTACACACACACAGATAGACAGACAGATAGATAATAGATAGATAATAGAGAGATAGAAAATAGATAGATAAAAGATAGATAGATATATAGATAGATAATAGATAGATAATAGATAAAAGATAGATAGATATACAAAAAATTCACAGCAGCACATGTGCATGAATCTAGGCCATGTGAAAACACAGAAAAACATTAAAAACACTCAATTTAGACCAAATTTCTCAAAATGTAAAAAAAAAATTCTCAAAATTTTTTTTAATTTTTTTTACTTATAGTAATAGATGAAAAATGAAGGTTCTTAGCGCATAAATTGGCCAATTCATGTATGCCCATCAACCACGGCAAGGTGACCTCCCTCTGATAGGTCCCTGCTCTACACTACAAGCCACTTCTGGGCCACAAGCCTACAACTTTGGACAAACATGTCACTACTGGGCTAAATCCTACATTTATGGGCTGGTTGAGCTGATTGCAGCACCTGCAAGGGCCCAAAGGGAGGAGTGCAAGATCAGACTGGAGGCGGCCTGCATCCAGATACTTAATAAACAGAAAAAAAACGATCAGCACCTCCTAGTGTGAACAGTGCAAGCTGCGAGGACCGCAATATATATACAAAAAATTCACAGCAGCACATGTGGATGAATCTAGGCCATGTGAAAACACAGAAAAACATTAAAAACACTCAATTTAGACCACACACACAAAATGCAATATCGTTAATTAAAAAAAAAAATGGGAAAAAAATGGCGTGAGCTCCCACACAATTTTCTGCACCAGAGGGGGAAAGCCGACGGCTGGGGCCAATATTTCTAGGCTGGGAAGGGGTTAATACCCATGGAGCTTCCCAGGCTATGAATATCAGCCCGCAGCTAGCCTTTACTGGTTATTAAAATAGGGGGACCACAAATAAAAATGACGTGGGGTCCCCCAATAATATCTAGCCAGAAACGCTACGCAGACAGCTGTGGGCTGATATTCAAAGCCTAGGAAGGGGCCATGGATATTAACGCACCCCCCGGTTAAAAATGCCAGCACTCAGCCGCCCCAGAATTGGTGCATTTGTACGATGCGCCAATTTCGGCACTTAGCCCCTCTCTTCCCACTCCCGTGTAGCGGTGGGATATGGGGTAATAAGGGGTTAATGTCTCCTGGCTATTGTAAGGTGAGATTAAGCCATGTTAATAATGGAGAGGCGTCACACATAAGAATAAAGTATTTTAATTAAATAAAACACAACACGGTTTTCATATTTTTATTGCATGCCCAGATCCAAGCGATGCCCTCGGTCTCCTGTAATAAAAAGTAAAAAAATAAACCAACCGTATACTCCCTGTCCGACGCAGTCCAATTAATAACGAATATCCCACGACGATCTCCCCTATAGAACAGTGACATCGGGTGATGTCACTGCTCTATAGGTCCTCCTAGTGATGAACTGACAGGAGACAATGGCTCCTGCAGTGCATCACTGAGGTTACCTGAGTTCATTGTCTCACTGTCATGTATAGTGTACAGTTCCTATAGCGTCTTGTGCTTGGGTGCGAGGAAACACAGGAGACATAGGTTGAAATGAAATGACTTGTATTACTTCATACAAGCATGCTGAAAAGTTCACACAGTTTGCAGGAACAGCGACAGGAGACACAGCAGGCCAGAGTAACTTCAAGCACTACAATAAATCTCCAAAGCAGGTTCAGGATCTCTTCTCTGTACCGTAATTCCTCTGCAAACATGGATTCACCAAACAGCAGGTTTCCAGAGTCCAAAAGTGTTCCAAGGTTCCTCAGTAGGGAATAGCTGGAGTACAAGTCCAAGGCTTCCAGGAGTCAGGTCACAGACTGACTGAGGCTTGATTCAGGAGCACTGATTGTTCAGCTGAGGCTGCTTAAGAAGCAAGAGGGAAGAATCAGGGCGGGAACATGAAAACTGGAAACTCCATATTAACTGAGGGCAAGAGCTGCAGAAAGACAGAAAGCAAAATGGCGACGGAAAACTGAGTTTCAAGGAACATGTCAACAGAGACAAAGAACCTTACATTACTCCCCCTTAGGGACAACCTCCGGATGACCTCAGACCAGGCTTGTCAGGGTACCTCTGATGAAACTGGCGGAGCAGGCGAGGAGCATTTACATTATTGACTGGTTCCCATGAGTTGTCCTCCACTGGGTAGCCCTGCCATTTAATCAAATATTGCAACTGATTTCTGTACAACCTGGAATCTAGAATCCTTTCCACCATAAATTCTTCCTGACCATCGACCAGCACTGGGTCAGGGCAAGGAGAAGAACGTCCAGGAAACGTATTGGGTGTTGCAGCCTTTAGCAGGGATACATGAAAGACAGGGTGGATTCTCATAGTTCTGGGCAGTTGAAGACGACAAGCAACAGCACTTATAATCTTATTGATCTTATAAGGTCCAATGTACTTATGTCCCAATTTAGACGATGGAATCTTTAATTTAAGATTTCTGGTTGACAGCCAGACCAAATCTCCTACCTTGAAAGCTGGTGCAGGTTTACGAAATTTATCTGCTGCTTTCTTGTACCTTTCCTGAGCCAATTCTAGATTTTCCTTTAGAAGATCCATATTCTTTTGTAAAGAAGTGATTCTTTCAGCCACTGCCGGCAAGGGCGTATCTATGGGAAATCGAGGAAGAATGTTAGGATGATAACCTAGATTGGAGTAAAAAGGAGACTGCTTAGTGGAGGCGCTCTGAGAGTTGTTTTAAGAGAACTCAGCCAGTGGAAGTAGATCCACCCAATCATCCTGTAGGTGGCAGATAAAACAGCGGAGATACTGCTCCAGGGTCTGATTGGTTCGTTCTGTCTGTCCATTAGTCTGGGGATGAAAAGCAGAAGAAAGGTTTACTTTAATGTCCAATGCTGCACAGAAATTTTGCCAAAACCTTGAAGTGAATTGCACCCCTCGATCCGAAATGACCTCATCCGGTACTCCATGTAAGCGAAACACATTCTTAATCATCAAGTCTGATGTCTGTTTTGCAGTGGGTAAGCCGACACAAGGGATAAAATGAGCTGCCTTTGTTAGACGGTCAACCACCACTAGAATGGTGTTCTTCCCTTGAGAGGTTGGTAACTCCACAATGAAGTCCATAGAAATGGATCCCCACAGGCGGGACGGGGTGGGAAGAGGTTGCAACAGACCAGTTGGTGAGGAGCGAGGTGTTTTGCATCTTGCACAGACTTCACATGAAGTGACATAGTTTAAGACATCTTTCCTGTAAGTGGGCCACCAAAAGAAACGAGAAAGAAATTCTTGTGTCTTTAGAATTCCCCTATGCCCGGCTATCTTGGAATCGTGGATGAGTTGCAATACTCTCAATCTGACTTTTTCAGGTATATACAGACGTTGTCCCTGAATCCACACACCATTCTTAAAGACAAGACTTACGTCCCTTGGGGGTTGAGCCAACAAAGAATCCGCATGGTATGCTTCCTTGATGTCCTTAAGTAGGTCTTGATTATGAATCACTCCCAGGAATCTAGAGTCAGGAAGAATAGTCTTAGGAGGAGTAAGTGGACGTGTCTCTGCTGAATGAATCCTAGAGAGTGCATCAGCCTTTCCATTGCGCGATCCTGGTCTATAAGAAATGACAAAATTAAATTGGTTTAGGAAAAGATTCCAGCGAGCCTGGCGAGGAGTCAGGCACTTAGCCGACCTGATAAATTCAAGGTTACGATGGTCTGTCAGGACGACTATTTGCTGTGCAGCTCCCTGAAGAAGGTGTCTCCATTCCTTGAAGGCGGCAATAATGGCCAACAATTCTCTATTGCCCACATCGTAGTTCCTCTCAGCCGAAGACAACTGCTGGGAAAAGAAGGCACAGGGATGCAAGACATTCTTCTCACCTGTTCTCTGAGAGAGTATAGCTCCAACGGCACAGTCTGAAGCATCCACCTCTATTATGAAGGCAAGCTCGGGGTTGGGATGTACTAAGATAGGTGCGGTGGTAAATTTATCCTTTAAACAGGAAAATGCTTCCTGAGCTTGCGAGGTCCAGGAGAACCTAGACTGTTTCCGGGTAAGTTGGGTGATAGGTGACACTACCTCAGAAAAATTCTTAATGAAACGTCTATAGAAGTTGGCAAACCCGATGAAGCGCTGCACCTCCTTCACATTTCTAGGAATTGGCCAATCCTTGATGGCTTGGGTCTTGCTTCCATCCATACTAATCCCTTGCGTAGATAGTACATACCCCAGAAATTGAATTTCGGTCCTATGGAATTCACATTTTTGAAGTTTGATGTAGAGATGGTTTTGTCTTAGGCGTTCTAAGACCATTCTCACATGTCCATGATGTTCCTCTGTGGAGTTAGAAAAAATTAGAATATCATCCAGATAAATCACCACAAATGTATCTAGGAGATCCCTGAAGATATCATTCACGAAGTGTTGGAAAGTGGCTGGGGCGGTACTCAGACCAAAAGGCATAACTAGATATTCAAAGTGTCCATAGCGTGACCTGAAAGCAGTCTTCCATTCATCCCCAGGTCTAAACGGACCAAGTTATAGGCCCCACGGAGATCCAGTTTAGAGAAAATTTTGGCATGCCGCACTCTCTCCAACAACTTAGGGATTAAAGGCAATGGATAACGGTTTCTAATAGTAACCTTATTGAGTTCCCTATAGCCTATGCAGGGTCTCAGAGATCCATCTTTCTTCTTCACAAAGAAGATGGGTGCACCTGCGGGAGATGAAGAGGGGCGTATGAAGCCCTTGGCTAAATTTTCGTCTATATAATCCTTCAAAGCTTTTAGCTCGGGCCCCGCTAGGGGGTAGATCTTACCAAAAGGTATCTCGGCTCCAGGCAATAATTCAATTGGACAATCATATGGACGGTGAGGAGGAAGCTGATCAGCGTTCTTCTTGTCACATAAATCCACATAGTCCTGGTATACAGCTGGTAGTTCAGGGACTGACATGGTTCCTTTAGGAACAGAGCAAGCTGAAACTCCTTGACTCATCTGTTTCTCCGGAAAGTGTAATTCCTTGGTCTCCCAGTTAATCGTAGGATTCTGCGCCTGCAGCCATGGTAGCCCTAGAATAATGGGAAAGTGGGGAGAAGAGATAAGCAAAAAAGACATTTTCTCCTGATGATCTTTACCCATAAGGACCCTTAAAGGCTCGTTTCTTGATCCACTGGTCCAGAAGTCAGTAGAGAGCCATCCACAGTCTCCATCTGTACTGGAGTAGCCTTCTTCACTGAACGTATCCCCTGTTTCAGAGCAAAGGAGATATCCATAAAATTTCCACTTGCTCCTGAGTCGATCATAGCAGAGCTAGACACCCAGACTGAGTCAACCCAGAGTTTGAATGGAAAGGAAGCAATGAGAATTGTTTCTTTTACAACTCAGCTGGGACACCGCTGAGGAAACTTGAAAAATTGCAGCGTTTATACCGTCATCGTCCCCAGAACTAACAGAGTTTAAGTCTGAGAAATCAAGATCTCTTGCAGCAGATCTCTCTGGAGCCTGAGGCTCGGACATGACAGAGCTCCTCTCGCAACACTCACAGTGAATGACTGCTGCAGTAGTCTTACGAGAACGGCTGGGGCAGTTTATAATGAAGTGCCCTGACTTACCACAGTAGAAACATAGATTTTCCTTTATACGATGTTCTTTGCGTGCATCACTAACCCGTCTTTGTAAAGAGTCCACCTGCATGGGTTCAGGTTCTGGTTCCCTTGTGATTCTACTCAAAGGTTCCTTAGCTGAGGAGGGAGGTAGTAAAAGGTTAGTGCGATTATTTTCGAACCATCTCTCTTGTCTGCGTTCAGTCAGACGAGCATCAATACGGATACAATAGTTAATAAAGTCACCTAACGCAGTGGGAGGGTCGGCACGAGCAAGTTCATCCTTAATCAGTGGAGACAACCCTTTCCGAAAAATAGATTTTTTAGCGGAAGTGTCCCAAGTGGTATCAAGAGCCCATCTCCTGAAATCCAGGGCATATTCGGCTACTGAACGCTTACCTTGGTGCAAAGTTAACATGGCTGCTTCAGCTGTTGCACCTCGATTGGGGTCATCAAACACCTGCCCCATGGCTGAAATAAAAGCATCAAGGTGATTCAAACAATCATCCTCAGTCTCAATCAGAGGGTTTGCCCACATCAAAGCCTTATTGGTAAGCAACATGATTATAGTAAGCACTTTGGATCGTTCAGTGGGAAATTGTGAAGCATGTGCAGAAAAATAAATTGCATTGATTAATAAATCCCCTGAATTTCTCACGTTCACCGCCAAAACGAAAAGGAGGTAATTTGGGGATCCCAGAACTCGGGGTTATGGCAGGAGCCTGGGCTCGTTCCTCTAGAGCCTCAATCCTGGCTCGCAATTCCTGGGTAGTCTGTCCAAACACTTGCAAATTATGATTAGTGAGGTCCTGTAGGCTTGCAAAACGGGTTTTTAAAGTCTGTACATCTGAAAGGATTGTATCAGTCACTCCGCAAAGTTCCTTTATGCGGGCCTCCATCTTCCAGATCTTTTAAGGCAGAAGTGCTGGAAGAGGAAAGGAAAAAAAAAACAAAAAAAAAAACAATAGTGTTTACCTGTGGTAACACTCCAGAGTAAAATTTTAAGGGAATGCGTCTCACCTGGAATGGTTGTGAGAAGTCACAACCACTGTCATCACATAAGGTATTAAACGGACATCTGATATCCACAGTCACAGAAGACACGGCTTTCCCAGACCCAGCAGACACTAAACATTGGCTCCTGAATCTTGTCATGTATAGTGTACAGTTCCTATAGCGTCTTGTGCTTGGGTGCGAGGAAACACAGGAGACATAGGTTGAAATGAAATGACTTGTATTACTTCATACAAGCATGCTGAAAAGTTCACACAGTTTGCAGGAACAGCGACAGGAGACACAGCAGGCCAGAGTAAC
>JARQOD010000005.1:218134743-218214613 GCA_033576555.1 Oophaga sylvatica | reverse complement strand
GCAAGCGGGGTAATAAGGGTTAATGTCACCGTTGATTGCACGGTGACAATAAGCCCGGTTAATAATGGAGAGGCGTCAATAAGACACCGATCCATTATTAATCCCAAAGTTATTAAATGCATAAAAAAAAGACAAAGCAAGAAAAAAGTCTTTTAATGAAATAAAAGAGACAACACAGTTTTCATTTATTTTATTGTACTCTCATTCCTGCGACGCCATCGATCTCCTGTAAAAAAAGAAAAAAAACAAACCAACAGTATACCACCTGTCCGACGCAGTCCATAGTAACGACAGTCCCACGACGATCCAGCTCTGCTACATCGCAATGACAGGCAGAGCCTGTCATCGCGACGCAGCACAGCTGATTACCTGCTTCCCCGGCGGTGACGTCATCGGACTGACTGCTTTAACGGCCGGGATTACCCAGCAGTCACTGCAGTTATCGCGAGAAACTGCATGTGACCGCCGGGGAGAAGAGGATGGCGGCCATGAAGCAGTCCAGCCCGTGACCGCCGGAGATCTTCTGCCAGGTAAGTGCCGCTGACTCCTGACAGACCCGACCGACGGACACTGACAGTGACAGACCCGACCGACGGACACAGACAGTGACAGTGACAAATCCAATTCCGGTATTCGATAAGACGAAAATATCGAAACGAATTATCGAAAGGCCGATAGAGCTAATATCGGCCGATAGCCGATATTTACATTATCGTATCGCTCAACACTAGTGCTAAACCCTGAGCCACTGTGCTGCCCATATGTATATATATATATATGTGTGTGTGTATATACAGTATATATGATATACTGTATGTATATACTGTATATATATATATATATATATATATATATATATAGACACATATCTATGATGATATGCAATTCTTGTGGTTCTGTTTAATGAAAAATATATTTCCTATCATTACTGATCTCTGACATTCTTCCATTCGGCACTGTCCATAGTAACCTAGCTAGATAAGTGGTTAGATTGCCCTGCTGAACTCACTTGAGAAAGAACACATGTCTCATGCACTCGTTTATAACATGCAGAACTCTAAACACAGGCACATGATATAGACATTTCAGAAAATTAGTTTGGCATGTAACATCGCTCTGTGCCTGTTGACCAAAATTGCTCTCATGAAACAGGAATTCCTTATCTATGAGTGGATTCCAATCGGCACTTCAAACCATAGCACATAAAATTCTCCAGGATGCCTAAGTAACCAATATACCACGCCCTGTGTAATTACTGGGTATAGGATCCTTCAGAACAAGTATTCACCTTTCTTCCACCTCCACATATGTCTCCTTTAAAGTTATATTTATTGTATGGAAAGAGCTTGGTAAACATATTAACTATGACATGCATCTGTGATGAAAGCAAAGTCTCTCTTGCCGTCTGTGTTTGTGTCTCATATAACCGAGCCTGTATATGGGGACATAATACTTCTGCTGATGGAATTTTGCTGATAAGAGATCACAAAGACTAGTTCTCGCTTTACGATTGTAGTAAAACCAGTATAAAAGCCTTTAATGTAAGTTTCCAAATTATCACAGTAAATGATCCAAGGCATAGAAGAATAAGATAAACAAATTATATTGTCTTGTGTCAAGAAGTAACAGTTAAATGACCGGCTTTCTGACTGTGGCTATTATAAAACTATTAAGGTTGACTCAAAACCCCCTTCCAGTTCCAAAATGAATGTCTGTTTGCTCTTGGTGTAACTTTCCAGGAATACAGCATGTGTGGGGAGACATAAACGAATCAAGCTGATTGCTCCATCTAAATAACGCTTTATAAATATTACATGGCCTGTGGTTGGTAAATTTATTACCAGCGGCTGCAAATAAACATGTCTCACCAGAAAACATCATTTCACTTCATGGTTTCTTTTACATGTGAACAAAAATGTGTAAAAACGACTGTCGAAGAAGCGATTCTGTGACATTTGTAAAGTCATGAATTTATAGGTTACTAAAATGATATGTTTTTCTGTCATTTTCATACATGTTCCCTTGGTGAGGGTTTACTTTTCTGGTCTGCTAAAGTCTAGAAAATGCCCTTTTTCACAAAAAAAGAAATCACCCCCAAAAAAACTATTAGAAAATGGCCTAAATGTTTTCTCTCGGATCATGATTACACTGGCCAATGATTGTCAATTTTACAATATTTTACATGACAATCACCCCTGTATAAAGCTTTCCTGTATAGTCTAAATCAATTATACAAGATTATAAGTAAACATGTCAAACACCCAAAAACCATGAAAAAGTCAAGAATACCAGACAGGAAATGTGATAAGTCTCTTTATTAATAAAAGGTGGCAGAAAATATATATATTAAACATCAATATAAAAACATCTTATTAAAATATAGCCAATCTATTTATCTGCGCATATGCAGAGCATTATTATGTAACAGAACAATTGCTGATAGGGCATATCCAACAAAAAGGAAAACACAGTATATCAAGAAGCTATATATGCACAACAATAAATATATATTTTGCGACAAACACAAACCAATATATTGTGCAAAAATCGCAAAAAATTGCAAAAAATTGTGCAAAATAGCAAATAAATGTGCAAAAAAAGGGGGACAAAACCTCATATCATGACACTCAAATATATCAGTATATATAATTGTGCAAAAATGCAAAAGATTGTGCAAAAAAGCAGTATTACATACAAAAAGAAGGCAAGAAAAAATATATATATATCACGTGATATTTAAATTAATCAATGTATATAGAATTATAAATATTAGTGTCAATGTAAAAAATTAGAAAAAATCACTTGTGCAAAATCAATGACATATACTATATACCTAAGTGTATATGAGGGCACACACAATAAAAAATTCAATCTGCAAAATCAATGACATATCCATATGTCTAAGTGTATATAAGTGCACTGAAGAAAAAACGAAATTGCAAAATTAATGACATATACCATATACCTGAGTGTATGTGAGTGCACAAAGAAGAAAAACACTCAAACTGTAAAAATATATATATATTTATGCACAGAGCACAAGATCACTGTGACAAATGAATGGCCAATTGCTCAATAGCAAGTAATATGCTGGAAGGTGAGAAAAAGTTTCCCCTTTACCTTCAATACTGTGCCTTTAAGGGATGCCAAGCTCTGTCTACCCGCGCTACCCGACGCGCATTTCGGAGAAACTTCCTTCGTCTGGGGCTGATTCATGACAATCACCCCTGTATAAAACTTTCCTGTATAGTCTAAATCAATTATACAAGATTATATAATGATTATATACAAGAATGGGAAGCATTTAAGGAAACCAGGATGGATGAACACAGAACTTAAACACATGCTAAAAAGGAAAAAAGAAATGTTTATCAAATGGAAAGAGGGAGGCATATCTAAAGAAGAATATAATGCCGTCTGCAGAAACTGCAGGGCACAAATCAGATTATCTAAAGCTGACAATGAATTAAGGCTTGCAAGTGACATCAAAAGCAACAAAAAAGGATTTTGGGAATACATCAAAAGTAAAAGAAAAGTCAAAGATGCTATAGGATTTTTACAAGATGAAAATGATGAAATGGTAAGACAGGATGTTGAGAAGGCTGAACTGTTAAATTCCTATTTTGCATCTGTTTTCTCTCAGAAAGGAAATGTAACATCAACTGATCTTCACTATCCTATTAAAGGAATAGAAGAATCCAGGATATCTATAAACAGAAAGACAGTGAGGAAACACTTAGCTAACCTAAATGAATTCAAGTCTCCGGGTCCAGATGAATTACACCCCAGAGTACTGAAGGAGATAGCAGAAGAAATTCTTGAACCACTGTCCATAATCTTTGAAAATTCTTGGAGAACAGAAGAAGTCCCAGAAGACTGGAGAAGAGCAAATGTTGTTCCTATCTTCAAAAAGGGGAAGAAGGTGGACCCAGGGAACTACAGGCCGGTGAGTCTGACTTCTATACCAGGAAAGATCTTTGAACAAATTATTAAAGAACATGTATGCAAGTACCTGGATAAGAATGAAGTGATTAAACAGAGTCAGCATGGGTTTGTAACTAATAAGTCATGTCAGACTAACTTAATTTCCTTCTATGACAGAATCACTGACTGGGTGGATCAGGGAAATGCTGTAGATATAGTATATCTTGACTTCAGCAAAGCATTTGACAAAATATCTCACACAATCTTTATTGAAAAAATGACTAAGTATGGAATGGACAAGGCAACTGTTAGGTGGATTCATAACTGGCTTAGTGATCGGACCCAAAGAGTGGTCGTAAATGGCTGCACATCCAGTTGGAAGAATGTATCAAGTGGGGTACCACAAGGCTCTGTTTTGGGCCCTGTATTGTTCAACATCTTTATCAATGATTTAGATGAAGGAATTGAGGGTAAACTGATCAAATTTGCTGATGACACAAAGCTAGGAGGGGTAGCTAATACTAGAGAAGAGAGAGAGAGGATTCAAAAAGATATAAATAAACTGGAGCAGTGGGCAGCAACTAACAGAATGGATTTTAACAGGGAAAAATGCAAAGTACTACATCTGGGCAATAAAAATGAAAAAAGCATATACAAAATGGGAGGAATAGGGCTAAGTAACAGCACATGTGAAAAAGACTTGGGTATACTAATTGATCACAGACTGAACATGAGTCAACAGTGTGATGCAGCAGCAAAAAGGCAAATGCAATTCTAGGATGTATCAACAGAAGCATACAGTCTAGATCACGTGAGGTCATTATTGCCCTCTACTCCTTTGGTCAGACCTCATCTAGAATACTGTGTCCAGTTTTGGGCACCACATTTTAAAAAAGACATCAACAAACTGGAGCAAGTTCAGAGAAGAGCCACCAAAATGGTGACCGGTCTGCAAACCATGTCCTATGAGGAACGGTTGCAGGATTTGGGAATGTTTGGCTTGCAAAAAAGAAGACAGAGGAGACTTAATAGCGGTCTACAAATATCTCAAGGGCTGTCACATTGTAGAAGGATCATCTTTATTCTCATTTGCACAAGGAAAGACTAGAAGCAATGGATGAAACTGAATGGGAGGAGACACAGATTAGATATTAGAAAAAACTTTTTGACAGTTATAGTGATCAATGAGTGGAACAGGCTGCCAAGAGAGGTGGTGATTTCTCCTTCAATGGAAGTCTTCAAACAGAGGCTGGACAGACATCTGTCTGGGATGATTTAGAGATTCCTGCTTTGAGCAGGGGGTTGGACCAGATGGCCCAGGAGGTCCCTTCCAACTCTACTATTCTATGATTCTATGATAAGTAGTTTTAAATTGAATTCCTCTAAAAAGTGGAATATTCTTAGGCCAGGGTCACACTTGCGAGTGTGATGCGAGAAACTCGCGCGAGTCTCTCGCATCAACACCCGGCACTGCCGCCGGCACTCGGACCGGAGTGTGCGGCTGCATAAAAATACATGCAGCCGCACGCTCCGGTCCCAAGTGCCGGCGGCAGTGCCGGGTGTTGATGTGAGAGACTCGCGCGTTTCTTGCATCACACTGGCAAGTGTGACACCGGCCTTAGGCTACATTCCCATGGAACATATTTACCACACATTTCCTGCAACAGAGGTCCCATGGTCATACTTACACCTACATTCACATCACACGTGCGGCTCTTACCTATTTAAGCTGCGGATATTTTTCACGGCATGTGCATGAGACTAATAAAAAATTCATGCTTTATGCTGGCAGTTTAAAAGGCAGCAGGTTTTCCCCATCGGACAACAGCCTAATTTGTATGGAGGTCTCTTCACTCTTTCACGACAGATGATATTTTTTGATAATTTTGTTCTCCCTGGAGATAAGCTGCTGCCAGTGAAACCTGGCAGCATCTTTCTCATAGACAACACAAGAGTCGTAGGCTGGGCATTCCTGTGAATTGGACAGTCGGGAGAGATAGCAATAGTATGGCCTGTAGCTATCTAAAGTGTATAGAGGCCATAAGACAAAACTCCAGAAAGCGTTTAATCTGCCACCTGGAAAGAACCCATTAACTTAGCTTTGGCGAAATTGTCCTGAAAATTTGAATTGCTGCGAATAAATTTGCTGCAAATCGTAGGTAATCCAATTGTCCTGAAAGATGAGGTCTACTTGGACTTTATGCCAATACATTCAAGCTCATTAATGCAAACACAGCTTTAGTAATGTCAAAGAGACCTCCACATATTTGACAATGGGTAAATGAATGGTAACTGTTCTTCACTGCTTTTTTGTCAAGCACACTCCCTGCATAGTATAATCAGAGTTTTGGGTTTTTTTTCTTTCTATTTCTATTGCCAAGCTGAGAGCTTTGTTATCCTCCCACTAAACCGATCCTTCACAAAATGACTGCTGCTCTGCAATCCCTGCCTTGGCTTTTATACAGACAACAAAACATTATGCTATACTATGTGATGTGATGTGATAGCTGCAAGGCATTAATGGGAAGCATGCATGGTCGCACCAAAAGTCATAGGATTCTTCTTTGGCTGATGCAATTTTCTGTATTGTGCAAAATTGCGGTGGGTATTTTTGGCAAATCGTGCAAATCGAATTGAAAATTGTTCGAAATCGCTGGGTACAGCAAATTTCCTAAAATTCAACAAGAATTCAAATCACATTGAATTGACTAGCTTATCTCTACTAGCAAATGCTCACAAGTCAGTACACCTGCTGAGCAGAATCCTCTGTCCATTATATCTCATTTAGTGCACCCTGCATATTAAAAGGGTTTCCACTAAAGAGACTTATTACATATCCATAGGATACAATCTGTGTTCAGAAAGTGAATTGTTTCTAAATTTTAGTGTAGAGAGCCACAGACATACACACAGCCATTTCTTCATTGTTCGAATATTCTCAGACCTCACAATTATCAGACATTTATGGCAAGTCTTGTGGATATGTCAAATATGTCTTAGATTGGAGAAAAACTCTAGTAACCTTGGTTTATAAGGTTCTGTGGATGTGGCTGTGGCCTGTTTAGTGGAAAAGCCTGTTTTTCTTAAGGCATCTGATCTGTCCTGGTGATAGACTCCATTTTACAAACAACTCCTGCGTCTAGTAACCAGAGACGCACCGTACATCTGTGCACAGAGAGATTTCAGGTTGCACAGTGCAGATATAGTTAGCTATGTGAGATGTCGTTTAGGAACATTTTTTTATCCATAGTTGGAAACCATAATTCTAGTAAGGGTTTTTTTTATTGTGTCACTTTCTGGTTACGATAGAACAAGTAAGACCTCGGTAATAAGGCTAATACAGCACTGGACCTATGCCCAGTATCAGCTCTGCATCATTCACCTGTCATCAGTTTTATAAATCCCATGGCAGATATCTGTTCACAAGTCGGTCCCTGCATTTATATAAGTGACAAAGAGTTGAAAATACATGTGAAAGAAAACATTTCATACATGAAAAGTGTAGGAAGCAGTGAAAGCAGCCATTTCTATAAGTCTATTTGTTAAACAAAACTTTCTGGAACTTCGCAAGGTTCACTGGCAATTGTTTTGTCTTCATGTGCCGCACATATGCTCGGATCCTACAGAGATGAGAAATATAATGGAAAGATACTTCTCTTTTTTTTGGAGACAATCCAGGTGTTATTCTCTCTCCTTTCATAAGAACTTCACATAACTTCTCCGTGACTAACCCTGCACCTTAAACTATCTAAAAAGTCCGTTTACCTTGGATGAATCACTACTAATATAATTCACATACACAAGTTACCAGAATGATTTCCTTTACAATATACTTCTAGAAAGCAGAGAAACTCCAAAAATTTCCACTTCTCTACTGGAAGTTCCCCGCGAGATCTTAGCGGTGGCAAAGTTTGCAGTTCTTGGGCAATCATTGCGATTTTATGTATGCGATTACATTTTTCTGTGTGGGATCTACATATAATATAACAATGAAAAAATTAGTTTAGAGAGCAAAATACAGCACTGCGCGATGAAGATATCATCTACGGCCTGGAGATAGAATGGCTGTCCTCTCAGGGGGCCAGTGTATCCCTAGGTAGTAGTTGGAGCCCACGCAATCCACACAATTGGACCGAAGCGGCTTTATAACATCCTGTTCTTTCGCTGACTGTGTTCATAGACTTAGACTATTGAATACCCTGAACATCAGCAGGCATTTTGCTGACAGATGCACAGCACAGTGGTGAAAACATTAAATTCCCCGCAGACTTGTACAATTATTATCATAGGAATACTGGTACACATGAGGGGATTTATTCTGAAAATATTGAATTGCTGTTTTTGCAATTCCATTATTAGAGATGAGCAAGACTTTTAATGTCTTGCTAACGGGTGAGTTTTCTATTATAAGGAACTCCTAGAAGACAATGGAGGCTGGAAATGAATCTATATTAAAGCAGTTACATCTCCATTGTGTTATATGAGGGAAATGGAACTGTGTAATAGCAAATGTGACCATCGGCAAAATGTCTGTGGAGCAAATTTACTCATATTGATTCCTTATATATTAGAATTGATGAATCATAGAGGAATCTGTGCTTGCCTGCCTATATAACGCCGTAAAGGGTTCGATCACACATCTGTATTTTTGGGCTGAGTGCCATCCGTGAAAAAAACTGACCTCACAAATATTGAAATCGGACTAATGCTAACATAGCGTTCAATTTTTACGGATACATTGCAATTCTTAAAATAGTCAAATGTACTTATTCTTGTAAATTGTATTAACTGCTGACATATTAAAACGAATTCCACAGGGATGCCATACAGATGTAAAAAATGGACAGACGAATTGCATACGGATGAAAAATCTTTAATTTTTTCTGGATAAAAATCTGACATTTTTTGTATACACTCGTGTAAACTAAGCCTACCTAACTGCGTCATTTTCTCAAGTCAGGACACGTATTGTCCGCCGTTATTATTCTTTAAATGTAAGTACCGCTTGAGTATTTTACCTCTGCTCTTATTAAATTAAATATTATATTAAATATGGAATTGAATATTACGAATAAACACAATGATACAAAATATAATACATGCCATAGCAGATAACGTTATCCAACACTTAGAACAGACTGGATCCAGTGCTTGTATTTCCAGCAAAGAACTGCACACTAAATGGCACTACAAATGGTTACAAAATCTGTGAACACGCTAGACTGCAATAATCATTGCCAGCATAATAAATGTTAATGTAACTCCAGATGGTAGTCTTATGCTATCAATTAATTTGCCTAGCAACTTTTGCATATGCGATCTGCTATATACAGACATAACAGAACAAACACAAGCTCCTACTTTGCCCTAGCAAGCAGTGAAGATTACCAGCCCAAAAACAAATTAATTCCTTAAAAATACACAGGAAAATATGAAAAAATATTTTCAAAAGGATCCAAATAATTTTTTTCTATCTTTCCTATTCTTTTTGTTTATTATTTTGTATTTTTCTGAGAAATCTCTGAAACACGTTTGGCACACATTTATTCTCCCAATAGCCGACATTTGGGCACAGCTGAAAATACTGCAGCACTGCCATAAATAAATCAGAATTCACACACACTAAACCTCCTAATGAGGATAGATCTCCGAGATCACATTCTGTCCTCTGAGGAATATTTTACCAAAATTCTGCAAGATCTAATATATATATCAATCTAATAAAAAAGCATGGTACACAATTATGAATATATATATATATATATATATATATATATTTGTATTTTATTGTAATACATTAGCAATGTAGACATATAGCACAATCCACAAGACCTAACATGTTAGATTAACATTTGTACGTCTGCAGATGAGTGACATATATGTGAAAAACGTAAGCAAGCATGTGCCAGGTGTCCCACCAAAGACAACATCTGCAAGGAGTTTGTATGTTCTCCCTGTGTTAGCATGGGTTTCCTCCGGGTTCTCCGGTTTCCTCCCACACTGCAAATACATATTTAGATTGTGAGCCCCATTGGGGACAGCGATGGCAATATCCATAAAGCGCTGTGGAATATAAGCATAAAAAATAATAATAATAAATAAAAATGTGTCGAATTATGTCTGTCTAAATTTCAATGTATACGTACATCAATATCTATATACTGTATGTTTAAAAAAAACATATTCCTTTTAGTTTTATCTCAACTAGGTATTTATTACTGGCAGTGATGAAAGAGTATGCTCGTTGCTCGGGTGATCTCTGAGTATTTGGAAGTGCTCGGAGATTTAGTTTGTGTCGCCGTAGCAGCATGATTTGCGGTTGCTAGACAGCCTGAATACATGTGGGGGTTGCCTGTTTGTTAGGAAATCCCCACATGTATTCAGGCTGTCTAGCAACCGCAAATCATGCTGCTACGGCGACACAAACTAAATCTCCGAGCACTTCCAAATACTCGGAGAACACCCGAGCAATGAGCATACTAGCTCACCATTAATTACTGGTATAAACAGGAAAAAGTAGTATATCTTTTAGACGTATTGAAACGTATTGCTGTATATTTCAATGCTTCTGTCATTGACAATAGTGGAAAAAATATTGCATCTCTTATACATTTTTTTTATATAAAAAATTTGCTAGCCACCTTTCTTTCCGACACCACGCCTACCCATCCCCCCACCGCCACAATCCAAAAAAGCTATTTGATAAAAACCTGAAAAAATGCAGTAAAACAACCAAAACATTTTTTTCTCCACATCTTGACCAATTTTAGTTGATCCGCTGCCATATACGTCTGAACATGTTCTTTTGTCATTCAGGCGTATCCGTCCTGCTGAATGCACGGCGTCAATGTGAATCTCGCCTTATAAGTAAAGTCAGTGCGGTGACTAATGATAAAGAAGAAACGGACATTTATTGAAAATGATGAAATGGGCGCCGTGTTATGTGCTTTTTACCTGTTTATACCAACTGAAATTGTATTTTACATATTAATGGTATTGAAACATAAATAAATGACAATACAAGGAATGAATAACCCTGTGATCCTGGAAGGATTCTTGTGACCTAAGAAAAATATTGAAACATATGTTGACAAGATTTTTCTGCACTCCCGGTTATTTCCCCGGGGTGTCTGTGCATCAGGTGTGAGGAAATCCAGTGATGTGGTCTGTACCTGAGTCATTCCATGAATCATGCTTTATAGTATTACTGTCCAGACTGTGCACTTCACTTAGTGCTGAAATATACTGCGGGAACAAACACGCACCATGTTAGGTTAAAGCCGTGACACCGATACTGACATCATGAAACCATATATAAGCAGCGAGGGTGGGCATTCATCAGGGCTGCTTAGTCCCATGATTAACAATTTAATTACATGAGAAACCGGTCAGTGTTTATTTCTGTTTGTTTTTTCTTTGATGATTGACAAGGCTGTATATTTTTACACTTAATTTAAGACTGATCTCACAACAGTAAATCACGCATTTCTCGCACCTTTCGACCCTTAGGCCTGATTCCGACATCCGTTTTTCTTATGTACGAGAAAACGGACTGATTATTTAGATCAGACTTTGACTAGGGAGCTGTGCGAGCGTCATCAGTTTTTCTCATACAGAAAAAAATAGTTAGAATTGAAAGACTCCTTGGACTGCAAGAAATCACGAACATGTGAATGGCCATATAAAATATCACCGGTATGAGAGCTATTCATGAAAAACAGAGCACTAGCCACAAAAAACAGACGTCTGAATAAGGCCTTAGGCTAGGTTCAAAACAGTATAAAAAGTCATCAGTTACATCCAGAAAACTCAGACTATTGTTCTCGCTTGTCATCCGTATGCAGTCAGCATACAATAAGTTTTTCACAGCAGCTATTAATCATTTACTGTTTCTTATGTTAAAGAATTTCAATGAACTGAACACTGTGGCTCCGTATGCCATCTGATTTTTTTGCGCACCTATAGACTTGATTGGGCGAGTCTCATCCGACACATGGAAGAAACTAGTGCATGCTGCCATTTTTTTTTTTACACACAGATTCGGGTACTGAATAAAAATTGCTCATCTGCACTGCCCCTTTAAATAACTTTGGTCCTAATTCTGTCTGTGTAATGTCTGTTTTTCCACAGACAACACCCGCACTAAAAATATGGTGGTGTGACCTTAGGCTGGAGTCACACTAGCGTATGGCATCGGATGCGATATGCTAATGACCCTCGGCTCCTGCTCTGCTGCGTGCGGGAGCCGAGTGTCTTGTGACTGTGCTCCGAGCTTCTCGCACAGAGCGGATCGGAGCACAGCTGTGGAGGAGGCGGAGAAAGTAATTTCTCCATCTCCTCTGCTGTCGGCGTATATCGCACCGCTCTCGGATGATATCTGAGTGCTGTGCGTTGTGTCACTCACACCCATAGACTTATATGGCTACGAGTGTGCCGAGACTTCGCCAAGTCCCGGCGCCAATCGTAGCATGCTGCTATTGTTCTCGCATGCTGATTCACCATGAGAAAATAATCACAGATGTGATCTGCCCCATAGATTAACACTGGGCAGAGTGCTATGTGATGTTTTATGGCATAGCACTCGGCCATATTTTACAGTAGTGTGACTCCGGCCTTAGGCCTCTTTCACACTTCAGTCGTGCGACGTCAGTCAAAATCCGTCAAAATGTGAAAAAAACGGATCCGCCAATTTTTTTTGGCGGATCCGTTTTTTTCCCATAGACTTGCATTAGTGACGGATTTTGACGGATGGTCGTCCGTTAGGTCCGTTTTTGGACGGATCCGCCAAAAAATTGGCGTCCGTCATTTTAAAAAACGTCCAATGCAACGTTTTTTTTGACCGCCAAAATGGCGGACAACGGCGGATCCGCCGCATCCGCCATTTTGTATAATGGCCACCTATGGGCGGCAGATCCGCCAGCATCCATTTTTGACGGAATCCGCCGGCGGATCCGTCGCCTCTATTGAAAACCATAGTAAAATGCAGAAAACAGTGTCCGGGCTCTCTCTCTCCTCTCTCTCTCTCTCTCTCTCTCTCTCTCTCTCACCATTTCCGGGTGAAATCTTCTTAGCGGATCCGTCAGAAAACTGACCAGTTTTGCATCCGTTTTTTTACTTTTCTGACGGATCCGCCATTTTCACGGATGGGCGGACGTCACACAACGGAAGTGTGAAAGAGGCCTTATTGTGGCCATACGACCTTGGCTGACTGCAGGACCAATGTCCTTTAATATTAGCATTATATTGACTTTCGGCATGATCTTACACTTGTCTAAAACCATCTTAAATAGTAGAGATTTACAAATAAAAAAGTTATGTTACCTACAGCAAGTGTTCACATTTTATCTTACTAAGGTCTCATTCAGACATCCAATTATTTTTGCATACAAGAAAAAAACAGACCATTTTTTATCAGTGTGCTAGATCTGATTTTCATTAATGTATTCATTTTTAGTACATACTAAAAAACCCCTCTGAACTTCTCATACAAATTACGGGCTCGTTCACATGAGCGAATTATTCGGACGAGTGCAATTCGATAGAAAATCGGATAGGACTCGGCCCAGAGTTATTCTATGGGGCAGTGCACATCTGCATGAGAAAACAATCTCAGCATGTGACGAGTGGCTGCGAGAATCGGACTACACACACTCATACAAGTCTATGGTTATGAGTGAAACATTGGACTGCACCCCGATGTCAGATGTCATCCAAGTGCAGTGCGATTTCTGCTTATGCCGGCAATGGAGGAGATAGAAAAATACATTTTCTGTATCGCTTCATTTGGGGACACAGAGACCATGGGTGTATGCCGCTGCCACTACGAGGCTGACACTTTGCATATGCAAAAAGGTTGGCTCCTCCTCTGCAGTGTACACCCCACCGACTGGCACCATGCTAATCAGTTTTAGCTTAGTGTCAGTAGGAGGTGGACACGGGTCTCTCTGGAGACCCATATCTACCTATTGTGCGGCGTTCCTTTTCAGGTACCTTCCGGAGGGATACAGTGTGAAAGGTCACTACTGTAGTCCCACGCAGAGACTATGAGTATGGCGTGTACTGCCACCCCGTATCCTCATATGTCTGTCTCGGCAGGACCCTTCACTCTAATCCCTAACACAGACGGTTGTTTAGGTGATCAGGGCAGCGAAAAGACCCTGGCCTGCCTCCATCTCCCACCTACTCGCCCACCAGAGCCTGTCGGATGAGGAGACGCGGACGTCCTCACACCTGATCCGGACGTCCGACCTTTTTTGGTCTGAGGTATTGTCCCTCTTTCCCAACAGGACAGAAGAATGAAGACAAGAAGAAACAGGAGGATTTGGAAAAAAAAAAGAAGAAAAGGAAGCCAGGCTCGTTACTGAGTTTCTGGGGTTCCGAGACCCCCCTTTGGGAGTCCCCGAGGCCTTTAGATCGGACAGCCGTAGCTCTCCGAGGGGGGGGTGAGAGTGAGAGAGAGAGAATGCTCTCCTTTTCCTTAGGGCTCTGGAGCCTTTGCATTTTTTACTTACGGCCTCAGGGCGCCGCCTGTCATCCGGTGGCGTTGCGGGAGTTATTTCGGGCCCGTTTATTCAAATCGGCGTCCTCCGCGCCTACCCCCCTTCCCCGACGGTCGCTGGCTAAAATTTAGGTCCCGGCTTCATTCCGGGCCTACTCTGGCTCTGGCTCCGCCCCCCGCCTGTCACACTTCCGGGCGGGCTTTTTTCTTTGCCTGTCCTTGCTCCGCCCACCGCTCTCAGCGTTCCTGAGAGCTGTAGCAGACGCCAGACTGCGTTCTCCAGGCCGGTGCCCGTCGCTCCTGCGTTTGCTAGGTCGCAGCAAGCAGTTCCTCAGCTGCCTCCGCGGCCTCTGTTCGTGGGCTCCGGACACAGCATCTCATCAAGGAGGAATACCTCGGCAGCACACAGGATCCGTGAGTAAGCTCTGTCCTGCAGAGCTGACACTCTCCTCTGTCCTTCTCTGTCCCCCAACCTTCTGGTACCGGTTAGTGGGATTGCTCAGCCATGCCTAAACAAAAGGGAGAGTCTGCTCGTCCCCCATCTTCCTCTTCCTCCCCACTCTGGTTAGATACTTTGTATGCTCTTCTTGTAATGGCAGACTCCCTTCAGGTCAGTCTTCTCCCCTCTGCCAGGCCTGCAGCGACCCCACGGGACCCACCCAGGAGCCCCCTTCTGATCCGGGTGATTCTGAGACCACTACCCCCCAGTGGGCAGTGTCTCTGTCACAATCTGTTGCGGACCTCACCAGGGTATCACAGACCCTAGTATCCGCTTTGGACAGATTGCCCCTTTCAGCACCCGCAGTCGCCAGCGGGTCTCAAGACTCCCTTTCCGGTCCGTCCAACCCAAGCCGTAAGAGACCCAGACTGGAACTCAGTTCTAGGTCCTCTTCTCGCTCCATCTCTCCAGAAGACCCTGCACGGCGTTATCCCTCCCTAGCGCCCTCCTCCCAGGAATCTGGCGAGGCGTCTCCAGATGCGTTTTCGGAGGATGAGTCGGACCTGGATCCAGATCAGGCCTCCGACATGACGGATATGGTGCAAAGTCTGATTGTGGCTGTCAATCAGACCTTAGGCATCAAGGATACCTCTACGGAATCCGCAAAACAGGCGGTTTCGTTCAGACGGTCCAAACCACCTTCCAAGGTTTTTGCCCCTCACACTGAGTTCACGGACATACTCAAGAGGGAGAGGGAGAATCCGACCAGACGCTTTCAAAGAGGGAAGCGCCTCGGCATTCTATACCCATTTTCCCCGGAGCTTACATCTAATTGGACGATTTCTCCTTCAGTGGACCCACCGGTCTCCAGACTGTCCACCAACACGGTCCTCCCTCTGGCTAGCGCTGCTTCCCTAAAAGACGCAAACGATAGGATTCTAGAATCACTGGCAAAGTCAGCCTTTGAGGCAGCCGCATCTGTTCTTTGCCCAGCCTTTGCGTCTACTTGGGTCTCAAAGGCGATAGCCAGATGGTCCAAACAGCTCCGTAAGGGCATCTTGGCCGGAGCACCTTCCAGAGAGCTGGCGGAGCTCGCAGACCAAATCTCCCAGGCTTGGGAAATATGTAGTCTCTGCCTCCCTGGATGCTGCTTCCTGCGCGGCACAGGCATCCAGCAATATCGTGGCCATCCGGAGGAACATTTGGCTGAAAGCATGGCAGGCTGATCTTTCGTCAAAAAAGTCGCTTACAGGTCTCCCTTTTCAGGGAGAACATCTGTTTGGAGACAGGTTGGATCAGATCATTAAGGACGCAACGGGGGGTACGAGCTCCCTTCTCCCTCAGTCTAAGCCTCACAGACCCATCCAAAAGAGACAGTTCCGCTCTTTTCGGCCTTTTCAGGTGTCGGAGGATTCCTCCAGGCAACGTAGGCCGCAGAATCGCCAGGTTAAGAGGAAGGCTTCCTTTCGTCCCACCCCCTCCTGGCGTTCCAGTAACTCCCAGGGTAGATCCACCAGGTCAAGACCTGGTCGATCTTTCTCGTCATGACTGGGCCCTGGAGCCCAGCGTTTGTCCCAAGCTCGGCGGTCGTCTCTTGCTGTTCAGGGACGTGTGGCTCGACTTGGTGGAGGACGCTTGGGTCAGAGAGGTTGTATCCTCAGGATAAAATAGAGTTCACTTCCCGCCCAGGAGATTGGTTCTTCGAATCCCGCCCCCCAATGGATCCTTCTCTGGTAATGGGTTTCTTTGCATCCATCGATTCCCTTCTCAATGCTGGAGTTATCATCCCTGTCCCAGAGCGAGAACGTTTCACAGGTTTTTATTCAAACCTGTTTGTTGTGCCGAAGAAAGGCGGCAAGGTTCGTCCTATCCTGGACCTCAGGTTACTGAACAGGAGGGTTCGCCTGCGTCACTTCAGGATGGAGTCTCTTCGTGCAGTAATATCGGCAATGGAATCACAGGAATTTCTGTGTTCCATAGACATCCAAGACGCCTACCACCACGTCCCAATTTGCCCAGCCCATCAGAGGTTCCTGCATTTTGCTGTTGGGCAGAACCATTTTCAGTTTGTCGCCCTGCCCTTTGGCCTTGCAACCGCTCCCAGGGTCTTCACCAAGATCATGGCGGCTTTGATGGCCACCTTGAGGGTTCGAGGACTGGTGCTCATTCCTTACCTCGACAACATTCTCATCAAGGCTCCGTCCCTCCCTCAGGCTCAAGAAAGCCTGTCCATCGTGCTCGACACCCTGGCCCAGTTCGGATGGATCATCAACAGAAAGAAGTCCTGCCTTGTTCCCTCTCAGCGCCTGATCTTCTTGGGTATGCTGTTCGATACCCGACAGGCGAAGGTCTTTCTCCCCAAGGAGAAGAGAGCGATCCTCCAGCAGGGTGTGCGGTCTCTGCAGGGCCCTCGACTTCCTTCCTTCCGGTCAGCAATGAGGGTGCTGGGCAGAATGGTTGCGACTTCAGAGGCAATTCCCTTTGCTCTGTTCCACTTGAGACCTCTTCAGCAGGATATCCTGTCTCAGTGGGACAGGTCCGTCAGATCGTTGGATCGTCCGCTTCGTCTCCCTCTCAGGGTCAAGCAGTCTCTCAACTGGTGGCTGTCATCTCCCCTCATCCTCCAGGGCCGTTCCTTTCTGCCAAACCACTGGCAGATCATAACGACGGATGCAAGTCTTCTGGGCTGGGGAGCAGTTTTTCGGCATCTGAAGGCTCAGGGTCATTGGTCGGCACAGGAATCTTCCCTGCCGATCAACATCCTCGAAATCAGGGCCATCTTTCTCTCGCTCCGTCACTGGGAATCGCTTCTCAGGGGTCTGCCAGTCAGAATTCAGACAGACAATGCCACGGCTGTGGCATACGTCAATCACCAAGGAGGGACCAGGAGTTCTCGGTCGATGGCCGAAGTATCCAAGATCCTCCTTTGGGCGGAGGCGACGGTTCCAGCAATATCTGCGGTGTATATCCCCGGCATGGACAACTGGGCCGCGGACTTCGTCAGCCGCGAGGGTTTAACGGCAGGAGAATGGTCCCTGCATCCGGACGTCTTCCATCAGATCTGCCTGCGATGGGGGACCCCGGATGTGGACCTCATGGCATCTCGGCTCAACAGGAAAGTTCCGCTGTTCGTCTCCAGGTCCCGCGATCCTCTAGCATTGGACGTAGACGCTCTGGCCATTCCTTGGTCACAGTTCACTCTCCCATACGTATTCCCTCTGCTTCCCCTTCTTCCCAGATTGCTGAAGACCAAGGCGGAAGGAGTGCCGGTCATTCTGATCGCCCCAGATTGGCCCAGGAGGTCCTGGTTCGCGGACATCGTCAATCTCTTGGCGGATGCCCCCTGGAGACTCCCAGACAGGCCAGATCTTTTATCACAGGGTCCGTTCTGCCACCAGGGTTCTCGGTCGCTCAATTTGACGGCGTGGCTGTTGAAACCGCGGTACTGAGAGAGTCCGGGTTCTCAGATCGGGTGATTCGCACCATGATCCAGGCCAGGAAACCGTCGTCTTCCAGGGTCTACTATCGAACCTGGAAGGCCTATTTTCACTGGTGTGAGTCAAACGTCATCCCGCCAATGAAGTTGTCGCTCCCAGCCGTCTTGGCTTTCCTCCAAGCGGGACTGGACTCTTGTCTCTCTCTCGCTACTCTTAAAGGGCAGGTTTCAGCCCTTTCTATCCTCTTCCAGGAATCCTTGGCTTCTCGGGTTCAGGTCAAGACTTTTCTTCAGGGAGTGGCGCATATGGCTCCCCCGTATCGGAATCCTGTGGACCCTTGGGACCTCAATCTCGTGTTGGAGGTTATGAGGTGCGCTCACTTTGAACCTCTCACAGAGGTTCCCCTGTCGGTTTTGTCCTGGAAGGTGGCCTTTCTCGTGACGATCACTTCCATCAGGCGAGTTTTACAGTTAGCGGCTCTGTCTTGTCGCCCCCCTTCCTGGTCCTCCACCAGGATAAGGTAGTATTGTGGCCTCCGCCTTCCTTTCTTCCCAAGGTGGTATCCACTTTTCACTTGAATGAGGATATTGTCCTGCCTTCCTTCTGTCCGGCTCCGACTCATTCTTTGGAGCGCTCGTTGAACAAGCTAGACCTGGTATGGGCAATAACGACCTACCTGGATAGGACGGCTTCCTTCAGGAAGTCTGATCTCCTATTTGTCATTCCAGACGGAGCGCGAAGAGGCCTGCCGGCTTCCAAGTCTACGATTGCGCGTTGGATTAGGACCGCTATATTGGAGGCTTACCGGGTTAAAAACAGAGTGCCTGCCCCTGGGGTTAGGGCTCACTCCACCCAGGCTGTAGGCGCCTCCTGGGCGGTTCACCATGGGGCATCCGCCCTACAACTTTGCAAGGCGGCAAATTTTACAGGGTCCACACCTATGCTTCGGCGGACGCCAGCCTACGCAGAAGGATCTTGCAGGCGGCATTGGGGACTTTGCCGACCTGAATGGAGTCTCTTGCCATTTTTCTCTCCCACCCCAGGGACTGCTTTGGGACGTCCCATGGTCTCTGTGTCCCCCAATGAAGAGATAGAGAAAACAGGATTTTGGTACTTACCGTAAAATCTGTTTCTCGGAGCACTCATTGGGGGACACAGCACCCTCCCATATGTTTACAACTCTTGTTCTTTCTTTCGATTGTTTTTGTTACGATTGAGTTGTTTGTTGTTTGGTGCTATCACGTTCTTCTCCTACTGCTTTCTCACTAACTGATTAGCTTGGTGCCAGTCGGTGGGGTGTACACTGCAGAGGAGCCAACCTTTTTGCATATGCATAGTGTCAGCCTCCTAGTGGCAGCGGCATACACCCATGGTCTCTGTGTCCCCCAATGAGCGCTCCGAGAAACAGATTTTACGGTAAGTACCAAAATCCTGTTTTTCTGTCTCCTCCGCACCTGTGCTCCTATTCTCTGATGCGAGAGGATCGAAGCACATAGCACTGACACCGATCACACTCACAGCAAGCTGGAGCCGAGTGTCATTAGTATATCGCATCCGATGTTACTCTAATGTGACTCCCGCCTAAAAGTAAAAAGCGAACAGTCGAAACAGGAGGATGGCATCTATGGGCAATATGTTTTTTTTTTTTTAAACAGATCTACTGATTATAAAGGGCAAATTTAATCTGTGACTCAGATGAAAAACTAACTTGTCTATTTATTTATTTTTTGGGAATATTTGGTCTGCCAAAAAAATGGACATGTGATAATAGATTATAATAGGTACATGTTCTATTGGTGAAAAGCCCAGACACTTGAATGAGACCTAAGGCTCTGTACACTCCGTGTTTGGCACTCATGATCTGTGTACGCAGCTGTAAGCATGTACATCTGCCAATAATTCCTATTGTAAATATGAATAGAACATGATAAACTTTTAAGTGGAACACAATTACAGAAAAGAACAGTTTATTACACTTTTCATGACAATGAAAAAAAAATCTATACCATTATAGAGGATGGAAATTAGGTGTATATGTCAGGAGCATTTCCCAGCGATGGCCATGTTCATGCTTCAGTATTTGGTCAGTATTTTATCTCAGTATTTATAAGCCAACACCAGGAGTGGGTGATAAATCCAGAAGTGGTGACGTGTTTCTATTAGGCCGGCGTCACACTAGCGAGTTTGATGCGAGTTAGTCGCACGACTTACTCGCATCAACACCCGGCACGGCCGCCCGCTCTCGGACCAGAGTGCGGCAGCATGTATTTCTATGCCGCCGCGCATTCTGGTCCGAGAGCGGGCGGCTGTGCCGGGTGTTGATGCGAGTAAGTCGTGCGACTAACTCGCATTAAACTCGCTAGTGTGACGCCGGCCTTAGACTTTTCCTCTGATTGTCTCTCTCCTGGTTATGACAAATACTGATGTAAAATACTGACCAAATACTGAATGTGTGAATGTCGCCTTATACACCAAACTCAGAGGCTAAACATGGTGGGAATCTAGCCTTACCTGCACTGCTGTAGTGTAGCTTCCATTTCTCCTACAATTTACCTACTGCAACCAGCCATAATGCTCTTCTTTGCCCTTAGTTTCCATAAATATTAGCCAGTTTTGGTGCGAAAATTGTTCTATTTTTTTTCTAGCAATCCAATTATTGTATTTCAGGAGGTGTCATCTGAGGAGACATCCGCTGCTCTAATCTGTCAAACCTGCTCATTGACCTGGAATCTTCAGCAAACAGTTACACTGTTTTGAGGTTATCTGGGCTTCCGAAATACAAAATACATCACTCACACGTTGGCAAGTAAAGATAGCTGAGAAGCACTAAAACTGCTTTTGCACAATCATTTAACATCTTAACACCATATGTTGAGCTGGACAATGACATCCTGTCATTCCAAGTGGGGTCACCTCTACGCCAAAAGTACTTATTAGAGTATCCCAGGAGATGAAGGAATCACTGTCATTGCAAACTATCAGTGTAGCCCTAGGCCAGCAGATGACACTTGAAGAGGCGTCTGAGTCACCTGGGAGGGTTTCATGACTCCTTTTCCCACTAGATGCAAAAAACCTCAGATGTCAGTTTGGAGGAAAGAAATCAAAGTAGGTGCAAAGGTATGAAATAAAGCTTGTGCAACACTGTAAAGTCTGAGACATCTCTGCATAATATTTACTTCCTTGGAAATCTGCAATTCTCCCAAAGCAGCTTAGAGTATGAGTGTATGTCAGCATACTGCTGAATGTACAGTATATGGAATGATCGAACAGTGACTCAGTGAGCAACTGAAAATCTCTTGTTCAGAAGCATCTGGGGATAGTGCTGTTTAGGGATTACAATTAATTACCCAAAGCCTATGATACTGTGGTGAGCTACGCGCTATGCCATCACCTCATTTCTATCTTCACAATGTGATGTGCGCATTATTTTCAATAGGGAGGAAATGGCAATAGGGGAAAATATTCCGGCTTCTCCTGTTTTGGCCAAGAGCGTGAGCTGTCCTGGTGCAGATTTATCTTTTTCAGTAAATCTGTGTATCAGTTTTTTCCTATGAAGATTTTCTTTTTATGTGATGGTGATTTCGGTCTTGTTTTCTATGTATCTAGGATATTTACACAATCCTGGAGGCGACCGCCATGATGTCTACAAGTCATGATACTTATCAACGCCATGTTATGAGGGATTGCTTATTTGTAACTTAGTCTATGATGAATATTACAAGTTACAATACATCACTGAAGCACTCTTCAAGAAAAGATTTCAATAGGCAGAAGTATCAAAGAAGCTGTCCACTACTTGGAGAACTCCTTCTCATACCCCACGCTTAGTCCTGATAAAATAACAAAGCCTATACTCACCTCCCATTCCGGCGCCGTTCCCCCGGTGTCTGCATTCGCCCTTCCTGGGGCTTCCGTGCAGTTATTGTGACACGTGATGCTGGTGCCCAATCAGCAATGGCGTCACTGTCTCCGCCTTCGGACAAATCAAACAAGAAGAGCAAGTCCGGGCTGCAGCTGGTCCCTGTCTTCTTCTTCACGTTCGATTTGTGCAAAGGCGGAGACAGTGACGCCATGTTATGAGGGATCGCTTATTTGTAACTTAGTCTATGATGAATGTTACAAGTTACAATACATCATTGAAGTGCTCTTCAAGAAAAGATTTCAATAGGCAGAAGTATCAAAGAAGCTGTCCACTACTTGGAGAACTCCTTCTCATACCCCATGCTTAGCCCCGATAAAATAATAAAGCCTATACTCACCTCCATTCCGGCGCCATTCCCCGGGTGTCTGCACTCGTTCTCCCCGGGGCTCCCGTGCGGTTGTTGTGACACGTAATGCTGGCGCCCAATCAGCAATGGTGTCACTGTCTCCGCCTTCGGACAAATCAAACACGAAGAGGAAGTCCGGGCTGCAGCTGGTCCCTGTCTTCTTCTTCACGTTCGATTTGTGCAAAGGCGGAGACAGTGACGCCATTGCTGATTGGGCGCCAGCATTACGTGTCACAACAACCGAACGGGAGCCCCGGGGAGAGCAAGTGCTGACACCATGTAAACGGAGCCGGCACGGGAGATGAGTATAGGCTTTAATATTTTATCGGGGTCAAACATTTTGATCAAGAAAGGGTTCTCCTAGTAGTTGACAACCCCATTTAAGGCCACAAAATAGAAAATAAGTAAATAGAGACAACAGGTCAGTTTACGCAGTGTTGAGAAAGGGCACACTGAGCAGGAGATTTCTATAAATTCCATCCACTTTGCTGGAACTGTAATAACTGTGTTTTTTCATCAGAGAAAATATAATCACCAATAACTCATGACTGTAACCCATACTAAGGGTATGTGCACATGATACACTAAAGATGGTGCACATAATATGTTAAAAAAAATGAAGAAAAAAAATATATTCACTGCAATGTCAAAATGACTTGCTATGTATATGTTTAGTTTTGATCTTCTTTTTACTTTTTCAGGCTTCCAAAGCCACCAAGCTGTTAAAAGAAGTGACCAATCCATTCTTCTGGCAGCTTCTACTTAGAAGCCGCTCACTATACACAGTTAAAAAAAGACAAATGACAGCGGCAAAGCTGCTGCAAACACATAAGCAACGTAATCAAAGAAGACACTGATTGCATTGAGTCTTGGGCTTTAAAAACTCAGCAGGTACGCCATTGTCTAAGGTGCCTAGCACACATACCCTAGAGGGCTCATCAACATCAGGGCCATAACAAGGTATTTTGGTGTCCTAGTCAAATGAAGCCAATAGTGCCCATCCCTACCACCCCCCATAATGAACCCTCAGGCCCCAAGTTAAAAAAAAAATGGGTCAGAGACTGAGGTAAAAAGACCCAGAACACACATCATCTCCACCTCCAATGGGTCAGGTAACGAGCTCTGATGACCACTTCTACAATTGCTACCTTTTTCACCAAAGCATACCATAAAAAGTAAAAAAAAAAGTGGTGTACAGTACTTTAAGGATGAGGCTCACTGGGGACTATGTTTTCAAAGTTAGAATAATAGTTTGCAGACTATTTACACAATACCAGAGGAAAATAGTAATATTCATACATAACATCCTATATTTTATATGTCAGACACAAGGACAGTTCTGAAAACTAAAACAACTTAGCTATAATCGGGGCCAATTGGTTTCAATAAAGGTGTCCAGAATTTGGCACATAACCTAATGGAAACTAAAGAAACTCGTATGTTTTTACGTCCATCGTGCAACAAATGCAGTTTGCGACATTACTGATGGTAGTTCTGATTACATATTCAGGTACTGACGGTGGTTCTGGTGATGTATTCCTATACTGATGGTAGTTCTGATTACATATTCAGGTACTGATGGTGGTTCTGGTGATGTATTCCTATACTGTTGGTGGTTCTGGTAATGTATTCATACAGTTGATGGGTGTTCTGGTGCTATATTCATGTACTACTTATGGTGGTGATGTATTCATGTAGTGATGATGGTTCTGATGGTATGTTCATCACCAGAACCATTAGTACATGAAACCAAAATCATCATCAGTACATAAATAGAACATCAAAAAGAAAGAAATATACGGGCACCAATTATATAGCTTTGTTTAAGTGTCCATCTGCTCAGTTTTTTTCTTCCCAAACCATCAGCCTGGATCGCTTCAGTGTGGTGCAATATCATATATATTTATTCAAGTGCTTGCAAGTAAAAGGAAATGACAGCACTCACCCGATCATTTAAAAGGTAGATTAATCCTTTATTGTTTTTCTTACATAATAGGCAAACATAAGGTGCGGTAGTGCAGGTGCAGGGATTTTATGAGACGAAGACAACAGACATAACGGACAACGACCATTTTGCGCCTCACTTGCGTTTCTAGAGGTCCATGCTCAGGATCGGGTAAGTGCTGTAATTTCCTTTTACTTGCAAGTACTTATATAGATTGAACACCACAGCCATCAACAGTACATAAATACATCACCAGAACTATAATCAGTAAATAAATAGTTCACAAGAAATACATCACGACAACCACTATCAGTAAATAAATTCAGCAGAAAAGGACAGCAGTACTTACCTGCCTAAGTCTCAGAACTAATGTGGCGGCAACACAGGTTCAAAATACTGATGAGACAACCAGTCACAACCTACCAATTTGTGGAGGGGTTGATTGCTTAGTATTGCATCAGACCCCCAATATACACCATGATGTCCACCAGAACCCCCAATATACAGGACGTCCACCACAGCCCCTAATACAGTATGATGCCTCTCCACATATCCTATAGAGCAGTGTTCCCCAACTCCGGTCCTCAGGAGCCACCAACGGGTCATGCTTTCAGGATTTCCTTAGTATTGCCCAGGTGATGGAATTCTTGCCCCTCCAGAATGTAATTATCACCTGGCAATACTAAGGAAATTCTGAAAACATGACCTGTTGGTGGCTCTTGAGGACCGGAGTTGGGGAACACTGCTATAGAGTATGATGTTCCCACAGACCAGGTATAATGTCCCCACAGCTCCCAGTTTAATGTTTCCCACAGTCTCCCATATAACATTATGCCCCACACAGCCCCTATTGTCATAACCCCACAGCTAGCTCCTCTTGTTATGTCCCCACAGCCAGCCCCATGTACATACCCACAACCAGCCCCACATATGTACCCACTACCAACCCAACATATGTCCCCAAAGCCAGCCCCACATATATCTCCACAGCCAGCCCCTCATATGTCACCACTGCCAGCCCCACATATGTCCCCAAAGCCAGCCCCACATATACAGTTGTGCTCAAAAGTTTACATACCTCGACATGAGCTTTACCATCTGAGAAAATAAAGAACCTCATCCACAACTACCACAAAAGACTTCAAGCTGTCATTGATGTTAGATGGGGCAATACACGGTATTAAGAAATGGAGTATGTAAACTTTTGATCAGGGTCATTTGACAATAAATGGCTTCACCCAACCACTAACCATGAGTGGAGAAAAAGTTTTGGTGTTATCATTCATATTCTCTGAAAAAAGGTCAAGAAAGCAAAAATTCTACCGGGGTATGTAAACTTTTGAGCACAACTGTATCTCCACAGCCAGCCCTACATATGTCCCCACTGCCAGACCCACATATGTCCCCATAGCCAGCTCTACATTTATCTCCACAGCCAGCTCCTTCATATGTCCCCACAGACAGCTCCATGGAGGTCCCCACAGACAGCTCCATGGAGGTCCCCACTCCCCACAGCTAGCCTCACATATTTCCTCACAAAAAGCCCCACGTAAATCCCCACAGCAAGCCCCACATATTTCCCCACATCCAGCCTCACGTGGGTCCCCACAGCAAGCCCCATGTATTTCCCCACAGCCAGCGCCACATAGGTCTCCACAGCTAGCCCTTCATAGTTCCGCACAGTCAACCAGACAGTCTCTTACTATGTTCCCCATTCATTGGCAAACTAATAAGAACAATTAAAAAAAGCTTATACTCACCTAATCCATACTCCCATCCAGCACAGCCTCCGTCTCCTGATTTGTCTTGTGCAGCAGTGGACGCTGAAGAGCGTGTTGATGTCACTACATTGCGCAATCCGATGTCCCTTGCATGTGCGGTCTCCTTCAGTGCGCAGGCCAGAAGTGGCCTGTGTTCTGCTGGAGTTTCTGGAGGAACAGGGGACTGATCACAGCTCCTCTCAATTGTATGCACGTCTGACAGATGCAAATACAATTGGGTGAAGGGAAGGAGCAACGCCGGGGCGCTGGTAGAGAGAGGGGTGAGCGGTGTTAGTGACTGACACTGCTCCCTTGTGTGCCTGTGCAGCAGTCTTCACTGTGCTGAATGCCTGCGGGTGGGGGAAGGTGCCAAGGGGGCGCAGGCATTCATCAATGTTACTTTTTTCCCCACCAAAGTGCGACCCCCTCTGGGAGGCAGGAGGTAGCGCCCTAGACAGGTGCCTAACCTGCCTATCCCTCGCCCTGGCGCTGGGTAACGGTGACAAGCTTTCAATGCAAGCCTATGGGACCCTCGTTCTGGCTCTCATAGACTTAAATTGAGTTGTGACTTCTAGCTCACCCAGAAAACACTGGAGCTATCCGGAAGGTCACAACCAGCTGACAACAATTGGAGTGGCGCTGATAACAGATGAATAATGCGTCTGCTAAGTATAAGGCTAGGGAACTTAGATTAGTGAACCCCCCTCCCCCGCAGGCGTGCTTTAAATATTACTGACGGGGGAGGCAAAATGAATCTCACCATTGACCTGTAATGGAGACGAAATGCACCCCTGGTATCATCAGTTACATGCACCCTTTGTCAAAGTTCTAGAAAAAAAAAATATGGTCCATAGATAATAAATGTAACGCATTGTGGCATTGTTTCTATTTATCAGGTGTGATAATGTCCATGATTATTGAACACCAACGACATTGCCCATCACCTAATCATCATTTCCTTTTTTTTCACATATTATAGTCCAGTTTTATTCTATCCAACTAAAACCTCATCAAGACGTCAGTTCTTCTTCTATGAGTTCTAACCGTGTCGTTCACAGCTAGAACTCCTATATATTATAGTAGTGTATTTTTGTGGGCTAAGTGGTCTCCAATACAGCTCGGAATCATGGATCAAACTTGCCAATACAAGTGTATGGCTCTCGGAAGCCATCCATGTTCTTTGTGCTCCTAACTGTTTCATAGTGGAATCTGGCGAAACCTCCATCATTTTTTGTTGTTTTTTTTGCATATGAGAAAAACTGGTGAAACTCTGACCAAACATTGATCAAAATCTCTTTGAAAAATCACTATTCCCTGAATGAGGCCTAAGTAGTGATTGCCATTAGGAAGCGGATACTGTGCTGTAATCTCTCCTCCAGGCTCGGACTGGTCCATAGGAGAACAGGGCAATCCCCCGGTGGGCCCCATCCCCAATGTATAGGCAGTATTTGGCATAATGCACTTCATTCATGAGGTACAGAAAAAAGCAGCATCTCATCATTCACTTACCATATTACCTAATTTATTATTTTAAAGAGGTTTAGGTAAATGCGTGAATGAGGATAATGTAATATTTGCATGCAGGTGAAAAGTGGCCCCCCAAAGGCAATGTTCCTGGTGGGCCCTTGGCACTCCTCAGCTAGATTTCGGCACCCATAGCTGCCATATGCTAGCAGCGTATATATATATATATATATATATATATATATATATATATATATTTGCATATGGCTGAGAATGTTTTTCTCCTCATTTGTGCAGGAAGTTTCTCTCCTTTTGAGAATGTGATCCAGCTCTAATGGTGAGACCCCGGGATATAAAGGAGTCCATGGATTACATCACAAGGAAGCCTGCTGCAGAGGTTGTGCCCGATCACAGTGATGATAGATCGCCTTTAATGATCCCACACTTTTCATTATCCCTTTTTCCATTTCCTGCTCGCGTTCTTTAATTCTTCCCTGAAATGACGCTCGTGGCCACAAGAGGTCGCTGTCTGAAATTGGTACTCTGCACTGATTGACATTCTCCAATATATTACTATGGCAACAGAAAAAACGACCAATAAAAATGAGGGGCGGGGAGTTAGAGCATCACTCCCCGCCCAATTCAATTCATCTTTTTTACTAAAGCACGCCCACCGTGAGCGGTCCCCCACGTGTGCCGCGTGGAGCTGGGTGAAGCCCGTGCTGGTAGCAGACTAGCAATAGGAGGGGTGACTGCTGACAGGGCATGTGGGCGGAGCCAGCGCCGTGATTGACGCGCCCCCTCCCCCAGACGGAGCTGTGGCTGCAGTGCGGGATCACCAGTGTGAGGTCGGGAGTTACCCGAGTATACCCGCGGGGGGGCCCACGAGACTGTAAACACCCGCGGGGGGCCAGAGTGGCACGAGTGTACCCCAGGGAAGCTGTCGTTTTCAGCGTACACCCGCGGAGAGGAGGAACAAAGAGACCCGCGGCTCCAGCCGGGCGGGGACTGAGGAGCTAGCTGCACACGCCTGGACCTGCGCGCCGCCGGAGGAGAGCTGGGCTCGCGGTCCCCAGTGACTCGGACTGCTGAGAGCGGGTCAGCAGACATGCCGCTGCTGCTGGGCTCCGTGCTGCTGCTGCTGCTGCTGGCGGGCGTCACAGGACTGGAAGGTGAGATGCGGGATTGTGCGTGTCCGTGCTCCACTACGTGCTCTGCCTCCTAATGCGGGCACAGTGGTCCTGGTGCCTGGTGGTCCCTGACTGTGACATCACCTGTGGCTCTCTGCTGACCAGGGCGCTGTGTGTGTGTACCACAGATCCCAGCATGGCCAGTGCTTCCTGCCTGGGATTTGGCTGCCACAGGTTGTCCCTCCCCAGCCTGCAGGGCTGAGTGATTCTGTGCGGAGTGATGGGCGCAGCAGTCCAGAAGTTCCTCACCTCTGCTGCCGCCCCAGGATGGAGGGTCTCCGCAGCTCCGAGGCCGATCTCTCTTTGTTCATGTGGAACCATATGTGAAGCCTTCCCAGATGCCAGCGCCTTGGCTGGAGGAGCCATCATGCCCCTTACCTGCCAACTGGCCATATTGTCTGTCATGAGGGCTGGGGGTCGGCACACTGCAGGGGATGGAGAACTTTGTGGTGGTTTCTGATCCTCCAGTGGTCTCCTGGGGTGCGCAGTGTTATCCCATTAGGGTGGGCACAGCCGAGGGGATGGAGAACTTCATGGTGGTTTGTGATCCTCCAGTGGTCTCCTGGGTGCGCAGTGTTATCCCATTAGGGTGGGCACACCACAGGGGATGGAGGGACTTTATGGTGGTTTCTGATCCTCCAGTGGTCTCCTCGGGTGTGCAGTGTTATCCCATTAGGGTGGGCACACCCCAGGAGATGGAGAACTTTGTGGTGGTTTGTGATCCTCCAGTGGTCCCCTGGGGTGTGCAGTGTTATCCCATTAGGGTGGGCACACCCCAGGAGATGGAGAACTTTATGGTGGTTTCTGATCCTCCAGTGGTCTCCTGGGGTATGCAGTGTTATCCCATTAGGGTGAGCACACCCCAGGGGATGGATAACTTTGTTGGTTTGTGATCCTCCAGTGGTCTGTCTCCTGGGGTATGCAGTGTTATCCCATTAGGGTGGGCACAGCCCAGGGGATGGAGGGCTTTATGGTGGTTTCTGATCCTCCAGTGGTCTCCTGGGTTATGCAGTGTTGTACCATTAGGGTGGGCAGATCCCTAGTATACTGCTCCTTCTCCTCCAGTTGGGGTCACACATGGCCTGGAAGGTGTTGAAGGCCTCGGCTGACATGATTGATCGGTGTTTTCTTTGAAAGACTCCTCCATTGCTGGTTAAAGTTTGATTTCTTCTGGCCATTCTTTTGTGTTGCCTTTTTGGCAGAAGCCTCTGGCTCCTCAATCTTTCTCCCCTTGCCCTTTTGGATACCTGATAAGAACAAGGTGTGGTTGAAGTTAAGAAAACAGTTGGTGACAATTTCCACTTCAGACACCTCTAGGAGATGAACCTTGTGATACTAGACAATTGGTGATTTGGAGGACGGGTTGATTATTTTGGTTGTAAATGAGGGAATAATGGGGTGTCATTTCCTCCTTATTACCTCTTTTGTATGGGTTACTGCACAATGGGACCCTTGTGTGTTCTGGATTAGGCTCTTATTCTTGCTGGTCTTTCTACTAATTAGTCTCCCACCATCCCTGGGACTCACTGTTTCCCCCAGGTGAAGAGCCCCGTCTTGTGACCTCACATTCCTGTCTTAGGCTGGTTAGGAGACGTTGTCCTGTCATTCTCATCACTCCTTGAGAAGCCATGAATAGATGAGAAAATGCTCTGCCGGGACATGACAAAGCAAGTCAACGATGAAAGGACGACTGCACGTTGGATTTCACTAAATAAACCTGCACCGCGTTGTACAAATATCGTCACGCTTTGATTGATGCCGGATTTATTTTTAGATTTGTGGACTTTCAGGTTTATACCCACATTCGCCACATCTGCTCTCACGCTGTGTAACGTAAGGAACAGTCTGTATCCGCGACTCATGTGCCACCAAATATCCCAAAATGTATAACATAATGCGCACTCGCATAAACCCTGGCATCTGCGTGCACCACAAAGGCAGCAGTTATTTTACCTGGTTTAGCAGGAACTAGTGGTGAATCAGCTCGGCCCACCAATATGGCCGCCGTGTTATGGCAACAGGTAGTGAACAATACAATTCACGAATGTTCTATAAATGCAAAAGTAAAACAAAGGAAGAACAGATTCAATTGTGTCCACATAATTTCAGGAATCTTCCCCGCGGTGTAGCCATGTAGATTAATTTTCCGTACCGCACCTTTATCCGCTGCTGGCTCCATGAGACTAATCATTCACACGGATTTGATAACCGAAACACCATTTTTCTGCGATTTCCACAATTATTGTGTTTTTTTTTTTTTTTTTTTAATGTACCGTAAGTGAAATGTGTTTAAAAACAAAATTGCTTCTTGCTGCATCTCAAAATTTTAGCAGTTCTCAACCGTAATGCGAGTGTCCCCTCCGGGTAAAGGAGGAATCATAACTATTTAATTATTACAATCAGTGTTTGTTTGTTTGTTTTCCATTCCATGGACTCAAAGCGCAGATGTATAGGAAACTTCTCTCCGTTTATCTTAGGCAAAAAAGAAACAAAGTATTGGCATTGCTGACTCTCACACAACAGACACCAAAAGGCTGCGTTCCCTTTTTCAGCTTTTGGGGAGTTCTTGATGTTGCAGAATTTCTGCAATTATATAAATTGGGTTTCGTGTGTTTTTTTTTTTTTTTTCATTGCGCCTGTGTGAGCTTCTTTAACATGGGGTTTTATCGCGTTTTTCACGCTGAGTTTTTTTTGTCTCTGGTTGGTGTCATAAAGCTACTACTGTATGTTCTTGTTACTTCCAGTTTTTTTGCTATACATGTGTGGATTACATGCTTTTTTTTTTTTCTGTTTCCGCTGCAGAAATGCAGTAAAAAATGCATTTATTTTTTTTTTTGCTGTGGATTTTTTGCATCTAATGTAAGTCTGTGGGGAAAATCCGCACGGAAACTCAGCGTACCCTGAAGAGAAATAGACTTGCTGCGGATTTGAATCCCGCACCGCAGATCAGTCTACGCAGCTCTAAAGAGTAGTACAGAGGGCCTGAGATCTCTATAAATCACATCCACTTTACTGTAACTGTAAGACGCTGCACGTTTGACGCAGCAAAAACCCACAGCGTCAAAAACCCACCAAAAGCTGATCATGGGCGCGCAGCCTAAAGGATCCACAAGGGTTCTATCATGGTGGCTGTGAATACTTGGCCTATTTGTTCAACAGATTTCCCGGAATCTGTGACGAGAGGCCTTCAAACTAGATAAATGACATTTTTAGGACCGTGTCTTCTGCTTTTGTCCAGATACAGCCGCCTTCACCCTTATATTAAATGTATTTTAGCGTTTATGGCCACAATTATTGTGAATTTAGGTCACCATAGCGTTGAAGTTTGGCTCTCTAGACTATGACTCGCTTGTTCTGGGTCTTGCATCCATAGTGCAAACACTAAAAAGTGACCATGTTACGGCTGTTTGATGTCAGAAGTTCCCTGCAGTACAATCCACAAGGAAAAGCCTCCACACAAAATTATATGGACTCTCCATAGAAGTGTGAGGTGCCAGATTACACCCTACAACTCTTTACATTGGTGTGGAGCTGGAATGTGACCATGTCAATAAAAGATCATTAGCTGTTATGGGAAGGAGTTGTAAGGGTATGTGCACATAACGTTTCTGGCAGAAGGCCGCCTGAGAAAGTGTAAAAAACAAAAAATTGCTAACAAAGAAAGAATATACGCACAGGAATGTCAAAATTCCTCGTTGTGAATATGTTCCATCTTTTAAAACTTTCTTTAACCACTTCAGAAGTGACTGGTCCGTTCTTCTGGTTGAAGGCCACTACTATGTTATATATGGAGTTGAAGAAAAAAAAAATATTGCAAGAGGCGTGCTAGAAGATATCTAAGAAGTCACTTGAGGGAACACGCAGCCAGTGTTTCCTAAAGCTTTTTCTGCTTCAAAGATGACTATGCTGGCTTCAAAAAGATGTTATATGCACATACCCTTAGTGGCATTATAATAGGTTTCCAATTTGTCTTGCTTTTTTATGGTGGACCATGGGTGGAACAAGAACCACTTACCGTATATACTCATGTATAAGCCGACCCGTGTAAAAGCCGACCCCCTAATTTTGCCACAAAAAACTGGGAAAACTTATTGACTCGCGTATAAGCCTAGGGTGAAAAATGAGAGGCGTGCATATATGTGCATATTCATGACTTTAATGAGCGGTGGCATGTGACCGCTGCAGGAAGGAGCCGGAGATCGTGGGAGAAGCAGGGGGGCTGCAGAGACCGCGGCGGAGAGGTGAGTATAATCCGACACCCCCGCTCACCCTCCCCCGCCGACCCCCGTATATGACCCGCGTATAAGCCGAGAGGGGGACTTTCAGCCCTAAAAAATGGGCTGAAAATCTCGGCTTATACACGAGTATATACGGTAGTTAATCTCCATCAATGTGTTTCTGCCCTATGCAAATCAGTGAGATGCCCAAAAAGTGGCGTACATGGCATGTGCCAAATATATTGTTTCTGCCACTGTATTAACCCTCCCCTTTTTCAATTTCAAATTAAAAAAAATCCACAAAAAGGTGGATTGTGAAGTTCCACCTTGTCTTGGTGTTGACTTGGGCTAGGGCTGCACAGATTTTGCACTACGTCTTGGCCAATGTCCCAAGGAAAATCGCAGTTGGGGTACATTCACACAGCCATATTTCTGGTCCGAGCGCTGTCCATGAAAGACCTGACATCACAGGCAGTGCACGGACCAATGTCATAGAGTTGGGCTGTTCGGATGAATTGCTCCATACGGACTGAATATCCGCATGAAAAAAATCGCAGGCTAGCCAAACTTCTCCCATATTTCGGGTGAGATTCGCTTTTTTTTTTTTTTTAATCAACTCAATATAGAAAATTGTGTTTTGGTCTTGTAAATTTTATTAACTGACGTAGGAAAATGAATTTTATACAGATTAAAATTGGACACACGAATGACATGCATGTGAAAAATGTTTTTTTTGTGTGTGCAGTCGTATGAATTTTGATGGTAAATTTGCCTGTACTGAAATCCTGTCAATTCCAAGTCTGTGATCATAATGCAATCTTGTTTGCTGTCATCAATTACAATTTACTAGCGCGACATTGCTATCGGAATGTCAAGAAGCCAAAGTCGCAGTATAGTCCTAGACTAACGTGCACAGTATGGTGCCATAGGTTACATGCCACAATTCAACATATTTGTTGAAATTTTCATCATTCCACCATTGGCCAAGAGGTGGTAAAAGGATGCCTAATATGTCCAGCTAATTTCGCCAAAATTGTCACTACTTTGAAAAATTTGTTGCAATTTTTGCTATTATGTGGAGTTCTTAATTTCGGGGATCTCCACTGTTAGTGTTCACACTGATTTTCTTTCAGAAATTTAGAGAAGAAACTCTCCAATCAAAACTTGTGGTTTTTGAACTAATGGATTTTAGAGAGTGTCTGCTCCAAAAACTCCTGAAAAAGAAAAATCAGTGTGAACATACCGTTAATGGAAATCCTTTTACTCACCTCTGATTATACAGCTTCAGTTCATGAAGAAGTCAAATGCTATTGGGGTATGTTCAGAAACAGTTGGGTCTGCACTAAAATATTGGGGTTTTTTATACTTTTTTTTTTTTGCATCTTTTTCTCTTTCATTCGATATGTTGCATTTTAGAGCATATTCCATGTGGAATCCATCTAAATGAAGTAATATGCATTTTTTTTTTCTGCCATTACTTCTTTTAGATGGATTCCACATGGAATGTGCTCTAAAATCTAACATATCGGGTAAAAAAAAAAATACCTTGACATCTGCTTGAAAACAAATTTAAAAAATGCTTCAGAAAATTTAAAAGAGCACCCCTCCAAAAAAAAAAAAAAAAACAAAGATGTGCATAGTGCCTTTTTTTAGACCACATTCAGTATTTGGTCAGTATTTTACCTCAGTATTTGTAAGCCAAAACCAGGAGAGGAACAATCAGAGGAAAAGTCTAATAGAAACTAATCACCACTTCTATATTTATCACCCACTCCTGGTTTTGGCTTACAAATACTGAGGTAAAAAACTGAATCTCAGGAATCCACTTAAAAAAACACTTAAAGGTAAAAAGGAGGAAATGCGTACTGCGTTGTCCAAACGACTTGCTGTGCAATATGTTTTGTCTTTTTGAGCTGCTCTTTTTAACTGCTCCAGACTTTGAAAGCTGCTGAGACCATTCTTCTTGTCTTTCATTTATAAACCGCTAACTATTTTATATATACAGTTTTAAAAAAAAAAATCAGCAGAAAAATTCCTGACTCTTTGAGACAAAGACCGCCAGCATTTTCCTGAAGCGTCTTTCTCTGGCAGAACTCAGCAGGTACACCGACATCTGTATGAGGCCGAGGTCACACGTGTGAGAAACTCCCACGAATCTCGCACCTCAATACCCGGCACTGTCGCCGGCACTCGGGACCGGAGTGTGCGGCTGCATGTATTTCTATACAGCTCAACGCTCCAGTCCGAGTGCCGGCGGCAGTGCCGGGTATTGAGGTGCGTGTTTCTCGCAAGTGTGACCCCGGCCTTACTGTGTGCACCTACCCACGTACAGGTAGTGTTTCCTGGAATGGCTTCTGATTGAAAAACTTTTTGTTTCTAAACGCTTTAAAAAAAAAAAAGCACAAATAACCCTTTGTCTGAACATAGCCTAAAGTGTTGTGTGAACCCAATATAAACCTGGCCTCGTATTGTAGAAATAAATTGACCCACGGGTGAGAAGTGCTAATCTGACAATTCAATGTGCCCACATCTTCTGGAACTCTGAGCCCCCCTGATGTGGATGACGCTCTCCAGGATTTGTTATGTCTGCCCTTCTGGCTCTGTGGACAAGTGAGAAGGGTAGAGACACAGGTGGGTTGTAAGTTTTTACACCCCTAGATTCCTGTGTTCACATCTCCACGGACAGTTTATTTTTTTTAGTGAAGTGTGAGACTTTTGGTTCCTTCTCCCACAGATGGTGGGGACGCGGAGCGTCGCTCTTGTTGGGCCGTTGCCTTGTTCTGGTAATGTCTCAGCACTACATGTGCCTTGGGATGTTTTCACATTCCTGCGGTGTTGGTTTGCAGTTTCTGTTGGAGGAGGGTATAAGGACTTTGCCCATTCTTTGATGATTAGGGAGATGCTGCTCTTTTTTTTTTTTTTTTTTTTTCCCCTGTGTTTTATGTGAAGTATTTGGTCCTTTATTGCAATGTTCTCTGTTTAGCCGTTTTTAATAAAGTAATTCCATTGCTATGTACGTTCCTGAGGTTTTCGGGTTGTTTGATGTATGGGTATTGTTTTATTGCATGAGCCGACATACATATTCATGTATTCAGACCTCCTCGGCTTCCTCACTTTTAACCATTTACTTTCAGATTGTTTATTGGAAAACATGTTTGTAGCATTCTGCTATGTTCTCCACATTATATCCTGGTGTATCATAAAGGGTTTTTTATTTCCCACTGATCCTAAGTGATCTCCTATCCATATCGCAGACATTATGAAAGATTCGGGAACGCTTCTGGTATTCATCATCTGACAAATATAGCCTATCAATCTTGGATAACATTTTGGAATCAGCTGGCCAGAAATGCGTGGTGATGTCTTTGACTTAAAAATGTGGATTCCTGATCCCCCCCTCCCCCCCTTGTGTGATTTTTCATGAGTCTTCATTAACCCTTCCATTTCCTGTGTACACAGGATCAATGTCAATGATACCTCTTGAAACCAGAAACCCATTGTGCGTGTCTAGACTTACAGATGGTCCTGTGTGTTTGCTTTCGGGGCAGCTTGCACAGGCTGACTTTCCTATGTTTTTACTGCATGGGGACCATGAAGTTTTGTGTGCTGATCACACCCTCTTTCTCTCTTCTGGTTTGGGCAGTTTGAGGTTTACCTCATTGGAATTTGTGAATAATCTGTTTTCTCAAATGTAGAGTTAAACCACTTCAGTTCTAGGAGGAATGCTGGGTCAAATAAGTGTTTTATTTATTTACTGGTTTGTTTTTCCTGCTCATTTTTTTGTCTTTTTTTGTGACTTGTTTTTCCTTTAATGTGACATGATTATTCACCACTACTCTTCGAACTTAGTCATATGTATGTGCATAGATCCATAAATGTATGTACACACAATAGTTCTGTGGTCCTCGGTTCCGTCAGCATTTGTTTTTACTTATCTTGCTATTTCCTTGTGTGAGGCAAGTGTAATTTACATATAAAGTACTCCAATGCTGGGCCAGGTGTTACATGTTATCAATTAGAACTTGTGCCTTTATATTCACCATGTGGTCACCCATTGTCTACAAGCTTTATCTTCCTACTAGGGTTGAGCATTCCGATACTTCCGATACCTGAAATCCAATGTAAGTCTATGGGAACAAAATATCGGAAGTATTTACTTCCGATATTTTGTTCCCATAGACTTACATTGGATTTCAGGTATCGGAAGTATCGGAATGCTCAACCCTACTTCCTACTGATTAAGATGAGCAGAAGTATTATAGGCTGTTTTTATTGTGTGTATATCCTAGTCGCTTTGTGCTTTTTTAAAAAGGAAAAAATACACACGTTTGAAGTTTAGGAGAACATGTTGTGTTAGATGGATCTATAATATGACGTCTGAGTTGTGCGGACCTGCGCTCTACTTCTTCACACATTTAGTATTTGGTGAGTATTTTACCTCAGTATTTGTAAGCCAAAACCGGGAGTGGATGATAAATCCAGAAGTGGTGACGTGATTCTATTATACTTTTCCTCTGATTGTGAGGCAAAACCAGGAGAGGAACAAATACTGAGGTTAAAAAATACTGAATGTATGAACGAGCCCTAAGGCTAGGTTCACATTAGTGTTTGTGTGCCCATTGTATCATCTGCATGCGCAAACGCATGTTTACGCAGCGTTTTTTATCCACATCATCTTACACATGACGCCAAAAAAACCAGCTGCGTTTGCGTTGTTTATGCGCATGCGTTCGATATTTCCAGGAGCTGTAATCAGTTCCTGGACATGCCAGTCTGAAGTCCGCATGCGCATCGAACGCATCCATGCGCATGTCCTTGCGTATCAATGCGTTCGCATAGGCTGTAATGCCTGCATGCGTATGGCCGCGCATATTTGACGCCTCAAAAAATGCAACATGTTGCGTTAGCCGCGCCCCGCCGCACACCGCGAAACAAAACATGCGTACATATCTGCAGGCGAACGCATGCAAACGCATGTCCCTGCGTACACCATGTTAAAGATATGTACGCAGGAAGCATACGGATGAAACGCTGCGTTCACAGATGCAAATGTGAAACAAGCCTTAGGCTGGGTTCACATTGCGCCAAGGCAGTCCGTTAGACGGACTGCGTTACACCTCGGTATAACGCGGTGTAACGCAGTCCGTTAACGCTGCCATTGACCTGCATTGTCGGGCGCATCGCGACGCATGCCGTAAAGCGGCATGCGTTCGCGACGTGCTGTCATTCAGTGACGGAGCCTCGGACGCGGCCTGCAGCGTCTGAGCTCCGTCACCGCTAGCACAGATGAATCATCTGCGCTAGCGGGTATAGCATAACACGATCGCGTTATGCTATACCGTTACCAGCCCGGGAACACTATGCGTTGAACAGGCTGGTTTAACGCAATGTGAACCTAGCCTTAGCGAGATTTTGTGAATAAAAAATTGTAGCACACTTTGTTGCCTGCCATATTATAGCAGAAGTCTTTGTGAGAAACACAGTGGATGCCAGACACGGTGTGCCTTTGGGCCTTTTGCTGTGTACATGAGCCATAGTGAGATTTTTTAAAAATTTTTTATCTAATAGTTACCTTACATCATATCAAAGGCTGTCTCTGAAAATATCTCATTATTGGGCTTGTCATAGGATAAAATAAATAATTTGGCATGGCAGACTTTCTATGTAGTCTTCAATATAAAACTACATTATCAGTGTGGGAAGGCTCAGGGTTGTTTCACTAACACTGCAATATCAAACATTGCGTTGGGGTTTTTTTTTTTTTTTTTAGTGAAATCATTTTAAGACTTTATTCTGACATCCATCTTTATTTTATTTTTTTTATTTTTATTTTGCACTGGGTGTTTTCTTGGTACTCGTGTCCATTTGAATGCTATCGTGTTTTTTGACCCATGCCTTCACTTGAATAGGAATTGACCCTGTGCTTCTTCCCATGTCAGTGTTTTTTTCATGTACCCAAAGACGGTCCAAGATTCATCTGTGGTTTTGATCGTGTTATCGGTGGTTGGTTAGTGTCCATTTTTACCGTAATTTTTTTTTTTTTTTTTTTTGAAGATACTCAAGCTTCTCTTATGAAACAGTCTTTGAAAAATAGACAGAACATGGAGTTCTTCCCCATTTTCTCACTGACCTTATAGATTTCCATTGGCAATTTTGATCTGACACTGATCAATACCAGCAAATCTGTGCATTGGTGCAGACCACTCAATCTGAGGAAAAAAGCGGTCATATGAACTACCTCATGGAATATCATAGGTACAAGGGTTATCTGTGAAAGACACTGATAGCACTTACATGGACAAAACTGACATGTGAAGGAGCCCTTGATTGGATGAAAACTGAGAATATTTTTTTTCGTTCTGTTATTTGTTAGAGAAGCTGTCACATAATTTTTAGCAACTAAATTGTCCCAAGTGCAATGTGCATCACCCACCTGTTACTTTCAATCAAAACTGTACTGTTATCATCTCCAAATAGCACTTTGTATAGTTATATAGTACCTTCTTTCAGTCATAGAGGTGGTACCTCATTTCTTTCAGTCACAGGCTCGTCGTATTGTCAACGCCCACACAGTGTGACGATCCGGGGTGCACCGACACCCTGGGAATCTGCTGTAAAATCCTGCACCTGCGCCGTGTCGAGCGTGGTCACAGAGCTAGTGACTTGCGCCAGCGCATACGCACGCAGTCAATGAAGCTGGGTACGTAGACTCAGCTTCAGTGCGTATGTGTGGGAGGTGCGCGTCAGTGCGCATGCGCAGGATTTTAGAGCAGATTCCTGTGACATCGCCAGAACCCGGAACATCAGTCAGAGTGCGTAGGCTTCGACAATATGACAAGCTCGTGACTGAAAGAAAATGAGGCATCACCTCAATGACTGAAAGAGAAGATACTATATAACTATACATTTTTGGAGATGATTACAGCGCAATTTTGATTGAAAACATGTTAGTTGCACATTGCATCACTAACAACACTGGGGCAGTTTAGTTGGTAAAAATTACGTGACCAGTTCCCTTTAAGTTATGACTTTTAGATTTTATTACTATATATATAATGGGTTTTTTTTTCTCTACACCTGCAATTTTTCCATAGAAACGTCTGCTTTATTTAAAGAAAAAAAAAAAAACGCACCTAGAGGCAGATTTTTACACTGGGGAAAAATTGGAGCAACAGGAAAAACACAGTATGAAAAAACGAAATCCGCAATCTGTTTTTGTAGGGTGTTTAATATTTTCCTATTAACTTACAGCTAGTATCTGACTACAACATTATTTAAACAAAAAAGCAGAAAAAAAACCCACACCTGAAAAAGATGCTGCATATAGTACCGGTATATATCATTTTTTTGTTCACATGCGCTTCTGATGGTGTGGTTTCAGTAAACCTGGCATACTAGTGACCTTCCATCTAGACCCATCTGCCGTTGGCAGCAGTTCTGAGTGTATAATTTGTCATCGTGGTATCATATTATCACGAGATGAGCGGACACAATGTAACCCACAAGCGAACAATGCAAGTGACCAGTGTGCAGGATGATACAGTGAAGGACTAAAAAGGCTTCTAGAATGGGATTAGAGAGCATGGACAATGCCAGGCAAATCCTGCCTCTGACTAGTGCTCTCTGGCACCTGTATTGTACTGCTCACACTATGAAATCTACTGTACGTAGCTCCATATGTACGTACGTCTTCCTTGTCTTTGGACGTGCTCCATGTAAACAAACAAGGGAGCGCCTGTCGTGTCTGGAGGATCGCATCGCTTTATGGAGCATATTGTGAAGTGTCAGCACTTAGCGTTCTCTCTGCTATAAACCGTATTTGTTATTCCCAGAGAGACCCTTCGGTATAAATATGATCGCCACTTTAATATGTCTGAATCGTTTCCTTTTGCTACATCTTTATAATGCTTTTTGAATTGAGTGCTTTAAAAAAATAAATAAAAATCAGAAGCCTGTACACTGCATGGCATACACTGGCACTTAAATATTTATGACGGCATATTAATTTTTTTTCTTTCCATACTAGTTATGAGTGATCGTGCTGGGATAAGGTGTTATCTGAGCATGCTCGGGTGCTAACCGAGTATCTTTTGCATGCTCCAAAAATGTGTTTGAGTCTCCGCAGCTGCAAAACCTGCAGGGAGTGCCTGATTATTTGTCAGGCGCAACACATGCAGGGATTGCCTGTTTGTTAGGTAATCCCTGCATGTGTTGCTGCTGTCTAACAGCCCTGAGCCATGCAGCCACGGGGACTTGAACATATTATTCGAGCACGCCCAGGTCACTTGGTCAGCACCCAAGCATGCTCAGATAACACCTTATCGCAGCACGCTCGCTCTTCACTAATGCCCACCCATTTCATACAGTCACATGAAGACCGCGTGACAATTGTATATAGATGCAGTGACCTTTTTTTCTTTTTTTTCTTCAGTTTTGCCAGTCATAGACTAGTAGATGACATCGATCTTCTGTCTGTCATTCTATGTCCTGGCCCTTTGCCCAGAATAATGTATCAACAATTTGATACAACAAGTATCAAAGTTCGTCTTGGCACAATTCCCGGATAGTTACCATGGCAACTCGGCAGAGGATTTATAATGACCGATGTAATATAACTGCAAAAAATTTTTGGGAAAAAAAAATTACTGTGGGCTGAATACGTGTGAAGTTGTACCGTTTAACTCTTTCCTGCCTGAAACCTAAACTACTGCATGGAAACGTTAAGTGTTTTAATTTAATTGCTAGTTTGTTTGGTTTTTTTGTTTGTTTTTTTTTGGGTGGAGGCAGTTTTTAAGTTGTTTTTTTTCCACTGATTAGTTGTAAGACTTCAGCTAGTGACCATAGATTTGCTGTTTTTACATCATAGGATTGCACGTAAAAAAAAAAAAAAAAAGACAGACAATAAAAATGTGTTGGTCAAGGCCGAATCATTAATCTGTCCCCAAGTCTTAATATTAAATATCATTAGGCTTCACCCCCTGGAGCCATTTTAGCATGGCAAAGGGCAGCCAAAAAGTCATAGATTTTCTAATGTAGGCCTGGAAAGCTTGTACATGTGTGCTTACACCTCCCCCTCCACAGGGGCCCTTTTCTAAGCCGAGCTGTCCTGTAGGGAGGGGGCGTCCCCTGGACTGTCTGATGGAGGGGGTTGTGTTAGGATTAGCTTTCCCTGTTTTACACAGCAATCTGCACCAAATCCAGGCCTTTCTTTTTTATTCTTTTTTTTTTTTCTTTTTAATGAGAAAAATGTGTCCGACTTGAAACGTTGCCAGGGTTAGAAATTACACTGAAACCTTTGTTGTAAAAAGAAATATTTCTCAGGGCAGAGCGTTGTGCGTACGTGTGTATGTTGTATATAGCTCTATCTATACGGTGCCCACCATGTGATTCTTGTCTTCCAGATATCCATCAAGAAGTTTTTGTTGTTGTTGACTTTTTTTGCAGCATACCTGTATACCAGAATTACTGGGAATATGACAAGCAGGTCTGGAAATTTAGGAGTCATTATTTTAAATTACTTAAAGATTAGTAAGTAACCTCCCGACAATAGTAAAGGAGCCAAAAAAAGACCTTGGCTTTCAAAGAATACAATTTTGAAGAGACTACCGTACTTCTTATATTTTTTTTATATATTTTTTTTTTATGAAGATTTTGTTTTGCATGAGTCGCTTTTTATTATAGTTTCTTGCTTAACTTCTTATTCCGTGTTCTTAAGGAGCTCTGAAGTCTGTAGATAATGTCCTTGTGACACCTGGTAAGACTTGCGAGCAACTTGGCTTGTATCAAACTTGTAAAACTTGGAAAGTATGTAAAATCATAGTTGATTAAACCCACCGGATAAACCTAGAAGCTAAAGAACATGCGGGAGAACACAAATCTGTCGCGGCGTAGAAAAACAGAACAGCCTTGTCACGCACCAAAGGCATCGACAAACAGTCGAATAATACCGGATCTTGGCATCCACCTTGGAAATGTTGTTGGCACGCCCAGTTTGAAGCCTTCATAAGAGTGAAAGTGTGCATGGTGACAGCAGGGCATAAAGGCAGAGGCGCACTTCCGTCTGTATTGTAAAATCTTAGTGCTAAGGGGAGTGCATGGCCTCCGAACCCATGCAAGTCATAAAAATCACTTCCCACCACATTGTACCTAGGAAAACTAGGTTTACTGCCTGAGAAAGAGTGAGGGAAGCTGTAGAATTAGCAGCAAGATCTGCCACAATACCAGAAATAAGATATGAGAATGTTCTACGTTCCCCTTCCCCCACCACCTCCTGTTCCCTACCAAACCCTTTGTAAATCCTCTCATTGTAGTTTGGCAACACATGTGTAATGTAATGCTAATAAAGAATCCTTGTACAGAACTGTCCTAATACATTGGTGCTTTCCTGTCCTTGCCTAAAGAGACTAGTTGCGGCTCTCCCATGCTCCTGTGGCGCACAACTTTATTAGAAGCGTTTAGATGTTGGGTTTCTGCTGTCTATCAGATTATTATGAGCTCATTGTTATTACTATATTACGTTCCTCCAGTATTAATGATCTGGGTGTTGCCCTAATTACAGCTCGCCCATGTGAGAGTGGTTATCTACTGTAACGTGTGTTGATCATCCCTTCTTTTGTTGGTGACCCCAATGTTACCGATGCGTTACAGATGCAAAACGTTTCTGCATGGGCGTTCACTTTTCTGCACGGAGTAGGGAATATAATACGAGATTCCTAAGGGAAAGTATGGAACTTCATTGATGTGTAAATGGAGGAGACACTTATTGAAAGCGGAGGGGTAAGTTTCTAGCAGACGTGAGGAGTATGAATAATTCAGTATCTAGGTGGCTCTGTAACATCCTACTTTCTGCTGTGCCTCCTCATCCAGGTGAAGCTGGAAATGTATCGATATAGCAACTTCCATGTTTTATGACCGACCTCCCTGGTGTCACAGCAGGTTATTGTGAAGTCTATCTATCCCATATCTATCTCTATCCCCATGTAAAGATAATTTTTTTATTGATACAAAGGATGTTAAGAAGAATTTTGGCCTCCTCCTTGTAGTTCCTTTAGGGTTTGTCTATAAGTATGCTTATTGGCTGTTCCATGGATTGTGGTTCTAGGATATACATAGATGAGCATGGGAGCGTATTTATGGAAAAGTTGCCTTCAGCATGGTAACTTCTGTGATTTGACTACCACTTTTCAGTTTGGCTAGCTTAAGACGATCGGCTTTTTGGTTCTAGTAAACAAATTGGTTTGTTAAGACAAGCATTTTCTACAAGCAATAAGACTAGATATGACAAACCAAAAAGCAGATCTTGCGGTAATCTCTTCCATTTTGTAAATGGAACACTGCGCTTAAAAACAAATGCATGCCCCATTGACACCAGCCGTATGGCATAGCATTAACAGATTCACTGCAAAGATTATAATTCGATACTGTGTTAAATCTTTTAATTTTTTTGCCGATGTAAAAGAAAAAAAACAACTTGTTATTCAGACATAAAGAAGGGACGTATAATCAACTTCTTTAGATGCTTGCCTGAGCCCAGCCATGTTCTAATAGTCTATGGTAGAGTTCAAGGTTTTTTTTTTTCTTTCATCTTTTTGGGAGACCAGTAGAAAGCTCTTTAAGGAATCCAAAAATGTGTATGTGTGTATATATATATATATATATATTATATATATATATATATATATATATATATATATATATATATATATTACCCAGACTTTTAGTTTACGTCCAACTTCCACAGTGTTCGTCTGCCTTAAACAACCCTATCCATGTACTGTATGCTGTAGAGTCTGCCTCAATTAGCGATGCTGAAAGTGAGATGGGGACTTTATCTATACCGGCGTTGGCAGCTGCTCTTTTGGAAGGGGGGGGTCCTTGTAGTGTGATCCCATCCCTCACATAATGTCCATTGCTGGCAGATCTGTATGGGTTCTCAGTGAATAATGTTTACATCTAGGGCTACCTATGTTGTCCTTTCATCAGATGTGTGGCTGATTGATTTTAAGTAAGTGAATAGTGAAATCTACTTGCTTGGGTGATACATTTAGGTCCATCTGGGAAAAATCTCAAAAAATGATCTGAATATACCAATGTGCTAAGCTTTTACTTTGTCCAAAATATGAAGTGATGAGCGCCTAAATAAAAGGTTAAAGGGGATATCCGAGACTTTACAGAAAAAATGTGCCTAAGCATTAATGGTCATGTGGTTGCTAAGAGGCAACTACCTGCCTGTTGTACCAGGCTACGGTCATTGACCGCTCCTGCCGGAAATTCAGCTGCTCCATGTCAACAGAGCAGCGGTTTCTCTTCTGGACAGGACTACTGGCATCCTGCTGATTGACAGCCGGCTTCCCCAGTTAAGCAGCGGAGAGCCGGCTGTCAATCAGCATGACACCAGTAGTCCTGTCATGTCAACAGTAAAAGATAAGTCTGAGATGGCTCTATGCAGGTGGAGAATGGCGCAGGACACAACAGGCAGGTAGGTAACAACTACCTGCCTGTTAGTGATCAGACAAATATTTTTCATTTTTTAAGTCCCAGATATCACCTTTAATTCTCCCTTTTAATATTTTAGCCGATACAGATAATAAGATACACTGGCCATCCTTTGTCAGGAAGTAGTCTTAGAACTGTTGTGATAAATTGCCAAGTTTGTGCTAAGCAGAATTAGTCATTTTGGGAAGAATAATGGAAATTTTTCTTTTGCCAGGTTCCATATGTCAGGGCTATAAAATGAGCTAGTTTTCAATGTGCTACTGAAGAAAATACAAAATGGCGGAGCAGTTTGATTGACAGATGCCCCGTTTTTTCTTTAAACTGCTATGTAAAGCATGCATTTCGGGCTTGGCTGTATTTTTGAAAGGGAGTGTTACTAGTCAGCCTTGACAATTAGCTTGATCCACTCTTGATCCTGCTAAAAGATTGTTGGCTTTCTTGAGACAATAAAGTGTATGCCACACTAAGCGAGATCGCTAACAAGATCGCACCTGCGTCACCATTTATGACGCAGTATCGATCTCGTTAGCGACTTAGCTGTGTGATTCCAAACACAACTCATCAGCGATCTGTGATTCCAAACACATCTCATCAGCGATCTGTATAACGACCTCTGCGGTCGGGAAAACCTAGTTCCACCTGCGATGCTGGTGAAGTCGTTCATAAAGGGTGTCACACTCAGCGATTCAGGCTCACCAGCGGGACATCAACAACCAAAAAACGGTTCAGAACGTTCATAAGCGATCAGCGACATCTCCGCAGGGGCCACATCGCTGCTACATGTCACACACAGCTAAGTCGCTAACGAGATCGCTACTGCGTCATAAATGGTGATGCAGTAGCGATCTCGTTAGCGATCTCGCTTAGTGTGGCATACCCTCACGGATGATCTGCTGGAAAAATCCTTGATCAATCAAATGTGCAGTTTATGGCTTACTTCACCAGCGAAGGATGCTAATGTTGTGCACTGTTTTCTAGGTCCCTCCGCAGATAAATATACTGTCATTTGCATATGTTTATAGTGATAAATGTTCCAATTATATTTAAATACAAACAATTGGATTCTTGACAACCCTGCAATTTTCCGTATATTATGTATTACATACAGATGTCTGGCGCGACTGTTCCGCACAGCATGCAGTAAATTACTGGGAAGTCCATATTTCACGAAGCATCTAAAAGCCGACGCTGAGAGAAAGGGTCAGTGTCTTGCCAGAGTTTCTAGTAGAGAGGCAGGTAAATATTTTTAGATCTGTGGCGATCCACTTACACCTCCAGGCCCTGTACTACAAACCCATCGGAAAGTGCTTGAAATTATCTCATTTGGCGTCTCCTGCCGTACTTAGGAGTCTCCATATTTTACAGCTGATGTCATTGCTGCCAGTGGGTAGGAGATACAGATGCATACAATGAATGTCCATGTAGAGGCAATAGACTTCAGTGAGAACGAGCAAAAGTGATTCAGGCATTGCCAATAGGAAATGTTTCCGAATATACATCACATATGAGACAAAAAAAAATAAATTAAATCGGCTATTTCCTGAAGTTGCGCAATTTAAACGAAGAGTCCGTGATTCGTAGATTGTAAGCTTGCGAGCATGGCCCTCACTCCTATCTGACTGTAATGTCTTTGTCTGTACAAGTCCCTATAAAAGTGCTGCGGAATATGCTGGCACTATAGAAATAAAAATTAATGTTGTGTCGGCTATTTGGCAAAATTGCTGGACATGACAATGTAAAAGCTTCATCAAGGGGTTTTTTTTTTTTTTTGCATTGCAACTGACTGTGGATAAAAAGCTGTGACCCTCCAGGAGTCAAATTTACTCATTGAAAGTTGTCACCTAACCAAAGTGTGTATGATCCCAAGAACATTGGATGGGGCAGTGGCAGCACATGTACATCACTGCTGTCCATAATGGGGACCAACTGTGCTATGATTAAGAGCACACTATGTGCTTGAAACGCATGAGAATCTTTTCCCTGTTCCATGTGCTAGATTATTTTGTTTATATTTTTTCCTTGGAAAAAAAAATGATTACATATATTCATCAAGTGAATAAGCAATAGTGCTGGATTTCTCCTGTTTTTTTGTCTATGCCAACGAGGCCCCATCGTGTCTGTGTACCTGTTTCCAAGATGAGCTGGCTATACACCTTTTTTTGTTCCACGAACAAGGTACACTTTAATCAGTAGATCTTGGCATAAAAATAAGTTCCACAACTGAATGTGTAACTTATTTCTGTGAGGTAAAATATTTCTTTCTGTGAGGTAAAATATTGCCTGCCTGTGAAATGTTTTACCTCACAGAATTGGCTGCAGTCCCTTATTATCCAGTCTGTATACTTTTTTTTGCTTCCTTCCCTGCCCAGGAGATGTGGTATGATCAGACCATGTTCCTGTACGGTCAGACACAGCCATTACACAGCAGGGGCACATTTATAAGATTATTTCAGCACAGGAACACTTTATTTAACACATCCAGTTGTGGAACTTATTATCATTCCAAGATCTATTGATTAAAATTCACTTTGTTCATGGGAAAACCTTTTCTCCTTCGTCTCATTGGGGGACACAGGACTGTGGGTGTATGCTACTGCCGCTAGGAGGCTGACACTAAGTAAACATAAAAAAAGGTTAGCTCCTCCTCCGCCGTATACACCTCAGCACTGGCCGCAGGCAAACCCAGTTCTTGCTTAGTGTCTGATGGAGGCACACGTCTGGTTATTTTTCCAGACCATTTTTTTTTTTTTTCCCACGAAGATGAGATAGGGGCGACGGATCCTATTGAAAGGGTCCGATCTCCCCAAACCATCAACGGGCGAGCACGTGGAGTAAAGCCTCCAACGTATCCTCTCCCGCAACGTGGGACATGAATGCCGGACTCAGCCCTGACCACCCTAAGGTATTGAAACCCTAGGCTGTACAGAGGCAAGAGTTAGTCCGTGCGGCCCCCACTGCACCACCAATGCTAGACTGCGGTGCTGCAAGGAGGCGGACGGTCCCTCTCCTCACCCTCTGAAAGGGTGATGGAGTTAGGGTTCCTGCACCGTCCTACCTTAGTTTATTATGGAGCCCCCATTTTTTACCTACATGACGGAATTTTGTGGGATCACACATCGCCTGAAGACTCTTACCTCCAAGGACGTGTGGCCAAGATTACTGGAGCGGGTAGGAAACACCGCTCAGGGGTTCCAGCTGTTCGTTCCCCCTTCTCCACAGATGGATGAAGTCGGCGTCCGCCTCCCGCCTGGACAGCCGCGAGGGTCGCGGTCAGCGCTAGGCCTTTGCAAAATTTAGTCCCCGGCTTTTCCCGGGGACTAGGCCGCGGGCCGGTGTTTACTGTCCGGTGTTAGCCGGAGGGTGGGCCGCGGTCGTAAGGGGGAGGGGGATCCGCCCCCGGCGGCGTCTCCTTCCGGCGGACCCGCCCTCTGACTTGGGGACCTCCTTTCGCCCGGCTTCTGGGCCCCGGTTTTAAAATTTAGTCCCCGGCTTTTTCCGGGGACTGGGCCGCGGGCCGGAATTCAGTGTCCGGCGTCAGCCGGGGGGTGGGCCGCTATCGCAAGGGAGATCCGCCCCCGGCGGCGTCTCCTTCCGGTGGACCGCCCTCCGACTTTAGGGCCTTAGCCGGAAATTTAGGCCGCGGCTTCGGCCGGCGCTAGGCCGCGGCTTCAAATTTAGTCCCCGGCTTTTGCTGGAGACTAGGCCGCGGCCGGAAGTAGGTGGGAGGCGCCTCTTGAGAGGCTCGTCTACATGAGCACGCCTCCCTGACAGAGGAGCGCTCCTTTTTGAAAAATTTTGGAGCTCTGTTGTGGCTGTTTTCAGGACGCAAGGGATACAGGACTGGGGTAAGTCGACACCGCTCAGGGGTTGCTACTACCTCCAGCCTGGTTGTTCCTCTTTACTCCGCACTCTTTTTTCGCCTCTCTGCTGACCGTCACATCCAGTTCATTGCGGACTCTGTGACAGATCCAGAATGTCCAGAAGATCTAAGGTTCATACAGTGCTGTATACCGCATGCATTGCCTGTAGGTCCCCTTTTCCGCACGCCCAGACTTCTCGGGTCTGCGAAGCCTGTGACTCTGAACGGGCTCAGGAACCCGCTCCTATAGCTGAGCCTAGTGCGTCAGGTCCCCCTGAGTGGGCCTTGTCCCTGACTCAATCTGTGGCGTCATTAACAAAAGCGATCGAGTCCCTTCAAGCTCCCGATAGGAGCAGGGACAGTGGTTCACCCGTCTTGGCAACGTCTCATGAACCTCCGGCCTGCAGGGCCGCGCTCTCACCAGGCAGACGCAGGGGAAGCGAACCCACACTGCGTCGCCTTTGCCGTCCAGGGCCTCGGCATCTTTCAGTTCCGTCTCTCGTTCTCCCTCACCTCTGGCAAGTGATCAGTATTCAGATTCTGATTCAGAAGAGTCCCTTAATTTTGAGGCACCAAATTGTCAGGACACAATTGACAGTTTGATTGAAGCTGTCAATCAAACTTTGGGGATAGACGATGAGTCCACCTTGACCTCCGGTCATAAGGTGTCCTTCAAAAGAGCCAGGCAAACTCATAAGGTTTTTGGGGCTCATCCTGAGTTTGAGGAACTAGTGCAGCGCCACAGAGAGAAACCGGACAAGCGCTTCGCAGGACAAAAGGCTCTCAATACTAGATATCCTTTTGCTCCTGAGCTTCTTAAAAAGTGGGCGGAATCTCCTGCGGTTGATCCTCCTGTGTCGCGTTTAGCGTCTAGGACGCTCCTCTCCCTTCCTAACGGTTCCTCGATCAAGGAACCAACGGATCGTCTGATTGAGAGTTTGGCCCGCTCGGTGTTTGAAGCATCGGGTTCTGCTCTCTCTCCTTCTTTTGCAGCGACTTGGGTTGCTAAGGCCATGATTTCCTGGTCGGAGTCTCTAAATAGAGCTCTTCATGGTATAGAGGTACCGTCTGAAGTAACCGAGATTTCTAATCAGATAGCGCTGGCAGGAGACTTCTTAATTAATGCGTCCATGGATGCGGCAAATTGCTCAGCCCTAGCTGCTGCTAATGCTATTGCCATCAGAAGATCTTTGTGGCTGAGAACCTGGCGAGCAGACTCAATCTCAAAGAAATCGCTTACATCCTTACCATATCAGAGTGGTCGGTTATTTGGCGAAAGGTTGGATCAGCTCATATCTGATGCGACGGGAGGGAAGAGCAGTTTCCTTCCTCAGCAAAAGATTAAGCAGCCTTTTCGCCGACAGCTTCAGCCTCGCTTTAGGGCCTTTCGTAACCCAGGTTGGGCCGCGCCAGCTACCTCCAGCGGTTCAGGTCGGCCTAATCAAGCCAGAGATCGTCAGGTCTCCTACAGGACCAACCCTTTGGGAAGAGGGCGATCTCAACAACCAAGATCAAAAGGCAAACTCCAGAAATATTCGGACAAATGACTGGAGGCAGAATCCGGTCAATTTATCCAGAGTAGGCGGCCGCTTACTCTGGTTTCGCCCCATTTGGCTATCAATTACTCACGACGAGTGGGTCAGAGAAGTAGTCTCCTCGGGGTACAAGATAGAATTTACCAGCCTTCCTTCAAATCGTTTTTTTCCCTCGCGCCTTCCCAAGGAGGAATCTCGGGTTCGCGCCTTATTCAGGGCGGTCGAGTCTCTTCGGCACAGCGGGGTTGTTGTACCTGTTCCGGAAATCGAAAAAGGTCAGGGGTTTTATTCCAACCTGTTCATCGTACCCAAAAAAGACGGTACCGTAAGACCCATTCTGGATCTAAAGCGACTGAACCGGTTTGTCAGAATTCGTCATTTCCGAATGGAGTCTCTCCGTTCTGTCATTGCAGCCATGGAAAAAGGGGAATTTCTAGCATCAATAGACATTCAGGATGCCTATCTTCACATCCCCATATTTCCTCCTCATCAGAAATTTCTTCGGTTTGCTGTCGGCAAACTTCATCTTCAGTTCACAGCCTTGCCTTTCGGGCTAGCCACAGCCCCCAGGGTATTCACAAAGGTCATGGCTGCTGTTGTGTCCATTCTGCACTCCAGGGGGTAGTCATCCTGCCTTACTTAGACGACCTCCTCATCAAGGGTCCGTCTTTTCAGACCTGCGAGGAAAGTGTCAGCATTACGTTAGACACCCTTGCTCGCCTGGGGTGGCTGGTGAATATGAAGAAGTCATCTCCCGTGCCATCTCGGAAGATTACCTTTTTAGGGATGAATTTCGACACCGCTCAGGGGTTGATAATTCTTCCTCAAGACAAGGCCTTGGTTCTCCGTCAAGAGGTACGGATCCTTCGCCAACCAATTCCTCACACCATCCGGTTTTGCATGAGGGTCCTAGGAAGGATGGTGGCAGCAATCGAGGCGATTCCATTTGCCCAATTTCATCTTCGCCCCCTTCAACATGCACTCTTGGCAGTATGGGACGGGAGCCTTTACTCCCTCAATCTTCGGTGTCGTCTGTCCCTGCAGGTCAGACAGACTCTAATGTGGTGGACGAAGAACACCACTCTTCGACAGGGTCGGTTGTTTCCTCCAAATTTCTGGTTGGTTGTCACAACGGATGCCAGCCTGCTCGGATGGGGAGCAGTGTTTCGTCACCACACAGCCCAGGGAACTTGGTCTCAGCAGGAATCGACTCTTCCGATCAATATTTTAGAGATCCGAGCTATTCGGCTGGCTCTGAGGCATTTTCACCAGCATCTGGCGGGCCACCCAGTCAGAATACAATCGGACAATGCCACGGCAGTGGCATACATAAACCATCAGGGAGGTACCCGCAGCAGGGCGGCCATGCACGAGGTAAAACAGATTCTGACTTGGGCAGAGGTAAATCACTCTGTGATTTCAGCGGTCCACATTCCGGGCGAGGAAAATTGGGCTGCGGATTTTCTCAGCCGTCACGGCATAGCGTCAGGGGAATGGTCACTCCATCCCGAGATTTTTCAGCAGATATGCCGACGCTGGGGAACCCCAGATGTGGACCTGATGGCTTCCAAGATAAATGCCAAGGTGCCCAACTTCGTCTCCCGGTACCGGGATCCGCAGGCATTTGCAGTAGACGCTCTGGTCCTACCATGGAATCAGTTTCATCTTCCATACTTGTTTCCACCAATAGCCCTTCTCCCAAGGGTGATCAGAAAGATCAGGATAGAGGGGGTTCCTGCGATATTAATCGCTCCGGATTGGCCGCGCCGCTCATGGTACGCGGAGCTGGTACAATTGCTCGCCGACGCTCCCTGGCGACTGCCAGAGCGCGTGGACCTTCTCTCCCAGGGCCCAGTTTACCACCAGAACTTAGCGGTCCTGTGTTTGACGGCCTGGCCGTTGAATCTTGGATCCTGACCAGGGCTGGTTTCTCTAAAAAGGTCGCCGCAACGATGACTAACGCCCGAAAGCCCGTTTCGGCTCGCATCTACCACGGTACTTGGAAGGTCTTTTTTGCTTGGTGCAGGGAACATGGTTGTTCCCCGCTTCGGTTTTCAATTCCAAATATTCTGTCATTTCTCCAGGCAGGCCTAGATTCAGGTCTAGCACCAAGTACGCTTAGACGCCAGATATCAGCCTTATCAGTGCTTTTTCAGCGAAGAATCGCGTCTAATTTTCAGGTTAGGACTTTTATTCAAGGGGTTGTCCATATAGTTCCCCCCTACAAGGCTCCCTTAGATGTTTGGGATCTCAATCTAGTCCTGGGAGTCCTGCAGGAGTCTCCTTTTGAACCTTTGCAGGAGGTTTCTCTGTCATTTCTTTCCTGGAAAGTGGTGTTTTTGGTAGCCATAACATCCATAAGGGGGTTTCGGAGCTGGCCGCATTGTCTTGTCTAGCTCCGTACTTGCTTTTCCATCAGGATAAGGTGGTGCTCAGACCAACACCACCTTTTTTGCCTAAAGTCGTGTCCTCTTTTCATATTAATGAGGACATTGTTTTGCCCTCATTTTGCCCAGCTCCGACGCACCGAGTGGAGAAGGCTCTCCATACGCTGGATCTGGTGAGAGCACTCAGGAGATATGTTTCTCGGACGGCGTCCTTTCGGCAGAGGACACGCTGTTTGTTCTCCCTGAGGGTCGCAGGAAGGGACTCGCTGCCTCTAAATCAACCTTGGCTAGGTGGATTCGGTTAGCCATTCAGGAGGCTTACCGCATCAGAGGCGCGGTAGTTCCCGCAGGGATCAAGGCTCACTCCACCCGAGCGGTGGGTGCCTCCTGGGCCCTTCGGCATCAGGCTTCGGTGGAACAGGTTTGTAAAGCAGCAACCTGGTCCAGTCTGCATACTTTTTCCAAGCATTATAATGTCCATACCCAGGCTTCTGCAGATGCCAGTCTGGGTAGAAGGATTCTTCAGGGCGCGGTTGCGCACCTATAGGCAATGCCTGTTATAAATTACACTGTGGAATCGATTTCCCACCCAAGGGACTGCTTTGGGACGTCCCACAGTCCTGTGTCCCCCAATGAGACGAAGGAGAAATACGGATTTTTGTGTTACTCACCGTAAAATCCTTTTCTCCGAGACGCTCATTGGGGGACACAGCACCCTCCCTTATAGCCGGCTGGCTTTATATTGAGTTAACTATTCTCCTTAAGTTGGTATCAGCAGTTTTTTCTTCTGGATATACTGTATCTGTGTTAACTCTTGATTTATTTTTTAGCCTCCTACTGCTTTTTGCACTAAACTGGGTTTGCCTGCGGCCAGTGCTGAGGTGTATACGGCGGAGGAGGAGCTAACCTTTTTTTATGTTTACTTAGTGTCAGCCTCCTAGCGGCAGTAGCATACACCCACAGTCCTGTGTCCCCCAATGAGCGTCTCGGAGAAAAGGATTTTACGGTGAGTAACACAAAAATCCGTATTTCAATTCTCTGGATGGCAGAGGGCTGTCCTCTCTCCCAGTGGTCCCCAACCTTTTTTTTGCACCAGGGACCGGCTTCAAGCAAGTCCATTCTTCCATGGCCCGGCAGGGCGGGGATGGAGGTGGGGCTTTGGTCATAAGGGGGCGTGGCTATGGACGGGGTTGTATACCCTTATATACATGGCTCCGCTCCCACCCTTGTATGCAAGGCTCCGCTCCCACCCTTGTATGCAAGGCTCCGCTCCCACCCTTGTATGCAAGACTCCGCTCCCACCCTTGTATGCATGGCTCCGCTCCCACCCTGGTATGCAAGGCTCCGCTCCCACCCTGGTATACATGGCTCCGCTCCCACCCTGGTATACATGGCTCCGCTCCACCTGGTATACATGCTCCGCTCCCACCCTGGTATACATGGCTCCGCTCCCACCCTGGTATACATGGCTCCGCTCCCACCTGGTATGCATGGCTCCTCTCCCACTCTGGTATGCATGGCTCCTCTCCCACTCTGGTATGCATGGCTCCGCTCCCACTCTGGTATGCATGGCTCCGCTCCCACTCTGGTATGCATGGCTCCGCTCCCACCCTGGTATGCATGGCTCCGCTCCCACCCTGGTATGCATGGCTCCGCTCCCACCCTGGTATGCATGGCTCCGCTCCCACCCTGGTATGCATGGCTCCGCTCCCACCTGGTATGCATGGCTCCGCTCCCACCCTGGTATGCATGGCTCCGCTCCCACCCTGGTGTACATGGCTCCGCTCCCCCGACCTCCCCATACTTGCCCTCCTCGCTGAACTTCCCTGCGTCCCTGTCGGCCGCGGCAGCTTCCTCCTGTGCGCAGCGGTGATGTAGTACCGCTCATTAAGGTCATGAATATGGACGCCACGCCTATGGGCGCGGCTGACAGGGATGCAGCGACGGAAGGTGAGTATTGAGTCTTCTTGAAGCCGGTGGCTGTAGCTGTCACTACAGTGCTACAGCCGCCGGCTCCATGCGTGTCCAGCGTTCTGTGCCGTGGCTCTGCGGCCCGGCAACAGAACTGCAACGGCCCGGTACTGGGCCTCGGACCGGCGGTTGGGGACCCCTGCTCTATCCCATAGTTAACGAATGGAGTGATTGGGCCTCTTTAATCTGCATATTGTCACCTCTCCATTGGTTAGACAAAAACTTTAATGATGGTTATTCCCATCTCCAAGATCCTATAAGTTGTAGGTGTAATAATAATATTAGCAAATATCTCCAATTAGAAATGTAGTATAGTTTTCTGATTCGCTATGTGCAAGCATCGCAGGACCTTGGGTATCCATGGTTACGTCCACTGATGACGTGACAATTGGCTAGTTGCTAGTGATCGTAACCATGGATACCTAAGGTCCTGCAATGCCTGCACATGAGGAAATAGTCATAGCGAATCAGAAGAACTATACTAGATTTCTAATTGGAGGTATTTGCTAATATTATTATTACACCTACTACATATTGGGGTAAGATGTTGGAGATTGGAATACCCTTTTAACTCTTGCTACAGACAAGGGTTGCCAACTATATGTAAATTTATGGCTAATGTTGGCCTTCTGGTGAGTACCTGTCATGTATGTCATAGACATTAAGGGCACTAATTATTCCAAAGTGATGCCCAGGTGCCCCGTGGTAACCTTATCTTCTGGTTTGCTTAATGGAATTTGCTGCTAAAACATAACATGACTGTACGGTGCCAGTTTTCTCTTCCAACTTATATTTTGCAATACTTGTTTTTAGGGAAAAATGGAAAATGAATGACAAAGGGCATCTGTGCCAATCGCTGTGCTGCGATTATCAAATGTACAAATATTATTTTTATGATAATTTCCCCTTTTAAAGTCTGTTTCCTTTTTGGATGGGTTTAAAGGTTAACTTTCCTTGCTTCATTTTCATAAACGAGTAAGTCGCCGGGGAGGAAAAGCTACTTTCCGTTTTCATCAGACATATCGGGGTTATTGGATGGGTCATTCTGCATTTAATCAGGACTGGATGAATAACCCTTTCCATGATGGTTATTTCAAGCCTTGTTTTAAAGATTGCTGTACTTTTGACGAGCCAAAGCTAATAGAAATGTTAATTAAAGTCAAGGGGCGCAATGTTCATATCAGCTTGGTAGCAAAGTGACGGTGACATTGGAGCTGTGTAGACTTGGCAGCTGTTTAAACCTTCTCTGAAATGACTCTCTGGGGACTAAAATGATATGACATACCATTGATGTGCTGGTTTTGTGAGGAGGACACCATTATTGCATTGTTATCATCCGTGTGAGACTCTGTTCATCTGTGTTTGTTCGGTTCCATGCAATTTTCAAGACCAATTAACGTCTTCTAGCAGATTCCATTGGTCTCAAAGAGATTGATATCCTCAACTATTTACTGTGACAATGGATGTTCTTATACCAAAGTTACCGCAACATGTGAATTTGCCCCAAGATCCCCCCAAAAAATGATAAAATAAATATAGAATTTTTCTTATTAGATGTAATCCTTTTTATATAGAAAGATTGTACTATTTTGATTCAGTTTTTCTTTCCTTGCTTTTTGTTGGATAGATATTGTAACTTTCTGTAACTGGAAGTAAAACTACATCTGTGCTGATTGGATCAAATTAGGGCTCCCCAGCAATTCTGTGGACACAGTTCATTATATGCAACATTACATCTGCATTTGTTCCGCTGACTTGTATATAAAGATCGGAAAATCGGCGCTCGGCAGCTGGTCCAATTTGTGGCACCCAGATGCTTTTATGTTTTTATTTTAAGAACTGTAGAAATTATTTGCTTTTACATAGAATTTATTCTTGCTGTCCTGATACAAACTTCTAGATGATATAACCTGGGCTTGTGTGTGCTTCTGTTAACTCTTCTCACATTGGAAAGCAAAGCTGCTCTGTTATGAAGTCTCTAAGGTTTATGTACATATCTGACATCAATGCGAATATTCTGCCTAAAACCTTTCTGGAACACAGTATATCTGTTTTCAAGAACACATCCTGACTTGACCTGTAGAAAGTCAAAGCATTTTGACTTTCTGCCTTATTTCTTTTTTTTTCTTGCTACTTAAAGGAGTTTCTAAAACTTGGCTAAAGGTACTGCCACACTAAACAATCCCGCTAGCGATCACTATAACGACGCATACTAATGCGATCGCTAGCGGGATTGTTTCTATATCGCTAAATGCTGCCGCATTTAGCGATATAGTTCCCGACGCTATCGCCGTTAGCGATCTTCTTAACGACTTTAGCGGTACAAAAGTACCGCTAAATCGCTAAGAAAAGGTGCCACACAGCGATAAGATACTTACCCAGCGGGAGCGCCGACGAGAGAATAGGGTCCAGAGCGATTCCAGCGACGAGCGAGATCACAGCAGGAAGCTCGTCGCTGGAAGCTGCCGCACTGAACAATATCGCTAACAGGATCGCTAAATAGTGACGTTTTTTAGCGATCCCGTTAGCGATATTGTTTAGTGTGGCATACCCTTAAGAACAGGGAGTGTTCTAAAATAAATAACCATTCCCCGCCTATTAGATCTCCTGCAGTGATGAGGTCCCACCTATCATTCGGATGACCACTGTTATTGATCGCTGACCTCAGTCACGTGGTGTTCATAAACGGTCTCTAGTAGTGATGATGAGCAAACGTGCTCGGATGAGGTGTTATCTGAGCATGCTCGTGTGCTCACCGAGTGTCTACTGTGTGCTAAAAAGATATGTTCAAGTCCTTGTGGCTGTTAGATAGCAACACCTATGTGGATTGCCCATTTGTTAGGCAATCCAATCACTGCATGTGTTGCCGCTGTGTAACAGCCGCAAGACATGCAGCCATGGGGACTCAAAAATATTTTTCAAGCACACCAAAGATACTCAGTTAGCACACTCAGTGACCATGCTCTGATGATCCTTATCCGCGCACGTTCGCTCATCACTAGTCTCTACTGTAGTCAGGGATTGCCTGCAGCGGTCAAGTGAATAACGTACGGCACATGATTCTGTCTGGGACCAACAGAAGGTCATTGTTAGAGCGAAAGGGATTTTGTCGGTAAGTAATGGCTCCTTGTTTTCTTTTTGTTACATATCTAGGAATAACCCTCTTACACCTATTTGTATTATTTACTGGGTTTGCACCATTTTGTAAAATGGTGCATGATCTACTGTAATATGGATTTTCATACAGATCTGCAGCAGATTTTACTAAAGAGCGGGGTGAAAGCTACTACAAAATCCAGTACAAATCTCCGTCACAGTAAAGGGGTCTGGCAGCGGCTTATTTCTTTCTCCAGCGTTGATCTAGAAGGGGTGAGCCGGCGTGGTTATGAGTGTTTCTGGAGAGATGGCTGTTGTCTCGACAAGCATTTGGCAGACAGCTGTCTTGTGTATGGCCAGCAGTTATGCGACCTGAATTGTTGAGACATTCATGATTCAAGTTGCCCAGTTTTTTTTTATAGATAGATATATTAGATAGATCTTAACTCCTTTTTGTAGAACTACAGGGATTTGGCAGTCGCTCATTGGGCAGTATGAAGTGCTGGATCGTCATCAGTAGCCCAATGGGGCATAAATACGGCGCTGTTGTTTACAACCTACTTGCGCCAGTTCTAGTCTGTAACTCCACAAAGTCTGCTTTTAGGTAACAGAAATGCTTGCAGAAATGGAAATTATGCCAGAGCATTTGTTTTAACTTGAGTGTCGATTTCCCCTGATTACCATGCCTTTAAAATGCATGGAAACCAGCTGAAAACCACACAAGTGTAAATGAGCCATTAATCCCGCGGTAGAAATGTGGCTCTTTTTGCAGCATTTGTTACTTACTTTGATGCAGCCTTTACCAAGCTCATGTTAACAGAAAACCTGAATATTACAGTCACAAACTTTAATTCTTTCTTCTAAGATAACCCCAACCTTTCTCCGCTTCGTTTCCTTTGTCTGAGCTGTAAGTGGTGGATGAGTCTAATTCAGGGGTTAAGCGCGCTGTTTTATTGCTCATCGCTTCTTCACTAGACCCGTAATTCCAGCGCTGGCACTTCATATTACAGGCGACTTTCCAGAGAAAATATTCCGAAACTCCCAAGATCCATACTGTCTGTAAATACGGAGAGCGGAGATGGAATGACTGAACGTCTAGTTTGTGTATTTATTTTGTTCCGTTGTTGAAGCGATGTATTTATGGGTGAAATGTAGGTAAATGTAATATAAAAGTTATTGTACAATAAATATACACTCATCGCACTGTCCCCTTTCCCAGCTATGAGTCACCCACATAAAGCAGCCATAATTTTTTCCCGTCGCCTAGTGTAATTTTATAGGAATGGGTGGTTATAAACATAGAACCAGTCTGAAGACAGCTTTTCAATAACAGTTGGAGGGAAAAGTGGCGTAAAATATGCTTTTTAATATTTGCCTCCTAATGTCAACATTGCAATGTCTTTAGGCCAGACCCACAGTGGGTGATGAAAATAACATTTGTCTCTGGTGTCCGGATCTTCCTATCGCTGTAGATGGGGCCCAGGATCCATGCAGAGATCATTCATGTCAATAGGCACTGTACTATATACTATCATTTCCCAATAATCCAGGAACTGGGGCACCTGCGTCCTCCTTTAGTGACTTTATGATTTTTTTTCTGAACCAATAAAGAAACAAAAGGAGGCCGTCTGGTGCCTGGATCTCCCTGTATTGCTACAACCTTGTGGAGTGTTGCACCAAGTGTGCACGGACAGAGTGCTGCGCGGGACTCGTTTATTACTAGTATAATTTCCCGAGTGGTGGTGCTTGAGGGAAATTAGACACTTGGGCTCCGATTCATCATTTGCACTTTCTTTTTTTTTTTTTTTTAGTCACTTTTTTTTTTTTTTTGCCTTGTGGAATTAGTTGCCGTTTTGGTGCCAAGTTCATCAAAATGGCGCTCAATTTTCAGGAATTTTGGAGCAAAGTCAAAAATAAGTTTTCTTCCTAACACGAAACTGCACAAAAATGTGATATACTCAAGGGGATAACTGTAGTAAAAGTTGTTCTGAATTTTGCAACTTTTTATAAAGTTGGGCTAAAACCTCTAGAATTGCTACATTCTGCCCAAAAAATGGAAAAAAAAAACAACCAGGCAATCGCATATCAAATAGACTAAGGCTATGTTCACACATTGGATTTTTGCTGCATTTTTTATGCAAATATTAAGCTGCGTTTTTCAGTCCAGCAAAGTCTGAGAATTCAGAGATCTCATGCACACATGCTAAAGAAAATTGCTGCTTTTTTGCAAACTGCAGCATGTCACTTTCAGCATTTTTTTTCAGCATATTTGCCGTGTTTTTTCACCCAGAGAAAGCAATGCGGAAGTGTAATAATACAGGTATCAATTTTTTGGTGCAAAAACCTATGGAAATTATGGTAAATCTGGCTTTTTGGGGGGCACTAAACTTTTATCAACATGCAACAAAAATGCAGCAAAACCTGCTTTTGGTAAGTAGCTTCTGCCTGCGGGAAAAACTCGGTGTGTGAACATAACCTTAAAAATTGCACAACTAGAATCATGAATTTTGGTGCAAATAAAAAATGGTACAAAATGAGATTAAAAAAAACTGGTGCAGAGGCAATGATGAATTAGGGCCAGATTTCTGCCTCCTGACCCCAAGCAATGAGCTGGTCACTGGGGGGTCTTGCAGTACAAAGGTCCTTATATATTGGATAACCCTTTCAATAGATGTGGCCATATTTCACAGTTTGCTGCAAAATAATTAATTATTGTGGCAAAACAGATTTCCTTAGGTTCTGCCATTTTTCTTGTGGCATCACAATGCCAACTAAATCTGCCTTGAAATAAAAACTATTGGTATGTTACCTCCAGCGCACTACTAAGGCCACGTTCACACAACTGTATAAAAAAAGTGTGATTTTCATTCTGAAAAAATGCCTAATTTTTCAGCTTTATTGCTATCCGTTTGATAAATCAGCAGGGCATAAAAGACTAAAAAAATGTTTTCTATAGTAATATCAATGTATTGTTAAAAATCGGATGTGGTGTGGTTAATCCATATGGGGTCTTTTTTTTTTTTTTTCCGAAATACGAAAATAAACTAGTGCATGCTGCAATGTGATCAGAGCAGCCCAGTTACAGTAAATAACATTGGTCCGTTTTTTACACTGTTAGCACTCGGACCAAAGATAACAGTCATGTGAATGTAGCTTATAAAGTATTCTAGTGCCTTTTGGTTATGGCCCTGTTCACATCATGCTTTGTTTGTGGCTGAACGGTGTCCTGGTAAACGTACTCCATGTGGGATATCCTTTTGAACACAAGTATGGATGATGGATGCCGCAGTATGGCATCTTTCACAGGCTTCCGTTTAATGTATGTCAGGACCTATTCCTGTGATTTGATGTGAACAAGGTTTAAGACAGTAATTTGCAATCTAAAAAACCCTGTACAGTATATCACCAGAGACGTTTCCCGTGATTATAGACATTTCCTGTCTGACTAAGCGAGTTCTACTTTGACATATGACATTGCACTCCCTGCGATTTCTTCCATTTTTCCCAATTACATTTTAATTTGTGTATGGGTAGACTCTTTATTTAATAAGGTGCAGCACTCTCGTTTCTGATAAAAAAAAAGTGATTTTTTTTTTTTTAATTCGTTTTATTCATAATGACAGAATGTGAGCAAATTGTATAAATAACAATTCAGACTACACTATGTCAAGATAGTGTGCTTGACAAAGGGCTCTAGGGTTCACTACCCGTGTAGCCCAAAATGTAGCAATTTTATCCTATTTGTGCACACTGAAACTTTATGAATAGAAGAAAAATCACATTTTGCATCAGAAACTTTAATGCTGTCCCTTATGGATAGTTTTATGGACACGCTATTGACAGGGAAAAGGCTGAATAGGGACTAGGGACGCGCACCAAAGGATACCCGCTGATTGTGCTGTTGTCTTTGAACATTCATCTCCTGTATCGGCAATGTGACATTCAGAACCAGTGAAAAATGTTATGTTCCGCACGCGCATGTACTATTTTACCGCAAGCCCAATTTTTTTTTATTTTTTCATGTGGATGAAGTTCTGTAAAAATGATGGCATAGTGATAGTAAAAAATATCCTTATCCTAAGGTATCATTTTGTTTTCTTAGCACTTTTAGTGCCCTCGATATTGATTCTTAAGTGCACTGACAGCTAATACATGCTGTCCGATCCACGGGCAGCCTTTGTCAGACACTGGCCGTATGATCTCCACCAGGTATGTTTGACTCTGAAATGCTGCGTGTATAGACAGAGACCTGTTACTCCAGGGCGGGGAGAAACCACAGGGAACCACTGGTCCGACTAGTCTCCATCTCGGCTCGGTTCCCGGCAGTTTTGAAAGTGTTTCATAGTCAGACATACCTGGCTGAGATCATACAACCAGTGCCCGATACATGCTGCCTGTGGACTGTGCACCATGTATCAGATCTCCGCTTCACTTTAATATTAACCATGTTGTCCTGATTCAGTGACGACAGTAAAGCTCTAGGTTCATTGGCTCCATGGCTTCTGGTCATTGTCCTGCCCTGCTCTTACCATGTCTACATACTGGATGCATGTAGTATTTTAGCAACATATGGAAAGTGTCCATTGTCTTTTATCAATAAAATGAAATTATTATGAGTTGACTTCAGTCATATCACGAGATGTTCTTTTGTTTGTGCAGAAACTCTCTTGGACACTCGATGGACTACATCGGAGCTAGCATGGGTTACATATCCTGAATCTGGAGTAAGTAACATCTTCTTCCCTTTTCTCCTTTTTTTTTTCTTTTCCTTTTACCAGTTATTCTTTAAACCTCTGCTGTGTTGTTGTTTGTTTTGTTTTTTTCTTTTAACTTTTTAATATCGTCTTGGCCTAGTGAATATAAGGAGGAACTGCAATGTCTATACCTTTTTATTTTTTGTCTTTTTCATGATTTTTTTTTTCTACTTTTTTGCAGTGGGAGGAAGTAAGTGGCTACGACGATGCATCAAATCCAATTCGGACTTATCAAGTGTGTAATGTGCAGATGTTAAATCAAAATAACTGGCTACGGACACAGTTCATTCATCGACAGGATGTACAGCGTGTCTACGTTGAGCTGAAATTCACTGTGCGAGATTGTAACAGCCTGCCAAATATTCCAGGATCCTGCAAAGAGACTTTTAATCTATTTTATTACGAGTCTGACACCGACTCTGCCTCTGAGAATAGTCCCTTGTGGATGGAAACTCCATACATTAAGGTGGACACCATTGCGCCTGATGAGAGCTTCTCGCGACGCGACTCTGGCCGTGTTAACACTAAAGTTCGGAGCTTCGGACCTCTTTCCCGTGCTGGCTTTTACTTGGCTTTTCAGGACTTGGGTGCCTGTGTTTCCTTAATTTCAGTGCGTGTGTTCTTTAAGAAGTGTCCACAAACCATAGCAGGATTTGCTACTTTTCCAGAGACTTTGACTGGTGCTGAAACCACGTCCTTGGTTATTGCCCCTGGTGCCTGTGTGCCCAACGCCGTGGAAGTTTCTGTCCCACTCAAGCTTTATTGCAATGGAGATGGCGAGTGGATGGTACCGGTAGGGTCCTGTACATGTTCAGCAGGATATGAAGCGGCTGCAAAGGACACACAGTGCCTAGGTAATCTGAGCAATGAGTCTTTGTTGCCTCTTTCATGATACTTTCCCCTCCTTTGCAAAAATAATTTGAAAGATATAGAAAATGTATTTTATTTCTTCCCATAAAAAAATATTTTCTAGGCTCTAACATCAAATTTTATTTACCAGCTTGCAACCGAGCCACATACAAGTCAAAGCAGGGAGAAGGGCCTTGTATTCCATGTCCTGCTAATAGCCGCACCACTTCTGCTGCAGCTACCATTTGTACTTGCCAGACGGGCTATTACAGAGCTGATGGCGAGACTGCCGAAAAACCATGCACATGTAAGTGATGAAGAAACTGTTTGAAATTAAAACTTTAACTTGGGTACTAAGTCTCTGTCGAGGTGTATGTTATGATTGATGGAAAAATACCTGCATGGAACCCAACAGATCCCATTGTAAGTCATTGGCTTCTGTACTACACCAAGGAGACAACGCTGCTGTGGATAAAGCTTACATTCACAAAATCTCTGCTTTTTTTTTTTTTTTTTTTTTTAATTATCTGCATCTATCAATTTGATTCAATGACTCCTTTATCAAAAATGGCCTCTTTCTAGCTGACATTTAAGTTGGTCAGGCTGATTTATTGTCATGTTGCAAGAGATGTGTGATCACATGTTCTGTTTGATAAATCGGTCATACTATAAATTACTGCCTTTAACTTGAACAATTACTAAGATCGGGGAACTTTTTTCCTATTTGTGACATTTTTGGGGCGGTGACTACATTTCATAATTGTTCTTTACTCCTGGCCATGCAGTAAACCACGCCAAAAACACAAACTCCTCCAGTTTTACAGACTGACATACAAACATGCACATAATGGATTTTCTAAAAGTATTGCTCAGTGGACTATGGATTTTTACTAAAATTGGTCATTTTACCCCCAAGAAGTGTGGCTCTGTTCATAGATTGCATTCATAATATGCATATTTGGAGCCAAAAAGCACATTTTTTTTCTTGTCTCTTAAAAAAGCAACTATGGGATTCTAAAACCAAAAAGCACCAATCTTTCACTTTACAAATACATAGGGAGATTTATAAAAAGTGTAACCCTCAGATTAATTTTTTCAGAGGAATTTGGAAGAAGAGAAAGCCCCCCTACTTAATGGCTAGGGGGAAGTACTACACTTTCTAACCAGTTTGGATAAAACTTCCCATTGTCGTTAGACTGATAAGTCCTTTTTTCCATCAATTGATCCATCTGAAAAGTAGCATGCACTCGATATAAGGGCAGAAAAACTTCTTGTAGTTATGTAAGAGAATCCTAAATATCGGAAGTGTATTGTGCTGGCTTCTCACCTCTGCTTTCTTCTTCATTTCAGCTGTGCCTTCAGCGCCACAACATGTGATTTCCAACGTCAATGAGACCTCTGTGGTGCTGGAGTGGGGAGAACCTGCTAATTTAGGGGGCCGCGAGGACACATCTTATAACGTGATCTGTAAAAAGTGCTCAGAACGCGTGTGCTCTCGTTGTGATGATAACGTTCAGTTTTGGCCCCGCCAACTTGGGGTTATCGAGAGGCATTCTCGGTCAGCCATCTCCAGGCTCACACGAAATACAGTTTTGAAATCCAGGCGGTTAATGGAGTGTCTAACAGGAACCCTCACCCTCCAAATTATTATTCTGTGAATATAACCACCAACCAAGCTGGTAAGTGTGCATCTGATGGATTGCAAGTGTTGTGAAGTGAAACGGAGACCACTTACTAAATAGCTGGGTGATTAGTACTGGTAATGAGATGATGGGGTGTGCACAAGGATTATATTGGAAAGGGATTGAATCACTGAAACTGTGCACTTTGCTTCCAGCCCCTTCAGCGGTTCCCATTGTACAATCTCATGGCAGTGCTGCAAATTCTCTCATGTTGTCCTGGGCTCCCCCCGAGAGTCCCAACGGCATCATTTTGGATTATGAGATAAGATATTATGCAAAGGTGAGTATCCTGAACAGCTACAACATTTTTAGTTCTATTTCATCTACAAACTAGGGCCATCTTGATACAATGCTAGATATCATAGATGTGCGTTCTTGTTATTCACAGAACCTTTTCTTTAATTTTATTCTCTACTCTTACTTTTCTATTATCGTCAGAGTCACAGCGGTGCAGGAAACACAGTGACCAGTCAGCGCACCAGTGTGCATGTGGAGGGGCTGTTTCCAGACAGTATATATGTGGTACAAGTCCGTGCTCGTACAGTAGCTGGATATGGTGCATACAGTGATCCACGAGAGTTCCCAACAGTAGCTGAAGATGGTGCGTAAATCCTCATTCTTAAACCTTTCATTCTCTTAAACACAAATTAATCATTTTTAACCCCATTAACAAATCTTCTTGAGCCACAGATTCACCCCCACACCTTGTCTTGCGTTGTTTTCTTATGTCACACCGCTAACACTAAGTTACAATAATATTCACGTTTTTCCCCGTCTAACATCTACTATTACATTCTCACTTGTCAACATCTTCTCCATCTTGAAGTTTTATATTCTAGCTGGCAGACTTGATGTTGACTATGCAGGTACGCCTGCAAAGTAATCCACCAGACGTAAATCACCGGGGGCATGTACATGTCAGCATGTTCTGCTTATGGCAACATTTAGGCTGCTGCCAGTTGTAACAAGCCCAGGGAAAGTTAGTAGACAGGTTACTATGCAGGCTCCTTAGTATTTTGCCTATCAACAAGTGAGAAAAGACAACTAAATAACACGTCTCCTGCATAGACTTTCTTTCTGGAAATGTAGAGTCTTTTGATGCTTATTTTACCATCTGGCCATTAACTTAATCTATCCATGTCAAGTGTAGATGATTATAGCAAAAAACCTTGACATGATTATACACAGCTATCTGCCATGGTCCAGATGAGGTGTTTTTTGCCCCAGATCTGCTGCCATTACTTATTCTTAACAGACAGATCCTCGCCTTCCTTCACCGATTCCTTAACCCTTTGCTATTACTTTACCCTCCCTTTTAATAGTATTCACTCTGAGTTCTTCCTTGTTCCTCAGAATCTGCACTGTCCATGTGACTCGTCACTTCCTTGATGTTCCTTTACCCACTGATCCCTCACTCCCCTCCTCCTTTTTTCCTTCCATGTTTCCCCCACAGGGATCGGAGCAGTCTGCAGGAGCAGGTCCCGATGGTTGTTGGTTCTGTGACAGCTGGGCTCATTTTTATAATTGCAGTGGTCGTTATTGTAATAGTTTGTTTCAGGTGAGTTGTGTACTGGGGCAGAAAGTTGGTGGGAGGTCAACATTTTTAATTTAATATAAAGTGTTTGATGTTTTAGGCTGCATTCATATGTCAGATTTTCTTGTGAGTTCTGTCTGTTTCTCTTTCTCGGATAGAATAGTTGGCTTTTTTAATCCATAGGCATTTCCATTGCACCAGTGGTAAAAAAAAAAAAAAAAAAACAACATCGTTAAATTTGGTCCAATATGTAATATTATTCTAATAAGAGTCAATGTTTCTGCAGTTGTGTGGATTTGACCTTAAGTAAACTGAACGTAATGGATTAAGTCTTGTTCACATGTTCATGTTTTTAGTCTGCATTCCTTTCATTCTTAAAGGCGTTGTCCACTTTCAGAAGAATGGACCCCAAACTCTAAAGGGTATGCCACACTAAACAATATCGCTAACGGGATCGCTAAAAAACGTCACTATTTAGCGATCCCGTTAGCGATATTGTTCAGTGCGGCAGCTTCCAGCGACGAGCTTCCTGCTGTGATCTCGCTCGTCGCTGGAATCGCTCCGGACCCTATTTCATCGCTGGCGCTCCCGCTGGGTAAGTATCTAATCGCTGTGTGGCACCTTTTCTTAGCGATTTAGCGGTACTTTTGTACCGCTAAAGTCGTTAAGAAGATCGCTAAGGCTAAGTTCACACGTTGCGGAATTGCCGCGGAAATTTCCGCGGCAATCCCGCACTTCTCCCGCAGGAAATACGCACGTTTTTTGTATGCTGATTCCCGCCAGAATAATAGCGTTTTGCAAGCGTAATTAGCTTGCAGAATGCTAGCGTTTTCCTAGCGATCTGTAGCATCGCTTGGAAAACTGATTGACAGGTTGGTCACACGAGTCACACATAGTGTTTGACACGTGTGACCAACTTTTTACTATTGATGCCGCCTATGCCGCATCAATAGTAAAAAGATCTAATGTAAAAATAATAAAAAAAATAATAAATAATGATATTCTCACCTTCCGGCGGCCCCCGCAGCCTTCCCGCCTCTCAGTGACGCTCCCGGCAACTCCGGTCCCAGGAGTGCTTTGCGACAAATCACACCGATGACGTACATCTCGCGAGACCGCTACGCCATCTGGGTGATTCTCGCAAAGCACTCCTGGGACCGGAAGTTGCCGGGAGCATCGCTGAAGGCGGGAAGGCTGCGGGGGCCGCGGGAAGGCTGCGGGGGCCGCCGGAAGGTGAGAATATCATTATTTTTTATTTTAATTATTGTTTTACCAGGGATATGGTACCCAGGGCCTGGAGGAGAGTCTCCTCTCCTCCAGACCCTGGGTACCACCGCACATGAACCGCTTACATTCCGCAAAATTAATGAACATGTTGCTATTTTTTCCGCGAAGCGTTTTTTTCGCGGAAAAAAACGCAACATGTGGCCAAAACATGCGGAATCAATTAACATGTATAGGATGCTTAATGCTTGCGTTTTTATCGCGTTTTTACCGCGGAAAACCGCGGAAAAACCGCGAAAAAAACGCAATTATTCCTGATCGTGTGCACTTAGCCTAACGGCGATAGCGTCGTTAACTATATCGCTAAATGCGGCAGCATTTAGCGATATAGAAACAATCCCGCTAGCGATCTCATTAGTATGCAACGCTAACGAGATCGCTAGCGGGATCGAGTAGTGTGGCAGTACCTTAAGATATCTAAAAACAAGCACAATAGATACCCACCCTTCTTTGCTGCTCCAGTCTGTGATTGGCTACAGCAGTGGCATTATGTTGACAGCACACATCACTGCTGTAGCCAATCTCTGAGCTCAGTGGCTTATGTCCTCTACCTCGACGCAGACTTTAAGTTCAATGACTAGCTACTGCCATGATGATGTGATGTCTCTACTGGAGCCAAAACACCTAAAACCAGAGCACCGGCGGGGAGCCAGCACTGGACCCGTGTGGAGTACCTGTTGTGTTTTAGGTTTTGTACAATGTTTGAGGTCCACTTTCCTGAGAGTGGACCACCCTCTTAAGGATAGGATTATTCAGATGATTAGGTGTATACAGGCAAAAATCACTTCTCTGCTAGCCAAAGGGTGCATGATTTTGAAGAAAAATTGGCCACAGCAGTCAAGTAGAGTGTTGGCACCCAACCGTTGATTTAGTCTCACCTGAAGATCTAATTGATTCGTTTTTTTAAAGTGTATATAAAAAATAGAGTAGGATTACATATATGAGCATGTGAACGGGCTTTAACGGCATTCTATTTGTTATTAGGGTAAATTAGCGGTAATAATTTTAACTTTTCTGTTTTTTGTTCAGCAGAAAACAGAGGAATGACCCTGAATCTGAGTACACAGAGAAACTGCAGCAATATAGTGAGTATGGTTTAGAGTTGGCATGTCTTACTGATGGTCTGCAATCGTTCTTCAGTAATTTTCTTCTGTGGTGAATTGCCCATGGCCATTCAGTGTTAATTTTCTTAGTTTAGATGTCTCGTTATTCAAGATGAGTTTTCTCTGGTGCCCTCTTATTAACCTGTGATTTTGTATCGTCTCCCTCCTGTTTGTGCCATTTATGAGCCTCCGGTTTCTCTGACTGGTTACAACATCTGATGACCTTTCTTTTGGTAGTTACAGCTGACTTGCTTGTTCTGGGTGGCTGCACATTATGCCGCTTCTCACTGTGCATTGCTTAGCAATTTGTAATTAATGTCCTGTGGTGTTGAGCACTAATTGGCAGTTGTTAACACTATTTCTTGTTAGCCGTGTTTCTCCATGCTTGTTGAAAATTTGAATCTGTTCTTTTATTTGTGCTGATGGTAAATTGATCAATGTCACTATGAATTTTTTATTTTATTGCTATAGTGCTTTCTATACAACATATTCCTGCTTTAAATTGTCAAAAACTTGTTTTGTAAAAGTGTCTCCCGTCATGTGGCCACCAACTGGATGCATACTTGTCAGTTTCATCTTGCCTAATGGCCACAATTTGCCATTTGTTGCGGCGGCGTCGTATTGCCATTGTATTTACATTTGTCATGCAGCTGAGGACAATTTGTTATCGTCTATCCACAATTTCAGTGAAATTTTGAAGAGTTCCAGTGTACTTCAGTACCGTACATCAGTCTTTACGTCTACTTAAGTGGAAAAATAAGCTGACACATTGTAGCTTTTTTATTGGGCTATTTATATGTTAAGGTTTGTGGTCCATTACATAGTGTTGTTTGTAGTAATCTCCAGGAATAGCCCACCCCTCATTACAATAATTAGAAGTTGTGAATGGCTTGTGGCTTCCACAGTTCCTGAATTGGTAATTGGGTATTTGCTAAATGGCACCATTTCTTCTGATCTATTGTCAGTACCTGTCGCTCCTCCCCTTGAATGGTGATATCCCTCCCTTCCCTATAAGTGTCTCATATCTTCAATAAGGTCTTTTCTTTTTAGAGGTTGTAAATTAAGCTTTGTTCCCGCCTTTGTTATTTATGGGTTATCAGCGAACTTGCTTGTTTCTGTATTCTTCTTTATGCTCAACCTGAAGCCCCAATTAACTCTATGACTGCATCTTTAGCTATACTGAATTTGATTTTTGGGGTGCTTTCTACTTATCTTAAAGGGGTTTTCCTCACAAACAAAGTTAAGTTTATTCAACGCTTTAATTATTATATCTTTAATAATAATTTCCACAATTGGATATGTTTAAATAAAATGTTCCTGTGCTGAGATAATCTTATAAATGTGCCCCTGCTGTGTCTAACCGTGCAGGAACATGGTCTGATCATACCACAGCACCTGGACAGGGGAGGACGCAAGAGAGTATACAGACATTACAGCACAGGATCACAGCTGATTCTTTTTGAGAGGCAAACCATATAACTACCTGTTTTTAAACAATGTTTTACTAAACATTGTTTAAAAACAGGTAGTTATATGGTTCGCTTCTCAAAAAGAATCAGCTGTGATCCTGTGCTGTCCTGTCTGTATCCTCTTTTTTGCTTCTTCCCCTGTCCAGGAGCTGTGGTACGATCAGACCATGTTCCTGCATGATCAGACACAGCCATTACACAGAGCACAGCAGGGGCTCATTTATTAGATTATCTCAGCACAGGAACCCTTCTTCCAAGATCTGTTAATTAAATTGTACTTTTGTTCGTGGGACAACCCCTTTTAACTTAATAGGAATTATTAAATATCTATCTCTTTAGTGAGAATATTATAGGTGCTGTACCAATAAATATTGCATGATTGGCGCCTAATACAACCTACTGACACCATACTATGGCAAGTTAAGTTCTCCAACCTGTAGTTTGAGCACTGTTTGTGAACTGTTGAGTGACAGCAGCAGTCCACAAGATTGGATGCAATTATTATTTTTGTTTATATAGCACCATTGATGGTGCTGCACACTAACAATGACAGACTGATACAGAGGGGAGAGGACCCTGCCCTTGTGGGCTTACATTCTACAGGATGGTGGGGAAGGAGACAGTAGGTTGGGGGATTGCAGTAGTTCCGGTGTTGGTGAGGTGGTAGCTCCAGTAGTGGTGATGAGGCAGCAGGGTCATTGCAGGATGTAAGCTTTACTGAAGAGGTGGGTTTTCAGGTTCCGTCTGAAGGATGCGAATGTGGTTGATAGTCTGACGTGTTTGGAGCAAAGAATTCCAGAGGATGGGGGATATACTAATGTATTCCATTGCACTACAGCAGTACCAAGGCAATCTGGGGAGCTACACAAAGAGCCTGATTCATTGAGGTGTTTAAGCCACAATTCTGGTGTAAAATGCCCTGAAATGTTGCAAAAATGTAGCAACTTTTTGGTGTGTGTTACACCGGTCGCGGCCAGCTTCACCAAACTTGACGGAACGTGGCAAAGCCCTCCCCCTGGCAAATTCATCAAAATTTATATCATCCCAGTGGTGAAAATTTATGCCAGAAATGTTCTCCAGTCCTTGACTAGAGTAACTTTTCTAGCGGAGGCGCATGGCACTTGTAAAATGCACCTAATCCTCTTAATGAATTAGGTGCATCTTGCTCTAGCAATTCCATCTTTAAAGGGTATGCCACACTAAACAATATCGCTAACGGGATCGCTAAAAAAACGTCACTATTTAGCGATCCCGTTAGCGATATTGTTCAGTGCGGCAGCTTCCAGCGACGAGCTTCCTGCTGTGATCTCGCTCGTCGCTGGAATCGTTCCGGACCCTATTTATCGCTGGCGCTCCCGCTGGGTAAGTATTAATCGCTGTGTGGCACCTTTTCTTAGCGATTTAGCGGTACTTTTGTACCGCTAAAGTCGTTAAGAAGATCGCTAACGGCGATAGCGTCGTTAACTATATCGCTAAATGTGGCCGCATTTAGCGATATAGAAACAATCCCGCTAGCGATCTCATTAGTATGCAACGCTAACGAGATCGCTAGCGGGATAGCTTAGTGTGGCAGTACCTTTAGACTGCGTGGAGAATGCCAGTCTTAATGAATCAGGCTCATAGTCTCTTTATAGCCCTAGACTTAGTCCTTGTTTTTTAATGTAGTGGAAAACCATGTTAAACTTGTATGACATGCTTTTATTTTCCTCTTGGGCTGGCTCTTTATATCAGTTTATTGCATGGGTGTAGTCACACTATTGATTAACCTATTTCAGTATTATGCAACACACAGATTATAGACTATACATATCTGGCTCATTCTTCATGTCTTACACAATTTGTCTTTAGAATAACTCCATAGACTATCTTGAGTTTGTCTTTTTGTATGAGTGACTTTGTAGATGTGATTGCCAAACAGCTTGGTTGATCGAGGTACTTGATACTTCTTGTTCTCATAGTGGTTCCTGGCATGAAGCTTTATATTGATCCATTCACTTATGAGGATCCTAATGAAGCCGTTCGAGACTTTGCTAAAGAAATTGACATTTCGTGTGTGAAGATTGAAGAAGTGATTGGCGCAGGTTTGTCTCATAAACACATTCACTTTATCTGTTATGTCAAATGCTTCTCATTTTTCACTCAATAAACCAATTGAAGGATTTCAAAGTGTATATTGCAGATATGAGGTTATCATGAATATATTAAGTGAAATGTGATCTATACAGCAAAGAAAAGAATGGGCAAATTGATTTCTTGTCTTATGTGCTAGGTGAGTTTGGAGAGGTTTGCCGTGGAAGACTGAAACAGGCAGGACGCAGAGAACAGCTGGTGGCAATCAAGACCCTAAAAGCAGGTTATACGGATCAACAAAGACGTGACTTTTTGGGTGAAGCGGGTATTATGGGACAGTTCGATCATCCAAATATCATACGTTTGGAAGGAGTTGTGACCAGAAGTCGGCCAGTGATGATTCTTACAGAGTTTATGGAGAATGGGGCACTTGATTCTTTCCTGAGGGTAAGTTTGGTAATTCGTAAGGATCAGTTGTTTGCTAGTTAGACTTGGTGGTTCACTCTAATACTTGGGTTCTTCCTGGTCAAAATTAGTTATATTTTATAAATGTGAGAAAACCAGTAAGTTTTATGTTTCATGTTCTGCTTTTGTCACAGCATGTCTGAATTCAATTCTTTAAACCTTGGGCAGGTTTTAATCTGCCCATTTAGTCTGTGAGTTCAGTGACATCGCCTGGAATCATTTAAGCAAACAATGAGCTAACTTCCAGTCTGCTGCCTTAAACTCCAATCTGACGTACATATTTCATTTGTTTTGTACGTTTGTTCTTAAAGTAAAGGTAAACAAGGAAATCTATTAAGTAGTAATCACACAGCATTAATGTCCCTACCATAGAAATACCAACACCTACATAGCGAGGTACAGTATCCAGTGAAGGCATGTGTAAGCAAGCGCTTATTAGATGGTTGGCAGCATGGCCTCCTACTTTCAGGTGCTCTTTTGATATGCTTTCATGTGTGCAGCAGGATATCTGTCCTGTTGAGTGCATTAAAGAACATAAATGTGTATTCTCTGCAGGGTACCATACAATACATGCATAAAAAAATGCAAAGTCCAATGGGGGAACTTCACGTATATTACCGTATGTGCTGGTTTCTACATAGTGCACTATTCACAAACAAGCTGGGAAATATCAATTGAATTAGGAGACCACATAATCCCTAGATCTAAGCTTATAATTCCTCCTAACAATGAATTGTTACTCATCTATGCATCACACTTATTTGACTCTTGGATTACATGTTATGCCTTCACTGTTCTCCATTTTTCATACACTTTGTACAAAGGTTGCATTTTTATTTATTTTTTAGCACACTTGCCTGTAAGAAATTACTAGTAAGTTGCCCATACAAATCATAGCTGTCGCCGAACAATGTTTCAGCCGATCATTCAGCTGAAAGACATCTCCGCCAACTTTCCCATATACAGGGGAGCTTGTGTTTGGCCGAGCGCTCCTGTGTTTTTCTACGTGAAAGCCGCCCACTGACATGGTGACCGGTGACTTCTCTCTGGGAGAAGACTACAATATGAAATCGGACATACGCAATAGACTTCTCCCTTGATCATTGGTCGGTTGGCGCCCCTGTACACAATAGACCTTTGGTCAAACGTGTCCCTATCGGTGGGTTCGGCTGACATTAGGCTATTGTTTATGGTGTCCTTTAGTGCTAGAAACCTTTTCAATATCTTTATATGGATGTATCTTTACAATTGTTAGAAATACAAGTTGCCGATGCAGCTGGTAATTCCAAGTCCTTGCCTTTATTTGCAATTTACCTGAATGGTGACTATTGTTCTTCGAAAGGAAAAAAAAATACTTCCTTTCATTCAAAACTTTATCTTCTGCTGATAAGTTTCTGAATAGTTACATTTATGAACAGTATCTGTAGAGCATTTACTTATCTATTAGCCATATTTAATGTGTAGCTTTATATTGGGTGTGTTTATCTTACTTTTTTTATTCTCTTCAGATGAATGATGGACAGTTTACAGTAATTCAGCTAGTGGGAATACTACGTGGTATCGCGTCAGGCATGAAGTATTTATCGGAAATGAATTACGTCCATCGTGATCTTGCTGCACGTAACATCTTGGTGAATAGCAACCTCGTCTGTAAGGTCTCTGACTTTGGTCTCTCAAGATTCCTGGAGAATAGCCGATCTGACCCAACTTACACCAGTTCTGTGGTAAGCGATTTCCAACAATTACATGCTGCAGCCCTCATGGGTTTTATGAAATCGGATTGCTATCGGTCAGGCATTGAAGACATGCCCGATCAAAATGCTGTCATGAATACTTGTAGGCAAATTCTTTTCTTAAGGCTATGTGCACACGTTGCGGAATTGCCATGGAAATTTCCGCAGCAATTCCGCACCTCCCTGCCGTGGGAAATCCGCATATTATAGGTATGCGTATTCCCGCTAAACACTAGCGTTTTGCAAGCGGAATTAGCTTGCAGAATGCTAGCGTTTTACAAGCGATCTGACAGGTTGGTCACACGAGTCAAACAAGTGTTTGACTCGTGTGACCAACTTTTTACTATTGATGCCGCCTATGTCGCATCAATAGTAAAAAGATCTAATGTAAAAATAATAAAAAAAATAATAAATAGTGATATTCTCACCTTCCGGCGTCCCCGCAGCCTTCCCGCCTCTCAGCGACGCTCCCGGCAAGTTCCGTTCCCAGGCGTCCTTTGCGGCAATCATCCCGATGACGTAGCATCTCTCGAGACCGCTACGTCATCTGGGTGATCTCGCAATGCACTCCTGGGAACGCGATTGGCGGGAGCGTCGCTGAGAGGCGAGAAAGCTGTGTGGGACGCCGGAAGGTGAGAATATCATTATTTTTTATTTTAATTATTGTTTTTACATGGATATGGTACCCAGGGTCTGGAGGAGAGTCTCCTCTCCTCCAGACCCTGGGTACCATCCGCACATGAACCGCTTACTTTCCGCATGGTGGGCACAGCCACATGCAGAAAGTAAGCGGTTCAATGCATTCCTATGGCGGCGGAATCGCCGCGGTTCCGCAAAAAAAGAATGAGCATGCTGCGGATTCTCCCGCGATGCGATTCCGCCGCTGAAAAACCCGCAGCATGTGCACAGCATTGCGGAATCTCATAGGCCTTAATGAGTTGTATTGTGTAAGCGGTTTTGCCGCTGTTTCGCGGCGTTTCCGCCGCGAAAAACCGCGGCAAAACCGCTAAAAAAACGCAACGTGTGCACATAGCCTAAATGTTTATTCTTAAGTGAAAAATTGCATTTGATTGTGTGTTTTAGTGAATGAGAAATTCAGTGTATAATGCAATTCCCATCCTAATATTTCTTCTAGCATGTATATACATTTTTGCCATGACCTAATAGATGCATTTTTATGAATCTTGTTAATGGAGACCCCATAGAAGTCTTTCTGTGCAATATGATTTGGCTTCTCTGAACTGCATAATATCAGACCTCTACATCAGCAGTCTTTTGCTAAATCTTTAGTTTGTCAGGCTTAAGGGTATGCCACACTAAACAATATCGCTAACGGGATCGCTAAAAAACGTCACTATTTAGCGATCCCGTTAGCGATATTGTTCAGTGCGGCAGCTTCCAGCGACGAGCTTCCTGCTGTGATCTTGCTCGTCGCTGGAATCGTTCCGGACCCTATTTCATCGCTGGCGCTCCCGCTGGGTAAGTATCTAATCGCTGTGTGGCACCTTTTCTTAGCGATTTAGCGGTACTTTTGTACCGCTAAAGTCGTTAAGAAGATCGCTAACGGCGATAGCGTCGTTAACTATATCGCTAAATGTGGCCGCATTTAGCGATATAGAAACAATCCCGCTAGCGATCTCATTAGTATGCAACGCTAACGAGATCGCTAGCGGGATAGCTTAGTGTGGCAGTACCTTTACAGTAGTAGTGACTTAAACAAATTCCATTACTATAAGCTTCACAGGTTCTACAATTGGTGCATGAAAAGAAGGGCATTGGAAATCTGGGTTAATGGAAGCCCTAGAATAGCAGCTAGCTTTTGTACAGAACTTGACATACTGACAAGGTTCTCTTTTATGGTCATCAAAACCAGTGAAAATGATATAACTGATTTTATGTTTGGTTTATTTACTTAGGGAGGAAAAATACCTATTCGGTGGACTGCTCCAGAAGCAATCTCTTATCGAAAGTTCACATCTGCAAGTGATGTGTGGAGTTATGGCATTGTCATGTGGGAAGTCATGTCATATGGAGAGCGACCATACTGGGACATGTCAAATCAAGATGTAAGTATAGTGGAGTATTAAGAAATATTGACAATTTGGATTTGTTGATGCATTAACAGGGATATTCCTGTTTTTGTAGGTAATAAATGCTGTGGAACAGGATTATCGTCTACCACCTCCAATGGATTGTCCATCTGCTTTACATCAGCTCATGCTTGACTGCTGGCTCCGTGATCGTAATTTGAGGCCTAAATTTACACAGATAGTCAGCTCTTTGGACAAGTTAATACGCAATGCAGCCAGCCTGAAAGTGACCAGTCCAGCGCAAGCAAGGTTAATGTCCATGCAGTATTGATGGTGAAGCTGTGATATACAGTTCTGTGGTTAGGGTTTTATTTCTTTGTATTTAGAGTCAGAAAGTTTATCTTCTAGATTCTTCGTTACGGTTTTCTTTTATTTCTCATTCTTACATTCTTCTCTTTACAATAGTGTGTCCCAGCAGTTACTAGACCGTACAGTTCCAGATTATACAACATTTCCCACTGTTGGTGATTGGCTGGAGGCAATCAAGATGGGCCAGTATCAGGAGAACTTCATGAGTGCTGGATTCACCTCTTTCCATTTGGTGGCTCAGATGACAGCTGAGTAAGTAATTAAACTTGGATTATGGAGATACTAGAAATAGAGTTAAATAGGCTGTCCAATCACAAGATATTAATGACCGATCCATGGAATAGATAATCAATATCAGCTTAGTGTGGTTCAAAACATAATAACCTTACCAATCAGCTCATATTTGCTCTTGTGGCCTCCAGATGTAAATACTTTGATCAGACATACAAAGCGCAGCCCCATTCGATGTGTAGTGACCACTGCTGTGTACTCTCTTTAATAGAAGCTGTGTAACAGTACCCAGCAGTGGCCAATCATATCCAACATGTTCTGAAGCAAATAACAGCTGATTGGTGGAGGTGTTTGCTGTTGGACTCGATCAATCTGATATTGATGACCTTTCCAAAACATGGGTCATCAGTATGTTGTGAGCGGGCAACCCATATAATGGGTTTGGGCTCAGCAAACTAAATAGTTATTAATTTGTGAAATTCTCCGAAATTTTTGTTTCAGGGATTTGCTCCGTATCGGGGTGACATTAGCTGGTCATCAAAAGAAGCTTCTCAATAGTGTCCAAGAAAATGAGGCATGCAGATGAGCCAAACTTTCCCGTCAAGTGGGGACATGAATACACTAAGACAAAGCTCTTCAATTGAAGAAATTATATGGACTTGATAGGGCCTTACGGGGAAACTCAAGGGTGCACAAGAGAGATCATGGGAAATGGTGGGGTTTTGATTGGGAAAACAGTTCCTTTTTCACAAAAGAACCCTCGTCTTCTTACAGATAAATTTTCACTTATTGTGATCTGCTGCTGTATTTTTGGCAGATTTTGTTTTTAGTTAAGTTGCAAATGAAAAAATTGGGTGAGTGGTTGTAGAATGTAAAAGGGGGAATGTTTAAAAGGGGTTATACTATAATGTATTTGTTAGCATCTAAAAGGGAAACAGAGGGTATCTTAGGGCCTTTTCCCCCAGGGGGCGGGGGCCCAAAAAGGCGCCCCCGGGATTTTAAAAACCCCAGGCCCAGGAAAAATTTTACCTTCCGGGCCCCAAAATGCTTTTTTGCCGGGTGGGTTTTTGATGCTTTGGGGGAAAAAGAAACCACCGGGAAAAAAAAAAAACGTTACAGCAGCTTTTTTCCGGACGCCGCAATGTACATTTGCCCGCATGGACAAAACCGCATGCAACGCATTGACATGCGGCGCCATGCGGCGCTAATGCATGTCAATGCGAAAAAAGCCGCAGCGGGGCATTCAGATTTTCAGATGCGGCGGCTGCGGGAAAATGGGCCGGGGCGCCGGCAAGGGAAAAACGGATGTGTGAAACCAGCCTAAGAGTACAAGAAAGGCAAATTTTTTTAGTGTCTTTCCACTTGCATCAAAACCTCTTGGACCATGATAAAGGTGCAGGGTTGCAGAGTACTATTTGTTTTATTCTGTATGTATCTATGACAGATAATCCCCAAGTCTCCCACTCTTAGTTTATGCCTGCATGAAAAAGTATACAGTGCTTTTGCACATCTACAGAAGTGAGGGTGTAAAGGAACGTTTGAGTGGGCTCCTGTTTGATGGATAACCTGCCAATCAGTTATTACTCTCTTGTTAATTACCTGATAACACTCCCTGGAACCACGTTGTCTGGAAAAAAACCCCCTGCCTAGCCTCGTATAGGAAGTAGTAAACCCTACAGCTCACTTCTATTTTATGCCATGTTAAACCGCTTATTAACACCCCTTCTTTTTCTGGCAATTTCCTAGCCCTTTATTTTTTCTTGTTGTTTTTCAGCCATGCTACTGGTTTTGTATTAGGGGGTTTTTTTTTTT
>JARQOD010000005.1:218072263-218134643 GCA_033576555.1 Oophaga sylvatica | reverse complement strand
AACAAATTCCATTACTATAAGCTTCACAGGTTCTACAATTGGTGCATGAAAAGAAGGGCATTGGAAATCTGGGTTTTAAAGGAAGCCCTAGAATAGCAGCTAGCTTTTGTACAGAACTTGACATACTGACAAGGTTCTCTTTTATGGTCATCAAAACCAGTGAAAATGATATAACTGATTTTATGTTTGGTTTATTTACTTAGGGAGGAAAAATACCTATTCGGTGGACTGCTCCAGAAGCAATCTCTTATCGAAAGTTCACATCTGCAAGTGATGTGTGGAGTTATGGCATTGTCATGTGGGAAGTCATGTCATATGGAGAGCGACCATACTGGGGCATGTCAAATCAAGATGTAAGTATAGTGGAGTATTAAGAAATATTGACAATTTGGATTTGTTGATGCATTAACAGGGATATTCCTGTTTTTGTAGGTAATAAATGCTGTGGAACAGGATTATCGTCTACCACCTCCAATGGATTGTCCATCTGCTTTACATCAGCTCATGCTTGACTGCTGGCTCCGTGATCGTTTAAATTTGAGACCTAAATTTACACAGATAGTCAGCTCTTTGGACAAGTTAATACGCAATGCAGCCAGCCTGAAAGTGACCAGTCCAGCGCAGCAAGGTTAATGTCCATGCAGTATTGATGGTGAAGCTGTGATATACAGTTCTGTGGTTAGGGTTTTATTTCTTTGTATTTAGAGTCAGAAAGTTTATCTTCTAGATTCTTCGTTACGTTTTCTTTTATTTCTCATTCTTACATTCTTCTCTTTACAATAGTGTGTCCCAGCAGTTACTAGACCGTTACAGTTCCAGATTATACAACATTTCCCACTGTTGGTGATTGGCTGGAGGCAATCAAGATGGGCCAGTATCAGGAGAACTTCATGAGTGCTGGATTCACCTCTTTCCATTTGGTGGCTCAGATGACAGCTGAGTAAGTAATTAAACTTGGATTATGGAGATACTAGAAATAGAGTTAAATAGGCTGTCCAATCACAAGATATTAATGACCGATCCATGGAATAGATAATCAATATCAGCTTAGTGTGGTTCAAAACATAATAACCTTACCAATCAGCTCATATTTGCTCTTGTGGCCTCCAGATGTAAATACTTTGATCAGACATACAAAGCGCAGCCCCATTCGATGTGTAGTGACCACTGCTGTGTACTCTCTTTAATAGAAGCTGTGTAACAGTACCAGCAGTGGCCAATCATATCCAACATGTTCTGAAGCAAATAACAGCTGATTGGTGGAGGTGTTTGCTGTTGGACTCGATCAATCTGATATTGATGACCTTTCCAAAACATGGTCATCAGTATGTTGTGAGCGGGCAACCCATATAATGGGTTTGGGCTCAGCAAACTAAATAATTATTAATTTGTGAAATTCTCCGAAATTTTTTTTTCAGGGATTTGCTCCGTATCGGGGTGACATTAGCTGGTCATCAAAAGAAGCTTCTCAATAGTGTCCAAGACATGAGGCTACAGATGAGCCAAACTCTTCCCGTCCAAGTGTGACATGAATACACTAAGACAAAGCTCTTCATATTGAAGAAATTATATGGACTTGATAGGGCTCTACGGAAGCTCAAGGGTGCACAGAGAGATCATGGACAGTGGTGGGGTTTTGAGTGGAATCACAGTTCCTTTTGCACAAAAGAACTCTCAGCCCTCTTCTTACAGATAATTTACACTTCATTGTGATCTGCTGCTGTATGTTGGACAGATTGTGTTGTAGTTAATGCTTGCAACATGAATACATTGGTGTGAGTGGTTATGTATGAATGTGAAGTGTGATATGTGATGGTGTAGTACGTAGTATATGTATGATTGTTAGCAGTTAAAGGTAAGCAGAGGGTCATCTAAGAGTACAAGAAAGGCAATATATTTTAGTGTCTTCCACTTGCATCAAAACCTCTTGGACCATGATAAAGGTGCAGGGTTGCAGAGCTAGTATTTGTTTTATTCTGTATGTATCTATGACAGATAATCCCCAAGTCTCCCACTCTTTAGTTTATGCCTGCATGAAGAAGTATACAGTGCTTGTGCACATCTACAGAAGTGAGGGTGTACGGAAACGTTTGAGTGGGCTCCTGTTTTGATGGATAACCTGTCCAATCAGTTATTACTCTCTTGTTAATTACCTGATACACTCCCTGGTACCACGTTGTCTGGAAAAAAACGCCTGCCTATGCCTCGTATAGGAAGTAGTACCGTACAGCTCACTTCTATTTTATGCCATGTTATCCTGCTTATTAACACCCCTTCTTTCTCTGGCATTTCCCATAGCCTTCAGTTTTTCTTGTTGTTTTTCAGCCACTGCTTACTGTTCTGTATCCTAGGGAGTTTTTTTTTTTTTTGTTTCACCCCTTCCTGCAACCATATTATGCTCTTTATTTTGTGAGTATACTCACATTTTCAATGATATGGGGATGTGTTCAGAATGGAAAATGTCATCATAACTACATTTTATAATTTTTTTTTTTTAAGAAACTTTTTTCAATTAAATTATTTAAGAAAAATACATTGTGTTTCATTTCCTTAAACTATAAGAAATTGGCTATATCAGTAGAAAACGAGTTTCTTTGATAAGTTTTCGTACTGTCAAGGGGTTTTCTATGGATAACTTATCCTTATCTTTATATGTTTGTTAAGGTTAAAAATTGACAAAATGAACAGCACTTATTCTGTGCAATGTCTTTTGTTGATGTGAAATGCTGACCTCCGACTACATCGTGTGACCGCTGCAGCCAAACACTAGGCTCTGTGGTGATGCCGATAACCTAGTTATTGGCTGCAGAGGTGATGTGCTATTGTCTTAATGTTATTGCCTCACTCTGTCAAAAAAGCAGGGGAGAAATCAATGGAGCATAGATGAAGGATTTAGGACTGTATTACACAGCCATGAAACAGCCATTTCACACATCGGAACATAGATGCCTTCACCCTCCTGAGCTTGTTCTGATTCGTCATTATCGATTATGGGGAGAGAGGAAAAGGAGTGGACAGTAGAGAGAAAAACATTTTGTAGGGCTCTGTAACAATTTTTACATCACAAAAAATCTGATTTAGATGGACAGCTGAGCTCTGCTGAATAATGTCCTCCATTGTGCTGCAGCTTGTCCTTGTGAGCTAAAAAGTGAATGAACCAAAGAGATTCTCCTGTCTGTGCTGTGCTGTCTATAGGAGAAATCACTGCTGCTCATCTGCTCCCACCCGCAAACAGTGGACTACAAATTACAGATAAACCATGCCGAGGGGAAAACTGACCAGAATGCAGAAGAAGTCACTTAATGGGCAGAAATTGTTATTCTTCATGTACACACTGGAAACCTTATTCTGAAAGCACAGTTGCCCTTTAACCTCATTTTGTTATTTTTAACCCTCTTTAAAAGGGTATTCTCAAGTATGGAAGTTATAGTCTATCTTTTAATGGGACCGCGAGAGATGGTCAGGCGGTGTGCTGTTTGTTTTCGGCACTCCCATAAGAGTGGATGCTCATGAAAAACCACTGCTCCATTAGAGCCCCTGTACTCAGGATCAGTAGGGGTGCCTTCGGTCAAAGCCACAGCAGTCGAGAAGTTATCACCTAGCTTTGAAATTTGAGAATAACCATTTAATATTCACTTAGTTCTAACACATTTAGGCTACAATTTCTTTTGGACCATTTCATCTGTCTCTAAAAAGAGGAGAGAAAAGAGATGGAAGAAAAGCACATGAAAAGAGAATGAGTGCGGGATAGATGCGGTGCCGATATGAGCCAATAAACACTGCGTCACTCTGGATATACACCGTTTACCTCCAGCCTATATTACTGGGAGAGACACTTCCACTGGAGAAAAAGCTGCAAAACTGCAACTGAATCATGAGGTCTGACTATGCATGAAGGAGTGATGACTGCAGACTTAAAATGAGTGCAATTTTATTTTTTATTTTTTTATATGATCCATAACCTTAAACTATATTTCTACTAAAGGTGGCATACACTTTTGATAAAAGTAGGTAGATCTGGTACTTGATCATTTTACAGGGCAGCCATGCACATTTTAGTCCATGGTGCCCGTTACGGTACTTCAAACTGGCCATTAATATAAATATATTGTAGATGAATTTCCAAGAACGGAAACATTGGTGCACCAAGGTAAAGCTAATCTGCAGTAGAAATAATAGAGATGAAGATGTAGCTGCAGCGAGTGACACAATGGCAATGTATATGGAACTTGACTGAATTAGTATCCATAACCCGGGTGAAGATGGCAAACCGTTTCTGTGCCGAGCCAACTTTATTACAGCTACGACTTATCTGATTACTTGGAAAGAGTGACATCATTGAAACAATTCATGACTAATATTCTTAAGACGACTAGTCCAAGTGAATTTGATAGGCCGTGTTGTCATGAATATTGGATTTGCTTAGAAAATGTCTCCCTTCATAGTGTCCGAGACAGGTGCTTTGTAACGTAGACACATTCTCTGCTATCACTTTCTGCTTATAACTAGAAGCCTTCAGCAGCTCTGACAGATTTCACTGCTCACTGTGTGAGGTCAGAAAAGGTTGAGTTTAATGCATACAGTACATTCACTCAAATCTGGATGAAATTCAACGAACAAGACAAGTGGATTCTGGATTTTGCTCACTGGAAACATGCACCCTTTATAAAAAAATATATATATATATATATAAAAAACCCTGTTCTATTCAATTATTCTTGTCACGAGAAGGTTTGAAACTTGCATGGCTGACATGTTTGTCTAAAAAAAGGTGAATGTTTCTTGGTTCTGCAGCCAAAAAGGTAAAAGCAGTCTGGTGACTGTGAAGGACTAAAGCTGGGAGACTGGCCAAAATGCTATGATGTTAAATGGAGAGTAGGCAAGTGGGACGATAACAGAATGGTAGGGTCTGCACAAGATCTATGAAAACTATAGACGGTATGCAGGATCTCCCTACTCTATCCTTCATTTTGCTTTACTGAACGTAGTTCACTTTGATTTATTAACTAAGTAAAACTAAGGTTAACTAAGTAAAATTACTTTTACATAGAAAAATTCATATGCACTTTGAAATTGCATTGCCTTGGATTGGATAAATGTCTGGTATCACAGCTCACCTCTGCAAAAGTGAATGAGCTGGAATACCTTATATAATCTGTTGACAGGTGTGACAGTTTTTTGAGAGAAATCAGCCATGTGTTTCTAATTCCATGCAACCCCTTATTTATTCATTAAATTAATAAGTGTCCTCTTCATTTGTAGATTTTTTTTTTTTTTCCTTCAAGTCATGGAAATAATTTTAGCTTTACAAAGAGGCTCATTGGAGTGTGTACGCGTTTTGGTTCCTGTCTTACTGAGAAGCTTTTGTTGACTGGGACACATGGTTTACCAAGGTTGTGGGGAAGTGACACTGGGATTTAATATAGACATCCTAATCGGTGTCCCGGTGTTAGTTAAAGAAAATATCTTTTCAGTCTTTTCTTTTTAAACTGTAGTCATATGAAATCACTGAGCCATATCCTCTTTCTGAAGTATCTCTTGATGAATGTCCTTTGATAGACTTCCCCAAGAAAGCTGTTGGGACAGATTCCATATTATGACTGAATAGTCTGCTTGACTTCAGCCCTGCAGGACACCTGTGTTGTCCCTTTATTTGGGACATTCATAATGGTCTGTGATGTAGAACACATTCTTAATTTGTTGGCGTGGTGTTATATAAAACTGCATCTTCAGCAAAAATCAGTCTTCACAGATAATGTGTTTTCATTAGTTTATCTAGTTCCCCGTCTGCCGTTAAGACATCATCATTTTACATTTGTGAGACCGTAGAACTGGCCGTCCTGGCACCATTACATTTTGACAATATTCAGTTTGCTTGGTAAGATCGTGTTGTCTTGGAATGTAGCATCTTCCTTAATTTTCTATTTCAAAATAATTTTCAATAGCGCCATATCTTTGAGGAAGAAGAGGATATGCTAATTTTGGGCTTCAAATGTCTAGTTGGTCATAATTTGTGCCTTTTTAAAGTGGCCCATTTATAAAATTTCTTTTTTCCATCTTTCCCATGAGGATATTTTTATATTTCCGATTTAGATGTTAAGGCTCTCACAAACATCTATAAAAGTGGTCCGAGCATTGTCTGTCTGCTGGTCTCCAGGCCTGAGCTTGACAGCCTCATAAGGCATGAATGAGGCTCTTGGGTATGGTTGGAAGACCCTTGGATACTCAATGCTTTGCGGTCTGTTTCACGACCTTAGAAGGGAGTATTCCACTCGGAGCCTTTTGTTGTCAACGTCGAAAACAGCTAAAAATAGTAGTACAGTTCTAGAGAACACTGTAAAGAAATTCAAATGGCCGTATTTTTGCATACATTTTATGAAGCAGGTCCTGGCCTGAACAATGGTCTCATCATATCTGATGTTCCTTTAGGGCCCGTAATTGTGGCAAATATGGTTCTATGGAGACCAATGTGATATATTTCCAAAGTCCCTTCAAAATCTGGTCACCAACAGATGATATTATGACTGCCAGATTACAAAGATTTAGGTAATCATTGGAAGACCCTTTATTTTGAGTAGGCATTGCTCTGATGTGTGGTGTTGGTTACTCGCGTAGAAATCGGAAAGATAACACTTCAAAACAACCCTCATGCCCAATATTGAAGTTAGGGTCAGGTGCAGCAAGGTTGAACATTGCAAGAATTACAACCTTTGACTAGAAAAATATTTAGAGTTGAGAGTCCTCAGTGGTTGATACCTTTTAATGGCTAACTGAAAAGATGGTAACAAATTGCAAGCTTTTGAGACTATTCAGGTCTCTTCATCAGGCTAGACTAATACAAAATCTGAAGAACCTTTGACTAGTAAATCTTAGATCAATTATGGAGTTGTGTGTCCCACTAGATTTCTGCTAATTGGTAATTGTATGAATATAACCTCAAAGATTGGGGTATAAAAAAGTGTTTAGCAGACTGCAAACATGCAATTTTTTTCTAAAACGCTGGTCTGTGTAAATATACTTAACTGAATAAAAGTCCTTTATGGGTAAATGCAGTGTGCTGATATTGAGCTAGTTATGTGGATTCTAAATGTTTTTTGTCACTTTTTACGCTGCATTGTGCACAAATGTTTAATCCTTTTCAGTGTTCCATATATCTTAAGTTGATATGCACACTGTGCTTATTGTCAGGATGACACGTTTTGCTCATTATATAGACAAGCAGAAATACCAAAGTCTCACTGCTTCATGTATTCGCACACATATTGCAGAATGTTTGCTTGTATTTTCTGGCTGCATTGTTGGTGTAAAGACAGTGTACAGTCGGCTGCTCTCTGCATCTCCTGACATCCTTTAGCTGTTTTTGGCATTGGGTCGTTCCCCACACTTTTCTATGTGGAACAAATACTGTTTTGTATTTTTTTTTTCTAGCTTCAGACAAAAAATAAGAGAATTCAAATACCACACTCCTAATTATCTATTCATTAGATGAAAAAGATGGAACCCACTGAAAAGAGTGACCCGAATTGTGTCATTCTCCACCTGGCAATGCTGAACTTGCGATCGCATTGTAGAAGCTCATTTCCAGCTGAGCCTTCAACTTTCTATTCCGTATTTGTGCAAGTACACAAAGGGGAATGAGGGGACGAATATGAACAACCTCTTTGCCAATATAACAACATTTCTTTGCTATAGATGTTGAACACTCCACTTGGGCTTCTGTAGCGACATGGTTAGGCAGCATTCAATTAAAAAAAAGTGACATTACATTATTGGCAAATACTAATATATAGCTGTTGATGAGAAACTAAGCAGCGAGTATCCTTTAGAACAGGCCTGGGCAAAGTGCTGCCCACGGGCCATATCCGGCCCTCTGGCTGTCTCAGTCCGGCCCGCGGACCGAGTTACCCATGGGGCTGTAAATCAGATGTGCACGGGCTGCACGGTGCCCGCCCACTTGCTGTTTCCATGTGCGGCTATGTGCTGCGCCGCACATGGAAGCAGCAAGCGGGCAGGCCTCCTTTGGTGGAGGAGAGACCTCTGGCCACTTCCTCCACCAATCAGCGTGTGAGCGGAGGCAGGGAGAGAAGCAGAGTGCTGTATATAAGGGGCTGTTGGGGGCTCATATGATACTCAGAAGGGGCTGTGCTCAGGTTCAAACAATATATAGGGGGATGTCAGCATACTTAATTCTGCTCAATATTAAGTGATACAATTAATATTAATACAATTATCAATAATATAATAATTATAATATATCAATATTAATATTGAGCAGAATTAATTTTGGCCTATTGGTTTGGCCCTCCACAACAGTCCCGTCTCTCATGTGGCCCCTCGGGAAAATTAATTGCCCACCCCTGCTTTAGAAATAAAATTGCTTAACTTTTTTTTAATTGGGCCACATGATTATATATACACACCGTATATTGAGAGGTCATGCATCATATTAATACCGGATATACCAGTGAGAAAAAGTGCCTGGCTGAAACTGTACGCGTTTCGAACACACACGTCTAAGAATATGTACAGATTCAGCCAGGCACTTTTTCTCATCGGTATATCCGGTATTAATATGATGCATGACCTATTGTATTTTTACTATTAAAACTGAATAAAATAAATTGATTTTACTCCTTGGAGCTGGATTCCTTCTTTCTCATATCTGCTGTACAGAGAAGCAGTCAAGTCCTCCATATACATAGAATCATTGACCTTAGAATACAGTGGACAAGCAGGGAGTCTTCGTTCCAAAGCATAGAGATTATTATTGATATTAAATTCAAAGCGCCATTATCCATGGCGCTTACATATAAGAAAAATATAGACGATACATAAACTGTGCTAGACAAGGGAACACAAGTAAGAAGGAGAACCTGCCCGAGGCTCCAGTCTACGAGATACAAGCATTGGCAGCCATCACCAAAAATCTTAGGAGTGAACGTTTATAAGAGGAAACAGATGTCTCATAGAGCTGAAACAGTTCAGGACCAAATTCAAATGAAATGTCTGTAACTGGCTTGATAATACTCTTCACTTTAGTCCAGAATGGTTGTAATACTGGACAGCACTAAAAATGTTAAGGCAATCACTCTCAAGTGATCCACATTTCCAACACTTGGCGTCAATGGAGGGAAACATTTTGTTTAATTTAACCGGAACTCTATATCATCTTGACAAGAGTTTGTAGTTCAGTTCCTGCTGGCGTGAACTTATAGAGGATTTATGCATCAGTGACAACACCCTATCCTTCTGCTTCATGGACACGGTGATGCCTTCCATTGTGTTAAAAATCTAGGGGAAGGCTGATCTGATGGGTTGACTAGCAGAGCATGTATGAATTAAAGTGCCAAATCACACCCATGCTCAAATTTTCAAATATAGATGGGCTACATGTGTAAAGGAAGGTTACACAATATGCCCATAATTAGAAATTACCCCTACTAAAAGGGATTTATATGCCCCACAAAGCATAAATGTCACTGTGGTGGTGTCCACAGTAAATTATTGTAATACACCACCAGAAGGTATACAAGATGCAAACAATACTTTATTAGATAATAAATTGTAAAACACAAATTACATGATAACGTGCAGGAAACATAAAAAGAGGGACAAACAAGCCATAGGAGACCCACCAAAAGGATGTAAACCTGCAGAGAAACCCATGCAATGTTTAACAATACAAAGTTAACTATCTAAGTGCAGACGAATGTAATGCAAAAGTAATCTGTATAATATCAACTATTGCGCTAATGCACATAGAAATGTGCAATTAAAGCTGATCATGGCAGACATTATAACATTGGTCTTTCAAAGTCCCCAAACAAAGTGCATAGTGCAAAAAAAGGAATTTATAAGGAGACAAAATACCTACTAAATGCTGGTGAGTGGGAATCCCCGGATGTTCCTCTGCCCCGACGCGCGTTTCGCTCAGCTTCTTCGGGAGGCGTGTCAGGGCAGGGGGCGATCCGGTTTAAATAGGAGCCCCATATGTGCCATTGGATAATCGGGACCGTAACCTCCTGCTTGCATAGTGATTGGAGTAAAAGTGGCCTCAGTAGCGCATGCGTCAGCAGGAAACTCCTCATATGATAACACGGGCATAGCCCGTATGGATCTACAGCGCATGCGCGAACCGAAGGTCCTGATCAGGGTAACCGGTGTGTCACGAATAGAGAAAAGAACCTTCAGGCACAATTGGCCACATGTGAAATAATCCAAAAAATTAGGGTACTCACACAATAAAACTTCAAATAGCAGTGACCGTTCTTATTTCAAAACAAGGCAGCGCACATATATAATCATCCCTGATCCAATCACAAGCATGGCATATTGTCACATGACCCAATATGCAGGTCTTTTTCCAAATACAGTTTAATACCTCCCAGGTGGAATAAGCAAATATATACAGTACAGACCAAAAGTTTGGACACACCTCATTCAACGATTTTTCTGTATTTTCATGACTATGAAAATTGTAGAATCACACTGAAGGCATCAAAACTATGAATTAACACATGTGGAATTATACATTACACTTAACAAAAAAGTGTGAATCAACTGAAAATATGTCATATTCTAGGATCTTCAAAGTAACTACCTTTTGCTTTGATTACTGCTTTGCACGCAGAAAAGGTGAACGGATGGACTCTACATGCCTGGTTCCCACCGTGAAGCATGGAGGAGGTGGTGTGAAGATGTGGGGGTGCTTTGCTGGTGACACTGTTGGGGATTTGTTCAAAATTGAAGGCATACTGAACCAGCATGGTTACCACAGCATCTTGCAGCAGCATGCTATTCCATCCGGTTTGCGTTTAGTTGGACCATCATTTATTTTTCAACAGGACAATGACCCCAAACACACCTCCAGGCTGTGTAAGGGCTATTTGACCAAGAAGGAGAGTGTTGGGGTGCTACGCCAGATGACCTGGCCTCCACAGTCACTAGACCTGAACCCAATCTAGATGGTTTGGGGTGAGCTGGACCGCTCACCGCTTCAATTTTGAATAAATCCCCAACAGTGTCACCAGCAAAGCACCCCCACACCATCACACCACCTCCATCTTTCACAGTGGGAACCAGGCATGTAGAGTCCATCCGTTCACCTTTTCTGTGTGCAAAGCAGTAATCAAAGTAAAAGGTGGCTACTTTGAAGAACCTAGAATATAAGACATATTTTCAGTTGTTTCACACTTTTTTGTAAAGTGTAATGTATAATTCTAAATGTGTTAATTCATAGTTTTGATGCCTTCAGTGTGATTCTACAATTTTCATAGTCATGAAAATACAGAAAAATCTTTGAATGAGAAGGTGTGTCCAAACTTTTGGTCTGTACTGTATATATGTTAGATTAAATAGTATACATATAATAATAAATTTGTACTCCCCACTAATAAGAAATCCTAATGGACTAAACGGGGTATCCTTCGGCGCGTGCACCACCATGTCGGAATCTGCAGCTGAAAACGGAGGGGCAACAGACGATCACATGATCAAGTCAGTCCCAGATCCTTGTCAGATATGGAACCGACATGGCAAGTCAAGATCATCGTTTGACCCTCCGCAGATCTGCATAGTGTGCAAGCGCACTGCCCCAATAAATACTGTTACTATAATGGGGAAAGAAACAAATATTATTTACGATCTATAAACATACCCTATAAACTATACCGACCCAAATCAAACATCTCATATATAAGTGTAATTTAACAGATGAATCAAATATATATAAATATTAAGAATGCTGCAGCATACTAGCATCAAATCAAAAAATGTTTCACAAATTATTATAGCATAAAATCACATATCCCATAGTGGGCATATAAATAGAAACCCCAAAAGGGATAGTCCCATGTCGGCAAGTTAATGGGGACCCCAGAAGATGGTTCCATTTCAATGCAGTCCTCCCAATCAGGTGGACTATTGTGGATCTCTGGAGTTCGATCTCAGTAGAGGAGGAGAAGAAGCAAATTCCAAGCTGTACTGTAATTACATGAATCCAAATGGCAACAAATAGAGCAAATATAGACTTCTTTCCGATAGGTGTAGAATAAAACCAGAAAAACTTAAAACTAGAATAAAAAGGAATTAATAAAAACATGACAAAGAAACTAAACCCCCCACCCATAACACTCCCTGAATATCCATTGACATTCCTTTTTGGCCAGTCTTTTGGGCACATCTCACCCTCTGGGTCCCAAATCAATAATGTCAATACCTTTAACCATAAGAAGTTTAGAATGGCCATGTCGGTTCCATATCTGACAAGGATCTGGGACTGACCTGATCATGTGATCGTCTATTGTCCCTCCGTTTTCAGCTGCAGATTCCGACATGATGGTGCACGCGCCGAAGGATACCCTGTTTAGTCCATTAGGATTTCTTATTAGTGGGGAGTATAAATTTATTATTATATGTATACTATTTAGTCTAACATATATATATTTGCTTATTCCACCTGGGCGGTATTAAACTGTATTTGGAAAAAGACCTGCATATTGAGTCATGTGACAATATGCCATGCTTGTGATTGGATCAGGGATGATTATATATGTGCGCTGCCTTGTTTTGAAATAAGAACTGTCACTGCTATTTGAAGTTTTATTGTGTGAGTACCCTAATTTTTTGGATTATTTCACATGAGGCCAATTGTGCCTGAAGGTTCTTTTCTCTATGCGTGACACACCGGTTACCCTGATCAGGACCTTCGGTTTGTCATGTGAGGAGTTTCCTGCTGACGCATCTGCTACTGAGGTCGCTTTTACTCCAATCGCTATGCAAGCAGGAGGTTACGGTCCCAATTATCCAATGGCACATATGGGGCTCCAATTTAACCGGATCGCCCCCTGCCCTGACACGCCTCTCGAAGATGCTGAGCGAAACGCGCGTCGGGGCAGAGGGACATCCGGGGATTCCCACTCACCAGCATTTAGTAGGTATTTTGTCTCCTTATAAATTCCTTTTTTTGCACTATGCACTTTGTTTGGGACTTTGAAAGACCAATGTTATAATGTCTGCCATGATAAGCTTTAATTGCACATTTCTATGCGCATTAGCGCAATAGTTGATATTATACAGCTTTTTATTTTGGCATTACATTCGTCTGCACTTGGATAGTTAACTTTGTGTTGTTAAACATTGCATGGGTTTCTCTGCTGGTTTACATTCTTTTGGTGGGTCTCCTATGGCTTGTTTGTCCCTCTTTTTATGTATCCTGCACCTTATGTAATTTGTGTTTTACAATTTATCTAATAAAGTATTGTTTGCATCTTGTATATCTTCTGGTGGTGTATTAATTTACTGTGGACACCACCACAGTGACATTTATGTGTAATGGGAGTAATTTGGGAGGGAACAAAGAAAATGGCAGAGTCGGAGAGAACGCCAAATAACCCGTGGCAAGGGGTTTACAACATCTTGTATGGCCTCTAATAAAGGCAAATTGGTGCCTGTGACAATTTGATTTGTGCTGAACTTGCCCCAAGAGATCCAAAGCTTAAACACTGGATCAGATAAACCAGGAGGAAAGTCCAGATAACCAATAATGGGGGATAGTGGAAATAGAATGGGAAGGAAAAGTTTGCATATCACTGATCTGGAGTATCCAGAGAGTGAAATGCTAATTGTGTGATGAGTTTTCAACGAGGGATGAAGAATATTGTGCAGAGAAGGAAGAGAAGATAATGAAAGCTCCAAAAAGCTTTTTTTTTCTATTTGTACCCATGGTTTCACTTTGGCATGTCTGCACCAATGTAAACCTCTAGACCTATGAGCAGAAAGATAGTAAGTCTTTAAATCTGGAAGGTCCAAGCCACCCCTACTTTTTGGTCTTCACAGGAAGGATTGTGGAAGTCTAGTTTGTTTGCCCATAGAAAACGTATTTATAAGGACATTATAGATGTGAAAAGATTCAGGAATTTTAATGGACAGCGTTTGAAGGGATGTAAAATGCGTGGAAGAACGCTTATTTTGAGGATTTACAGTACGAGACCAAGTTAAATAATGTTTAGACCATTTTGTGCAATCATCTTTAATACCCTGGAGTAAAGGCAGGAAGTTGAGTTTGAAGATGGAATTTATATCAGCTGAAAGGAGGATTCCCAAATATTTCAGGGATTTTGATGACCAGCGAAATTTAAATACATTTTGTAGACACAATCTTTCATGAGAGATTAATATTCAAAGCCTCAGATTTTAAGTTAGTTTTAAAGTTAGACTAGCTTGGCCTTGCGAAATTTTCGCTCATTGGTTGTTGGGGGCACAGGCAATTTCAGAAAAAGCAAGCTAGTCGAATGTAAATGTATTTCATGAGCTGATGAACACAGACAGGTATTTACATCTGTAGATTGGTAATACAATAAATTGGTTTGATAAGTAGAGGCCAAAAAATGTCTTCCGGTTGAGGTGCCACCTGCAGGTCATTGTTTCTTTCTGCAAGTTTATGAAAATGAATGTTTAAACTGTATTTAGTAATAAAATCGTGAATGTGTGGTTTGTTTGGCTCTTATCTTGCTGAAGAGGGCAAGTTTACCTTTCAAATGGTGTATCATTTGTGTGTGTGGGGCAAAGTAATCAGCGAAAAAGCAGTGCATGTTTACAAATGTGTTTGCATATATGCCTCACCATTTGTGTGTGTAGGGCGAAGTGATCACCGAAAAAGCAGTGCACGTTTACAAATGTGTTTGCATATGTGACTCACCTGCAGTGAAGTGGACAATCCTCCAATGTGCCTGAAATAGGCTGGGCAAGCAGTTCAGCAAGCTGGAAAGCCCCCAAATGTTTGGATTTGTTTGTGATGTCTGTAAGCAGCTTTGTGGTAGTGTGCTTTAGGGTAGTGTGGTGCCACCTGCAGGTCATTTTTCCTTACTGCAGGTTTATGAAAATTAATATTTAAACTGTATTTTGTGATCAAATTGTGGATGTGTGGTTTGTTTGTCTATTTTTTTGCTGAAGGGGGCAAGTGTACCTTTCAAATGGTGCATCATTTGTGTGTGTGGGTGCAGTATGAACGGAGATACAAAGAAATCACCGAAAAACAGTGTTTAGAAATAATAGAATAGATAAGGATGCATAGCTTTTAAATTTCAACATTAAACTGGGGAGAGAGATATTTGGTTTAGTAATGAAAAATAGGAGGTCATCCACATAGGCTGCAATCTTATAAGAAATGTTATAAATCTTAGGCCCCAGAATATCTAGATTGGATCTGATACAACTAAGGAAGGGTTCAAGAAAGAATACAGATTAAAAAAATAAGTGGCTGCCCTTGCACGTGCCATTTGCAATAGGAAATCTCTCGGAACAGTACACCCATTTACTCGAACAGAGGTGGAAGGAGAGCTGTGGAGAGAACCAATCCACTTTCATGTGGAGCTCTGAAACCCAACTGATTTTAACACCTCCTCCATGAACACACAGTTGACCTGGTCAAAGGCTTTTTCAGTGTCTATGGATAGGAGCATCAAAGGAGTGTCAATCACTTTGGCTCTATGGATAAAGGTACTGCCACACTTAGTGATCTCGTTAGCGATCACGATAACGACGCAATCGTTGGTGTGATCTCTTTTAGGTCGCTAGTAGCTGCCAAACAGGAGATCTTATAAACGACTCATCAGCGGTCAGTGATCTCTTTAACGACTTTGGCGGTCGTTAGGATCTGTCATTAGCATGTACTGAGCGCTTCTGATTCATAAGAATTTCCAGCATCGCTCCTGCTCTCTGCGTCCTGCTAGCCTGCTTTGCAACTTCTGCGATCCTCTCTGTGACGCAAAAGAGAACTTACAGATATTGCGATCTACTCCGTGACGCAAAAACAGTCGTATGCGTCACAAACGAGGTCGCTCGTCGTTCGCAAAAGGTGCCAAACACAACGATATAGGCTCACCAGCGGGACGCCAACGATCAAAAAACGGTCCAGAACTCTAGTGAACGATCAGCGACATCACAGCAGGGGCCACATCGTTGCTACATGCCACACACAACGAGGTCGCAAACGAGATCGCAAAATAGTGACGTTTTAGTGATCTCGTTTGCTATCTCGTTTGCGATCTCGTTTAGTGTGGCATACCCTTAAGATTCAAGGCCTTATTGGGGTTTTCTCTCACCTCTGCCAGACATAAAACCTGATCAGGGTGAATGATGTCTCCAAGTACAGATGCTAATCTAGTTGCCAGAGTCTTGATAGTTTCAAATCTACATTAAGGGCCCCGTATCACATAGCGACTCACCAGCGATCCCGACAACGATGTGAACTTGTCAGGATAGCTGCTGAGTCGTTACATGATCGCAGCTGAGCTGCCAAACAGGCAGATCTCAGCAGCGATCAGGACAGCGAGTATGCCGGTAACAAGCGACACGCGTCGCTTAGTTACCGGCATACCAGCGCGCTGGTGCAGGGAGCTGGTAACCAAAGTACACAGCGGGTTTCTAGGCACCGCTCGGCGCTTAGAAACCCGCTGTGTACCTTGGTTACCAGCTCCCCTGCATCAGCGCGCTGGTATCTAAGGTACAAGTCGGGTTTCCAGGCACCACCCGGCGCATGGAAACCTGCTGTTTACCTTGGTTACCAGCTCCGACTGGCTGATCGCTGGTCTCCCGCCTGTCACACGCAGCGATGCGTGCTGGCCAGCGGGAGACCAGCGATCAAAAAAAAGTCCAGGCATTTCTGACACGATCAGCGATTCACAGCAGGGGCCTGATCGCTGGTACGTGTCAGACATAGCGAGATCGCTTCTGAGATCACTGTTGCGTCACAAAATTTGTGACTCAGCAGCGATCTCGCTAGCGATCTCGCTATGTGAGACGGGGCCTTAAGTAAAGAAATTGGGCTATAACTATGCACTGGGCAGGATATTTGCCTTTTTGTATAACCTTAATGTTAGCGATTATCGCATCTTTAGGAAGCAGTGACCAGACAAACGGGTATATTGTCAATGGCATAAAGAAAGGGAGAAAATAAATGGGAACATAATTTTTTTGTAGCAGATCAGGGGGAGGCCATGATGACCGGGTGCTTTACCTGTAGAAGAATTCTTGACTGCTATTTTAAGCTCTAGCTCAGAGATAGGACTCTCGAGAACAGTGATATCCTCCTTTTCAAGGTGGGAAGACCAGAGTTTATAATGTATTCTTGGATACAGTTCCGGAGAGCCACCCTAGTACAGCCAGAGTTAGATTTTTCTATAGAGTATAGGGAAGAATGAAAACTATTTAAGTAGGAAGCAATGTCTCTTGACAAAGTAACTATAGCACCTGAAGGGGACTAGATCGATGGGATGTACCATATATACTTGAGTATAAGCCGACCCAAGTATAAACCAAGGCACCTAATTTTACCTCAAAGAACTGAGAAAACTTATTGACTTGAGTATAAGCCTGGTATGCACGGGCTCCCCATCCCCATCCTGGTATGCACAGGCTCCTCATCCTCATCCTGGTATGCACGGGCTCCTCATCCCTATCCTTGTATGCATGGCTCCTCATCCCTATCCTGGTATGCATGGCCCCATCTCTATCATTGAATGCATGGCTGTATCCCTATGCTTGTATGCATGGCTCTATCCCTATCCCTGTATGCATGTTCCCATCCCTATCCTTGTATGCATGGCCTTGCCTGCCTCCAGGTTCATTTGAGACCGCCATTGCTCAAACTTGGCCTGGATAGCCGTGCACAACTCTTGAGCTGTGTAATTGCGATCTCCAAGACATATTAATTTAAACACTGCCTGATTATGGTGAGCCCTGGCTATGTAGTACAGAGGTGGGGGGATTCTCTCTGCACTGCTGGAATGTTTGTCTCATTAAGAGAAAGGTTGAGGTGCAAGTAGAGGCCCTAGAGGAGGTGGAGGAGGCAGAAGCAGTAGAGGAAGTGTTAGATACAGAGCTTTGTACCGCGAGCCTTGAGAATTTCAAAACTTGATGTCAATTGACATCTTGGTGTCTAATGGTTTAGTTCACCATCCCTTGTGTAGTGGTTTAGTTCTCCCATCGCCTGATGTGTGGTGGTTTAGTTCTCCAACCTGAGGTGCTGAGTAGTTTAGTTATCCAACCCCTTCTGTCGATTAGTTTAGTTCTCTATCTTCTGGTGTGTAGTGCTTTAGTTATCCAACCCTAGGTGTTTAGTAGTTTAGTTTCTCCATCTTCTGATGTGTAGTGGTTTAGTTCTCCAACCCTAGGTGTTTAGTTCTCCAACCCCTGTTGTCTAGTAGTTTAGTTCTCCATCCTCTAGTGTGTAGTGGTTTAATTCCCCATTCCCAAGTGCCCTGCAAGCCTTGGGGATTCCAAAATTTATGGAGCAGCCCATTATCCCCCCTGACCCCACAGCCACCAGAGTCACCCAGTGCCTAGTCATCGAGATGTAACGCCCTGGCTCGTCCAGGTTTCAGTGGTGAAATATACCCTGGCAGACATTGATTTTTTTCAAGGAACTGGTGATGTCTGCGACATGCTGGTGTAGCACAGGCACAACTTTCTTAGATAAGTAATGGCAACTGGTATTGGTGGACTGCAATGGGCATCAGCTTTCGGAAAGCAACTGTATATGCCAGACGGAAGGTCATAATTTCCGTGGCCAACAGATTGGAGATGGTGAAGTTCAAGCTCTTAGCTTTGCCATATGTAGGAGGAAACAATCTTTTATGTGGGAACAACTGCGGGACCAAGGGCTGGCTGCTGTGCTGAGAGAGGGTGGAGTAGAATGAACACAGCAAACTGCTGGACTGTGAAGGTGCAGGTGGAGATATTATGGTGGATTGAGAAAGATATGTTGTGCTTGGTGTCTGAGATCTGTCAAAAACAGCAGGCATGTCCACTTCCATAACAACTGACAAGACTCTCACTCACCCCGACTGTAGCGGGTAAACAATTTGAGGTTCTGCTGCTGGAAACCTTTGTGGGAACACTTGCCAGAGTGACAGAGGAGGAAGAAGCAGCAGATGCAGTTGGTGCAACCAGTGGTTGGCAAGGTCCGCTTGGAAGCATTTTAGTGCAGTGAGCTTCTCAGACTAATGCATGTGCCAGTTCATGCATGTACTAGTCAAATTATTTTTTTTTACAAAGTATGCAGATAACGTGAGTTAGGTCATCCATTTCAGTCTAAAAAAAAGGACTATGCTAAGCAACCTTTGCCGCCCATGCGAACTGCAGACCCGCGACCGCTGCTGGCCATAGCTAGAGTTGTGGCTGAGGATGCAGTGCTTGTCATTATTGCATCACTCTGTGTCTGTGCAGCGAGCCGTAAAGTAACCTACTTATCTTCCTCCTCCTCATCTGCTGAGCTACTCAGCTGCGTGCCTCTTGGTTCACAAGTGGGATCTACAACCATATTGTCATCCTCTCTGTTCTCCCACTCCTCGCCCTGAGAGTCACCCTCCTCCTCTTTTTACCTTGATAGCACAGTGCAGTCCACGCGCGCCTCAGGTATATGACACTCATCAGGATCACCTCCTTGCTTTCTTCTGAGTCTGTCCATCTTTGGAGTAGACCTCTGATGCCCATGAAATAAAATGTGTGACCAGCTCTGCCAACTCGCACATCTGTGGTTCCCACAGTCAGTTGAGTGGATGGAAAGTGGTGACGCAGGGGTAAACAAGAGTAATTGGGGTGCCACCTCTGCGGACTGTACTGTGTGTGATGTTAAGGTGGAGGAAGAAGAGGAGAGGCCACTAAATGCAGCGCTTGCTATCTACTGGAGCATATGTTCTTTCTGGCCCTCATCCACAAAGCATAGATGAGCGCATCCCACAAGCTCACTGCGTCGTGGTAACCCTGGACTCGGTTTTCTCCTTCAAGACACATATCCATGCCCTTTCCACTTCCTACCAACTACAACTCAAAAATATTTCCCGGATACGTACATTACTTAATCAAGAATCTGCAAAAACCCTAGTCCATTCACTCATCATCTCCCGCCTCGACTACTGCAACCTCCTGCTTTGTGGTCTCCCTTCTAACAGTCTCGCACCCCTCTAATCTATCATAACCTCTGCTACCCGACTTATCCACCCATACCCCTGCTATTCCCCGGCCTCTCCTTTCTGTTATTCTCCTCACTGGCTCCCTATTACCTAGTTACTCCAGTTCAATACCCTAACGATGATATAAAAAGCCACCCACAACCTGTCTCCTCCATACATCTGTGACCTAGTCTTCCGGTACTTACCTGCACACAATCTCTGATCCTCACAAGATCTCCTTCTCTACTCCCCTCTTATCGCCTCTTTCCTCAATCGCATACTAGATTTCTTACGTACATCCCTTCTACCCCAACATATCATATTTTCGCCTACTACGGGAATCTTCAAAGGGAGCATGAAGAACCACCTTTTCCGACAGGCCTACTACCTACAGTAACCATTGTTCCACCATACCGCTGCACAAGTAGCTCTACCCTCACCTATTGTATCCTCACCCTTCCCTTGTAGACTGTGAGCCCTCACATCCAGGGTCCGCTCTCCTCCAGTATCAGTTGGTGACTTGCATTATTTAACCCCTTAATGACCACCAATATGCCTTTTAATGGCGGCAGTTAAGAGTACTTATTCCTCAGCGCTAAGAAATAGTGCCCCCAGGGTCGGAAAATCTCCAGGGTCTCGGCAAGTAATTTTTTTTTCCTTCCACATTGCTTTAGTTCTCGTGAAGCACCTGAACAGTTAATAAACTTCTTGAGTGTACTTTTGAGCACCTTGAGGGGTGCATTTTTTAGAATGGTGTCACTTTTGGGTACTTTCTGTCATATTGACCCCTCAAAGTCACTTCAAACGTCATGTGGTCGCTAAAAAAATAGTTTTGTAAATTTTGTTGGAAAAATGAGAAATGACTGGTAAATTTTTAACCCTTATAACGTCCTAACAAAAAAAAATGTTTCCAAAATTGTGATGATGTAAAGTTCCCATGTGGGAAATGTTATTTATGAACTATTTTGTGTGACATAACGCTCTGATTTAAGGGCACAAAAAGAAAATTTTGAAAATTGCGAAATTTAAATTTTTTTTTGCAAATTTCCATTTTTTTCATAAATAAATGCAAGTCATATCGAAGAAATTTTACCACTAACATGAAGTACAATATGTCATTAAAAACAATCTCAGAATCAATGGGATCCGTTGAAGCGTTCCACATCTATAACCTCATAAAGTGACAGTGGTCAAAATTGTAAAAATTGGCTTGGGTTAAGATTATTGATTATTGTACTTGTTTTATGATATATACCCCTTTTCATATGTAAAGCACCATGGAATAAATGGTGCTATAACAATAAATAATAATAATACTGTTGTGCTGCTGCCAAAGAAAGGGAGTCTAGTAGCCCCTCCAATAATAGAAGTTGTCAAAAAGCTGCGCAATTATACTGTTTCTACTCAGGGGAAATTAATGCCACTTTAGTCGTGTGTAGGAATAATTTGGGGAAATGTTTATACTACAAGTTGGGTCTCCTTCATGTGTGTTGCGTGTAGCAGAAGGGTTCCCAGACCCACAGGCCTGCACCTACTATCCATCAACTATCTTTGTTACTGTCCTTAAATGTTTCTAATAATAGTAGTCGACGAAGCTGATATTTGTGCCACCTGAGTATGGCTGAGCAGAAAAGCAGGTTGAGCTGTTGCACGATGTATAAGGGCTCCCAGCAAAGCAGCTCCAATCACCAATCCCTCACCCAAAAACTTAAATTAAAAAATATAAATACTGGCCCAGACACTGATACCACATGCATGGCCCATGGCAGACTGCTGCTGTGCCATTATAAAATTTCTACTGTGGGTCAATTGATGCCACTTTTCCTTGGGTCTGCCCCTAATTTTGGGAAATGTTTGAACTGCAAGTTGGGTCTCCTTCATGTGTGTTGCCTGAATTTGGCAGGCCTCGTGAAGCACCAGGCCTACACCTGTCACTCATTCTCCTGTTACTGATCAATGTTTAAGCTAGAAATGCTGGTCCAAGCCCTGTCCCACGCATCCATGCTCCGCAATTATACTATTTACACTCTGGGTCACTTTTCCTGGTGTCTGCCCCTAATTTGAGTGGTTTAGGAAGCTCTTTTGCCCCCTTAAGGTTTAGTCTATGCATTTGGTTTTGCCTCCCATTGAATTCAAAGTGGTCCAAGTATGTTCAACGAACCGTTCGGCGAACATGTTCGCCAGTATTCAGGGATACCTTTCAGTCTCACATTATTCTGCCTGCCTCTATTTTCCTGATCATCCAAAAGAATTGCAAAGTCCTTTTATTGAGTACTGGATCTCTCATAATGCTTCTCCATGGTAGAAACTCTTTTTGCTAGGGTATCATGTGCAAGCTCAAATGCAGAGATTCTATTATGAAAGGACCCCAGTTTCTCATGTATAACATTAAGAACTTGCAGTTGGGATAGCTCAATTCTTCACACAATGGAGTTTCGGTCATTTTTAGTGAGGAGACCCATGACTAACTCTCTCAGCACTTGGAAGTCCTGTTGCAGAGTTTGTGCTTGTGAGGGAGGAGAAGGAACTGAACAACTGTCCTCTGGTATTGAGGTATCACCTGTAAGAAGAACCCCAGAAGACATACCAATAGAGGAATTTCGGGTTGAAGCAAAATTTCTGTTCTTCTCCTCTAGTGCAAGCAACTCAGAAGCTGTGACTGCCATCTCGGACTCACGCTGAACTGCTGGCGCCATCTTTTCTGCCTCCAAGTGGGACAACAATGGAGCTGCTAAAGGTAGGAACCGCTGCATGTTTCTGAGTGTTCTCAGTGTCGACAGCGAGGAGACCGGGGTGGATATGGGGGATTCTCTCCTCTCTGGCATCACTGGGTTACAACACCAGCAGGAAATGTAAATAACACAGAGGGCCGAGGAGCTCCAGAGAGCCACCTCCTCACTCCTTCGTGGCCCGACTACGCCCTCAAAATTACAGCTCTTTAATATGTAGCTGCCTTTTTTTAAAAGGACCAAATGTAACATGGCAATTATCTCAAAAGCTATTTAATGAGCTGCATGGGGTATTCCCTTGTTAATCTATCAATTAAGCAGATAAAAATTATGAAGTTGATTCAATTTGTCGGATTTGCATTTGGAAGCTGTTGCTGGGAACCCACATGTAGTCAAATGAGCTCTCAATGGAAGAAAAACAGACCATTATTATGCTGAATTAAAGAAAGAACTCTATCAGGCAGCTGAAACAAAGATCAACCTGTTCCAGAATGATGGAAAAAATAAAGTATGGAGAAGGCTTAGAATGGCTCATGATCCAAAAACATACCATATCCTCTGTAAAACATGGTGGAGGCAAACGCATGCATAGCTTCCAATGGCCTTGGGTCTCTAGTGTTTATTGATGATGTGAGTGAAGACAGAAGCAGCCGGATGAATTCTAAAGTGTACATGGTGATACTTTCTGCTTAGATTCAACCAAATGCAGCAAGGTTGATTGAACGGCGCTTCACGGTACAGATGAACAATGACCCAAAACTTACTGTGAAAGGAGTTTTTAACCCCATCGAGCATGCATTTCACATGCTTAAGACAAAACTTAAACCAGAAAGACAAGCAACAACTGAAATCAGCTGTAGTAAAGACCTGGCAAATCATCACAAAGGAGGCAACCCTACTTTTGGTAACATCCAAGACTTCCAGACTTCAGGCAATCATTGGCTGGAAATGATTCTCTCCAAAGTATTAAAATGAACATTTTATTTATGATAAAGTTAATTTGTCCAATTACATCTGAGCCCCGGAAATGAGGAGATTTTGTAGAAAAATAATGACAATTCTTAAATGTTTCACAGGATATTTTTGTTCAACCTTTATTTAAACCTGAAAGTCTACACTTAAATTGAATTGCAGTGGTTTCAGTTTAAATAAAAAATAGTGGCAAGTGGAGGCCAAGTCATGAAGATTCTGTCCTTGTGGACCTAACTGCATATGAACACAATGAAAATATGAACACAAGGAAAATAGAAATATGAAAAAGATTGCCATAGTGAAGGTGGCCATACCAAGAAGCTAGCTGATGGAGAATACTCATAAACTCTTTCTCTGAATACCACATACACGTAAATACTCAGCATTGTCGAGTTTTCATGTGTTTTCAATGTGTAGAGGGGAAAAAGCTAATTCACCACATGTCTAACAGTGGATTATATACCCTGGAAACAGAAGGATCTGATGCTTGTATTTCAACCATCAAACCCTAAAGTCAGGAGACCTTCATGTCCTGTACATCACATTGTCAGCTGATATGTATGTAGGCATTAAATTATACAATTTTTCTCTTGCATCTATAAAAGGGGCAGTGAGTGACTTTTGGAAATGCTGTGGATCTATAAGCCTAGTGTTTAGCTGTAGGGCTATGTTTTTATTCGTGGCATATTAGTTTTCTAGTTATTTACTACATTGCCCTTAAAAATACATTGCAATGTCTGTAGTGTCAGATTAGAACTCAATGTTCTCGCTGGCAGTTATCTTTAGTGTTTGTATCCAGTGGAAATTATTTCACTTTTATGGTTCTTTTCTCACAAGAGGATTGGGGTGTGGATATCCTGTTATGTGCATGCTTGGGGGTACCTCTAAGCACTCGTGTGGAATGTCTCATAGGACGGCTTGGCTCCTGTCATAATAATCCTGTAGATCATGTGATACTCCTAAACTAACTAGGATTAGATAGAAAAATATTTAGACTTGAGAGTCCTCAGTGGTTGATACCTTTTAATGGCTAACTGAAAAGATGGTATTCAGAAGTGGTTTCAGTTCCATAAAGATGCGGTACATTCTGGTATCCAGTAGGATTAGATAAGAAGAAAAGCAACAAAAGCTGGATCTGTGGGTTTAATCTGTCACTAATTCACTGCTTCAATTAGCAGTTTTAGCAAATGTGGTGGCTGCTGAGGACAATTCCCCTCTCTGTTTGCCTTTTTTTCTTTTTGAATTAAAACAGTTGATGGCTTACAGCACAGATTCAGAGACAGCTGCCGTATCAGCTGTGTAAGAGCAGAGATGCAGAGGAGTGTGGTAAAGAAGTTATGGATCATCGATGCATAATTTAATATGATGAACTCCAGGTCATATCTAATCGGAAAACCTGCCCTGTCATCTTTAAAAATGTCACACTTGCGCTAACTAGGGAGTGCCACATACATTTCAATGTGTGCTTACAATGAAAAGTAGACACATGGGATACATTCTTCCAATAGAAAGTTTCCAGCGATTCTACAATCGCAATGCATTCTCTCTAATTGACAAAAAAGTAATAAGCCTAATTAGAGTGCAAGTCTACTTATAAGGAGGTTTCAAGTTTTATGCCTATATATTTACAGTAGTTAAATATAATAAAATCAGTGTCCTTCACCAGGACCAGCGATGACTTTTTGCCTCTGCTCCGGTCTCTTTTGACAGTAAATAGCAGTAACATCATGACTCCAGACTCCACTCGCTGAGCCCTGCGACTCTGTCCTTGTACACTGCCCAAGTCAATATCTTTTTAGATCCAACTTCAGTAGAAGCTCAGTTTTCTGATTAAAACCCATCCAAGCCATATACTTAAACTATAAACGTCTTGTTGCCTGCAGCCACCCCTGGACAAAGCTTATTAAATCTTGTTTTATAATGGAGCTCAATGCAGAAACAGTAGGAAGTGTGTTCACAAGCTCCGTCTACAGCAGACATGTGATAATTTAACTGTATGGTGGTATTTCTGAAACTTCTTGCTATGTTGGGAGATTGTGCATCTTGTTGCCTAGCTTAATATTGTGGCTGACGTATTTGGGCAGCCATAAATCTGATTAATAATAATAATGATAATCTTTATTTTTATATAGTGCTAAAATATTCTGCAGCACTTTACAGTTTGCACACATTATCATCGCTGTCCCGATCGGGCTCACAATCTAGATTCCCTATCAGTATGTTTTTGGCCATCTCTACTGTAAAAGTGACAAGTCTTGCTGTTGTATCCAGCTGGAGGAAACACGTAGGTGGATTGCGCTGCTGCAATAAATCGAATCTTCAACAATGATGATGATAAAAGAGTTTTTTATTCACACCGTACCAGAGTCTTTATCAAGTGAAAAAGCCAAATGTGTCTTGCTGCTGCTGTGTTGTGGGAAACACCTGAAGACGTTACAAGGGCTCAGTGTGTCTCTAGGAACGCTATTAGTATAACATTACTATGTTTCAGTATAAAAAAAATTATGTTCAACATGTTCTATAAAGATATAAAGTATTAAGAAATTATAAAGCACAAAATATATCAATGCATTGTGGACATTTACATTATAGCTCATCATTTTATAGAAGAAACACTGAGCACTTAACAATGCATCCTTTAAATTCAGTGTTTTTCACTATGGAGCTTAAAAATGACTTTTTAGCACATTAAACCAGTCGTGACTGCAGATCTGAGTCAAACATAGGTTTTATTTTTTCATTTCTCATCTCCGTTGCGGAGATATAAGATTTTGATGTTTAAACTGCAATTTATGCCAAGTCCAAGTGAGTGCTAAGGGCCCCGTCTCACATAGCGAGATCACTACCGAGATCACTGCTAAACAGCGATCTCAGCAGCGATCTCGCTATGTCTGACATGTACCAGCGATCAGGCCCCTGCTGTGAATCGCTGGTCGTGTCAGAAATGCCAGGACTTTTTTTGATCGCTGGTCTCCCGCTGGCAGGCACGCATCGCTGCGTGTGACAGGCAGGAGACCAGCGATCTCCTGGTAACCAAGGTAAACATCGGGTTTCTAGGCGCGGGGCTCTGCCTGGAAACCCGACGTGTACCTTGGATACCAGCGTGCTGCTGCAGGGGAGCTGGTAACCAAGGTACACATCGGGTTTCCAGGCACCGCGCAGCCCTGGAAACCCGACGTGTACCTTGGTTACCAGCTCCCTGCATCAGTGCGCTGGTATCCAACGTACACTGCGGGTAACTAGGCGATGTTACCCACAGTGTCGCTGTCCTGATCGCTGCCTGAGCTGCCTGTTTGGCAGCTCAGCAGCGATCATGTAGCGACCCACCAGCAATCCTGATCATTGTCGGGATCGCTGGTGTGTCGCTATGTGAGACGGGGCCCTAACTGAGGTTTTTCTCTGGGTGGAGGTTACTTTCTCCCCTGTGTGACATTGACCAATCATAAGCAGAGGGAGTCATGAAGTGGGGTGAGAAGAACACACCCCCAGAACAGCATAGAACAAGTCTTTTCCATTTCAGACCTATAATGACACACAGCTTTTCTCTTCTCTGAGATCTATGCACCTACTGTGTACAGTACAGCAGAGCTTTTTGTCATTACACCTCTAGCAGCCTTCATCTCAGGGTAGTCAGTGTGGGAAAGGGAATACAGCAAAGCTGACAGTGCCTTAAAATGAGAGCTGCAAGAGAATGTTTTAATGACACACAGCTCTGCTGTACTCCTCTCTCCCCCCACACTGACTGCTGTGAGATGAAAGCTGCTAGTGGTGTCTGTAATGACACAGAGCTCTGCTCTTCTCTACATAGTAAGTGCAGAGATCACAAAGGAGAGCAGGGCTGTGTGTCATTACATGTCTCACACAGAAAAGCTGGATCTAAGCTTTCTTTTCTGCCCCCACCCTCCAATGCATAACACCTCCTGTTTATGATTTGTTATCGTCATTCTACTTAGCATAAAATAGAATCTAAAATTTTACAAGCTAATATCTCTGCAACAGAGATGAGAAATTCAAAAAAATAAAAAAATGTTATATTCAGCTCTGCAGCCTTCATTCCTTGATGTGGCCAGTTTAATATGCTAATACAGGTGAAAGGTCATTACTTTAGTGCACAAGTGTTTCCAGCTTTGATGCAGTCTGCATATTTTTATATTTCTAGGAAATCTTTTCCCTACATGTTTTCCTTGTAGAACTCAAATAGTGTTTTATTTTTTTAGACATTAAATTGCACTGTGTGAACACAACCTTATGTTGCAGATGAATTGTATTCTCACTGTCAATAACAGCTGGTTGTGTGTCACATATAATTATTGCCAGGGAACGTGCAAGATAAGGGATGTCCAAATGGCTGAAAGTGCTAGCATAATATCCTGTATTGCTTCTGGATAAATTTTACCCAGAGAAGCACTGATTCAGAGTCTGAAAATCCTACTGTTGTCTCATTTTATTAAAGTTTAACTTTTTCACACTAATGGGAATAATTACCTAGCTTCTTGCGTAGCTCTTCTAGTTAGTATTAAGCTGGCAATGCTGTGTATACCGAAGGGAAGTGTGCAGATGCCTCAGCCAGCTAATGCAAACACATACGTTTACCTAGTTAATCAGAATAAGACATATTTATCTGTAGTTTCCCACATGATTGCTGCTCACTGGACTACTTAGAACAAACCTCTATTCACACCTAAATGCTCTTTAGGGAGGGAATTGGCATTGCAGCCATTTCTGCTCTACAATAATTAACTGAGATGTTATTTTAACTTTTCATTCTCTGTGAAGCAAAGTGCTGAACTTGTGCTCTCTGCCCCCGTCTGATGGCATGATCCTGAATACAGTATAACAAGTGTCTGCATAAAAGGCTGTTACTATAGAACTTGGAGGACATACTGGCATAAAGCATTTTTATACTAAAGGAAAGAACACATGAATGTCTTATATATATTTTTATATTTGATTTGTTCATCTACGCTTTAATCCTCCTATTAGATGTTCAGTCCTGGATTTTAATTTGTTTAGACTGATAAATGCCATATCGATGTAACATTTATTGATGTGTGGAAATTATAGAAAAATGTACTTGACTTATTGCCTTTTTATTGTGTATTCGACGGTATTACTGCTCTGTGCAAGAGCAGTGTATGTTACTCAAAGGACCATGTTGAATCCTGTCTTGCCAAAAGGGCTTTCCTGATTTTGATCAAGCTTGTCCACAAGGAGTTAATAATATAATAATATAATAGTATTTGTGAGCATAGACCCACAAGGTGAGCTACTCTTTCCCTCTTATTATGTCTGTGAAGACGTTAAAGGGAATCTGTCACCAGGTTTTCCAGTTCCCCTATATAAAGTACGGCCACCATCTTTAAGCCCTATTTTACAGCATTCTGGAATGCTGTCTATAAGTCCCCAATCTGCTCCGCAAAGCACAAAAAACAGCATTTGTTATACTCATAGACTGCATGTCCTGGTCCAATGGGTGTTTCTGGTCTTGATCCAGCGCCTCCTCTCTTCTTACGATCGCCGTCCTCATTCCCTGCTTCATGTGGATGACGCGTCTTATGTCATCCACACAGTGCCCCATCACACCCTTGTGCAGTTGTGCTTTGCTCTGCCCTGGGCCTAGGTCAGAGCAAAGCACTGTAGTGAGCAGCTTTACCTATGGGTCATCGGTGCCCTTTGGCTTTACCCCGCGCATGCGCACTACAGTACTTTGCTCTACTCTCGGCATGGCATAGAGAAGTGCACCTGCACAGGAGCACAATGGCTTTGCCACTGCAGCAACATTCTTGGATGCAGGAGGACCGTATTGCCAGTCTCGGCCAAGAAGTCAGCTCAGGACAGATTTCCAGTTAGGATGACTATACATGGCAAATTCATAGCCCCTTTTCAGTACCAGTGTAGAGGGTGGCTGTAACCCATTTCCAACATACGCCATTCCAGTTTGTTCTATATTGGGTGCCAGTATATGAATCGGGCTCAGAAGATGAACTGCATCATATTTGACAACAGATGATAGCTGTGTTACATCTGTTTCTAACAGTAATAAGCTAAGCTTGATTGCTGCATGGTCCAAGCACATTGCTGTGTGTGACAATTGCCCTCTGAGTTGCAATTGCAGTTGCAGATTTATTGCTGTGCCAGCCTAGAGCCTGCTAAAGGCCCCATTGTGTTACCATGTTGATATTCCTGTGAAGTACTGCTACGTTGATGGAAAAAAATGATGACTTTTGGAAGAGGGAGAGGAAAATTTAAACTTGTCTGGCCATGAAGGGGTTAAACAGGTTTTAAGAAATTCCAGTACAATTTCTATGGAATAATATAATTAAGCAGGTGAGGAAGGAAGCTTATTACTCAAATTCCTCTTCAGGCGAAGAGAACACTAAAAACCTCCCCATATAATAGCGGCACTAAATCTCCTATGGGATCAGGGTTTAATTTGACCATATGATTAATTTTTTTGTTGGGGGATTCTATAAAAGAAAAAGATCTGTATAGCAGATATAGGAAATTTTAGAAGTCATGCATTTTCCCATGGCTCCTCTATATGAAGGCTCGCTCAAACTAGCGTATCAATCGGACGAGTGCAATGCGAGAAAAAAAGGGATTGCACTCGGACCAATGCTATTCAATGAAGCAGTGCAGATCTGTGTATTTTTTCTCAGCCTTATGCATTGTACGCATGCTGCAATTTCACTCCAAAATCTGATAGGTGTCAGAAAAAAATCCCATGCCATACAGACCATCAGTATAGCATCCAATTTTTACTGATACATTATAATCATGTGGCATAGGTGTTATTTATGTTCCATAGTAAATGGATTTAGTTTCCTCTGGTGCTGAAGAGGTTAACGACCCTTTCTATGCTGGTCAGAAACATGCAGCTCTTCCTATATAAGCTGGTGAGACCTTCTTTTCCCTGCTAGTGAAATATTCATCTTCCTGTGAGGTGGGCTAAAGCTAAGTGTTTGGAGTAGAGTTGTTGTAGAAGTGTTCTGTGGTTTGCAGTAGTATGTGTGTATTTATCTCCTAGTCCCTGTTCCTGTTTAGTTTATTCCTCCCTGTCCCTATCATCCTCCCTATTGTTGGTTAGTGCTTTTGTATGATAGAGGTTTTGTTATAGCTGTTTCGTCTTTTGTGTTTTGTTTACATTACATTTCTGTCCCTCATGTCCCTCATGGGGTGTGGGAGGGGACAGATCAGGGTTTAACAGGAACATAGTAAGGTTGGATACTCGGGTATCTCTACCTTCAGGAGTAACCCCGGGACAGGGATAGTTAGGGTCCCAGTTCAAGGGACAGTTTGAGTTTCCCCTCCTTACTGAAGACCGTCACAGCGTGACACACGGATGACAAGTGAAAACAAATCGTCCCACTCTCCTGGATGAGAATGGGACCGATTTTTTTATACACTAGTTTGAGCGAACCCTCAACCTGATAAAGGAAACAATAATATGATATAGGATAATTCCAAATACAATCTAAGGACTCATGCAAACATCTTTTGTATATGGAGCTGTAATAGGTTTTACATAAAGATGCTCTGTTGTACTGGACTGACTTCTCGTGAGCAGGTAGACTTGTACAATTAGATTGTGAATTCAATGGAGTGACATAAGCTAAAAATGCCTTTTCAGTGTTAACATTGATCTGTCCCTGAGGGTACCTTGTTGGTACAATTTCCATTGTAAACGTTTATATATTTTTTTCTAGAAATGTCCTTTAGATCCTTTTTAAACATTGTCAGCTACAATTCACCTCCTTCGATCTCATGTTACCTGTTATTTCTGTTGCTACCACTATATAACCTGTTTGCCTTATATACATGATGGGTGGACATCAGTCATAACTCCCTTGGAATGTTATCCCTCTTGTTCATCTGCTACAGCACATTGCTTCCTTTCCAGATCACTTGTCACTAATTAAGATATTTAATGGCACCAGTTTCTGTAAATGTCCCAGAGCTACTGGTAACCTGTCATTTCATGAATGTACACAATACAGTAGCCAGTGTCAATCTTATCTGCAGCCTAGTGTTACTTCACAATCTTTACACTAGGCAATTGGCAGCATATATGGCTGTGGTGGCAAAAACAACCCGCCCAGTCAAAAGCCACTTGTATACTGCTACTTGCTCCACAATACAAAATTTCTGTGGTTTAACTAAACCAAATTTAGATCAGAATGCAATTTAAGTCATTTGAACTGCAGTGAGTCTGGATATTTATATGAAATATTTAGCTTTTTTTAACGATCAATACTGTGACCATTGTGGCTCCTTCATGTATTAAAATGATTGTTAAAATATGAATAAATGTAGCATTTTTAATGCTGTTCTTTATTTTGTATGAGCAGCCTGTGGTTAAAATATCAGAAAAAAAAACTCAAAACAAATGGAGAATGATGTATATAGAAATGCCACTGAAACCAAAAGTACAGCAAAATTTGCAAGAATAAAAACAGAGCATACAGTGCCTTAAAAAGTATTCACACCCTGTGAACTTTTCCGCATTCATGTTACACCGACAAACTTAAATATAAATATGAAAATTGTGATGTGCGTTTGTATTCAGCTCACCTGAATCAATACTCTGTAGGACCACCTTTCACTGCAATTATTGCTGCAAAGTCTTTTGCAGTAAGTCTCTACCAGCTTTTCACATCTAGAGACAGAATTTTTGCACCTTCTTTTTTGCAAACTAGCTCTAGCTCAGTGAGATTGGATGGAGAGCGTCTGTGAACAGCAATTTTCAAGGTTTGTCAAGGATTCTCAATGGGAGTTATGTGTGGACTTTGATTGGGCCATACACACATATGTATATCCTTTCATCGAAACCAGTTCTACTTTGGTCTCATATAGCCAGAGGCCGAGCACTTTTTTCCAAATGCTAGCTGTGTACCCTTCATGGCTTTTTTCAAACTAGACTTTTTATGGCTTGCTTTCAAAGATGGCTTTCTTCCTGTGGTCACTCTTCCATAAAAACCAGATTTCTAGAGTATACGACTTATAGTTGTCCTGTGGACAGATTCTCCCACCTGTGCTGTTGATGTCTGCAGCAGTGTGTGCAGTTTGCAGTTGTGCCATACACCTTTCATTTTTGGATGATGGATTGAATAGTGCTCCGTGAGATGTTCGGAGTTTGGGCTATTTTTTTTTATTACCTAACCTTGTTTGCTCTTCTCTGCAACTTTATCCTGACCTGCCTGGTGTGTTCCTGGTTTTAATGAAGCTGTTTTATCCCTAATGTACTCAAACAAAACTCTGAGGCCTTCACAGAACAGCTGTAATTATACTGGGAATAAATTACACACAGGTGTACTCAATTTACTAATTATGTGACTTCCAGAGGCAATTGGCCACTCAGGATTTTACTTAGGAGTGTAAGACTACAGGAGGCTGAATACAAATGCACATCACAATTTTCAGATTAATATTTTGTAAATAATTGCAGAACCATGTATCATTTCCTTTAGGATGCTTTCACACTGTGCTTTGTCCCACGTTCGTTGGTCCCGTCGGGGCTTACATCTGAACCCGCCACAAAGCGGGATTCGGGAGTATGCAACGACAGGACCATTTGCTATAATGTTGACTGCATATGTGTAGAGAGAGATCCAGCTTCAGTAGATAAAATGAAAAATCTTTATTAGGTCCATTAAAACAGGCATTTTTCTGTAGCAACAAAATGGTAATAGCCAGTATAGCAAAAGGAAGGGTACCAGAAGAATGAGGAACTGAATGTGTTTCGAACACTGTGTGTATTCTTAGACTCCGTTTTGTAATAGTAATAACTACAGAGTCAACATGTGCTTTGTCATGCATCATTTTTAGGCTTACTGAAGTCACTGAAGTCATAGAATCCGCCTCCAGTAGACTTATACGCCATAAAATGATGCACGGCAGAGCACACGTTGACACTGTTGCACCATTACAGTCAATGGCTCCATCAGCGCATATGTCCAAATCACATTTTGCTTGGGGTTTGAACGTTAGCCCTGACAGGACCAATGAACATGGGACAAAGCACAGTGTCAAAACACCATTACACTTAACAAATACTTGCTAATTTGTGTTTGTATATCACATAAAATCCCAATAAAATAAATTTATATTTGTGGGTGTAACGTCAAAAATGTGGAAAAGTTATGTGGCAAAAACATCATGTCTGGTTAAAAAGCTGCTTTTATACTGCTATATTGGCCACATCATGTGGATTTTCTGTCGTTTACCTAAATCAAATTTAGGCCAAAAAGCTAATCTACGTCACTTGAATTACAGTGAGTCAGTCTGGATATTTATATGGAACATTCAGGTATTTTTAACAATTAACACAGACTTGATGATCGACCATTATACTTACCTTTTTGTTTTAAAATGATCATTAGAACATAAATAAATGTAAGCATTTAATACGTTTCTTTATTTTGTACATGGATTTTTTAGGAGCTTTGGAGAAGCCTATGGTTAAAATACCAGAAAAAAGCAAAATGCAGCATGATGTATATTAAAGAAAAATACACCAAAAGTACTACAAAATGCGAGTAAAAAAACACAGTATATGTAGTGCAAACTAACATACAGCTGCAACATTTTTGAATGCTATAAAAAAAAACACCAAAAAATAACGCACTAACATGTTGGCTAAAAATCCAGTCTTAATGGGCATTTTAACCTAATAAAAAATTTGTATCAGCCTATTATCATTGCTGAAGTGACATTATTCAACAGTGTTAAGGCATCGTCGTAATGGAAAATGGAAGGAATTATATTTTACTAAGGAATAAACTCATATTTCTGTTAACATTTTGGCCATTTTAGTAGATCTGTGTTGCATTCGAGAATTTTACACAAATGTCCTGATAATGAACTTCCTAGATGTTTGTCTGAATCTCTATGTATAAACCCAGCTTAAACATACAAGGAGGATTTCTTTCAAGTTAAGTCTTCCAAATGACTATTGTATCAGCATGCAGTTTTAAGATCTGGGAAGTCCGTGGGAATTTTATCTGATCTACAAAGACTAGCTCATTTTCTGTGGCAAATATGTTTTTGATAAATTGTGCTATTTAGGGTATAGACTCTGTTTTATATATTTTTCTGATTTATATTTTCTCTTTTTCTGTGTAATAATCTCCTCCAAAAAAATCCTAATACAAATTGGACCACATTTATTTACTTGATGTAAATATATGTATATTTATTTATATATATATATATACAGTACAGACCAAAAGTTTGGACACACCTTCTCATTCAAAGATTTTTCTGTATTTTCATGACTATGAAAATTGTAGAATCACACTGAAGGCATCAAAACTATGAATTAACACATGTGGAATTATACATTACACTTTACAAAAAAAGTGTGAAACAACTGAATATATGTCTTATATTCTAGGTTCTTCAAAGTAGCCACCTTTTGCTTTTATTACTGCTTTGCACGCAGAAAAGGTGAACGGATGGACTCTACATGCCTGGTTCCCACCGTGAAGCATGGAGGAAGTGGTGTGATGGTGTGGAGGTGCTTTGCTGGTGACACTGTTGGGGATTTATTCAAAATTGAAGCTGTGAGTGGTCCAGCTCACCCCAAACCATCTCGATTGGGTTCAGGTCTGGTGACTGTGGAGGCCAGGTCATCTGGCGTAGCACCCCAACACTCTCCTTCTTGGTCAAATAGCCCTTACACAGTCTGGAGGTGTGTTTGGGGTCACTGTCCTGTTGAAAAATAAATGATGGTCCAACTAACCGCAAACCGGATGGAATAGCATGCTGCTGCAAGATGCTGTGGTAGCCATGCTGGTTCAGTATGCCTTCAAGTTTGAATAAATCCCCAACAGTGTCACCAGCAAAGCACCCCCACACCATCACACCACCTCCTCCATGCTTCACTGTGGGAACCAGGCATGTAGAGTCCATCCGTTCACCTTTTCTGCGTGCAAAGCAGTAATCAAAGCAAAAGGTGGCTACTTTGAAGAACCTAGAATATAAGACATATTTTCAGTTGTTTCAAACTTTTTTGTAAAGTGTAATGTATATGTAACGGGTCTGGTAGGTGGAACCACTGACGGAAACGGGTCTGGTTGGTGGAACCACTAAGCTTTATTATACAAGACAATTTACTTGCAAGAGAGCGGGTGGCATCCGGGAATAGGACAGGGAATCACGGCAATTAGCCAGGCAGTCTCTGGACAGGCAGATTGTCACAGCAAGTGACCAAGGAAGTCTCTGGACAGGCAGGTTGTCACGGCAAGTGACCTGGGCAGTCTCTGGACAGGCAGGTTGTCACGGCAAGTGACCTGGGCAGTCTCTGGACAGGCAGGTTGTCATGGCAAGTGACCAGGGCCGTCTCTGGACAGGCAGGTTGTCACAGCAAGTGACCAGGGCAGTCTCTGGGCAGGCAGGTTTGTCACGGCAAGTGACCAGGGCAGTCTCTGGGCAGGCAGGTTGTCACGGCAAGTGACCAGGGCAGTCTGTGAACAGGCAGGTTGTCACGGCAAGTGAAAAGGGCAGTCTCTGGACAGGCAGGTTGTCACGGCAAGTGACCAGGGCAGTCTCTGGACAGGCAGGTTGTCACGGCAAGTGACCAGGGCAGTCTCTGGGCAGGCAGGTTTGTCACGGCAAGTGACCAGGGTAGTCTCTGGGCAGGCAGGTTGTCACGGCAAGTGACCAGGGCAGTCTCAGGCAGGTTTGTCACGGCAAGTGACCAGGGCAGTCTCTGGACAGGCAGGTTTGTCACGGTAAGTGACCAAGGCAGTCTCTAGACAAATAGGCATATACGACCTGAGCTGGTGGAGCCTCCTGGTAGGCTGCAGTCGGATGGCAGATGATCGCTCCCAGGTGAGCAGGCAAGAGTCTCTGGAATAGCCGGGGATCTCTGCTGATGATGTCCGAACCTCTAGATAGAGCTGCAGTCGGATGGCAGATGATCGCTCCCAGGTGAGCAGGCAAGAGTCTCTGCAATAGCCGGGGATCTCCGCAGATGATGTCCGAACCTCTGGATAGAGCTGCAGTCGGATGGCAGATGATCGCTCCCAGGTGAGCAGGCAACAGCCGGGGATCTCTGCTGAAGATGTCCGAACCTCTGGATAGAGCTGCAGTCAGATGGCCGACAGGCAAACAGACAGGTAACAGGCAGGCAACTGGAAACAGGAGCTGATGGCTGAAGCAGAGTTAGACTGCACAGAAACAACATTGCTCGGGCACCTCCATTAAGGAGGAAGCCCTTAATATAGGGTGGAGTCCACCAGCATTGGCTGGAGACTGATTTGGAAAATGCGCGTGGCTCCTTTAAGAGCGGGGGAGGGTGCGGGCGCGCGCCCTAAGGCCAGCAGCAGGGAAGGAGCGCGCGGGACCAGCAGGGCGGAAGGAGGACGCCGAGGATGCCAGAGGCGCAGAGGAGGCTGGGAGCACTGAGGACGCTGAGCGCAGGTGAGGAGAGCGACGTCCCTGTCTGGCAGCAGGCAGGGACGCGGGCGCTACAGTACCCCCCCCTCTAGGCCCCCCCCTCTTTAGGCCAGAAAAAAATTTAGCTAGGATGAGAGGGGCATGGATGTTCTCCCGAGGTTCCCAGGTTCTCTCCTCAGGACCAAACCCCTTCCAATCCACCAAAAAATAAGTCTTTTTTCCTACCCTTTTTGTGGCCAGAATGTTCTCTACCTCAAATTCATCATCAGCAGACACTGGAGCAGGAGGTGTACCTGTAGACTTAAAAAAAGAGTTAAGAACCACAGGTTTGAGGAGAGATACATGAAAAGAATTAGGAATTCGCAAATTGGCCGGGAGTTTCAATTTATAGGACACCGGGTTGATCTGACTGATGATCTCAAAAGGACCGATGAACCGAGGACCTAACTTGTAGGACGGAATTTTGAGTCGAACATATTTGGACGAAAGCCAGACTTTGTCCCCAGGACGGAATTGAGGAGGATCCAGACGTTTTTTGTCAGCATGTCTTTTCATGCGCTCGGATGACTGAATGAGTGCGGACCGGGTACTCTCCCAGATGGAGGAGAATTCTCTAACCAGAGATTCCGCAGCTGGATTGTCCACAGAGATGGAAACAGGGACAGGGATCCGAGGGTGCTGACCGAAGACTACAAAAAACGGAGACTTGGTGGAAGATTCGCTCTCATGATTATTGTAGGAGAATTCGGCCCAAGGCAGGAGCTCCACCCAGTCAGAATGGTGGGCATTAACGAAGTGTCGAAGATAACTGGTCAAATTCTGATTTATTCGTTCAACTTGTCCATTGGACTGTGGGTGGTAAGCGGAGGAAAAATCCAGGGTGACGTCTAGCAACTTACAAGTGGCTCTCCAGAAACGTGAGGTGAACTGAACCCCACGATCCGACACAATGTGACGAGGCAGACCATGAAGACGGAAGATGTGGCGGATAAAGTCTTTAGCCAACTCGGGTGCAGACGGAAGACCTGGCAGAGGAATGAAGTGAGCCATCTTGGAAAAGCGGTCAGTGACCACCCAAATGACTGTACAACCAGCAGAGACGGGAAGATCAGTAATGAAGTCCATGGCTATATGCTGCCAGGGGGCAGCGGGTACAGGAAGCGGAAGAAGACGGCCGGTAGGCAGGTGTCTCGGAACTTTGTTGCGGGCACAGGAAACACAGGCAGAAACAAAGTCTATTACGTCTTTGTGCAGGGTAGGCCACCAATAATGCCGGGTAATGAGTTGGAGGGTCTTTTTTTGACCAGCGTGGCCAGCGAGTTTAGATGAATGACCCCAATGTAGGATTCTCTTCCGATCAGTTTCTGATACGAACGTCTTACCAGGAGGGAGACGATTTAAACTCACGGGAGCCACCTGCATCACTCTGGCGGGATCGATGATATGCTTAGGTTCCTCCTCGAGATCCGACACCAGGAAAGACCGAGACAAGGCATCCGCCTTGATGTTTTTGTCAGCTGGGCGAAAATGCAAAAGAAAATCGAAGCGGGCAAAAAACAAGGACCACCGGGCTTGGCGAGGGTTAAGTCTCTGGGCATGCTGGAGGTATGCCAGATTCTTGTGGTCCGTGTAAATGATTACCGGATGAAGAGCTCCTTCGAGTAGGTAATGCCACTCCTCCAATGCCAACTTGATGGCCAATAACTCACGGTCTCCTATGGAGTAGTTGCGCTCGGAGGAGGAGAAGAGTTTGGAGAAGAAACCGCAGGATACCATCCTCCCGGATGAAGCTTTTTGGGTAAGTACCGCTCCGGCTCCAGCAGAGGAAGCGTCCACCTCCAGGAAGAACTGCTTGTTGCCATCCGGGCGATGCAGCACTGGAGCGGAAGAGAAGGCCTGTTTTAGAGAAAGGAAGGCCTCCTCTGCTTCGGGCGTCCACTGTTTGGGGTTAGCATCCTTGCGGGTGAGCGCGGAGATTGGAGCAGTCCTGGAAAAGAAAGTGCGGTATGAAGAGACGTTAATAGTTGGCAAATCCCAGGAACCGCTGAATGGCCTTCAACCCCTCCGGTCGGGGCCACTTCTCGATGGCAGACAATTTCTCCGGATCCATTCGTAGGCCTGTCCGAGAAATGATGTAGCCCAGAAACGGAAGCGATGTCTGCTCAAAGAGGCACTTCTCATATTTGGCGAAGAGGTGATTCTGCCTGAGCCTGAGCAGAACCTGACGAACATCCCTCCGGTGAGACTGAAGATCCGGAGAGAAGACCAAGATGTCGTCAAGGTACACCACAACGCAGGAGTAGAGGAGGTCCCGGAAGATGTCATTGACCAACTCCTGAAAGACTGCTGGAGCATTACAGAGACCAAAGGGCATCACCAAGTACTCGTAGTGGCCGTCCCGGGTGTTGAATGCCGTCTTCCATTCATCTCCTCGACGGATACGAACCAGGTTGTATGCTCCACGAAGATCTAGTTTGGTGAAGACTCTAGCCCCTCTAAGACGATCAAACAATTCTGGAATGAGCGGAAGAGGGTACTTATTCTTCACCGTGATCAAATTTAGGCCTCTGTAGTCAATACAGGGACGGAGAGATCCGTCCTTCTTTTTTACGAAGAAGAAACCTGCTCCCGCTGGGGAGGTAGATTTCCGGATGAATCCTTTTGCTAAGTTCTCCTCGATATATTCGGACATCGACCTGGTCTCAGCAGCGGACAACGGGTAAATACGCCCACGGGGAGGCGTGGTACCGGGTAGCAGGTCGATCGGGCAATCATATGGTCTATGCGGGGGTAATGTCTCTGCTTCCTTTTTATTGAAGACATCAGCAAATGACCAATATGGAATCGGGAGTCCTGGTAGATTAGCAGGAGTAGGAGAAGGACAGACGGGATGAACAGGCACCAGACACGTTTTATGACAGTCCTGTCCCCAGCGAAGAATCTCTCCATTCTGCCAGTCAAGCACAGGTGCATGCTTTTGGAGCCAAGGCAGACCTAGTAAGAAAGCATGAGAGAGTCCAGGTAAAACATGAAACGAGATGCTCTCAGAATGCAACATTCCCACCTGCAGGGTTATGGCTTCGGTGATAAGTCGGATGGGACGAGGTAGGAGACCCCCATCCACAGCAGCAACAGATACTGGTTCAACAAGAGGTTTGGTGGGAATGCGATACTTCTCTACTAGAGCCTGTGACACGAGATTCCCAGCTGCTCCAGAATCAAGTTGGGCCATCTCGAAGTAACGGTTCTTACCGAGAAGAATTGAGACCGAGAGCAGCAGAGATGAAGAGGATTTATTTTTGTCTAGATTGACCTCTCCGAGCGAACCTAGACACAGGCGTTTCCCGACTTCTCCGGACAGGTTCGGATCCAGTGCTCCTTACTGCCGCAGTAGAAGCAACTTTTCTCGGCACGGCGTGAGTCCTGACGGGCTTTGACCATCTTGGTCTGGTCGACCTGCATAGGCTCAGCAGTGTGCACCTGGGGAGAAACGGAAGGGGTTAAATGAGGAAACTTTTTTTCACGGGTGACCTCTTTGGCTCGTTCCTGGAACCGTAGATCAATTCGATTGGCAAGATTTATTAAGTCATCAAGCGAGGTTGGAATGTCCCGACCGGCAAGTTAGTCTTTAATACGGCCGGACAGACCCTCCCAGAAGACCGAAATTAGAGCTTCATTGTCCCAAGCCAGTTCTGAGGCTAGAGTACGGAACCGTATGGCATATTGACCAACGGTGAGACTTCCCTGACGGAGACGCAACAGAGATGATGCAGAGGAGGTCTTCCGTCCAGGTTCGTCGAATACCCTCCGGAAGGCCGAGAGAAAAGCAGGCAGGTCTGACACCAGAGGATCTTCTCTCTCCCAGAGAGGATTAAGCCAGGCCAGAGCCTCTCCGGTGAGATGGGACATGATGAAGGCAATTTTGGCCCGGTCAGAATTAAACTGGTGTGCCAGGAGTTCGAAATGCAGGGTGCACTGGTTAATGAAACCCCGAGCCATAACAGGGTCGCCTCCATACCTAGGAGGAGCTGAAAGTCGGGGACCGGGAATGGAAACCACGGAATTGGGAGTCAGCGGGACTGCCGGATTATGAGTCATGGCTCCAGCGGTGGTTGCTGGTGATGGATTCAGAGTGTCCAAGCGGGAATTGACGTTCCGCAGGTGACCCAGGATAGCCTCCTGTTGAGACCTCTGGCGAGACAGCTCATGACACAGTTCCGGAAGTGAAGGGGTTTGGGTGCCACCGGGTTCCATGGCCCGAGCAAACTGTAACGGGTCTGGTAGGTGGAACCACTGACGGAAACGGGTCTGGTTGGTGGAACCACTAAGCTTTATTATACAAGACAATTTACTTGCAAGAGAGCGGGTGGCATCCGGGAATAGGACAGGGAATCACGGCAATTAGCCAGGCAGTCTCTGGACAGGCAGATTGTCACAGCAAGTGACCAAGGAAGTCTCTGGACAGGCAGGTTGTCACGGCAAGTGACCTGGGCAGTCTCTGGACAGGCAGGTTGTCACGGCAAGTGACCTGGGCAGTCTCTGGACAGGCAGGTTGTCACGGCAAGTGACCAGGGCCGTCTCTGGACAGGCAGGTTGTCACGGCAAGTGACCAGGGCAGTCTCTGGGCAGGCAGGTTTGTCACGGCAAGTGACCAGGGCAGTCTCTGGGCAGGCAGGTTGTCACGGCAAGTGACCAGGGCAGTCTCTGAACAGGCAGGTTGTCACGGCAAGTGACCAGGGCAGTCTCTGGACAGGCAGGTTGTCACGGCAAGTGACCAGGGCAGTCTCTGGACAGGCAGGTTGTCACGGCAAGTGACCAGGGCAGTCTCTGGGCAGGCAGGTTTGTCACGGCAAGTGACCAGGGTAGTCTCTGGGCAGGCAGGTTGTCACGGCAAGTGACCAGGGCAGTCTCAGGCAGGTTTGTCACGGCAAGTGACCAGGGCAGTCTCTGGACAGGCAGGTTTGTCACGGTAAGTGACCAAGGCAGTCTCTAGACAAATAGGCATATACGACCTGAGCTGGTGGAGCCTCCTGGTAGGCTGCAGTCAGATGGCAGATGATCGCTCCCAGGTGAGCAGGCAAGAGTCTCTGGAATAGCCGGGATCTCTGCTGATGATGTCCGAACCTCTAGATAGAGCTGCAGTCGGATGGCAGATGATCGCTCCCAGGTGAGCAGGCAAGAGTCTCTGTAATAGCCGGGGATCTCCGCAGATGATGTCCGAACCTCTGGATAGAGCTGCAGTCGGATGGCAGATGATCGCTCCCAGGTGAGCAGGCAACAGCCGGGGATCTCTGCTGAAGATGTCCGAACCTCTGGATAGAGCTGCAGTCAGATGGCCGACAGGCAAACAGACAGGTAACAGGCAGGCAACTGGAAACAGGAGCTGATGGCTGAAGCAGAGTTAGACTGCACAGAAACAACATTGCTCGGGCACCTCCATTAAGGAGGAAGCCCTTAATATAGGGTGGAGTCCACCAGCATTGGCTGGAGACTGATTTGGAAAATGCGCGCGGCTCCTTTAAGAGCGGGGGAGGGTGCGGGCGCGCACCCTAAGGCCAGCAGCAGGGAAGGAGCGCGCGGGACCAGCAGGGCGGAAGGAGGACGCCGAGGATGCCAGAGGCGCAGAGGAGGCTGGGAGCACTGAGGACGCTGAGCGCAGGTGAGGAGAGCGACGTCCCTGTCTGGCAGCAGGCAGGGACGCGGGCGCTACAGTATAATTCCACATGTGTTAATTCATAGTTTTGATGCCTTCAGTGTGATTCTACAATTTTCATAGCCATGAAAATACAGAAAAATCTTTGAATGAGGTGTGTCCAAACTTTTGGTCTGTACTGTATATATCATCAAAAAGTTAATTCATTTCAGTTCTTCAATACAAAAAGCGAAACTCCTATATTATATAGAGTCATTACAAGCAGATTGATCTATTTCAAGTGTTTATTTCTGTTAATGTTGATGATTATGGCTTACAGCCAATGAAAACCCAAAAGTCATTATCTCAGTAAATTAGAATAATTAGCAAAAAACACCTGCAAAGGTTTCCTAAGCATTTAAAGAGGTCCCTTATTCTGTTCCAGTAGGCTCCACAATCATGGGGAAGATTGTTGACTTGACAGATGTCCAGAAGGCAGTCATTGACGCACTCCACAAGGAGGGTAAGCCACAAAAGGTCATTGCTAAAGAAGCTGGCTGTTCAGAGTGCTGTATCCAAGCATATTCATAGCTTGTTTTTAATTTGAAATTCTTGAAAGATAACCGTTGGCACTCAAAAGTTGAATAAAGTGCAAAAATTATTTTAATTCAAAGCCGACACATAGTAAAACAGATATATAACTCCAACGTTTTGATATGTAAGACTTTTTCAAGAAAATCTGCATATGCAGAACAAAATAAAGTAAGAACCAATGTATACATGGAACACCATATAGTGGCAATAACAATATGAAAAAATAGTAAAGAATTACTTCATTCAATAGAATAGACCAATGATATAATTAACATAGACATACAATTTGTCAAGTATCACATCATCTTTTTCAGGCTTTGTTACAAACTCATTCACATTAAAGAAAGAAAAATGAAAAAAGAAAAGAAAATGCAGCCAGTCAAAAATGTAATATGTCATGCTAATTGAGTAGATTGTAAGAAAGGTCACTGATACATATAGAAGTGACACAGCGAAATGATGTACAGATATTGATATAGCAAAGTAACAGGTAATTGATCGATATTATGGTTGTCCCTACTTCCTTTTAATTATTTCCGAACCTTGGATACTATGTTGAAGCCTGAAAGATACTCATTTGGACTTTGCTACATCAATATCTATACATCATTTCACTGTGTCACTTCTATATGTATCCCTGACCTTTCTCCTCTGTTAAGGGACATTACAGATCTCCTATATCAAGAGAAATATAAATATATTGAGTTTTGATTAATCATACCTGAAAGCCTGCCTCTTGGTCTTACAATCTACGCAATAAGCATGACATTATCATAACATATCATTACATATCTCTTTGACTGGCTGTTTTCTTTTCTTTTTTTTCATTTTTCCTTCTTTGATGTAAATGAGGAAAGCCTGAACAAGATGATGTGATACTTTACAAATTGTATGTCTTTGTTAATTATGTCATTAGTCTATTCTATTGAATGATGTAATTCTTTATTATTTTTTCGCATTGTTATTGCCACTATGTGCTGTACCATGTATACATTGGTTCTTATTTTATTTAGTTCTCTATATGCAGATTTCCTTGAAACGCTGGAGTTATGTCTTTTTTTCCATATGTTGGCTTTGAATTAAAAGAATTTTTGCACTTTATTCAACTTGAAGCATTATATTTGAGCGCCAAAGCTTATCTTTCAAGAATCTGATGTTAATATTTCATTCAGTGCACCCAACGCTATAAAAAGGAGTGCTAAATCCTCCAACCATTTGTACTGTTTTTAATTTCAGCTGGATCCTACCTGTAAATTTGTGGACCTTGGCTCAGTAGAGGTAAGTCTGAAAAGATTGCCTTGTCGTTGGCAGATGGACTCAAAGAATTTGATCAGAATTTGCACAATTTTGTCAAATGTATAGTCTAAGCAGCAGTATTACAATTCAAAATTCATATATTTAATTTTTGCATCTACTTTAGCACCATGAGAGATTGGTATTTGAGTGTGCATGTATATATACTGTATATGTATTATACATGTATGTAATATAATATACAACTGCTGGATCTGAAGTGACTAGGGATGAGCTACAAAACTAGTCACAATGTTACATATGGAAATAAAAGACCTTTTGTCTCTAAGTTCATGCATCCTTTTTAAAAAAAATTGTAGAGAAGCGTGCCAATATGAACAAAGTCTTAAGATGTTGCTCCTTATTAGTCGTATTCTAAATATGTACTTTTTCTACTATATTCTGTGAGAACACTTCAACAAAAGCAAATCTAAAGAGCTGTTATTACAGGTAATGGAAATGCAAAATATTTTACTTTCCAAATGTTTTCATTTTTTTCATATGCAAATGTGTAAGTCTTTTTTATCTTATTTTCCTGTGGGTTATTTGACAGGAAAATGACTTCACAGACTAGTAAAAGGTTACATCTTAATGTTCTGTGTCTTGCCATCTAAATATATGAATGACCACAGAAGAGCAATTTTGTGTCATCTTTTCTATAGAGGCTAATTGCTCTCTCAGTAGTTAGGAAACCAGCAGTTGCATAGAAGCTGATTTTCTACAGTACGTCTGAACGTTCTTTAGTGCTAGTCTTACATAATAGGGAATTAGCTAAAGACCAGTTTGTAAGCATATGCTTGGAAAGATGCATATTTGGAGCAATTTATATTATCCTGCACTATGCCTCTAGAAATAAGATAATCATAAAACAGCCAATGTCTGCTGACAAGAAATCAACCAAAAATAATCTCTACTTTATACATAACTTATATTGCTGCCTTCTACCATTTCCAGCACTGCTCCAATACTCTTCTGCATCATGTGACTACAGATCTGACTAGCCGGCTCTCACAGTGCACCTTTATTTGCTTTCTCAATGTAATTCTACGAGAGCCTTAATATGCATCTCATAGGCTACAGTGAGAAAGTAACTTCTGGTCCACAAAGAAACACTATATGAGCTGGCTAGTCACAACTGCGCTTACATGATGAAGAAGAGGTCTGGGAGCAGTGCTGGAGATTGGAAAATGCAGTGATGGCTAAGTATTTTATTGCACACACTGCACATATTATTGATGTCTAAAGGAGGTTAATAATAAAAAAAAATAAAAATAAACCTGCTTGCGTTTTTTGTTTTTATAATGCTCTGCTTTTCAATATCCTCCCTGAGTTCTTCATAGCTTAAAAACGCAAGCACTGTGACTACCAATCACGAGAACAGTGGTGCTGAATCGCTTCTACATGACATAGAGTGTCCAACCACCGTGACTACCATTCAGGAGAACAGTGGTGCTGAATCGCTTCTTCCTGACATAGAGTGTCCAACCTCCATGACTACCAATCACGAGAACAGTGGTGCTGAATCACTTCTTCCTGACATAGAGTGTCCAACCTCCATGACTACCAATCACGAGAACAGTGGTTCTGAATCGCTTCTTCCTGACATAGAGTGTCCAACCTCCATGACTACCAATCACGAGAACAGTGGTGCTGAATCGCTTCTTCCTGACATAGAGCGTCCAACCACAGTGACTACTGATCACAAGAACAGTGGTGCTGAATTGCTTCTTCCTGACATAGAGTGTCCAACCACCGTGACTACCAATCACGAGAACAGTGGTTCTGAATCGCTTCTTCCTGACATAGAGTGTCCAATCTCCATGACTACCAATCACGAGAACAGTGGTGCTGAATCACTTCTTCCTGACATAGAGTGTCCAACCTCCATGACTACCAATCACGAGAACAGTGGTTCTGAATCGCTTCTTCCTGACATAGAGTGTCCAACCACCGTGACTACCAATCACGAGAACAGTGGTGCTGAATCACTTCTTCCTGACATAGAGTGTCCAACCAACGTGACTACCGATCACGAGAACAGTGGTGCTGAATCACTTCTTCCTGACATAGAGTGTCCAACCACAGTGACTACCGATCACGAGAACAGTGGTACTGAATCGCTTCTTCCTGACATCGAGTGTCCAACCACAGTGACTACCGATCACGAGAACAGTGGTGCTGAATCGCTTCTTCCTGACATAGAGTGTCCAACCTCCATGACTACCAATCACGAGAACAGTGGTTCTGAATCGCTTCTTCCTGACATAGAGTGTCCAACCTCCATGACTACCAATCACGAGAACAGTGGTGCTGAATCGCTTCTTCCTGACATAGAGTGTCCAACCACAGTGACTACTGATCACGAGAACAGTGGTGCTGAATCGCTTCTTCCTGACATAGAGTGTCCAACCACCGTGACTACCAATCACGAGAACAGTGGTTCTGAATCGCTTCTTCCTGACATAGAGTGTCCAACCTCCATGACTACCAATCACGAGAACAGTGGTGCTGAATCACTTCTTCCTGACATAGAGTGTCCAACCTCCATGACTACCAATCACGAGAACAGTGGTTCTGAATCGCTTCTTCCTGACATAGAGTGTCCAACCACCGTGACTACCAATCACGAGAACAGTGGTGCTGAATCACTTCTTCCTGACATAGAGTGTCCAACCAACGTGACTAGCGATCACGAGAACAGTGGTGCTGAATCACTTCTTCCTGACATAGAGTGTCCAACCACAGTGACTACCGATCATGAGAACAGTGGTGCTGAATCGCTTCTTCCTGACATAGAGTGTCCAACAAACGTGACTACCAATCACGAAAACAGTGGTACTGAATCACTTCTTCCTGACATAGTGTCCAACCACCGTGACTACCAATCATGAGAACAGTGGTACTGAATCGCTTCTTCCTGACATAGAGTGTCCAACCACCGTGACTACCAATCACGAGAACAGTGGTGCTGAATCGCTTTTTCCTGACATAGAGTGTCCAACAAACGTGACTACCAATCACGAGAACAGTGGTGCTGAATCGCTTCTTCCTGACATAGAGTGTCCAACTACAGTGACTACCGATCACGAGAACAGTGGTGCTGAATCGCTTCTTCCTGACATAGTGTCCAACCACCGTGACTACCAATCACGAGAACAGTGGTGCTGAATCGCTTCTTCCTGATGTTAAGTGGCACAATTTAAGGTATAGTTTCAAGTTTACCTACAATTCACAGTTTAAAAAAAATGCAAAGTGCATCAATTATTAAATAGATCTCTTGCTTGATGAGTCTGGTGCACTTACTTTGAAAATCAATGCCTGAATTGCTTGAAAATCTTTCAATGTTTTCCATTTTTTATATTAAAATAAGTACTGCAGGAGTCCAGCTCTAACTGCAACATGAGGATATGCTGCACAGGTTATGATATTTCTGATAGATGCAGATCCCACCGCCTATAGGAATGAATGGAGAGAGTTATGCATGTGTGGCCAACTCCATTCCTGGCTGTTAGAGAGGGTAGGGGATTCTCATTCGTCAGACAGATGTGGGAACCACATACATCAATTATGACATATTCTGTAGATCTGCCATAAATGTTTAAGATGTGAATACTCTTATATTAAGACCCTCCTAATCAGATATATGAAAGTTTCCTTACTAAGCTTCAAAGTTAAACCAAAAAGACGTATCTGATGTTTTAGAGGTCCATATAACCTGTGCAGATGCATTCACTTAAAGGGAATCTGCCAGCAGGTTTTTGCCACCTAATCTGAACAGCATGATATAGAAACCATGATTCCAGCGACGTGTCACTTATTGTGCTGCTCTGTGTAGTTTTGATAATCTCCTGCTCATAAATCAATGGATTTTATCACTAGAGGACTAATAAACCTGCTGCCAAGTAGTACTCCATATTCATGAGCTCTGCATAACTCTACCTCTACCACTGATTGGCAGCTTTCTGCAAATGCACAGTGTACAGAAGAATATGGCCATCAGTGGTGTGGTTGGGGTTATGCAGACCTCAGCATTTAGAGAACTGGTAGATCTGCAGCAGATAAATCAGTGATTTTATTAACACGACAGGAAGCAACTCAGTAATGGACACGTCGATGGAATTAGGGTATTGTCCCTACATTAGTTTGATCTCAAGTGGGGTAATAAAAACCTGGTGACAGATTCATTTTAAGAGGACCTAATAATGGAGTCACTGTCTAATGACAAACACCTTTTTTCAAAAATTTTTTATCCCTATTTATTGAATATATAAAGATAAAAAGACCATGCAATGATAACTAAGGCACTAGCTGCACCGAGATAAATACAGAGATTATCACTGAGGGAAGGAAATCACAACCAAAGAAATTAATTTATTACTCAAATTTTGAGAACTGTACGGAATAAAAAGAGCATTAAAGAGCATGATATGAAAGTTCAGAGCCATATGTAATGTATGTAGTACAGTTCATATAGCGTCTTGTGCTTGGGTGCGATGAAAATACATGAGACACAGGTTTGATATAGAAAGTCTTGTATTACTTCATACAAGTTGGCAAAAATAGTCACACAGTTTGCAGACACAGAAGCAGGAGACACAGCAGGCCAGAGTAATCTAAGCTCAGCAATCACTCTCCACAACAGGTTCAGGATCTTCTTCTCTGTTACCGTAAGTCCATGCAAACGTGGGTCTTTCAAAGAGCAGGGTTCAGAGTCCACAAGTGCTTCAGAGTTCCTCAGTAGGAATAGCTGGAGTACAAGGTCCAAGGCTTTAGGAGTCAGGTCACAGGTTCACTGCAGGCTAGATTCTGCAGCACTGATTGCTCAGCTGTGGCTGCTTAAGAAGCAAAAGAAGAGAATCAGGGCGGGAACATGCAAGCTGGAAACTCCATTTTGACTGAGGGCAAGATAGCTGCAGCAAGACAGAAAGTAAAATGGCTGACGAACAAACTGAGTTTCAGGAACATGTACACAGAACCTTACATTACTCCCCCCTTAGGGACAACCTCCGGATGACCTCAGGCCAGGCTTGTGTGGGTACCTCTGATGAAACTGACGGAGCAAGCAAGGAGCATTAACGTTATTGACTGGTTCCCATGAGTTGTACTCCACTGGGTAGCCCTGCCATTTAATCAGATATTGTAACTGATTTCTATACAACCTGGAATCTAAAATCCTTTCCACCACAAATTCTTCCTGACCATCGACTAGCACTGGGTCAGGGCAAGGAGAAGAACGTCCAGGAAACGTATTGGGTGTCGCAGCCTTTAGTAGGGATACATGAAAGACAGGGTGAATTCTCATAGTTCTGGGCAGTTGAAGACGACAAGCAACGGCACTTATAATTTTACTGATTTTATAGGGTCCAATGTACTTATGTCCCAACTTAGACGATGGAATCCTTAACTTAAGATTTCTGGTTGACAGCCAGACCAAGTCTCCTACCTTGAAAGCTGGTGCAGGTTTACGAAATGTATCTGCTGCTTTCTTGTACCTTTCCTGAGCCGATTCCAGATTCTCCTTTAGAAGATCCATATTCTTCTGTAAAGACGTGATTCTTTCAGCCACTGCTGGTAAAGGCGTTTCTATGGGAAATCGTGGTAGAATGTTAGGATGATAACCTAGATTAGAGTAAAAAGGAGACTGCTTAGTGGAGGCACTCTGAGAGTTGTTATACGAGAACTCAGCTAATGGAAGTAGATCCACCCAATCATCCTGTAGGTGGCAGATAAAGCAGCGGAGATACTGCTCCAGGGTTTGATTGGTTCGTTCGGTCTGTCCATTAGTCTGGGGATGAAAAGCAGAAGAAAGGTTTACTTTAATGTCCAATGCTGCACAGAAATTTTGCCAAAACCTAGAAGTGAATTTCACCCCTCGATCCGAAATAACCTCATCCGGTACTCCATGTAAGCGAAACACATCTTTAATCATCAAATCTGATGTCTGTTTTGCAGTGGGTAAGCCGACACAAGGGATAAAATGAGCTGCCTTTGTTAGACGGTCAACCACCACTAGAATGGTGTTCTTCCCTTGAGAGGTTGGTAACTCCACAATGAAGTCCATAGAAATGGATCCCCATGGGCGGGACGGGGTGGGAAGAGGCTGTAACAGACCAGTTGGTGAGGAGCGAGGTGTTTTGCATCTTGCACAGACTTCACATGAAGTGACATAGTTTAAAACATCCTTCCTGCAAGTGGGCCACCAAAAGAACGAGAGAGAAATTCCTGTGTCTTTAGAATTCCTCTATGCCCAGCTATCTTGGAATCGTGAATGAGTTGCAATACTCTCAATCTGACTGTTTCAGGAATATACAGGCGTTGTCCCTGAATCCACACACCATTCTTAAAGACAAGACTTACGTCCCTTGGGGGTTCTGCCAAAAAGGAATCCGCATGGTATGCTTCCTTGATGTCCTTAAGTAGGTCTTGATTATGAATTACTCCTAGGAATCTAGAGTCAGGAAGAATAGTCTTAGGAGGAGTAATTGGACGTGTCTCTGCTGAGTAAATCCTAGAGAGTGCATCAGCCTTTCCATTGCGCGATCCTGGTCTATAAGAAATGATAAAATTAAATTGGTTTAAGAAAAGATTCCAGCGAGCCTGGCGAGGAGTCAGGCACTTAGCCGACCTGATAAACTCAAGGTTACGATGGTCTGTCAGGACGACTATTTGCTGTGCAGCTCCCTGAAGAAGGTGTCTCCATTCTTTGAAGGCGGCAATAATGGCCAACAACTCTCTATTGCCCACATCGTAGTTCCTCTCAGCCGAAGACAACTGCTGGGAAAAGAAGGCACAGGGATGCAAGACATTCTTCTCACCTGTTCTCTGAGAGAGTATAGCTCCAACGGCACAGTCTGAAGCATCCACCTCTATTATGAAGGCAAGCTCGGGGTTGGGATGTACTAGGATAGGTGCAGTGGTAAATTTATCTTTTAGACGGGAAAATGCTTCCTGGGCTTGGGGAGTCCAGGAGAACCTAGACTCTTTCCGGGTAAGTTGGGTGATAGGTGACACTACCTCAGAGAAATTTCTAATGAAACGTCTATAGAAGTTGGCAAACCCGATGAAGCGCTGTACCTCCTTCACATTTCTAGGACTTGGCCAATCCTTGATGGCTTGGGTTTTGCTTCCATCCATACTAATTCCTTGTGTAGACAGTACATACCCCAGAAATTGAATTTCGGTCCTATGGAATTCACACTTTTCAAGTTTGATGTAAAGATGATTTTGTCTTAGACGTTCCAAGACCATTCTCACATGTCCATGATGTTCCTCTGTGGAGTTAGAAAAAATTAGAATATCATCCAAATAAATTACCACGAATGTATCTAGGAGATCCCTGAAGATGTCATTCACCAAGTGTTGGAAAGTGGCTGGGGCGGTACTCAGACCAAAAGGCATAACTAGATATTCAAAGTGTCCATAGCGTGACCTGAATGCAGTCTTCCATTCATCCCCAGGTCTAATACGGACTAAGTTATAGGCCCCACGAAGATCTAGTTTAGAGAAAATTTTGGCATGTCGCACTCTCTCCAATAACTCAGGGATTAAAGGCAATGGATAACGGTTTCTAATAGTAACCTTATTGAGTTCCCTATAGTCTACGCATGGTCTTAGAGATCCATCTTTCTTCTTTACAAAGAAGATGGGTGCACCTGCAGGAGATGAAGAGGGGCGTATGAAGCCCTTGGCTAGATTTTCGTCTATGTAATCCTTTAAAGCCTTTAGCTCGGGCCCCGCCAGGGGGTAGATCTTACCAAAAGGTATCTCTGCTCCAGGCAATAATTCAATTGGACAATCATATGGACGGTGAGGAGGAAGCTGGTCAGCGTTCTTCTTGTCACATAAATCCACATAGTCCTGGTATACAGCTGGTAGTTCAGGGACTGACATGGTTCCTTAGGAACAGAGCAAGCTGAAACTTTTGGACTCATCTGTTTCTCTGGAAAGTGTAATTCCTTGGTCTCCCAGTTAATGGTAGGATTCTGAGCCTGCAGCCATGGTAGCCCTAGAATAATGGGAAAGTGGGGAGAAGAGATAAGCATAAAGGACAGTTTCTCTTGATGATCTTTACCCATAAGAACCCTCAAAGGCTCTGTTTCCTGATCCACTGGTCCAGAGGTCAGCAGGGAGCCATCCACAGTTTCCATCTGTACTGGAGTAGCCTTCTTCACTGAACGTATCCCCTGTTTCAGAGCAAAGGAGACATCCATAAAATTTCCACTTGCCCCTGAGTCGATCATAGCAGAGCTAGACACCCAAGCTGAGTCAACCCAGAGTTTGATGGAAAGAAAGCAATGAGAATTGTTTTTCTTACAACTCAGCTGGGACACCGCTGAGGAAACTTGAAAAATGGCAGCGTTTACACAGTCAACGTCCTCAGAGGTAACGGAGTTTAAGTCCGAGAAATCAAGATCTGTTGCTGCAGATCTCTCTGGAGCCTGAGGCTCGGACCTGACAGATCCCCTCTCGCAACACTCACAATGAATGAGTGCTGCAGTAGTCTTACGAGAACGGCTGGGGCAGTTTATAATGAAGTGCCCTGACTTACCACAATAGAAACATAGATTCTCCTTAAAACGATGTTCCTTGCGTGCATCACTAACCCGTCGTTGTAAAGAGTCTACCTGCATGGGTTCAGGTTCAGGTTCCCGTGTAATCCTACTCAAAGGTTCCTTAGCTGGAGAGGAAGGTAGGAAAAGGTTAGTGCGATTGCTTTCGAACCATCTCTCTTGCCTGCGTTCAGTCAGACGAGTATCAATACGGATGCAGTAGTTAATAAAGTCACCTAACGCAGTGGGAGGGTCGGCACGAGCAAGTTCATCCTTAATCAGTGGAGATAACCCCTTTCGAAAAATAGATTTTTTGGCGGAACTGTCCCAGGTGGTATCAAGGGCCCATCTCCTGAAATCCAAGGCATATTCGGCTACCGAGTGCTTACCTTGGCGCAAAGCTAACATGGCTGCTTCAGCTGTTGCACCTCGATTGGGGTCATCAAACACCTGCCCCATGGCTGAAATAAAAGCATCAAGGTGATTCAAACAATCATCCTCAGTCTCAATCAGAGGGTTTGCCCACATCAAAGCCTTGTTGGTAAGCAACATAATTATAGTAAGCACCTTAGATTGTTCAGTGGGAAATTGTGAAGCATGTGCAGAAAAAAAAAGATTGCATTGATTAATAAATCCCCTGAATTTCTCACGTTCACCGCCAAAACGAAAAGGGGGCAACTTGGGAATCCCAGAACTCGGGGCTACGGCAGGAGCCTGGACTCGCTCTTCTAGAACCTCAATCCTGGCTCGCAAATCCTGGGCAGTCTGTCCAAACACTTGCAAATTGTGATTAGTGAGGTCCTGTAGGCTTGAAAAACGGGTCTTTATATTCTGCAAATCTGCAAGGATATTATCAGTCACTCCGCAAAGTTCCTTTATGCGGGCCTCCATTTTCCAGATCTTTTAAGACAGGAGTACTGGAAGAAGAGGAGAGGAGAAAAAAAAAACAATAGTGTTTACCTGTGGTAACACTGCAGAGAGAAAAAAAATTAAGGGAACTGCTCACCTGGAATGGTTGTGAGAAGTCACAACCACTATCATCACAGAAAGTTCACCCGGACATCTGATATCCACAGTTACAGCAGACAAAAAAGAGAAAAGAAAAAAAAAAAACAATAGTGTTTACCTGTGGTAACACTGCAGAAAAAAAAACACTTAAGGGAATTGCTCACCTGGAATGGTTGTGAGAAGTCACAACCACTGTCATCACAGAAAGTACAACCGGACATCCGATATCCACAGTTACAGCAGACACAGCCTTTCCAGACCCAGCAGACACTAACGTTTTGGCTTCAGAATCTTGTAATGTATGTAGTACAGTTCATATAGCGTCTTGTGCTTGGGTGCGATGAAAATACATGAGACACAGGTTTGATATAGAAAGTCTTGTATTACTTCATACAAGTTGGCAAAAATAGTCACACAGTTTGCAGACACAGAAGCAGGAGACACAGCAGGCCAGAGTAATCTAAGCTCAGCAATCACTCTCCACAACAGGTTCAGGATCTTCTTCTCTGTTACCGTAAGTCCATGCAAACGTGGGTCTTTCAAAGAGCAGGGTTCAGAGTCCACAAGTGCTTCAGAGTTCCTCAGTAGGAATAGCTGGAGTACAAGGTCCAAGGCTTTAGGAGTCAGGTCACAGGTTCACTGCAGGCTAGATTCTGAAGCACTGATTGCTCAGCTGTGGCTGCTTAAGAAGCAAAAGGAGAGAATCAGGGCGGGAACATGCAAGCTGGAAACTCCATTTTGACTGAGGGCAAGATAGCTGCAGCAAGACAGAAAGTAAAATGGCTGACGAACAAACTGAGTTTCAGGAACATGTACACAGAACCTTACACCATAGTTGTTTAAGCTGAGAGTAGCAAACCAGACAAAATTATTTAATGAAATTGCAGAGAAGAAAAAAGAATAAAAAAAAAGCAGAAGAAGAAACAAGAAAGGAAAATAGGAGGATTAGGGGTGGAGGAGGGAGGGTGTCCCCAGATAGGACCCAAACGCAGATCAGTTCTCCAACAAACACCTTTTTGAAAGTATAGCTAGGGCATGACGACACAAAACCAACAGTAAAATTGCAGCAACACAAAACGTAATCTATAATTACAATGATTCACAACGGGGAAAAAAATTTGGTAAGGGACCTTGCAATCACTGTAAAAATCTATCACACCTCTATATATTTATTCTGTTTAATTTTTTTTCCCCAAAAGGAAAAGTAGTGGCTGGATAACTGCCATCTATAAATTGTATGTTTCCCCATGATCATCTTTCAAAATGTAACCCTACATCAATGATTTCCAGAGGTAAAGAGAATGGGCACAGCACATTGAGCTAAGATGAACAGTTGAACTGTTCATATACAAAATGGGTGCACGTGGGTGGATCAGTACAAGGAGCAATGCAAAGCAACGTGATAGTTCGTATAAATGTTCTCGCACACGGACAGATGGGCTACCTGTAAAAATAAAAATTGCAGCACTTTTGTTGTATTCCAGATCAGACTTGCCTATTTTAAGTCAATGGGTGTGTAAAAAACGGATCACATAGGGTTTCCATTTGTTTATCATGCATTTTTTCATGGATCCATTACAATTAAGATAGGTAACTGTATTTTACCTTTATTAAATCATTCTTGTAAAAAACATATACCATACACATGTACAAAATGGACGTACGGATGGGACATGGAAGTAAAAACAGACATATGGATTCAATATGGATAAAAAAACGAACCTACACAATAAGGATGTAAAAACGCCAGGTTTTTTTCCCCAAGATGTAAAATGGACGATTTTGTATGTATTCTTACATACCCAACTTATTAGGAAACCTGAAAATGTTTATGGTAGAATGTAAGAGAACAGATGGCAGACATCAGTAAGTAAAGCCTTTTTTATGTCACGACGACACAATACATAGAGCGAGCAACCATTGAAATTTTCAGTATGCAAAACAGACAATGTGGAATTGTACGTGATATAAAAAGCAGAAGACAATGGAGCGGACTTGCTGGTCCTGTCTCATACTAAACTGCTGTGCTCAGGAATGCTGCACGATTCTGCATTCTGTCTACATGAAGCTGAACGGTTCGTCACTGCTGAGGGATTTGTGTCTGGGTGGAGAACCCACAGCACAATGATCGTTACTTCCCTACAACCAGCTTTTCTGCTTTTTTATTCTCGTGTTCCTCCTCCCTTTTTATCTCTCTACTTAATGCTTCTAAAGAAAGTTCCAGAACTTGGTCTTTGTTGTAGCAGATGAGCTGCGTTGCGCATTAGTCATCCTCTGTCTGCCCGTAATAACTAGTCAATTATAACCAAAAGTATCTATGTATTTACTTAAACCAGGCAGTATTCGTCAGCAAAGCAAGGTCAGCTTACAGTCAATTACCTAAAGATCATAATAATATTAAACAGATTACAATACTGAAATATTACATAGTGTGTTTATGTATGAGGTTGCCAAAAATGCCAGTAACACTTTGGCAGGCTAAAGCATCAGCTAAGCACCCAGTCAATCCAAATATTAAGTCTATGTGGCCTTATTTTCCGTAAGTTTTTCTACCTTGCAGATGTGTAAAGTTTAAATTCCGCAGTAATCTTACAATTTCGAAATTACCTATATAAGTAAGGATGACTATGAAAGGAATTGCACCCCTGTGGGGGAATCAGGTGAGTGGTACATGTTTGTAAGTTATGATTTGCATCCTACATCTGAAAATACAGTACTACGTAGCATGTGCCAATCTGAATTGTTTAATAGATGATGGAGGGTAGACTTGTGATCGCACTACTGAAGAGTAGCTGCATGCTCTGGGGCAGGTTCAAGTAGATTTTATTAACGCATTTCAGGTTCGGACAGAACATTTTTTCAAAACAAACTACAGAAGTAGTTTTTGTAGTTCTTGAAAAAGGGTTTTGTTCGAACCTGAAACACGTTAATAAAAGTTACTTGAACCTGCCCCAGAGCATGCAGCTACTCTTCATATACAGCAGCACAGTCAGTATCCAACATCTACCCACCACCATGATCTATTAATTTGAATGCAGAAGAAGATCATCTACCTGCTGACATGACTGCAGCAGCTGATTTTTATTACAGACATTCATCGGAATTGTGACAATCACATCTCCATCAGGTGAGCATTTCCTCACCCCTCGCTCCTACTATACTAAACTGGGTTACCTTATGCGCACTTGTCTGTTTTCTCTTTTAATCTGAATCATTTAACATAATAAGTGATGAATGACGGTACTGCTGCACACATCTGGTGGAAAACCACTCCAACATGTGAATTTTACCGCAAATTAGCTTTTAAATAAATTTTTAGTGGCTACGTGGTTTTGCAGGGAATCAGCAGTTTTACCAGCAAAAACTGCTGTAAAACCACATATCTGCGCAGTTTTAAGCTATACCCTAAAACTGTGAAAACCTGCCTCATCAGCTTATGACTTACTACAGAAATTTTAGCCGCACTTTTATATGGGATCTATACTATTGTGTAATGAAGACCTGAAAATTCATGATTTGATTAGACAAATGTTCAAAGTTCTGCTTATTACTAAGTACCCTTGTCAAACATTTTATAAAATGCACAAAAACTTCATGTGGGAAGATTCATGCAGTTTGGGTACAAAAGAAAGAAACATAATTATCAGTCTTTCCTTCAAACTTTTTCTTTTTTCTTAGGGTATGTGCACACAAGGTCTTTTCAAATTTGGGCGAACCAGCAGTTTTTTTTATGTGGAACCCGCTTCAGGAAGGATGCCAGGTGTCTTCTGTTTGTCTCTTATTGGGCTTCCTATAGACTTCTTTATTTAGTCTGCGGCATCTTCCCAGTGAAAGACTGTAGAAGAACAATTGGTCACTTTTTTTGCTTTGTATCTGTTGAAGACTGAAGCGGCTCTAAGACAATCAAAAGACTGAACATGTGAACAGCAAATCTTCTTGATGTAGAACTGCATGTGTTAAATCTTCTGAGCGTTTTTATTTTTAGGCATTTGGACCCACCTGAAAAAGACATTGTGTGCAAATTCTGATAATGCCCCACTCCTGGTTTTGTCTAAAATCTGCATTGAAAAGCGCATGTGTGAATCCAGCACAGAAATCACACAGTTATTGATATTTTTGGTGAAGTTTTTGTTGCAAATTATGTAAATGAAAGTAACAAATCCTGAAAACACTGACAGCCAAACAAATTCCCCACAATGTAATGTGCATTGAGAACTTTGCTACTATTAAGCATTTGGCACCAGAATGTTTTTGTCTGCTTTTTTTTTCTTTTTTTTTTAATACAAAAACACTGTGTAATCTCGGTCTTATTCAGAACCAGAAGTCATATATGTTCTATCTATGTTTTTCATGCATGGACAAAAACCCATCATACACCATGCGATTTTTCACATACATGGGTTGTTTTTTTTGTTGTTGTTTTTTTTGTGCAGGACCGCTGGTTTACAAATAAAAGCGGACACAGCCAATTTTTATCAAAATTGTCAAAATTGTCAATACATTATAAACCAATGGGTCTGTTAAAATGTCAAAGAGCACATGCTTGTATACAAAAAAATCTGAAGGTTTCACTGTCTAAGGCCTCATTCAGACGTCCGATTTTTGCGTACGAATGTTAGCAATCGTATTGTGATAGTGTGTGGGGCCATTCACATGTCAGATTTTTTTCCTTGGACCAAGTGATCAGCGAAAAATATCAGAGACATGTCTGATTTTGATCCGAGTGTTGGATCCAGGGAAAAGAAAAAATTGGACCGCATTATGACGATATCAGAGTGTGATCTGATTTTCACAGACTCTCACAATGGAAAAGGTGGAGAATTTTTTTTTCTCCAGGTATGAAAAAAAAATTACGACACTCGGACCACACTATGATCAAACTCTGATCATATTAATCGGTCCGTTTTTCTTACATGTGAAAAAAAATGATGTCTGAAGGAGGCCTTGTAAGTAGGAGAAACATTTTGTTTTTGTGCAGACGAGAAATAATAAATGACACATGAATGGCACAAATTGACGCACGGACCCAAAATAGGTAGAAGTCAGGCCAACACACTGATGAATGGGCCATTTTCTTCTTGTAAGCAAAAAAATAAATATAACAATATCATTAAAAATGTTTTACACCATGAGTCACAAGAAAAGAAATGACCCCTTAAACTACATTAATGTTTCTGTGGTAGCTAGAAACTGAGCCAAATTCACAGACATTAGGCTGCTGACAGTATCACTCTTCACTTACCCTTATAATCAAAGAAATATACATTCCTTTTTATTACAGCTACGGTCAAAGGAGTAAAGTGATGCATGGTTATCCAAGATTAACCCTAGATGCAAAGTCAGAATCAAAATACTTCTGAACAACTACTTAAAGTTAGATGCTAAGGCTTGAACTCGTATACAAATTTGCAGTTATTAGCTAATTATTTCTTCATTTCTGCTAAATAGAGAAGTGTAACCTCCATGCTGGCTCTTTCATTTGTAACACAAAGGCTGGTACATAAAAACAAAGCTCCACAAATGATTGGATCACAAAGAATGTGCTTAGAGTGGGGTTTTGTAAGTCCCCTGCCTTTGTTTAATAACGTCCATTGAACATTTAGATGCAACATGCTATGCATACACAAAAAAAAGAAACGCACTGAAATGTACCCACTGTACCAAAGCCATTTAAACTGTACAATGTGGTGAACACATGTAATATACTTCAGAAATATAACCTGTTGCATAAACATTTTAATAACATTTTTTTTGTAAACATAGGCTGTGAGACATGATATCTCCCCAAAAGATTCAGAACATGCTTCCATAAAGACAGCCACAACACGTCCAGTAGCAGTGTCAGCATAAAGTGCCACGCAAACAGTGACGCACCTGGAGACCTATGAGCCCAAGACAAAATTTGGACCTAGCCTCACTCCCCCTTCTCCATTGACATGTTGTTTTGATGTATGGGCTTTGTGTGTTAATAGAGTTTATGTACGCACCGTAAAAAATATAATTATATATAAATCTCACAGAAAACATTGCAATAAAGTAATTTTTAAAGTAAACATCTAAATAATAGTTATAGTTACCAAATAACAAGTATCACCATAGCTACTGAACACAACCCACTTTACCAAGACGATGAACCAAAAATACCATATACAAGGGACTAATGCCACCTACCATTTCTACACAATGCCAACACAGTGACCAAATAATACCACCAATATTGATCATTAATAAAACACTGTACTTTTTGTACTACTCTCAGGATCTTCCATGAACGAACTGCCTCTGTTACAGCCAATATTAGCACCCGTGACCCGCGTACATATCAGCTCTGTAAATAGTATAAGTGTATAAGGTACTGGTTATATCCAGTGACGTCTCAAACTTAAGTAATTCATTTTCTATTCTTCTTCCGGCACCTAACACTATGATTTCTCTAGCCAAGATTACTCTCTGCAGAATGTAACACACAGACATCGGCTCTAGGGCACCCTCCCAGCTTTTTCCCCTTTCTATAGTAAGAGTACCTCCATTTTGTTCTCCTGACAGTAACACTATTTTCCCACACTGACCCCCGTGCAGCAGGTGCAACGTCACTCTACTATTTGTGGCCCTCCAACCATTAATAATTTCCCCATTTGTAGTCCCCACACATTAATAATTTCCCTTTATGTGGCCTACATACAGTACACTACCAATTAAATGCTGTGTGGCCCCTTCTCATGTGTTCCCACTCATGTGACACTGTGCTCTCATTGCATTGCCTGGAACTTGTCACCAATGTCTTCTGCAGCCTCAGTCCTGTGGATTGTATAGATAATGCAGAGTTTTCACCTAGGCTAGTTTCACACCAGCGTCTGACCGACCTGCGTCGGTCAGCGCACAGCCGCCGCTAAGCTCCGCCCCCAGCGGTGTTCCCCCTAACTGGTAGTTGCTAGCAGACAAACATTTTTGATTTATGCTAATTTTTGGGTTGTTTACAATAACATATTGGTTGCAGTTGTGGAGTGTGCAACCAAGCACAAACAGAAGGGGGCCACTGTTGGCCAGCACTATTTTAACTGGATAAGCATCCTTGGAAGCATATCTTAGGCTAGTTTCACACCAGCGTTTGACCGACCTGCGTCAGTCAGCGCATGGCCGCAGCTAAGCTCCGCCCCAGCCGCGCCTCCTCCCGATCGCTCCGCCTATGGGCGCATGACGCTGCATGCGACCTGCGCACCCTATCTTTAGCATTGGGTTTGCAGGCTGTACGCAGGTAGGCATTTGCCGGCGCATCCGTCCTTTTGACAGTGCGCCGAGCGCACCAAAATGCAACACGGTGCGTTGGCGCAGGTCGGCGCACCGTTAAAAGGATGCATGCACCGGCAAACGCATACCTGCGCACAACCTGCGTATGGCCTACGAACCCAATGCTAAAGATAGGGTGCGCAGGTCGCATGCAGAGTCATGCGCCCGTAGGCGGAGCAATCGGGAGGAGGCCGGCCGGGGCAGAGCTTAGCTGCGGCCGTGCGTGACCAACCCAGGTCGGTCCAGAGCGGTGTGAAAATAGCCTAAGTATGCTTCCCAGGATGCTTATCCAGTTAAAATAGTGCTGGCCAACAGTGCCCCCTTCTGTTTGTGCTTGGTTTGCACACTCCGCAACTGCAACCAATATGTTATTATAAACAACCCAAAAATTAGCATAAATCAAAAATGTTTGTCTGCTAGCAACTACCAGTTAGGGGGGAAAACCACAGCACATTTTTTACTGGTCTTCTTAAAGTCAACAGGGTAATACAAATATGTAGTAGGCTACCCTTAATGGGAGTACCAGTAGCCTTTGCAAGAGACTTGCATGATCTACTTAGACTTTAGCCCCTTAGTGACGGAGCTAATTTTGACCTTCATGCTGGGACAAATTTTTAAATCTGATCAGGGGCAGATCCCAGTGATTCTGAGAAGTTTTTTCATTACATATTGTATCTATGTTAGTGGTAAATTTTTTGGTCGATATGATTTGCATATTTTTATGAAAATATCAAAAATTCTGACAATTTTTTAAAATTTTGCAATTTTCAAACTTTTTATTTCCCCTTAATCAGATGTTATACACCCAAAATGATTAATAAATAACATTTCCCACATGTCTCTTTACATCTGCATCATTTTGAAACATATTTTTTTTTTGTTTAAAAGGTTAGAAGGGTTCAAAGCTGATCAGCAATTTCTCTTTTTCAAAAAATTTACAAAACCCTTTTTTTGGGGGCCACATCA
>JARQOD010000005.1:218001434-218072163 GCA_033576555.1 Oophaga sylvatica | reverse complement strand
CAATCACTCTCCACAACAGGTTCAGGATCTTCTTCTCTGTTACCGTAAGTCCATGCAAACGTGGGTCTTTCAAAGAGCAGGGTTCAGAGTCCACAAGTGCTTCAGAGTTCCTCAGTAGGAATAGCTGGAGTACAAGGTCCAAGGCTTTAGGAGTCAGGTCACAGGTTCACTGCAGGCTAGATTCTGAAGCACTGATTGCTCAGCTGTGGCTGCTTAAGAAGCAAAAGGAGAGAATCAGGGGGAACATGCAAGCTGGAAACTCCATTTTGACTGAGGGCAAGATAGCTGCAGCAAGACAGAAAGTAAAATGGCTGACGAACAAACTGAGTTTCAGGAACATGTACACAGAACCTTACACTTCCATCTGTGTACAGCACGAATCACTGCGAGAAGTCAGCGTAGGCTAAGATTGGGGCATCTGTCAGTGCCATCTTCAATGCCTGAATGCTCTCAGTTCTCTCAGGTAAGTAGGCGTGGGCCACTTCTGTAAACTCCAGCACTAGACATTGTGTGTCCCAGGTATTCAACTTCCCGCTTGAATAGGTGACACTTCCGGGGCTTAATTTTTAACCCATGTCTTTGAAGATGTTCCCACACTTGCTCCAGCCGGTTAAAATGCTTTTGAAACGTAGTGGAATAAATTATGTCATCAAAATATACAGTATCAAAGTGGCTTCGAAGTTCAGATCCCCTAAGCATCTTTCCATCAAACACTGAAAGGTTCCTGGTGCATTCATCAGTCTAAATGGCATCTGGTTGAACTCGAACTGGCCCATAGCGAGGACAAAGGCTGTCTTCGGGCAGACCTTCTCAGCCATACCTGTGTGGCTTGTGTGTGAATGTTGTATCCTGCCAACTATGCCAAATGCAATGCAGGTGTCTGGATACCACGAACAGAGATCACAAGACGAGAAACAATCAGGGATTGATATAATTCTATTTATATACAGCAGTAACTTTAAACAATTAGTGTTAGTAACTATGCAAATTAACAAAAGAAAGAATAACAAGTTTAGAATAACTAAGAAAGTCTTTCACTATATAACAATAATGTTCATCTCACAAAAGGTGGTACGCCCAGCCATGGGAGTCTGTTGTGAATAGGCTGGAAATGAGTTCTGAGCAGAAGCTCCCTCTGGTGGTTACAAACGGTACTGGACTGTCCAGTGAAGATTGTGAGGACTGGGAATCAGGTGTTACTGACTGGTCTTATATAAGGGAGTCACCTTCCCATCAGGGTTGCCGGTGATCAATTGTTCTGGTCTCAATCCTTGATTCCTGTTTCCTTGGTAGCCTGCTGTGTCGTGTCTGAATCTCCTGCTAACAGATAAGACATTTTCTTCTTTTTATTTTTGTGCTTGATTTTTGCATTTTGTCCTGCACTTCTGTGGGGGCCTTCAGGGTCCCCTCTGGGGCTTTTGCCCTCTCAGTTCAGTTCAGCCACTGATTTTTGTACATTTGCTTTTTCCAGTTTTTTCAGTGGCCACTGTTTTGTTTTTGGTTACACCAGAGAACTAATTTAGGTGGTAGAGGTCGTGTGATCTCAGGTGTTTTTGAAATTAGTAGAGTTGGTGCTTTTCAGGGTTTTTTGAGATTGCAGTAAGTGCCCTTCCTATCCTTTTCTATTTAGTAAGTTTGGGCCCCAACGTTTGCTCATACTATTTTCTGTCTGTGTCAGTATTTCTTCTTGTCTAACCGCCATTACATGTTTGGGGGCTTTCTATGTTCTTTGGGGATCTGCTCCGGGGCAGATAGCTTTCCTCTTTCTATCTTTAGGTGTAGTTAGTTTCTCAGGCTGTGACGAGGCGTCTAGGACCAACGTAGGAACGCTCCACGGCTGCCTCTAGTTGTGGTGGTTAGTCAGGGTACTGCAATCTCATAGTTTCCAACTACTCTGGTGTATTTCCTTTTTTGCCTGCTCTCCTCAGCTACCAAATCATAACAGTATCACCGGCTTAAACTAAAAATTATATGGTACTCACAGAAAGGAAAAATATTGTGGAAAGAAAAAAGTTGTCAGAGTTGTCAGAGATTTTTTTTTTTCTGTTTGTTGCATTTTTTTTTTCCCTCTGAATCTCTGGGTGCTGAGGAGGATTTTTTTTTTCTCTCTCAATGGAGTTTGCACAGTTGTCTGGCCGTGTGGATCAGCTTGCCACTGAGGTTCGGAGTATTGCTACCTATCTTGCTAGGTTGCCTGTTGGGAACCTAGGATTCCCATGCCAGATTTGTTTTTAGGGGATCGAGCTAAGTTTCTGAATTTCAAAAATAACTGTAAATTGTTTTTTGCCTTAAAATCTAAGTCCTCAGGGAACGCAGCGCAGCAGGTTCAAATTGTCATCTCTCTCCTGCGCGGCGACCCTCAGGATTGGGCTTTTTCCCTGACACCTGGGGATCCTGTTTTAAGTGATGTTGATGCGTTTTTTCAGGCTTTGGGGTTATTGTACGATGAGCCTAATGTCACTGATCAAGCTGAAAAAACTTTGTTGGCATTAAGTCAGGGGCTTGAGGACGCTGAGTTATACTGTCAGAGATTCCGTAGGTGGGCAGTCCTGACCAAATGGAATGACGACGCTTTGGCAGCTCTTTTTCGGAAGGGACTGTCAGATAATGTAAAGGATGTTATGGTGGGATTCCCTGTTCCCTCTGGTCTCAATGATTCTATGTCATTAGCGATTCAAATTGACAGACGTTTGCGTGAGCGGAAAGGTATGCGTGGAATAATGTTGCCTTGTGAACCTGCTTCTGAATCCATGCAGTGTGATAGAGTGGTTTCCTGGGCACAGTGTCATGAATTTCGAAAGCGCAATGGGTTATGTTTCTACTATGGTGATGCCTCTCATGCTATTTCAGTCTGCCCTAAGCGGGAAGACGTTTTGCACGCTCAGTTGTCTTGGGTAGTGTTCAGACTAAGTTTTTATTAACTGTTACCCTGATATGCTCTCTGTCCTCATTTTCTGCTCAGGCTTTTGTTGATTCTGGAGCAGCTATTAACCTGATGGATTTTGATTTTGCTAAACGTTGTGGGTTTCCCTTGATACCCCTATGGAAGTCTATTCCCCTACTGGGGAATCCCCTTTGGCTGAGAATAAACCTCAGTTCTCTACTCAGGTGATAATGAGGTTAGAACCTGATCATCAGGAGAGTTGCAAATTTTTGGTTCTGTATAATCTGCATGACATTATCGTACTGGGTTTCCCTTGGTTACAGTCTCATAATCCTGTTTTGGATTGGAAATCTGTGTCTGTTACCAGTTGGGGCTGCCAATGTGTTAATATCAACACTCCTGTTTTTTCTGCCTCCCCCCAGGCTCAGGATGTTCCTGACTTTTTGATTGATTTTTCTGATGTGTTTAGCGAAAGTAAATCTGCATCCTTACCTCCCCATAGGAGCTATGACTGCGCTATTGAATTAGTGCCTGGTAGTAAATTCCCTAAAGGTCGCCTTTTTAACTTGTCTGTACCTGAACATGACGCTATGCGGTCTTATATCAAGGAGTCATTGGAGAAAGGTCATATCAGACCATCCTCTTCACCCTTAGGTGCCGGTTTTTTCTTTGTGGCCAAAAAGGATGGTTCATTAAGGCCGTGTATTGATTATCGTCTCTTGAACAATATTACTGTGAAATATCAATATCCTTTACTGTTATGTTTCGGTAGCTGAGGAGTGCAGGTAAAAAAGGCAATACACCAGAGCAGTTGGAATCTATGAGATTGCAGTACCCTGACTAACCACCGCAACTAGAGGCAGCCGTGGAGCGTTCCTACGTTGGTCCTAGACGCCTCGTCACAGCCTGAGAAACTAACTACACCTAAAGATAGAAATAGGAAAGCTATCTGCCCCGGAGCAGAACCCCAAAGATAATAGAAAGCCCCCAAACATGTAATGGCGGTTAGACAAGAGGAAATACTGACACAGAAAGAAAATAGTATGAGCAAACGCTGGGGCCCAAACTATCTAAATAGAAAAGGACAGGAAGGGTACTTACTGCAATCCCAGAAAACCCTGAAAAACACCAACTCTACTAATTTCAAAATCACCTGAGATCACACGACCTCTACCACCTAAATTAGTTCTCTGGTGTAAGAAAATCAAAACAGCAGCCACTGAAAAAACTGGAAAAAGCAAAAGAACAAAACTCAGTGGCTGAACTAAACTGAGAGGGCAGAAGCCCCCGGAGGGGACCCTGAAGGCCCCCAAAGAAGTGCAGGACAAAATGCAAAAATATAGCAAAAACACAAAATAAGAAATTGTCTTATCTGATAGCAGGAGATGCAGACACGACACAGCAGGCTACAAGGAAAACTGGAAAGAAGGATTCAGACCAGAACAATTGATCACCGGCAACCCTGATGGGAAAATGACTCCCTTATATAAGACCAATCAGTAACACCTGATTCCCAGTCCTCACAATCCTCACTAGTACCGCTTGTAACCACCAGAGGGAGCCTCTGCTCAGAACTCATCTCAAACCCATTCACAACACTTTACCCTTGATCTCTGATCTGTTTTCCAGGGTGAAAAATGCTACTTGGTTTACCAAGCTTGACCTCAGGGGGGCATATAACCTTATTCGCATTAAGCACGGGGATGAATGGAAGACGGCTTTTTAATTCCCCTGAAGGGCATTTTGAGTACCTTGTGATGCCCTTTGGGCTCACTAATGCTCCTTCTGTCTTCCAGTCCTTCATGAATGACATTTTCAGGGATTTTGTGGATAAATTTCTGATTGTTTATTTGGATGATATCTGTCACGCTGTCTAATGATATGTATACAATGTCAGTAAACTATTAATACAGGAACAACACTCTATACAACAACTAGTATAGCAACATCAGCATGTAAGTATAGAATAGATTTACCTGACACGATATCTGCTGAACTCAGGGTTAATCTTGAGGACTTGATGAGCTGAAACAGGAAAGAGGTGGACCGGGATCTAACCTGACCCTAAACTGGGGTCCTAACTAATCCCTCACCTTGGAGGTACTGATAATGGTTCAGAGGTCCAAGTCTCCAACCTAACCCTGTCTCCTATCAGACCCTGAACCCTGTAATCAGTCCTAAGAAGGATCCTGACTACCACCAAAGGGATATGGGCTGATCTTAGCTAAATACACAGATTAGACATATAAGACAGACAGGATAACACTCGCTTGCATACACACTCAAACACCAAAGGAAAATAAATGGTCTGGGAAATAAACTCCAACCAAGTTGAGCTTAGAACAACTAAGGAGCTCACAACTAAAGTCTATACAGATTCATTCCTATCTGTGGTCTGCATGAAGGTTTCACTGGCAACTCCCCAAGCAGACAACCAGGAATTTAAAGGAAACCAATCAACAAATAATCAATTGCAGCCGGGAGAAACTGCACCCAGTCCCAGAACCGAGCACAGACAGAATTAACTCCCTAGCTGCCAAACACAAAGAAACAGCAGCTCAGCTGTGAGAAGTCAAAATGTGCAACCGCGACGATCTTCGTGGCAATGCACACATGACAGTACCCCCCCTTCTACGAGGGGCCTCCGGACCCTCAGGGCCAGGCCTGCCCGGGTGAGTTCTGTGGAAGGTCCGAACCAAACGATCTGCGTTAACATCAGACGCAGGGACCCACGTCCTCTCCTCTGGACCATACCCCTTCCAATGCACCAAGTACTGAAGGGACCGGCGATTCAGACGTGAGTCAATGATCTTTGATACTTGAAATTCCAAGTTACCATTGACCAACACAGGAGGAGGAGGTAGAGGTGACGGTATGACTGGTGCCACATACCTTTTAAGTAATGACTTGTGGAACACATTATGAATTTTAAACATAGGAGGGAGGTCCAGACGAAATGCCACAGGATTAATTATGGAACTGATCCTGTACGGCCCGATGAATCTGGGACCCAGTTTCCAGGAGGGCACTTTAAGTTTTATATTCCTGGTAGACAACCATACCAGATCGTTCACATTCAGATCTGGACCAGAAACTCTCCTCCTATCAGCCATACGTTTGTAACGGTTCCCCATCGCACTCAGATTATTCAATACACCTCTCCACACAGAAGCAAGTGACGACGAGAAACGCTCCTCCTCAGGAACCCCAGAAGGGCCCCCCCCATTGAAAGTACAAAACTGGGGATGAAAACCATATGCCCCAAAAAACGGGGACTTACCAGTGGACTCGCTCCGCCTGTTGTTAAGAGCGAACTCTGCCAGAGGCAAGAAAGAAGACCAGTCCTCTTGGTTCTCTGAGACAAAACACCGGAGATATGTCTCTAAGCTCTGATTCAGACGCTCTGTCTGACCATTGGTCTGCGGATGAAAAGCCGATGAAAATGACAATTGCATCCCCCGACGTAAACAAAATGCCCTCCAAAATTTGGACACAAACTGAGAACCCCTATCTGACACCACATCAGAAGGCAACCCATGAAGTCTAACGATCTCCCTAATGAACACCTGCGCCAGAGTTTTAGCATTAGGGAGTGCAGGAAGAGCAACGAAATGTGCCATCTTACTGAACCTGTCAACAACCACCAGTATGACAGTATTCCCTGACGACGGAGGAAGGTCCGTAATGAAGTCCATAGATAAATGAGTCCATGGACGCTCCGGAAGTTTCAAGGGTAAAAGGGTCCCAGACGGACGGGTATGAGGGGTTTTAGAGCGAGCACACACCCCACATGACGCGACAAAAGTTATAACATCTTTATTAGCATTAGGCCACCAAAACCGGCGAGAAAGGAGATCTAAAGTAGCCTTTCTCCCTGGATGTCCTGCTAGAGCAGAATTATGATGTGCCTCAATAACCTTTTGTCTCAACAGATTTGGGACAAACAGTCTCCCTGGAGGTCCTGCAGGGGCGTCCCCCTGAGCCTCTAACACCTCCTCCTCAAGCTCAGAAAATACAGCCGACACTACCACCCCCTCCTGAAGGATAGGACTCGGGTCATCCGTTTTCCCGGCCCCTGGGAAACTGCGAGACAAGGCATCAGCCTTTACATTCTTAGACCCCGGGCGATAAGTGACGACAAAATTAAACCTGGTAAAAAACAACGACCATCGAGCTTGTCTGGAATTCAGACGCTTAGCGGATTCCAAATACAACAGGTTCTTGTGATCAGTAATAACGGTAACCGGGTGGACTGCCCCCTCCAAAAAGTGACGCCATTCTTCAAAAGCTAACTTAATGGCCAAAAGTTCCCTATTGCCGATATCATAATTCCTTTCGGCGGACGACAATTTCTTAGAAAAGAAAGCGCACGGATGCCATTTACCAGGGGACGGACCCTGGGACAATATAGCACCCACCCCTACGTCAGACGCATCCACCTCCACAATGAACGGCTGAGATGCATCTGGTTGGATGAGAACGGGTGCCGAAGCAAAACATTTCTTCAAAGAGGAAAAGGCTTGGCAAGCTTTGTCCGACCATTTAGAAAAATCCGTCCCTTTTCTTGTCATGTCAGTGAGAGGTTTGACGACAGATGAGAAATTACAAATAAATTTCCGGTAGTAGTTAGCAAACCCCAAAAAACGCTGCAGAGCCTTAAGATCCCCTGGCTGATCCCATTCAAGCACTGCTCTCACCTTTTCAGGGTCCATACGGAAACCGAGGCTGTCACCAAAAAACCCAAAAACTGAAGTTCCTGTACGGCAAATACACACTTCTCCAGTTTGGCGTATAATTTATTGTCTCGCAAGATCTGCAACACCTGTCTCACATGCTCCTGATGAGAACCAAGATCTGGCGAGTAAATTAAAATGTCGTCCAAATATACAACCACAAACAGCCCCACAAGGTGACGAAAAATGTCATTAACAAAATGTTGGAATACTGCTGGTGCAGTAGTCAGACCAAAAGGCATGACTAGGTTCTCATAATGTCCCTCCGGCGTGTTAAACGCCGTTTTCCACTCATCCCCCTCTTTTATCCTAATCAGATTATACGCCCCCCTGAGATCCAATTTAGAAAACCATTTGGCGCCAACAATTTGATTGAAGAGATCAGGAATAAGAGGGAGTGGATACGGATCTCGAACAGTAATCCGATTAAGTTCGCGGAAATCCAAGCAAGGGCGTAGGCCTCCATCTTTCTTCACAAAGAAGAACCCCGCGGCTACTGGGGAAGATGAAGGTCTAATATGCCCTTTGGCCAGACTTTCAGAAATATAATCTTTCATAGCCTGCCTCTCAGGACCAGAAAGATTATACAACCTAGCTTTAGGCAACTTAGCATCAGGAAGGAGATTAATAGAGCAGTCATACACGCGATGAGGAGGCAACTCCTGACACCCCTCCTCAGAGAAAACATCCCCAAAATCCTCCAAAAAAGGAGGCAATGTACTAGGCACGACCGCACTGATGACTGTGTTCATGCAGTTGCTTTTGCAAAACTCACCCCATTGGCTTATTTCTCTGGACTGCCAATTAATCACAGGGTTATGTTTAATCAACCAAGGAAGTCCCAACACAATGGGAGTAGGTAGACCCTCCAACACATAACAAGATAATTGTTCCCTATGTATTGCCCCTACCCGAAGGTCAATGTTATGAACCTCATGAACAAAGCTACCTTGGCCGAGAGGCCTGGCGTCAATGGAGAATATAGGGATCGGTTTGACCAATACACTCAGATGCATACCTTGAGCCTGAGCAAACTGAGCGTCAACCAGATTAGCCCCGGAACCACTATCAAGAAGAACAGACAATCTCTCCACTCTCGTACCAACTACCACCTCCACTGGTACAAGGAACTGAGAAGAACTGGCGGATGAAATACATACTCCCAGGTTGTCGTCCACCACACAACCTGGGATTAACAGTTTTCCGGCGACTTTTGGCTCAACAAGGCACGGGATGGACATTCTCCGACAAAATGTCCCTCTTTCCCGCAGAAAAAACATCTTCTAGTCCTGCGGCGTACCGCCAATCCCCTCCTACGAAATGATGTCCCTCCCAACTGCATAGGCTCATCCGAACAGACAAGGGGAACCTCAACATAAGGGACTTTAGTGGTAGGTGGAGAAACAACAGGGAGTGGGGTTACCTCACCCCTCTCCCGAAGCCGTCTATCAGTACGGATAGCTAAGGCCATAGCAGCCTCCAGAGAAGGAGGAGACTCATACTGAGCCAAAACGTCTTTTAATTTATCAGAAAGCCCATGACAAAACTGGCTCCTAAGAGCTGGGTCATTCCACTGAGTATCTGTGGCCCATCTACGAAACTCAGAAGCAAATTCCTCTGCCGGACGATCTCCCTGCTGTATCTTACGTAATTTTGTCTCAGCAAGAGAGACCCGATCTGGGTCATCATATACCAATCCCAGGGCAGTAAAAAATTGATCTACAGACAGTAGAGCCGGGGATCCCGGAGGAAGGGAAAATGCCCAAGATTGAGGGTCCCTTGCAGAAGTGAGATAACAATTCCCACTCTCTGCTCCTCACTCCCTGATGATCGAGGCCGAAACCGAAAATACAATTTACATGCCTCCCGGAAGGTGAAAAATTTGTCTCGCCCACCAGTGAACCTGTCCGGGAGAGCAACCTTAGGTTCAACTCTGATTTGCTCCAGGGGAGACAAAACTTTGGACTTAATGTCCGTCAGCTCCATGGATAATCCCTGCAACTGCAGAGCCAGCTGGGCTACTGGATCCATGGTAACTGGAGATAATTTTTATGGCCAGTGAAAATGTCACGCTGTCTAATGATATGTATACAATGTCAGTAAACTATTAATACAGGAACAACACTCTATACAACAACTAGTATAGCAACATCAGCATGTAAGTATAGAATAGATTTACCTGACACGATATCTGCTGAACTCAGGGTTAATCTTGAGGACTTGATGAGCTGAAACAGGAAAGAGGTGGACCGGGATCTAACCTGACCCTAAACTGGGGTCCTAACTAATCCCTCACCTTGGAGATACTGATAATGGTTCAGAGGTCCAAGTCTCCAACCTAACCCTGTCTCCTATCAGACCCTGAACCCTGTAATCAGTCCTAAGAAGGATCCTGACTACCACCAAAGGGATATGGGCTGATCTTAGCTAAATACACAGATTAGACATATAAGACAGACAGGATAACACTCGCTTGCATACACACTCAAACACCAAAGGAAAATAAATGGTCTGGGAAATAAACTCCAACCAAGTTGAGCTTAGAACAACTAAGGAGCTCACAACTAAAGTCTATACAGATTCATTCCTATCTGTGGTCTGCATGAAGGTTTCACTGGCAACTCCCCAAGCAGACAACCAGGAATTTAAAGGAAACCAATCAACAAATAATCAATTGCAGCCAGGAGAAACTGCACCCAGTCCCAGAACCGAGCACAGACAGAATTAACTCCCTAGCTGCCAAACACAAAGAAACAGCAGCTCAGCTGTGAGAAGTCAAAATGTGCAACCGCGACGATCTTCGTGGCAATGCACACATGACAATATCTTGATTTTTTCCAATGACTGGGACTCTCATGTAAAACATGTTCGGACTGTGTTCCAGATTTTGAGAGAGAATGCTCTGTATGTGAAGGGATCAAAGTGTCTTTTTGGCGTTCAGAGGATCTCATTTCTGGGATTCATTTTGTCCCCATCTGTTATTGAAATGGACCCGGTCAAAGTTCAGGCCATCTGTGATTGGGTCCAACCTACTTCATTAAAGGCTCTTCAAAGATTCTTGGGTTTTGCCAATTTTTATTGTAAATTTATTGGTAATTTCTCTGTTATTGTTAAACCATTAACTGATTTGACCAAGAAGGGTTCTGATGTGGTGAATTGGCCTCCTGAGGCAGTCTCTGCATTTCAGGAACTTAAGCAGAGATTCACTTCTGCTCCTGTTCTACGGCAGCCTGATGTTTCTCTACCATTTCAGGTGGAGGTTGATGCCTCTGAAATTGGGGCAGGTGCCGTTTTGTCCCAAAGAGATCCAGAGACCTCTAAAAGTAACCCTTGTGCCTTTTTCTCTCGAAAATTTTCTCCCACTGAACGTAATTATGACGTGGGTAATCGGGAGTTATTAGCCATGAAGTGGGCTTTTGAAGAGTGGAGACATTGGCTGGAGGGAGCCAAACATCAGGTGGTGGTCCTTACGGACCATAAGAATCTAGTTTATCTGGAATCTGCCAAGCGACTTAATCGTAGACAGGCCAGGTGGGCCTTGTTTTTCACACGTTTTAATTTTGTGGTTTCATTTCTTCCTGGCACTAAAAATGTTAAGGCGGATGCCCTCTCGAGGAGTTTCCTGGCGGACTCTCCTGAGTTATCTGATCCTTCTGTTATTTTAAAAGAGGGTGTAGTTCTTTCCGCCATCTCGCCCAATTTGAGACTGGCTCTGGAGGGGTGTCAGGAGGATAAGCCCGAGCGCTGCCCTGTTGGGAAATTGTTTGTCCCGGACCAGTGGAAAAAGAGTGTAATGTCTGAGATTCATTGTTCCGCGTTGGCCGGTCATCCTGGAATTTTTGGTACCAGAGACTTGGTTAGTCGGTCCTTTTGGTGGTCTACCTTGTCTCGTGATGTCAGGGAGTTTGTGCAGTCCTGCGGGACTTGCTCTCGCTCCAAGCCTTGCTCTCGTTCTAGTGGTTTGTTGATGCCATTACCTGTGCTCAAGAGACCATGGACCCATATCTCTATGGATTTCATTTCCAACCTCCCTGTTTCTCAGAGAATGACCGTCATCTGGGTGATTTGCGATAGGTTTTCCAAGATGACACATCTTGTGCCATTACCTAAGTTGCCTTCCTCCTCTGAATTGGTGCCGTTGTTCCTTCAGCACGTGGTTCGTTTACACGGCATTCCTGAGAACATTGTGTCTGACAGAGGAGTCCAGTTTGTTTCCAGATTTTGGAGAACCTTTTGTTCTAAAATTGGTGTTCAATTGTCTTTCTCTTTGGCGTTTCATCCTCAGACCAATGGTCAAACTGAGAGAACAAATCAGACATTGGAGACTTATCTAAGATGCTTTGTGTCTGCTGATCAGGATGACTGGGTCTCTTTTTTGCCTTTGGCTGAGTTTGCTCTTAATAATAGGGCTAGCTCTGCCACTTTGATGTCTCCATTTTTCTGTAATTCTGGGTTTCACCCTCGATTTTCTTCAGGACAGACGGAGGCTTCTGTCTGTCCAGGTGTTGACTCTGTTGTGGAGCGTATGCAACAGATTTGGGACCAGGTAGTGGAGAGGTTGTCCCTCTCTCAGGAGAGGGCCCAGCGGTTTGCTAACCGGCATAGGACTGATGGTCCTCGGTTTAAAGTGGGGGACTTGGTCTGGTTGTCCTCAAGAAATATTCCTATGAGAGTGGCATCTCCTAAATTTAAGCCTAGGTTCATTGGACCTTATAAGATCATGGAGATTCTTAATCCTGTTTCTTTTCGTTTGCTTCTTCCAGGGACATTTAAGATCCATAACGTGTTCCACAAGTCCTTGTTGAAGAGGTTTGTTGAGCCAGTGGTTCCTACTACTGTGCCTCCTGACCCTGTTTTGGTTGAGGGCAATCTGGAGTATGTGGTTGAGAAAATATTGAATTCTCGTTTTTCTAGACGGAAACTCCAGTATTTGGTTAAATGGAGAGGTTATGGTCAGGAAGACAATTCTTGGGTGTTTGCTTCGGACATCCATGCTAGGAGACTCATCCGTGCGTATCATAGAACTCATCCTGACCGACCTGGTTGCTCAAATGAGGGTTCGGTGACCCTCCTCAAGGGGGGGGTACTGTTGTGAATAGGCTGGAAATGAGTTCTGAGCAGAAGCTCCCTCTGGTGGTTATAAACGGTACTGGACTGTCCAGTGAAGATTGTGAGGATTGGGAATCAGGTGTTACTGACTGGTCTTATATAAGGGAGTCGCCTTCCCATCAGGGTTGCCGGTGATCAATTGTTCTGGTCTCAATCCTTGATTCCTGTTTCCTTGGTAGCCTGCTGTGTCGTGTCTGAATCTCCTGCTAACAGATAAGACATTTTCTTCTTTTATTTTTGTGCTTGATTTTTGCATTTTGTCCTGCACTTCTGTGGGGGCCTTCAGGGTCCCCTCTGGGGGCTTTTGCCCTCTCAGTTCAGTTCAGCCACTGATTTTTGTACATTTGCTTTTTCCAGTTTTTTCAGTGGCTGCTGTTTTGTTTTTGGTTACACCAGAGAACTAATTTAGGTGGTATAGGTCGTGTGATCTCAGGTGTTTTTGAAATTAGTAGAGTTGGTGCTTTTCAGGGTTTTTTGAGATTGCAGTAAGTGCCCTTCCTATCCTTTTCTATTTAGTAAGTTTGGGCCCCAACGTTTGCTCATACTATTTTCTGTCTGTGTCAGTATTTCTTCTTGTCTAACCGCCATTACATGTTTGGGGGCTTTCTATGTTCTTTGGGGATCTGCTCCGGGGCAGATAGCTTTCCTCTTTCTATCTTTAGGTGTAGTTAGTTTCTCAGGCTGTGACGAGGCGTCTAGGACCAACATAGGAACGCTCCACGGCTGCCTCTAGTTGTGGTGGTTAGTCAGGGTACTGCAATCTCATAGTTTCCAACTACTCTGGTGTATTTCCTTTTTTGCCTGCTCTCCTCAGCTACCAAATCATAACAGGAGTCACAACGTAAGTTCTCTCTGAAGCTCTGGCACTAGCAGATATCACCGGGTTTTCCTGCTAGGCCGCAAGTCTCTTTCTGACTTAGTCTATCAAAGCTCGTTGAGTCTACCATACACCAACCGGTCCCCTCCCAACCTGTAATCCTAAACCCAGTCGACCCCGGTACCGTAGATGATAGTTGTAAGTGACGACCCTGTTCACTCACTCTGTTTCTCTGCAATTGCCAGAAGGCATGGCCTGTCGCAGTCTCCTCACGGATCTTCTCAGCTTGACCATCGGTGGGAGTCTCTTATGCTTAGGGCGGAGAGGACTAGGCCTCGGCTCTTGACAAGCGACGTCGGGCCTCGGAGGCTTGACCAGCGCAGAGCGCAGATCCTGGCTCTTCCTGGCAACAAATCTCCTTGTGGATTGGAGTGCAGGGCTTTTATATCAGGGAAGCTCTTCCTGTGGGTCACCTGATCCAGTCCAGGACACAAGGTCCCTCCCCCTGCAAATCTTCCAGCACAATTTGGTTCCGCTTGATTTTGGCTGGCTAGCAGATGGCAATCTCTCGTCATTAATGGCGTATCCTGCAGGGGTTCTTCAGAGAAATTACGGCTTCTTATTACAAACTCATCACGAAAAATGGTCATGTGGTAAAAACAATGGCTTAACTTTATGTCAGCACTGCATTTTTTTTACCATGATTTTGTAAAAATTCTTGAAGAAAGAAAACAAGGAAAAGAAATGAAATGTGTGAACACAACCTTAGACCACACATACTGGTTTTGCTGTGGAAAATTTTCACAGCAACTTAAAGTGTATCCACAGGGAAGTGCACAGCAGCAAATCCACACTAAATTCTGCAAATTTTGCTGTAGACGTAAGCACCAAATTAAAAAATAAAAGAATACTCACCTCATCTGCCACTTTCACCACTCTGGCCTTTAGTAATCACATGGGACAAATCATCTCCAAAGGAGGCCAGGATACATAGAGACAGGCAGAGCCAGTGTCACCACTCGACTCACCTCAGCCCCCTGCATTGTTCTTTCAACTGTTTTGGCATCTTGGGTGCCGATACAGTTGAAATCAATGATAGAAGAGAGGGTCGTCAGCTGAGGCTCCCTCTCCTAACATTCCCCCCATGCGTCTGAGCTCTGTGATATTTCACCGCAGAGGGTGCGATGATGTCAATACAGTGTACCCTCTGTGCTGAGCAGTGCAGAGGGTCAGAAGATGCTATGGAGACTGGAGCAGCGGGGAACAGGGAGAGGGGAGTATTTGACTATTTATTTTTTTATATATGAAGCATTATATGGAGTCAATTACACTGTATAGAGCAATATAGGGTGACCATTATACAGTATGGAGCACTATGTGGGGAATTATACTGTATGGAGTAATATATGGGGCCCACTATATTGTTGGAAGCAATACTATATATGGGGTCCATCATACTATATGGAGCAATATACGGGTCCAATTAACATGTTTTAGATGATAAAGTTCACTTTGCTGCAACTGTAAAACTCAGTAGATTGAACAACCTGAAATCTGGACAGAAAATGTACTGCAATTTGAATGAGTGCGGTTACTCTTCATCCATGGGAGTGGGCTTACTCACAAATTTACATAGGAACACTGCCATGAATAAAGCTGGGATCTAAGTATCCTCCAAGAGCAATTTCTCCCAATGATTCAGGAGCATTTTGGTGATGAACAATACTTTTTTCAGCATGATGGAGAACCATGTCACATGCAAAAGTGATAACTGGCTTGGTGAACAAAACATTGAAATCTTGGGTCCAGGGCCTCAAAAAACTCCCCAGATCTCAATATCATTGAGAACCTGTGCTCAGTCCTCAAAATGGGGGTAGACAAGCAAAACACAGAAATTGTGGTAAACTTTAAGCACTAATCATGCAAGAATGGGTTGCCATTGTTAAGATTTGGACCAGAAGCTGATACCAGCAGCAGGGGCAAACTGCAGAAGTCTTGAAAAAATAAGAGTCAACACTGTAAATTATGGGTCTTTGCATAAACTTGATGTTTCTGTCAAAAAAAGTTAAAACAATTATGAAATGCTGATAATTGTACTTCAGTAACCATAGAAAAATCTGAATAAAAGTGCCAAAAACACTGAAGCAGCAAACTTTGGGAAAACCAAAATGTGTGTGTCTTAAAACTTTTTGCCACGACTGTTTATGCGATTCTTTGCTCTTTATTATCAAAATGTATGTTATCGCCATGCATGGTAACCAGATAATCTTCATAAAGAAGCTTTTAGCTGCCAATAAGGAAAGAAATTAAAAAACAATTGGACATCAATCAATTGGACTGTCAGTAATATCTACATATGGAGAAGATTTTAAGCAACTGTCAACTTGCTGAAGCTTGGCTGTCCCAGCAGGTTCAGCCAGCGAGCAGAATCCAAAGGAAAGTCTCTATAAAGAAGGAAGAATATCTCTCAATCCATGTCAGAGACTGATAGACAGTTATAGGAAACGCCCGATGACAGTTGCTTTTGCCAAATAGCAAAGAACTAGCCATGCTTACTTTTTATACAAAGGGAAATAACATATTTGTTTTTTTTTTGTTAATGTACAGTAAATTCGTTAGTATGTTTTTGTTCCTTGGCATCAACATCAATTTTTCATAAATCATTTTAACAAAAATACAAAGAAAAAAAGCAACAAAAATATCACGTTCAGTTACTGCCCAATTCCTAAAGGGAAGGTGTCGTTATTTTTTTCCCAACAATTGAAAAAATGTAAAGTATTAATGTTTTCATTAAAAAATATATATTATCATTTATTTTTAAATAAATAAAATATGTAAAATAATTTTAAAAGGTTTGATATTTCCACTTTTAAACACTAGGGGAGCAGCTGCTTAAATTTGCCATGAAAACCTAGTGTACAACTAGCCCACAGATTGCAGTAAATGTGGGTGGGGTCTGATCTGGGTGTTTGCAATGGGACACCGCTAACGTCAGTGGGCCTGTGCAGAGTCACCGGCTGACCTGAAGTGAACTCGATAGCGTGGGAAAAAGTTCAGAAACTTTCCCACGGTAATCAGTTCATCCCCGGTCAGGAGGGGGAGCCTGTGCAGACATGATTTAATTCATTCTGCAGTGGTTTACAGCCGGGCCGGTAGCATTAGCATTTGTCCCGGTTGTAAACTAGCTAACCCCTTGTGCTGGATTGCAGCTGGGGACTTGACTGAATGGCGGAGAGGTATGGATATTGTTGCTTTTTTATTTTATTATTTTTCAAAGGAGAACAAGGGATTCAGTTGGATTAGCAGAATAATAAATTTGGTCAAAAACTTTGTGCAATATTTTCATTAAAAGAATTTTTAATGTGTGTGTATCTTTTTTAACCCTTTATTACTTTAGGATTAATAATGGATATTTGTCTAATTGACACCTCTCTATTATTAACCTGGATTAATGTCACCTTTCAATAGCACGGTGACATTAACCCCTTATTAACCCATGAGCCACCTGTAAAGGAAATGGCAATTGAGAGGCTAAGTGCCAGAAAAGGCGCATCTAATAGAGGTGCCTTTTCTGGGGTGGCTGGGGCCAGTTGTTTGTAGCCGGGGGGGGCTAAAAAACAATGGTCCCTCTCTAGGCTATGAATATCTGTCCTCAGCCACTGGCTTTCCCTCTCTGGAGGAGAAAATTGCCCAGGAGCCCACGCAATTTTTTTCCGCAATTATAGACTTATAATAATAATCTTTATTTTTATATAGCGCTATCATATTCTGCAGCGCTTTACAGTTTGCACACAATATCGTCGCTGTCCCCGAAGGAGCTCACAATCTATATTCCCTATCTGTATGTTTTTGGAATGTGGGAGGAAGCTGGAGTACCCGGAGGAAACCCACGCAAACACGGGGAGAACATACAAACTCCTTGCAGATGTTGTCCTTGGTGGGATTTGAACCTAGGACTCCAGCGCTGCAAGGCTGTAGTGCTATCCACTGAGCCACTGTGCTGCTCAGTCTTAAATTTAACCCTTAGGGTTCCAAATTTTTCCTAACACGAACTACTAAATTGATTAAAAACTCACATATATAAATTGTTTTGATATGACATACTATATGTAAACCATGTGTCATATCATTTCAGGTTCGGGAATGATTTTACTGAAGCTGGCAATTGATTTAGCGGCTATTATGCTATGTAAAAATTTATGAGCTATAAATATATACAGTACAGACCAAAAGTTTGGACACACCTTCTCATTTAAAGATTTTTCTGTATTTTCATGACTATGAAAACTGTACATTCACACTGAAGGCATCAAAACTATGAGTTAACACATGTGGAATTATTTACTTAACAAAAAAGTGTGAAACAACTGAAAATATGTCTTATATTCTAGGTTCTTCAAAGTAGCCACCTTTTGCTTTGATGACGGCTTTGCACACGCTTGGCATTCCCTTGATGAGCTTCAAGAGATAGTCACCGGAAATGGTCTTCCAACAATCTTGAAGGAGTTCCCAGAGATGCTTAGCACTTGTTGGCCTTTTTGCCTTCACTCTGCGGTCCAGCTCTCCCCAAACCATCTCGATTGGGTTCAGGTGTGGTGACTGTGGAGGCCAGGTCATCTGGCATAGCACCCCATAACTCTCCTTTTTGGTCAAATAGCCCTTACACAGCCTGGAGGTGTGTTTGGGGTCATTGTCCTGTTGAAAAATAAATGATGGTCCAACTAAACGCAAACCGGATGGAATAGCATGCCGCTGCAAGATGCTGTGGAAGCCATGCTGGTTCAGTTTGCCTTCAATTTTGAATAAATCTCCAACAGTGTCACCAGCAAAGCACGCCCACACCATCACACCTCCTCCATGCTTCACAGTGGGAGCCAGGCATGTAGATTCCTTCCGTTCACCTTTTCTGCGTCGCACAAAGACACGGTGGTTGGAACCAAAGATCTCAAATTTGGACTCATCAGACCAAAGCACAGATTTCCACTGGTCTAATGTCCATTCCTTGTGTTCTTTAGCCCAAACAAGTCTCTTCTGCTTGTTGCCTGTCCTTAGCAGTGGTTTTCAAAGCAGCTATTTTACCATTAAGGCCTGCTGCACAAAGTCTCCTCTTAACAGTTGTTGTAGAGATGTGTCTGCTGCTAGAACTCTGTGTGGTATTGACCTGGTCCCTAATCTGAGCTGCTGTAAACCTGTGATTTCTGAGGCTGGTGACTCAGATAAACATCCTCAGAAGCAGAGGTGACTCTTGGTCTTCCTTTCCTGGGGGGGTCCTCATGTGAGCCAGTTTCTTTGTAGCGCTTGATGGTTTTTGCAACTGCACTTGGGGACACTTTCAAAGTTTTCCCAATTTTTCAGACTGACTGACCTTCATTTCTTAAAGTAATGATGGCCACTCGTTTTTCTTTACTTAGCTGCTTTTTTCTTGCCATAATACAAATTCTTACAGTCTATTCAGTAGGACGATCAGCTGTATATCCACCAGACTTCTGCACAGCACAACTGATGGTCCCAACACCAATTATAAGGCCAGAAATCCCACTTATTAAACCTGACAGGGCACACCAGTGAAGTGAAAACCATTTCCGGTGACTACCTCTTGAAGCTCATCAAGAGAGTGCCAAGAGTGTGCAAAGCAGTCATCAAAGCAAAAGGTGGCTACTTTGAAGAACCTAGAATATAAGACATAATTTCAGTTGTTACACACTTTTTTGTTAAGTATATAATTCCACATGTGTTAATTCATAGTTTTGATGCCTTCAGTGTGAATTTACAATTTTCATAGTCATGAAAATACAGAAAAATCTTTAAATGAGAAGGTGTGTCCAAACTTTTGGTCTGTACTGTATATATACTGTGCCTTGCGAAAGTATTCGCCACCCTGGAACTTTTCAACCTTTTCCCACATATCATGCTTCAAACATAAAGATACCAAATGTAAATTTTTTGGTGAAGAATAGGGTTGAGCATTCCGATACTGCAAATATCGGGTATCGGCCGATATTAGCTGTATCGGACTTCCAATTCCGAGTACCGATATTTTTGTCATATCGAATACCGGAATCGGAATGTCACTGTCACTGTCAGTGTCCGTCGGTCGAGTCTGTCAGGAGTCAGCGGCACTTACCCGGCAGAAGATCTCCGGAGGTCACGTCCTGGACTGCTTTGATGGCCGCCATCCTCTTCTCCCTGGCGGTCACATGCAGTTTCTCGCGATAACTGCAGTGACTGCTGGGTAATCGCGGCCGTAAAGCAGTCCGATGACGTCACCGCCGGGGAAGCAGGTAATCGGCTGTGCTGCGTCGGGATGTTAGGCTCTGCCTGGCATTCCGATGTAGCAGAGCTGGATCGTCGTGGGACCCTCGTTACTATGGACTGCGTCGGACAGGTGGTATACTGTTGGTTTGTTTTTTTTCTTTTTTTTACAGGAGATCGATGGCGTTGCAGGAATGAGAGAGTAATAAAATTAATGAAAACTGTGTTGTCTCTTTTATTTCATTAAAATACTTTTTTCTGGCTGTGCCTTTTTTTTAAACATTTAAAAACTTTGGGATTAATAATGGATCGGTGTCTTATTGACGCCTCTCCATTATTAACCGGGCTTATTGTCACCGTGCAATCAACGGTGACATTAACCCCTTATTACCCCTCTTGCCACCGCTACAGGGCAAGTGGGAAGAGCCGGGTAAAGTGCCACAATTGGCACATCTTTTGATGCGCCAAATGTGGGGCTGCTGTAGCCTGGTATTATCAGGCTGTTGAGGGCCAAAATCCATGGGCCTTGACAGTCTTTTAATACCAGGCCGCAGCAGTCTGCATTTTACTTGGCTGGTTAACAAAAATAGGGGGACCCCTACGCCGTTTTTTTTTTTTCGAGGGGATCCCCTAGTTTTGTTAACCAGCCAAGCTAAACTGACTGCTGTGGCCTGGTATTATCAGGCTGGCAAGGTCCATGGATATTGGATCCTTACCAGCCTGAAAAACCAGGCCTCAGCAGTCTGCTTCATCTGGCTGGTTAACAAAAATAGGGGGGACCCCACGCCAATTTTTTTTCGAGGGGATCCCTATTTTTGTTAACCAGCCAAGATATGCAGACTGCTGTGGCCTGGTATTATCAGGCTGGCAAGGTCCATGGATCTTGGCTCTTTAACAGCCTGAAAAACCAGGCCTCAGCAGTCTGCTTCATCTGGCTGGTTAACAAAAATAGGGGGGACACCACGCCAATTTTTTTCGAGGGGATCCCCTATTTTTGTTAGCCAGCCAAGATATGCAGACTGCTGTGGCCTGGTATTATCAGGCTGGCAAGGTCCATGGATCTTGGCTTCTTAACAGCCTGAAAAACCAGGCCTCAGCAGTCTGCTTCATCTGGCTGGTTAACAAAAATAAGGGGGACCCCACGCCAATTTTTTTTCAACGGGATCCCCTATTTTTGTTAACCAGCAAAGATAAGCAGACTGCTGTGGCCTGGTATTATCAGGCTGGCAAGCAGGGTCGGACTGAGCCACCGGGACACCGGAGAAACCTCCGGTGGGCCCCAGCTCCTGCGTGGTGGGCCCTGATTTGAAAGGATAGGTCGCACAGCACGCCGATACAGTTACATTCTGCGGCAGAGCAGGGAGAATCGCTCTCCCTGCTCTGCCGCCCGGAAACTATGGGGCCTGAACAGGCGGTGGGGGGGCCCGGTGCCAGCAGTGGGCCCCCCACCCGTCATCGGAGGGTCAGCTGTATCGGCATCCAGCCGATACAGCTGACCGCATAGAGAGAGAAGGAGCGAGCGCTCCTTCTCTCCCATAATCCCCTCTCAGCGTCTGACAGCGGGCGCGATGACATCACCTGCCGGCGCCCGCTGTCAGATGCTGAGAGGGAGAACAGTGAGCAGCACAGGAGCCGGGAGGTGAGTATTGTTTTTTTTTTTATTTAATGGGGGTGCATTATACTACAGAGGCTGTATATGGGGGGTGCATTATACTACAGAGGCTCCATATTGGGGTGCATCATACTACAGAGACTCCCTATGGGGATGCATTATACTACAGAGGCTGCCTATGGGGGTGCATTATAATATAGCGGCTGCCTATGGTGGTGCATTATATTATAGACTCTGCCTATGGGGGTTTATTATAATATAGAGGCTGCCTATGGGGGTGCATTATACTATATTGAGGACTATCTGGTGTATTATGCTGTATGGATGCTATCTAGGGGCCATCATACAGTGTTGGACCCATTAAATAGTTGGGGACATTAAGGGGTCAGTATATATCCAGTGAGGGGGCATTATTCTGTGTATAGGGGAGATGTACAGGGGGAGACTTGGGACATTATTAAATGTAAAGTGGACACTTATTGTTATAGGGGAACTCGGGTTACTGTGACTGTCAAAGGTGCACACAGGGCATTATTACAGTCTAGGGGACAAAATGTGGGCACTTTTCTAGGGCACTTGCATCCGGCATTACTATATTCTAGAGGGGTGCTTTAAAATTTAGAGGTCACACAGAACCACACAGCAGGTGCATAAGGGACCATCCGCCAGTGCCAGCTCAGTATTTGGGTAGTCAGTGCAGTAATAGGGACACAAACGCAATTGCTCAGTTGGGCGGTATCAGGTGCAGAAATAGGGCACAATGGCAGCAGCGGTCAGTATTGGGGTATCAGACAGGCTGAGGAGTTTTGCAGGTTGAGAATAGCAATGGTGACTGGACAGTGCAAAAATTGGAATGGTGCCCCTCTTTGTTGTAAATCTCTGCAGTCGATGTCCAATGGCTGGAAAGTCGTCATGGTCGGTCGGCCATTGAAAAAGACATGAAAATGACCAATTCATTAGAAAAATGCCACGGTAAGTCATTACCGTACCTGTGCTGTAACTCTATAATTGGTCTCGTAGGACTGGTATTATTTACCACAGCGACTATGGCGAAATATACAATATAGGTCATTTTTATCATAGTTTCTTGGGGCAACAGTGCGGTGTCATTGCTGAGGTTCTCTGATTAGGGGCCCACTCAGAAGTTCGCCCCCCTAAACCAAACCTAGCTACGCCTGGCTCTCCTGTCTAGTCTTTCTTTCTTCTGTAGTCCTTCTCGCTTGATCTTCATTGGCTGCGCTCTGTTCTTTTCTACTGTCTTTCTTCCCTTCTACTTTTCTTCTTTCCTCTTCTTTCTCTGTTTGTTCTTTCTGATCGCTGCTTATTTTCCTTATTCACCCTTCACCACGTCACTGGCCCCTATGCCAGCCACTGTGCCCTATTACCAGTCACGTGGACAGCTCATTAGCTAAATGGGTACGCTTGGGCTGATGGTATGGTGTGATTAGCTGTGAATGGGTCTGCGTCGGCGAGGCCTAAAATTTGCAGCGCGCGCTAGCAGGGACTGCAGAGACGCGGCGGCGGAAGGGGAGTAGTATAGAAGAGCTGCGCTCCCCTACCCGTCGACCCCCTGGCTATACTGTGTCAGCCGTAGTACTCGACCGTCGCGGCACCTCACCTGTCCGGGCCCCCATAGCCTGCATGGTCTGCTTCATTCACGGTATCGCATGCTCGCAGTCTGCTTCATCAGGCTGTTACAAAATAGGGGGACCCCACCCCATTTTTTATTTCGAAGGGACCCCCTATTTTTTGTTTCGAATATTCCCTTTGATCAGTCCTGATATGTGTGTCCCTGGCTGACCTGAAGTGAAAGTGGAAAGCAATCAATTAAGCTTTCCACTTCCTCTCCTGTCAGCCAGGAGAGGAACTCATTCATTTGGGGGTTTACTGTGAGGCTGCAGCATTAGCTGCGGTCCCTGCAGTAAACATTAACCCTTTCTGAAGGATTACACCGTGGGACCTGACTGTGCATGGGATAGGTAAGAATTATTTTGCTTTTTTATTTTATTTTTATTACAGGAAATGGTTTTTGCAGTAAAATAAAAGATGGTCAAAAACATGTGTCTTTATTTCATTAAAATGATTTTTAATTAAAGTGTGTTTGTTTTATTTTTATTTCATGCAATAGGATTAATAATTGATAGTTGTCTAATTGACAGCTCTCAATTATTAACCTGGCTTAAGGTCACCTTTCAATAGCAAGGTGGCTTTAACCCCCTATTAACCCATTCGCCACCGCTACAGGGCAATGGGAATAGACGGGCAAAGTGCCAGAAAGGGCGAATCTAATTATAGATTTGTCTTTTCTGGGGTGTCTGGGGGCAGATGTTAGTAGCCGGGGGGGGCAAAAATAATGGTCCCTCTCTGGGCTATTATTATCTGCCCCCACTCGCTGGCTTTGTCTGTCTGGTTGCGAAAATAGGGCGGGAGCCCACGCATTTTTTTTCAACAATTTTACACCTCATATATATATATACATGTCATTGAATTTGTGACACATATATATATATATTTATATTTATAGTTCATACACTTCTACATAGTATAATAGCCGCTAATTCAATTGCCGGCTTTTGTGAAATGCAGAACCCGACATGAAATGACACATGGTTTACATAGAGTTAACCATGTCATTTCAAGTTGTTTGATCTATTGTTTTCACTAACAATTACATGAGTGGCTGTGTGCAACATTTCACACCTGTAGGGGTTAATTAAAGGTGTAAATTCGTAGCAAAAAAGTCCGTTTTTTTTACAACGAATTTACACCTTTAATTAACCCCTACAGGTGTGAAATTTTGCACACAGCCACTCATGTAATTGTTTGTGCAAATCAGATATCAAACTACATGAAAAGACATGGTTAACTCTATGTAAACCAAGTGTCATTTCATGTCGGGTGCTTCTGTCTTTTCACAAAAGCCGGCTTTACCCGGCAATTGAATCAGAGGCTATTTTACTATGTAGAAGTGTATAAACTATAAATATATGTATATATATGTCACAATGACATGTGTATATATATATTACAAACCACTCCCTTATACCAATTAAAGTATCACGGGTCAAACGAGTATTTTTTAGAAAAAATTCACAATTTTATTATGACAACAATTTAAAATATAAACATGACAGAGCAACTCACTAAGCAGGCTAAGATTTCTTTAGGGAGGACAATTGTGCTTGTAATAATCAATAGGACATGCAGTATATCAATGAAGTATAATATAGATATGTAAACAATTAGCACCTGCGATGATTTGAAAAGTAATGATCTCTCTAATACATCTCCCCTACACAGAGAGGAATCTACATAACCACCTGAGAGATGGACATTAATATATAACGATCATATTAAATATGTAAACAGTAATATTTAAGTGTCAATAATGATTAGAATGTGATAATCTCTTTAATCAATCTCCCTATAAAACGAGGAATTCACATATCAACATAGAGGTCACATCTATCACATAAAGATCACGTCCACCGTATCACTTAAGGTGCTAGGTGCTAAAGTGCAATAGAAAACGAATGACAACTCACAAACATGTGTCCTAGTACTATGACAATCCTAAGAAGCTCCCAGCTAATGAAGCCCCCCCAATAGCCTGACGCCTATCAATTATATTAATATCCATCTCTCAGGTGGTTATGTAGATTCCTCTCTGTGTAGGGGAGATGTATTAGAGAGATCATTACTTTTCAAATCATCGCAGGTGCTAATTGTTTACATATTATATTATACTTCATTGATATACTGCATGTCCTATTGATTATTACAAGCACAATTGTCCTCCCTAAAGAAATCTTAGCCTGCTTAGTGAGTTGCTCTGTCATGTTTATATTTTAAATTGTTGTCATAATAAAATTGTGAATTTTTTCTAAAAAATACTCGTTTGACCCGTGATACTTTAATTGGTATAAGGGAGTGGTTTGTAATGTTGGTTTGAGTTTCATTAATAATATATACCATTATTTATGGGAATTGTCATATTCATTAATGTGTATATATATATATATATGTATTCTATGTGTGTATATTTAGTGTTTACAAGGAAAGAAAGAGGTTTTTTTAGTTACGATATTTCTGTCCCATAGACTTACATTGGATTTCCGGTATCGGTATCGGGTATCTCCGATATTTTTTGGATATCGGCGATACCAGTTCCGATACCGATACTTTTGGATATCGGAAAGTATCGCTCAACTCTAGTGAAGAATCAACAAGTGGGACACAATTATGAAGTTGAACGAAATTTATTGGTTATTTTAAATTTTTGTGGTAATACAAAAACTGAAAAGTGGGGCATGCAATATTATTCGGCCACTTTAATTTCAGGGCAGCAAACTCACTCCAGAAGTTCATTGTGGATCTCTGAATGATCTAATGTTGTCCTAAATGACTAATGATGATAAATACAGTATAATCCACCTGAGTGTAATCAAGTCTCCGTATAAATGCACCTGCTCTGTGATAGTCTCAGGGTTCTGTTTGAAGCACAGAGAGCATTATGAAGAGCAAGGAACACAACAGGCAGGTCCGTGATACTATTGTGGAGAAGTTTAAAGCCAGATTTGGATACAAATATTGAAATGGAAGGAGTATCATACCACTGCAAATCTACCAAGACCCAGTCGTCCCTCTAAACTTTCATCTCAAACAAGGAGAAGACTGATCAGAGATGCAGCCAAGAGGCCTATGATCACTCTGGATGAACTGCAGAGATCTACAGCTGAGGTGGGACAGTCTGTCCATAGGACAACAATCAGTCGTACACTGCACAAATCTGGCCTTTATGGAAGAGTGGCAAGAAGAAAGCCATTTCTCAAAGATATCCATAAAAAGTGTCGTTTAAAGTTTGCAACAAGCCACCTGGGAGACACACCAAACATGTGGAAGAAGGTGCTCTGGTCAGATGAAACCAAAATCGAACTTTTTGGCAGCAATGCCAAACGATATTTTTGGTGTATAGGCAACACAGCTCATCACCCTGAACACACCATTCCCACTGTCAAACATGGTGTTGACAGCATCAAAGTTTGGGCCTGCTTTTCTTCAGCAGGGACAGGGAAGATGGTTAAAACTGATGGGAAGATAGATGGAGCCAAATACAGGACCATTCTTGAAGAAAACCTGTTGGTGTCTGCAAAAGACCTGAGACTGGGACGGAGATTTGTCTTCCAACAAGACAATGATCCCAAACATAAAGCAAAATCTATAATGGAAAGAAAAAATAAAGAAAGAATGGTTCACAAATAAACGTATCCAGGTGTTAGAATGGTCAAGTCAAAGTCCAGACCTGAATCCAATCGAGAATCTGTGGAAAGAGCTGAAAACTGCTGTTCACAGACGATCTCCATCCAACCTCACTGAGCTCGAGCTCTTTGCCAAGGAAGAATGGGCAATAATTTCAGTCTCTCGATGTACAAAACTGATAGAGACATACCCCAAGTGACTTGCAGCTGAAATCGCAGCAAAAGGTGACGCAACAAAGTATTAAGTTAAAGGGGCCGAATAATATTGCACGACCCACTTTTCAGGTTTTGTATTTCCACAAAAAATTAAAATAACCAATAAATTTTGTTCAACTTCATAATTGTGTCCCACTTGTTGGTGATTCTTCACCAAAAATTTACAATTGGTATCTTTATGTTTGAAGCATGATATGTGGGAAAAGGTTGAAAAGTTCCAGGGAGCCGAATACTTTCGCAAGGCACTGTATGTGTCTCAATGACATGTATATATATAAATATATATGTATTCTATGTGTATATATCTATTCTTTTGCTTGTGTTTTAACCTATCAGGAGCATGCTCAGTTAAAAAAAATGGATCCGTCGCCGTAATCCGTCATTTGACAGATGACGACAGATCCTGCACCCATAGGCTTCCACTACAGTAAACGACAGACAGCGAAGGATCCGTTGCTGTCCGATTATTCGACGGAGTCAAAAAACGTTGCTTTGTGCGTCGTGTCCGGCCGACGGATCAAAAATTTCCGTCGAACGACAGATGAAGCGTGCAGCCATCTGTCGCAATCCGTCGCTGATACAAGTCTATGAGACAAAAACGGATTCTGCGGCATCAGTTTCTGGATCCGTTTTTTTCAAAAAGTGACGGATTGTGACTGATGGCAAAAAACTGATATGTGAAGGCAGCCTTAAAGGCTCTTTTTTTTACCTGGTACGGCAGAGTCCTCCATCCTGGCTGCCATATCCTCTGATGACACTGGGGATGAAATGCGTCGGGGGCGGTTAATTCTTAGCTGGCACTTATAATTTCAACCCATGATATGGGCGACTATACAGCGGCTGGATGCCCATAGCTCCACATGAGTATCTGAAAAACCCTTGCCACAGGTCCTACCATTAACCTGAATTGGGTGAGACCATTTCAATTATTATTACTTTTTAATAGTTTAATAAATGTTATGTTTAAAATTGATACTTTTTTTGGGGAAAAAAATTCAGCAAAAATTTAGTTTTTTTCTGATTAATAAAACTTGCATTTTTCATATCGCTTTTTGTAATATAAAGAAGCTACACATAGCACTGATTGTTCAGTTTGATAGAATTTGACTTCTTCCCATCTCCACAGCTTCATTATACAGCCCCTCAGTCCTTTCTTGTCCACGCAACCTATCTCCTTTCTAGAAGCTTCAGCACAACTCTGCTTCCTGGTATCAAGTCTGCACTGTAGGAGGAGGCCCCATCCCCTCATGTGACATCATCCCCGGTAAAAAGGGGAAACAAAAGAACACAGCAAAGCTGTGGGAGTAAAAAAAGATGTCACCGATCTCCTCCCATAGCTGTGACGTTACCTGGACAGTCCAGTGAGCATGCTCAGATCACAGCTAAGGCCGCCTCAATCCAGGAGATGTGGTTGGAGACTGACTGCAGAGTCCTATGAACAGGGGCTGCCATATTTGAGGTATGTAACTGTCATTACAAACCAGCAAATGCAAAAGGCAGCCCCAGTTGTTGAATAAAAAAATAATAAAAAACTGTTAAAACCGTGAATTTAATTTTGTATTAAAAATATCATCAATAATTAATACAAAAATAAAATTGCGGCACCGTACCTTTAAATTATCCTTTTTCTATACTCTAATAACAAGAAAGTATCATGAATTCCACAGATCCAGTTTTTTTATTTTTGCTTTTTTAATTTTTCTTTTCAATTAACTACAATGTCACAATAAGAGTAGAACTTCAATAAATACATGCTCACAAACCCAGGAGAGAGAAAAAAAGAATAATTTAACAAAACACATTAGCCTGACTCTTTAAACAATCTTAGTCAATCTTGAAGACCAATTATTTTATAGCAAAGCCAATTTTTCACAATAAAAACTCTTCCTAAAAACTGAAGATTAGTTATTGCTTCCTTCGGTGGTTTTCTCAAACATCTTTCCTCAACAATTCCAAAGATGCACAGCAAGGGATTAAGAGTCAATGTACAACCCCACTTACGATTTACATATTTGAGTGTTTCTTGCCATAACATTAGAATTCCTGGATATGACTGATACTTGTAAAATAGATATTCCTTAGTAGATTCACACTAGAGGCAGTTAGAGAGCTCCAAATAATCAATGCCATGGAAAAAATGGAATGACGCAGCCTATGGACAATCAGAAACTGAATCATTTTAAAATTATAATTCTGCAAGGAGCAATCAATAGACTTTTATTCAAAGGAAAATAATTTATCTGACAGGATCCCTAAATCCTTTTCCTATAGAAGTCTAAATTTACATTTTAGAAAGGTACGATTTGGTGGTGCTCTGGAGGCACAGTAGAATATAGTGAATGGTAGATCATCTTTACTTTTAAGGTAGGAGACCGCTACAGGAGAGAGAACGGTTCAGGGAATGAGTGGGTTAGCAATAGATGTAGGAAAAGGCAAGGTGTCGGTGCACTGCCCAGTTAAAGTATAAAGTTCAATATTCAATTACCTTTATTAAGGTCCACAAATTACCAGATCACAAACCGGTTTTTGGCTCTGGAAAGGAGCCTTTGTTAGGTGATTTGTCACCTGACAACGGCCCCTGTCCAGAGCCAAAATAAGTATATAATACAGTGGCAAGTAAAAGTTTGGGCACTTCTGGTCAAAATTACTGCTATTGTGAACAGTTATGAAAGTTAAAGATGAAATGATCTCTAAAAGGCTTAAAGTTAAAGATGACACATTTCCTTTGTGTTAGCACCACGCCGAAACCCTGCTCTGACAGGCAGGGTCTCCGGCATGTCACTTCACTCACCCTCGCTGCGGTCAGTTTCCCCCTTCCTCATGTCCTTCATGCTTCCAGAAGAGCTTCCAGCCGGGCTTCCAACCATGTCATTAGGGCATGCGCGCGCTCTCGCCCTCTTAAAGGGCCAGCACGTACACTTGCTATTTCCTCCCCAGCCAATGGCTGAGAGGCATTATGTATATATTGCTTCCTCCCTACTGGGGAGGTGCCTGAGCAACCTTCCTGTTTGCTGTCTGTGTTGTGTAAGGTTGCATACCAGTCCCTGATGCACTCTGGTGCAAATCCTGCCTGCTGCACTCTGATGCAGACCCTGCCTGCTGCACTTTGATGCAAATCCTGCCTGCTGCACTCTGGTGCAAATCCTGCCTGCTGCACTCTGATGCAGACCCTGCCTGCTGCACTCTGATACAAACTCTGCCTGCTGCACTCTGGTGCGAACTCTGTTTGCTGCACTCTGGTGCGAACTCTGTCTGCTGCACTCTGGTGCGAACGCTATCTGCTGCATTCTAATACAAACTCTGCCTGTTGCTCCATTCAGTCTGTCCTCTGGGTCCAGCTGCTGCGCATCCGTTGGTCTGCCCTGGAGTGGCACCTGGCGTTCATCGGGAGCCAAGTCTAACCTTACCATCAGAGGCTCTAGTGAACAATCAGGTGCTTGCTTAGTCACGCCCCTCCAGTCTCTCCATCGTCCGTGGCACAGTGGTTCCACAAACCACGTCCGTGACACTTTGTATTTTAGGCACAAAAAATATATAGATATTTTCATCTTTTACATTTTAAAAATTACAAAAAGGACAATGGGTAAATGCAAAAGTTTGAGCACCCTTGGAGATTTGTGTGGTCAGATAACTTTGACCAAGGTGTCAGACCTTCATTAGCCTGTTAGGGTTATGGCTTGTTCACCATCATCGTTAGGAAATGCCAGGTGATGCAAATTTCCCAGCTTTATAAAAAACTCAGCCTCCTCTAACCTTGTGCCAAAAACAGCAGGCATGGGTTCTTCTAAGCAGCTGCCAGCACTCTGAAAATGAAAATGGTTGAGGCTCACAAAGCAGGACAAGGCTATAAGAAGATAGCAAAGCGTTTTCAGGTTGTCCTTTCCTCAGTTTGAAATGTAATTAAGAAATGGCAGTTACCAGGAACAGTGGAGGTCAAGATAAGGTCTGTAAGACCAAGCAAAATTTCAGTGAGAGCTGGTCATAGGATTGCCAGTGAGGAAAATCAGAACCACCACTTGACTGCAAAAGACCTTCAGAGAGATTTAGCAGAATCTGGAGATGTGGTACATTGTTTTACTGTTCAGAGACACTTGCACAAATATGGCCTTCTTGGAAGAGTAATCAGAAGAAAACCTCTCCTGCATCCTCATCATAAAATTCAGCAGCAGAATTATTTAAAAGAACATTTAAATAAGCCTGATGCATTTTGGAAACGAGTACTGTGGAATGTGAATCAAAGGTATGTGTGGATAAAAAGGGCACAGAATTTCAGGAAAAGAACATCTCGTCCACCATTTTTCACGGGGGTGGGTTAATCATGTTTTAGGGTTGGGTTGCAACCAATGGCATGGGGAGCATTTCACGGGTAGAAAGAAGAATGGATTCAATGAAATGTCAACAAATTCTTGATGCAAACAGCACCATCTGTAGAAAAGCTCAAGTTGAAGAGATGATGGCTTCTACAAATGGATAATGATCCTAAACACATGCCAAAATGCACAATAGACTACCTCAAAAGGCTCAAGCTGAAGGATTTACAATGGCCCTCACAGTCCCCTGATCAGGACATCATTGAAAATTTGCTGCTAGACTTCAAGACAGCAGATGCAAGATGACCCAGGAATGTCACTGAACTGGAAGACTTTTCCAAAGAAGAATGGATGAAAATCCCTCAAACAAGATTTGAAAAACCCTTGTCAGGCTAAAAAAGCATTTACAAGCTGTGATACTTTCCAAAGGGCGTGCTACTAGGTACTAACCATGCAGGGTACCCAAACTTTTGCATCGGCTCATGTTCATTTTTGGAATTTTTAAAACGTAAGAGATGACCATATTTTTTTTTGTCTGAAATATAATGAAAATGTGTCATCTTTAACTTTAGGCTTTTTAGAGATCATTTCATCTTCAACTTAACAGTCACAATAACAGTAATCAGGGGTGCCCAAACTTTTACATGCCACTGTAAATATTATTAAATACATTTTCAGAGAAAAAAGGTAATATTATTAGCCAAATATCGAACTTTATAATTTAACTGGGTAGCACACCGCCACCCTGCCATTTCCTAATTTTAAACTTTATCCTAGGGAAAATATAGCAATTCTTGCATCCATGTAGAACATTTATACTTCCAGCACAAATGACAGAAAGGCCCATATAGTTTAACATTTTAAAATCAATAATATCACAGTACATTAAGGGCAATACAGAGCTGAATATATGTTAGTGTATGAGTGTGATCTGAAAGGATCGAAGAGGATAAATGCACTAACAATTTGATCCTACCATTCCAAAAAATTTACTAATTAAAACTAAACCTTTTTTTTCCATAAACGAGAGATCGATGTTATCCTATAGGGGTGAAAAAGTGTAAAATTTGTTACATAAAAAAGGATAGGGTATAGCTTTCAAACCTAAGACTATACCTTTAAAGACAGAAATGCTGAGATACGTTTCCTTTGATTTTTCTCTGGTGTTTTAACCAACTACATAATCCTTTTAGAATAATCTTTACATTTGCTGAAATACGTGATACTTATAAAAACTTGGAATTTTAATGTTTTCATCTTTACAATTCGTTCAAATAAAGTTTATCAATAGCTTATTTTTCTTTTCAGTCTGAAGTTATTTTAGAGAGTATTCCTTTTAGAGCTTGTTATTAATGAATAAGCCAGATAGTAGGCCATAAGAAATTAGCGTTGCTTAAGTAAAGCTTTCCCCAGTGAGGCTAGTTCTAATTTTGTTTAGTTTTCAGAGTGGAAAGCAAGTGAAATAACAAAATGTTGACTGCATATTGTGATTGAGTTATTATGCCTGTTTCCTGGCATTCTGGTTACATGTTTTTGTAATTTGTGCTCTAGAATTTACGATCTGTTTGCTTGCCGTGTGCCTGTGCACAGTTGGAGGTGCATGGGACGGAAAGGAATGTTATGCAGGGCAATGAGCCTGGCCTCCAGAGTTATGGACGCATTTTATCTCTTGACAATTTAGTAATATTTGGCTGAGGACACTATTTATATTGACAATAGATCTACATTAACCACTCATCCTATGTGTGGTTTAGTACAGGTTAAGATGATTAACGATTTTTTTAAACCAAGAGTTGCCTGAAAGACACTAAATTAGAACAATGTGAATGTAACTAAAATGTTTTTATGGCATATTCACAGGATATGACATGAACGAATGAGACCTGGCTGTACCAATGTAAAAAATAGGGGTCCCCAAACCTGTCTGGCCACTGCATCCAAGTAGTGAATTACTGGATAGGTGGCAATATATGTTTACATCTTTCTGTGTTGATATAAGTGTTTACATTAAAAATATTTTTTTAAAATGTCTATCCAGGCTTCCACTTAGGTTAATTCAGTATATACATGGCAATTACTTGATATACATTTTTCTCAATAGTACTGTAGAAACTTATACCTTATAATAACTTTTTTCTTGAGAGCATATAATAGATTTGTGGTATACAAAGCATCCAATCAGAGGAGGCAGAACTGCATAGAGGAAGGCAGCAGCAGCCTGAACCACTGATGAGAAGGAGGTGTGTCTCAGTCTACCACAGACTCCCTGTTGGGGAGGAAGGCAGCAGCAGCCTGAACCAATGATAAGGAGGGGGGTGTCTCAGTCTATCACAGACTCCCTGTTGGGGAGGAAGGCAGCAGCAGCCTGAACCAATGATAAGGAGGGGTGTGTCTCAGTCTACCACAGACTCCCTGTTGGGGAGGAAGGCAACAGCAGCCTGAACCAATGATAAGAAGGGGGTGTGTCTCAGTCTACCACAGACTCCCTGTTGGGGAGGAAGGCAGCAGCAGCCTGAACCAATGATAAGGAGGGGGTGTGTCTCAGTCTATCACAGACTCCCTGTTGGGGAGGAAGGCAGCAGCAGCCTGAACCAATGATAAGGAGGGGTGTGTCTCAGTCTACCACAGACTCCCTGTTGGGGAGGAAGGCAGCAGCAGCCTGAACCAATGATAAGAAGGGGGTGTGTCTCAGTCTACCACAGACTCCCTGTTGGGGAGGAAGGCAGCAGCAGCCTGAACCAATAATAAGGAGGGGGTGTGTCTCAGTCTACCACAGACTCCCTGTTGGGGAGGAAGGCAGCAGCAGCCTGAACCAATGATAAGGAGGGGTGTGTCTCAGTCTACCACAGACTCCCTGTTGGGGAGGAAGGCAGCAGCAGCCTGAACTAATGATAAGAAGGGGGTGTGTCTCAGTCTACCACAGACTCCCTGTTGGGGAGGAAGGCAGCAGCAGCCTGAACCAATGATAAGGAGGGGTGTGTCTCAGTCTACCACAGACTCCCTGTTGGGGAGGAAGGCAGCAACAGCCTGAACCAATGATAAGGAGGGGTGTGTCTCAGTCTACCACAGACTCCCTGTTGGGGAGGAAGGCAGCAGCAGCCTGAACCAATGATAAGGAGGGGGTGTGTCTCAGTCTACCACAGACTCCCTGTTGGGGAGGAAGGCAGCAGCAGCCTGAACCAATGATAAGAAGGGGTGTGTCTCAGTCTACCACAGACTCCCTGTTGGGGAGGAAGGCAGCAGCAGCCTGAACCAATGATAAGGAGGGGTGTGTCTCAGTCTACCACAGATTCCCTGTTGGAACCGTAGATAAACTGTGGACACAGATCACAGCTCTACCCTAATAATGCTGAGCTGATAAACTGCTAAAGAATGGATCTAAGAAAAAAAAAACAGTTTAGCATCCTTTCTAGGTACTGACCTGAACTTCGCTTTTGAGCTAATGTCTGAACAAATGCTTTAATTCTATGCAAGAATTTGTTATTTGACTTTTTTTTCCCCCATATAAACACACAAAGAGAGACATCTGTCGTTCTATGAAACTGGGGTAGAAAGAAGCCACTGGGGACTAGTAATGTAAGATGAATAGTCACTGAATGTTTTTTCAAAATATATTTTCTGTGAAACACGGCCGCATACATGGCTTCATTAACACTGCCGGTCCTTGATTCATGCTGCTTATATTGTTGGCAGCATGAATCTTACAGCAAAGTCTGTTTAACATTTTTCCTTGGTTGTCTCTCCGTATATATTGTGTAGATTCTAAAAATATAACAATATTTTCCATTTACATGCTGACAAAAAATTATCCAGTGAAACAATATAACACTTACGGTACTTACAAAGTACAGTGCCTGTGTCCAAGTGTATACCAATAACTGACCTGAGTGCTGGTGGCCAGGCATGGCAGTAGCATGGAAGTACAGTCATGGCCAAAAGTTTTGAGAATGACACAAATATTAATTTTTACAAAGTCTACTGCTTCACTTTTTCTAATGGCAATTTGCATATACTCCAGAATGTTATAAAGAGTGATCAGCTTAACAGCAATTACTTGCAAACTCAATATTTGGCTAGAAAATTAACTTTATCCCCCAAAACACATTTCAACATCATTGCAGCCCTGCCTTAAAAGGACCAGCTAACCTCTTTTCAGTGATTGCTCCATTAACACAGGTGTGGGTGTTGATGAGGACATGGCTGGAGATCAATCTGTCATGATTAAGTAAGAATGACACCACTGGACACTTTAAAAGGAGGCTGGTGCTTGGCATCATTGTTCTCTTTCTGTTAACCATGGTTATCTCTAAAAAAAACACGTGCAGTCATCATTGCAATGCACAAAAATGGCCTAACAGGGAAGAGTATCGCAGCTAGAAAGATTGCACCTCAGTCAACAATCTATCGCATCATCAAGAACTTCAAGGAGAGAGGTTCCATTGTTGCCAAAAATGCTCCAGGGCGCCCAAGAAAGACCAGCAAGCTTCAGGAACGTCTCTTAAAAGTGTTTCAGCTGCGGGATCGGGCTACCAGCAGTGCAGAGCTTGCTCAGGAATGGTAGCAGGCAGGTGTGAGTGCATCTGCACGCACTGTGAGGCGGAAACTCTTGGAGTAAGGCCTGGTCTCAAGGAGGGCAGCAAAGAAGCCACTTCTCTCCAGAAAAAACATCATGGACAGACTGATATTCTGCAAAAGGTACAGGCAGTGGACTGCTGAGGACTGGGGTAAAGTTATTTTCTCTGATGAATCCCCTTTTCGATTGTTTGGGACATCAGGAAAACGCCTCATTCGGAGAAGACAAGGTGAGCGCTTCCACCAGTCTTGTCTCATGCCAACTGTTAAGCATCCTGAAACCATTCATGTGTGGGGTTGCTTCTCAGCTAAGGGAATCGGCTCTCTCACAGTCTTGCCTAAAAACACAGCCATGAATAAAGAATGGTACCAGAATGTCCTCCAAGAGCAACTTCTCCCAACCCTCCAAGAGCAGTTTGGCGATCAACAATGCCTTTTCCAGCATGATGGAGCTCCTTCCCATAAAGCAAAGGTGATAACTAAATGGCTCAGGGAACAAAACATAGAGATTTTGGGTCCATGGCCTGGAAACTCCCCAGATCTTAATCCCATTGAGAACTTGTGGTCAATCATCAAGAGACGGGTGGACAAACAAAAACTTAAAATTCTGACAAAATGAAAGCATTGATTGTGCAAGAATGGACTGCTATCAGTCAGGATTTGGTCCAGAAGTTGATTGAGAGCATGCCAGGGAGAATTGTAGAGGTCCTGAAGAAGAAGGGTCAACACTGCAAATATTGACTTGCTGCATTAACTCATTCTAACTGTCAATATAAGCTTTTGTTACTCATATGTTTGCAATTATTATATTTCTATCTGTGATAAAAACATCTGTCAAACACACATAAAAACCAGAGGGCAGCAGATCATGTGAAAATATAATATTTGTGTCTTTCTCAAAACTTTTGGCCATGACTGTATAGCTGAAAAGACTCCTAATAGAAAGTGAGAAGCTGTCAGAGGGAGGATACTGATTATAACCAAAGTCACTGCCTCTTCCCCAGCAGTACAGATTAGCTGCAGTATCAAGGGGAACACATGAAAGTTAAAAAAAATAAAAAAATCTTTTTTATACTTTATATCAGCTATTAACAACATTTTATGACCTTTTGGTATGAAAATAATTCACGGGATAATCCCTATAAATAGATAAATTGCCCAATGACTTTCCAATACCATTGCACTGTATTATCGTATATGATGGATGACTTTTTAATAAGGTCAACACTCATCAGTATTGCTGACTGCATTCCCCATCATATCTAATAATGATTTCTATAGATTTTCTTCTAAATCTGTAATTTAAGTCAAGGCAGAGTAATGAAAAGTCTTCAGTAGAAACCCTCGCATATTGTGTAACACATTCAGAAATTTAAGTATTTCAAATATTTTCCATTGTGATAAATTCCCAGTACCTAAAACCCCCACTCAAAAGACCAAGCTGTTTGTCTGATGTGTGTTGCGGCTTTGGCTTTAGTTTTTAGGAACTTTAGATACATTTTTGCAATGTACCATAAAATGAAATGTATGCACATGTGGAAGGCCCCTCGTATATTCTCCTGAAAGCACCAAAAATAGTGCAGCTACGGGAAAACTCCGTCCTATACATACGTTTTACATATACAGTACAGACCAAAAGTTTGGACACACCTTCTCATTCAATGATTTTTCTGTATTTTCATGGCTATGAAAATTGTAAATTCACACTGAAGGCATCAAAACTATGAATTAACACATGTGGAATTTACATTACACTTTACAAAAAAGTGTGAAACAACTGAAAATATGTCTTATATTCTAGGTTCTTCAAAGTAGCCACCTTTTGCTTTGATTACTGCTTTGCACGCAGAAAAGGTGAACAGATGGACTCTACATGCCTGGTTCCCACCGTGAAGCATGGAGGTGGTGGTGTGATGATGTGGGGGTGCTTTGCTGGTGACACTGTTGGGGATTTATTCAAAATTGAAGGCATAGTGAACCAGCATGGCTACCACAGCATCTTGCAGCAGCATGCTATTCCATCTGGTTTGCGTTTAGTTGGACCATCATTTATTTTTCAACAGGACAATGACCCCAAACACACCTCCAGGCTGTGTAAGGGCTATTTGACCAAGAAGGAGTGTTTGGGGTGCTACGCCAGATGACCTGGTCTCCACAGTCACCAGACCTGAACCCAATCGAGATGGTTTGGGGGGGCTGGACCGCTCACCGCTTCAAATTTGAATAAATCCCAACAGTGTCACCAGCAAAGCACCCCCACACCATCACACCACCGCCTCCATGCTTCACGGTGGGAATTAGGCATGTAGAGTCCATCCGTTCACCTTTTCTGCATGCAAAGCAGTAATCAAAGCAAAAGGTGGCTACTTTGAAGATCCTAGAATATGAGACATATTTTCATTTGTTTCACACTTTTTTGTAAAGTGTAATGTATAATTCCACATGTGTTAATTCATAGTTTTGATGCCTTCAGTGTGATTCTACAATTTTCATAGTCATGAAAATACAGAAAAATCTTTGAATGAGAAGGTGTGTCCAAACTTTTGGTCTGTACTGTATATATATATATATATGTGAGCACTAGACTGTAATGTATCGTCACTTTATATGGTTGCGTGCACAAGACATACCACATTATGGGAAATGCAATGGAAGGTAAGGCAGAAGTTGCTCATTGCACCATTTGATCAGACTTGAATAATTTACTTTATGAAGAGGGGTTTGGACCTTTAGGCATTAGTTTTATGTTTTCTTCAGTCTTTCTGCATAGAAAGGTGATCAGGCTCCATTTCACCTCCTGATTTTTTTTTTATTGACTGTGAATTTCCTGTAGCAGCAGTACATAGTGTTTCTCATTAAACACATGCCACAAAATCGTATTTTTTATAGCATCATTGTAACTTTAACTCTGTAATTGGTGGCGTATTCAGACTAATTACTCAAGTGGATTACAGAGGAAGGACTTTTCAGAGCCATATCCTGACTTTCACTTAAGTTGCTTCTAACAATCGAAGTTATCCAAGTGTAAATCTCTGCGTCTTTCAACAAAATGTCCACTATACAGCCCATTCAGTTAATAGCTGTTCGACTGCATTTCAGATGAGCATAAAATGTATATATTTTTGATTTGCCCTCCGAAATCCTAGTAATCCGATTACTGACATAAGTAGCAATCCATAAAATCAGTATTCTTGAACACTCACTGATGAAAAATACACATCGCATGTTCATCTGTCATCAGACAGACATGAGATCTTTGATAAATATGTACTGAGAATGTGCTCCGTGCCCGGGGCTAGTTACAACTTAAACTGTTCAAATGATGATTAAACTATGAACTCTGCATTTCTCAGAAATAACTCAGGTACTTTTCTTCTAATCCCCAATAAACCGGAGGTCCAGGAAAATAGACTTACAATTATTTGAAAGATTACATTTTTAAGCATTGTTATAGGGGTTTTCCAGTTTTAACATTTCATTATCTATAGGCTTGTACGTAGTATGTAGATTGCACAGAAGTGAGTACAAGATGCCCACCTTTCTTATTTGCAGCAATCTCTAGTTCAATCCTTTTATGCATTTTTAATGGAAACCTGTGATCATCCTCACATCCCCCAAACTACCACCATGTATTTATTGATCTCTTTATACACTTCCCAACAAGTCCCCTTTAGTGGCTTATAGATTTTCTGAATATGCCTAAAATCAATTTTATAACTACTGTAGCAATATGCTAATTAGAGGGTGACTAGTCATGGGGGTGTCGTTTTCACTAGACTAATCATGCCACTAATCATTTTATTACTATGGGCGTGCTTGTATATTATGTTAGTGTCCCTGCTGGCTGCATGATTTGCGGCTGTTAGACAGACACAACACATGTGTCGATTTCCTGTTTCTTAGGACATCCCGACATGTGTTGATGCTGTCTAACAGCCACAAATCATGCATCCATAATATACAAGCACACCCAGATACTCAGAGATCACATAAGCCATTATCCGAGCACATTCGCTCATCACTAGTTGCAACCAGAACTTGTAGGTTATTACACGTTGCAGAGTGAATAGGTCGAGAAGCAAAGAAAAAGATTGAATGGTGGGTAAAACTGTTCGCTTCTTGCCATTCAGTCTGGAGCCTCTTCTTTTTGCCATCCTAACCCAGCCTGCTTACTCTAGGCCAGGTCTTCTGGCCATGACCAGGCGTTAGAGGTAACTGTGTGCAGGGGCTGGCTGGCACATTTCAGCCTGGGGGGCAATTACAAGGCAGAGGTAACAGGCTAGTACATAGATATGGGAACAGAACAGAGCTTGCTGCATAAATACAGGAGCAGATCAAAGCTTACTGCCTACATAGATACTGATCGATTGATCCATCTTCACTGCTTGGATAAGACCCCATTGCGCTTTTACATTTGTATCTGTGCACATACTATAGTGTATACAGGAGAAAATATGACTGGTGTATGATATGCTGTGATATAGACATCAGATATTATGCCATCCATATATTATCCTGTTTATAACATCTACAGGGGCATAATAATCGTGGTCACAGAGGGTGTGACCACGACCTGGCCCATGGAGTTAGGAGGCCCGTCGACACCTTCCCTGTGTACAGCTCAATACTCTATAGTGATGCTAGATTATTTGAAGCCGGCAGCAGACATTGGCTTGCCCATTGCGCACAGTGCATGACATCCCTGCATTGTGCTGCTTGCCCCCCATGTGACAGTTATGGAGGGTAAAGAAGATGGTGCTTGTTGCGGGTGTGAGGAAAGGTGAGAGGAATTGTTTATTTTTTGTGTTTGAGGACAGTGCCAGGACGAGAACATTATTACAGGACAGGGACATTATTGCATACAAGGCCCAGGACAGGGGACATTATTACAGGACGGGGGCATTATTACATACAAGGCCCAGAATGGGAGGCATTATTACAGGACAGGGACATAATTAGAGGACGGGAGACATTATTACAAACAGAGCGCAGGACGGGGGACATTATTACAGGAAAGGAATTTTATTACATATAGGGCCCAGGACGTGGGACATTATTACAGGACAGGGACATTATTACAGGATGGGGGCATTATTACATACAGGGCCCTGGAAAGGAGGCATTATTACAGGACGGAGACATTATTACAGGACAGTGACATTATTACTTACAGGGCCAAGGACAGGTGACATTTTTACAGAACGGGGACATTATTACATACAGGGCCCAGAACGGGAGGCATTATTACAGGACAGGGACATAATTAGAAGACGGGGGACATTATTACATACAGGGCCCAGGACGGGGGACATTATTACAGGAAAGGAACTTTATTACATATAGGGCCCAGGACGGGGGACATTATTACAGGAAAGGAACTTTATTATATACAGGGCCCAGGACAGGAGGCATTATTACAGGACGGGGACATTATTACAGGACAGGGACACTATTACTTACAGGGCCAAGGATGGGGGACATCATTACATACAGGGCCCAGGATGGGAGATATTATTATATGCAGGACCAGGTCAGGGACATTACTACAGGATGGGGATGGGGACATTATTACAAGGGTCCATAGATCTGTCCCACATGCTGGTGGGGACCCTGGTCCAAATTTTCCACTAGGGCCCATAGGTCCTAGGTTATTACATTCCTGACCATCTGATGTATGTGCACACAGAACAGCATAGCCATTATTCAGATTAGCATATAATATACTGTGACTACAGACATGAAATGGTATATAACAATGTGTACACTTGGTGTGTTTTATTGTGCATAGATAAACAATGTTATGTGCAGTGACTGATCCTGCACCTGCTCCAGGACCTCACATGCTATAATACATGATATCCTGTAGGCTGAGTGTAAGGGGGTGAAGGAGTATTACTGTTTCGCCCCGCCCCTTAAGTGTACTTAATGTCTCTTATGTAAATAGTCATTGTGTAATTATAAACATTTGGTAGTACTGCTACATAATCTTATGTATTACAGCTAATAGTTAAGGTACTGCCACACTCATGATGTGTTACCATTATGTTTATATATGTTTGCCTATGTCTTGTATTCCTTTGTATAATATTGTATGATGTCCTTTACTTATGTACAGCGTAGGGAAAGTTCAGTGCATCCCTTTGGGACAATAGAGGAGGGCACTTTAGTATATAGTTTCTGTGAAGGACAGCCCCCGTCCTTCCACGTCACCAATGTGACGTAACTCCACAGGCACAGCTCTCCGGCGCCCCCTTTGTCTCTCAGGTCAGTAAGGGAACTGCACCTAGAGCAAATGGCCGCTGGGGAGGGTGTCCGGTTACCCACTGGGTATTCTAAGATTCGTGATCAGAGTAAAAGCATCAGCCCAAGATTAATTTTATGGTTTAATTGCCTTAAGGGCGCACTAGATAATTACAGAAATATACAGTAAGCTATACAACGGAATTACAATGGATTTGCAGTCAGAGTAAAATACAACAATAATGGTACAAGGCTTAGAGGTATTAGTTAGAGGTCAATATTACCAGGTTGTAGGGGCATGTGGAGGCAGGGAGCTCTGCGATCCACAGCTGAATGTCTTAGTTGCTGGACAGTCCCCCAAAACGTGTGCCGCTGCTCCCTTGGCAGATCTGTCCCTTGGTCCTTAGTTTTTCATTGTCTTGCTGCTGTGAGAATGGATCCAGTCTGCCCATAGCTCACAGTTCTTAAACCTGCTAGGTCCCTCCCCTCGGTGTCTGAGGGTGGGCTGACAATCTCCACCCTTAGCTCCCTGCAGAATTTATTCCCAATATCTAGCAAAGGGGTTAACTTTCTCCAGGACGATCGGATCAGGACATGAGAGGTACCAGCGGATGCAGTATGTTTTGCCTGTCGCATGGAGATCAAACCTGGCCCGATTGGGTCTCTGTGGAGAGCCAATCTGTATATCTCAGACCCTCGAGCCATCATCGACTCGGGAGTTGCACCATCAGATGCCCGAGGTCCGCTGGATCACGCAGATATTTTTTATGAGTTTGTACCTAGAAAGATGTGCTCTGTTATGAATGTGCTAGAGATGGTTTCTGAGCAGAGGCTCCCTCTGGTGGTTACAGACAGTACTGAACCTTTCAGCGAGGAATGGCAATCTGGGTTCGCTGACTGGTCTGATATAAGGGAGGTTCCCTCCCATGATGGTTGCCGGTGATCAATTGTTCTTGTCTCAATTGTGGTTCCTGGTTCATTTGGAAGTTTGCTGGAGTCTTGCCTGCATCTCCTGCTTTCAGATAAGATATTTTTTGCTTTTCTTTTTGTGCTTGCTTTTTGCATTGTTTTCTGCACTTTTGTGGAGGTCAGCCAGGTCCCCTCCTGGGGCCTGAGCTCCTCACAGTTTATCTGCAGCCACTGTTATTTGCTCATTTGCTTTTTCCTGTTTTTTCAGCGGCTGCGCTTGGTTTTGTTCACACTGAGATCTGATTTAGCGGGTGGCGAGATCGTGTGATCTCAGTATTTTTGTAATCAGAATTGTTGGATTTTTGTAGGGTTTTCTGGGTTGCAGAAAGTAATCTCTCCTTTCCTATTCTATTTAGTCAGTTTGTGGCCCCAGCGTTTGCTCAATCTATTTTCTGCCTATGTTTGTGTTTTCATCTTGTCTAACCGCCATTATATGTTTGGGGGCTTCCTATTTTCTTTGGGGATCTGCTCCGGGGCAGATAGCTTTCATCTTTCTGCCTTTAGGTGTAGTTATCTCTCAGGCTGTGACGAGGCGTCTAGGATCAATGTAGGAACGCTCCACGGCTACCTCTAGTTGTGTCGTTAGTTTAGGAATCTGCAACCCATCAGTTACCAACATCTCAGGTGTTCTGCTGCCCTGCTGTTGTTCCTGTCCTCCTCAGCTACCGAAACACAACAGTGCTCAAAATTCATAATCCTAGAACGGAGCCATCATGGCTGGGAGACACAATAGATGTGTTTTCTGTGTCTAGCTGGCAGGTATAATCTAATTGAAGCCCCCAGCATTGAAGTATTGTTTGGCCTTATCTCATTATCATACTAACAGACCTTGCTATTCAACATTGGGCCTGAATTACTTATCATACTAAACAACCTTTTTATTCACAGTGGACACAAAACCCTGTCGTATTGAATATGCCCACAGGCCCTGGGGCCAGGTGCAGTTAGCAGCCTGTGGCTCTGTGAACAGACAAAATGGAGGCTGGTATAGGCCCTATCCAAGATGGTGGCTGTTCCTTCCTCACAGTTTCTATATCTGGGTAAGTGTAATTCTTTTATGGGCCACTAGATGGGGGCATACTAGTGAGCCTTGTTAAGTATAGCTGATAGGCAGTTTCACATAGGGTTAAGTGTAGGAAGGGCTGCCAGGTAGTAAGACAGGAGCTTGTAGGAAGTTAGATCAGACGGGGCCAGAGTGCCCAAGTGTCCACAAGGGCTTAGGCCCGGACAACCGGCAGCCATGCAACATTTAAGTACAGCAACCCACGTTATCCAGGCTGCATAGTCTAGCAGTGGGCCTAAACAGAGAAGAAAGATGTGGCGTCTTACTGCTTGTGCCAATGCTTTTAGGGCAGAAGTTGGCTGGATCAAGGAACTGAGGGGAGCTGGAGCTTTGACGAGTTCGGTACAGATGGGCCGGATGCTTCACCGGGGGCCACCAAACGTAGTGATTGATGAATTCAGTTCTGAGGCGAAGCAGGCTGAAGGAAGTGTCATTATAGCGAGGTCAGTCCTGGAAGGAACTGTGGAGCAGTCTAGGACGGTCCAGTCCGGGCGTGTACTGCACAGAAGTGACAACAAAGCAGGGAGAGATAAGGAAATGAATGAAACACTTGTTGTGCCAACTGTGGATGTAACGTGTATAGAGTTAAGTAAAGAGTGTGTTCAAGTTATTCTGGACTGTGTCTGTATTACTGGGGGTCTCCTGGAAGAGGGACCATCGATGCCTGGGAGGTGCCCAGGAGGAGTGTAATCTGGAGATGCAGGTACACCAGAGGGAAGAACACCGTTTCATATAGGGGAAGGGCTGGACATGGATGTTACAGTAATTCAGGTCACGACTACAGTCCGGTCCCTCACATGAGGATCAGTCAGTGCCGGGTGCTGTATGCTCCTGTTTGCAGTTGCTTTATCTGACCCTCTGTGAGTTATTACTGCAGACTGAACTTACTACGTACAGATGGGGTGACGCTGCAGCCGATGACTCCCCCTGACAGGGCGACCTGATCTGTGTGAAGGGTCAGGCTGTTGAAATAAATCTGTTCAGACTGTGCCTCAGAGAGACTGCAGACAGTGCTGTGGACATAGTAAAACATGTCACCTCCTCATATCAGAGACCTCCTGCCTCAGAAAATATCAGAGACCTCCTGCCTCAGAGAATATCAGAGACCCCTGCCTCACCTCGGCCTGTGCTGAACTTCTGACTCCTCAGAAGCTCCTCTCCTGCTGGCCTGATGCACTGGTGAGGTGAGATCCGCAGAAACGCCCACGCAGTGTGCATTATGGGTGTGCCTGCACTACCGGGATGTGACGGTCGGTACTTGTACAAGTCTAAATGTACAGTGCTGACACATGACACCTAAAACAGCAGACAGCCAGGGTCCTGAAACAGCTCCTGAAGGACCGGCCGGGGGCATTTGCCACTCTGCCCCGGCCCAGCCCACTCCTGCGTTTCGTCCCGATGTGCGATGTGCGGTGATCTTCAAAACCCGGTTGTAGCTAGAAGACCTGGCCTAGAATAAGCAGACTGGGAGATCCGGCTCACGATGGGGGCAGGAAGAGGCTGATTAGAGAACCGGATGGCGATGACTTGTTTTTTTATATCTTACGTTTATTATGCTCTGAGACCCTTGAACATAATAAGGGACATTTAATTCTCTACAAATTATTTTGCGGTGAACCTAATTTCCTGGAAAAATCTGCATGATTTGGCGAATTTAAATTTTGTAAGATCCCTTCATCTCAAACATGAACATAATAATAAATTGGGCCTTAAGTGTTTACGCGCCACAATTAGTTACTCGTTTATTTTCTGTGCAGAATGCAGGTGAATCTCTCAATAAGTGAGCTGGACATGAACTCCTGTTGTATGTGACTTTATACCGTACAACTGTACATCACCCTTAGGCTCCTTTATTATATTAACGTTTCTACTCTGAATTGAAATGTAGCCGACTATGCTTTTCAATACAAACATATGCCAAAAGAACACACTTTGGTGTAGATTAGGTCTATGAGAGCCTGTGGCTACAAGCTTTCCTAGGGTGTTACAGTCCTTCTGTGGAGCACTACTTTTATTTACTAATTCTTTCATTCCAAAGCTTTGCCCATTGGCCCTGCATATAATATCTGAAGGATTAGGGATAGATGTCCTTAAACTTCACTCTAGTGTGAGCAGGTTGCAGGATGCAGTGACGGACAGGAGGCAGAGCAAGGGTTAACAATTTTAATTAACAGAGGAATACTCCACGCACGGAGATGAATGGTTAAACGAGGGAATACACAATTCAATTGCAAAGGATATGCAGAGTTAATGAGCTAGGTAACGGCAGTTCTTTTGTACACTTATCGTGTCAGCAGTTCCCCTGACTGTAGATGCTCCTTGAAAGTCAGTAGCGCCAACAACAGCTGGCGCGGTGCTTGTCCAAGAAGGTCCTGGTGTGAACAGTGGTCTGTCTTCTGGTGGCAGTGGTCAGTGTCCGGTACCATTCACTGGGCCCCTAGTCCATTATCTGAGATGGCTAAGGCACAGTGTTATGATTTGGTAGCTGAGGAGGGCAGGCAAAAACGGCAATACACCAGAGAGGTTGGAATCTACTGGATTGCAGTACCCTGACCAACCACCACAACTAAAGGCAGCCGTGGAGCGTTCCCACGTTGGTCCCAGACGCCTCGTCACAGCCCGAGAGGTCAACTACACCTAAAGATAGAAAGAGGAAAGCTATCTGCCCCGGAGCAGATCCCTAAAGAACATAGGAAGCCCCCAAACATGTAATGGCGGTTAGACAAGAGGAAATACAGACACAGACAGAAAATAGTAAGAGCAAACGTTGGGGCCCAATCTGCCTAGAAAGAAAAAGGATAGGAAGGACACTTACTGCAATCCAAAAAACCCTAAAAAATACCAACTCTACTAATTGCAAAAACACCTGAGATCACACGACCTCTACCACCTAAATTAGTTCTCTGGTGTAACAAAACTAAGCCGCAGCCACTGAAAATACTGGAAAAGGCAAATGAACAAATAAGAGTGGCTCAGATAAACTGAGAGGAGCACAAGCCCCCGGAGGGGACCTGGCTGACCTCCACAGAAGTGCAGGGAACAATGCAAAAAGCAAGCACAAATATAAAAACAGAAAATATCTTATCTGAGAGCAGGAGAAGAGGCAAGACTCAGCAAGCTTCCAAGTGAATCAGGAACCACAGTTGAGACAAGAACAATTGATCACCGGCAACCATGATGGGAGGGAACCTCCCTTATATAAGACCAGTCTGTAACTCCTGATTGCCAATCCTCATTGAATGGTTTAGTACTGTTTGTAACCACCAGAGGGAGCTTCTGCTCAGAATTCATTTCTAACACATTCACAACAGCAGAGGAGTCAAAAGCACTATCTTGGTCTCCTGTAGACCGGCAAACATATACTGGCAGCCCAGGGAGTAACCGTCTGTCCCATACTAGGTCTCTCTTAGGCGGCATGTGCACTGTACTTCCAGACACGGAGCGTACAGCCCTTTGCGCTTTAGTAGTCACTTTAGCTCTCCCCTTCAAGTCCCCGCTGGTGGCGGCGGCCAACACAGGCAAGGCTGCAATACCGTCAGGGTTCTGGTACAGCGGTGTGGCAATGTCCGTCAGGGGGGCAGCAGCAAACAGTCCTGCACCCTGCCCTGGCTCTTAAGCTTACGTGCGGCGCTCAGCTGAACAGGACTCCCGTCTCTCTCCCTGTTACTGCGGCAGGCTCCGGCAGTAGGGCCGGCCGCATCTCGTCTATGCCCGGCTGTGCACCTCGCGGAGCACGCTGCGCCCACACCTTGCCCCTCTTACTGCTGGCGGGTAACTCTCCGACACTGCGCGCTTTTCACTTTTGACCGCGCCCCCAGCTTCCAGGTCAGAGCACCAGTCCAGTCCCTTATTCCTTCCCACGGGAAACATGGGATGCAGCCTCAGCAGTTCCGGACCAGGCTCAATACAGGTAACTTGCAGCCTGGTCTTCCTCCTTACACTAGTGGTCGTTATTAAATGACCAGGGCAAAATAAGCTCAAATATAGGTTTGTGCATTTAAATTTCACATAAAAAAGAAATATCCACCATTAATGTCTATCAACTATATATTGCTAATATTTACATAAATATATAAATAATTATTAGTGTTGAGTAGTGTTGAGCATTCCGATACTGCAAATATCGGGTATCGGCCGATATTCGCTGTATCGGAATTCCGATTCCGGTATCCGATATTTTTGTCATATCGGATACCGGAATCGGAATGTTCCTGTCATGGTCAGTGTCCGTCGGTCGGGTCTGTCAGGAGTCAGCGGCACTTACCCGGCAGAAGATCTCCGGTGGTCTCGTCCTGGACTGCTTGATGGCCGCCATCATCTTCTCCCTGGCGGTCACGTGCAGTTTCTCGCGATAACTGCAGTGACTGCCGGGTAATCGCGGCCGTAAAGCAGTCCGTGACGTCACCGCCGGGGAAGCAGGTAAGCAGCTATGCTGCGTCGGGATGTCAGGCTCTGCCTGGCATTCCGATGTAGCAGAGCTGGATCGTCGTGGGACCCTCATTACTATGGACTGCGTCAGACAGGTGGTATACTGTTGGTTTGTTTTTTTCTTTTTTTACAGGAGATCGATGGCGTCGCAGGATGAGAGTGTAATAAAAGAAATGAAAACTGTGTTGTCTCTTTTATTTCATTAAAAGACTTTTTTCTGGCTGTGTCTTTTTTTTAAACCTTTAAAAACTTTGGGATTAATAATGGATCGGTGTCTTATTGACGCCTCTCCATTATTAACCGGGCTTATTGTCACCGTGCAATCAACGGTGACATTAACCCCTTATTACCCCGCTTGCCACCGCTACAGGGCAAGTGGGAAGAGCCGGGTAAAGTGCCACAATTGGCACATCTTTTGATGCGCCAAATGTGGGGCTGCTGTAGCCTGGTATTATCAGGCTGTTGAGGGCCAAAATCCATGGGCCTTGACAGTCTTTTAATACCAGGCCGCAGCAGTCTGCATTTTACTTGGCTGGTTAACAAAAATAGGGGGGTCCCCACGCTATTTTTTTTTCGAGGGGATCCCCTATTTTTGTTAACCAGCCAAGCTAAGCAGACTGCTGTGGCCTGGTATTATCAGGCTTGCAAGGTCCATGGATAGTGGATCCTTACCAGCCTGAAAAACCAGGCCTCAGCAGTCTGCTTCATCTGGCTGGTTAACAAAAATAGGGGGGACCCCACGCCAATTTTTTTCGAGGGGATCCCCTATTTTTGTTTACCAGCCAAGATAAGCAGACTGCTGTGGCCTGTTATTATCAGGCTGGCAAGGTTCATGGATCTTGGCTCCTTAACAGCCTGAAAATCCAGTCCTCAGCAGTCTGCTTCATCTGGCTGGTTAACAAAAATAGGGGGGACCCCACGCCAATTTTTTTCGAGGGGATCCCCTATTTTTGTTAACCAGCCAAGATAAGCAGACTGCTGTGGCCTGGTATTATCAGGCTGGCAAGCAGGGTCGGACTGAGCCACCGGGACACCGGAGAAACCTCCGGTGGGCCCCGCCCCTAGCTCCTGCGTGGTGGGCCCTGATTTGAAAGGATAGGTCACGGGGCAGAGGGGGCGGTGGCCCCGCGCTCTGAGGGGGCCCACCCGGAGCTACGCTACAGTAACTGTATCGGCGTGCACAGCACGCCGATACAGTTACATTCTGCGGCAGAGCAGGGAGAATCGCTCTCCCTACTCTGCCGCCCGGCCGCTATGGGGCCTGAACAGGCGGTGGGGGGGCCCAGTGCCAGCAGTGGGCCCCCCACCCGTCATCCGAGGGTCAGCTGTATCGCCATCCAGCCGATACAGCTGACCGCATAGAGAGAGAAGGAGCGAGCACTCCTTCTCTCCCATAATCCCCCTCTCAGCATCTGACAGCGGGCGCGATGACGTCACCTGCCGGCGCCCGCTGTCAAGACGCTGAGAGGGAGAACAGTGAGCAGCACAGGAGCCGGGAGGTGAGTATTGTTTTTTTTTTTTTTTTTAATGGGGGTGCATTATACTACAGAGGCTGTATATGGGGCTGCATTATACTACAGAGGCTGTATATGGGGCTGCATTATGCTACAGAGGCTCTATATGGGGGGTGCATTATACTACAGAGGCTGTATATGGGGCTGCATTATACTACAGAGGCTGTATATGGGGCTGCATTATACTACAGAGGCTGTATATGGGGGCTGCATTATACTACAGAGGCTCCATATGGGGGTGCATTATACTACAGAGACTCCCTATTGGGATGCATTATACTACAGAGGCTGCCTATGGGGGTGCATTATAATATAGCGGCTGCCTATGGTGGTGCATTATATTATAGACTCTGCCTATGGGGGTTTATTATAATATAGAGGCTGCCTATGGGGGTGCATTATACTATATTGAGGACTATCTGGTGTATTATGCTGTATGGATGCTATCTAGGGGCCATCATACAGTGTTGGACTCATTAAATAGTTTGGGGACATTAAGGGGTCAGTATATATCCAGTGAGGGGCATTATTCTGTGTATAGGGGAGATGTACAGGGGGAGACTTGGGACATTATTAAATGTAAAGTGGACACTTATTGTTATAGGGGAACTTGGGTTACTGTGACTGTCAAAGGGGCACACAGGGCATTATTACAGTCTAGGGGACAAGATGTGGGCACTTTTCTAGGGCACTTGCACCAGGCATTACTATATTCTAGAGGGTGCTTTATAATTTAGAGGTCACACAGAACCACACAGCAGGTGCAGTAATAGGGACACATACGGCAGCAGCAGCTCAGTATTGGGGTATCCGGTGCAGTAATAGGGACACATACGGTAGCAGCGGCTCAGTATTGGGGTATCAGGTGCAGAAATAGGGACACATATGGCAGCAGCGGCTCACTATTGGGGTATCAGGTGCAGTAATAGGGACACATATGGCAGCAGCGGCTCAGTATTGGGGTATCAGCAGGATGAGGAGTTTGTGCAGGTTGAGAATAGTCCAATTGGTGACCGTGACAGTGCTAAAAATATGAGAAGTGAAATGTGTCTCTGTTGTAATCTCTGCAGTCGAGTCCTGGCTGGAGAAGTCGTCATGTCGGTCTGGGCCAGATGGAAAAGACATGAAAAGTGAACAATTCCATTAGAAAGAACATCAGCGGTAAGTCATTATCTATACCTGTGCTGTAATCTATTATACAGTATGTTCTGTAGGACTGGTATTATTTACCACACCATATGGCGGTGATATCAATATTGGTCTTTTTATATATAGATTATTTTTGGCAACAGCGCGGTCATTTGCTGAGGTTCTCTGGTTAGGGCCCACTCAGAAGTTTCGCCCCCACTAAACCAAAACCCTAGCTACGCCTCTGGCTCTCTCTCTAGTCTTTCTTTCTCTCTCTAGTCTCTCGCTCTCTGTTCTTTCTTTCTCTCTCTGTTCTCTCTTTCTCTGTTCTTTCTTTCTCGCTCTCTGTTCTTTTTTCTCTCTGTTCTTTTTTCTCTCTCTCTTTTCTTTCTTTCCTCTCTTTCTTTCTCTGTTTGTTCTTTCTCTCTCTCTCCTTTCTTTCTCTCTCGCTGCTTTTTCTTTCTTTTCCTCAGTACCAACCACTGTGCCCATAATGCCAGCCACTGTGCCCTCATTACCAGTCAGTGTGATCAGCAGTGCTAAATGGGTATGGTTGGGGCGAGGATATGGGTGTGATTAGTTGTGAAATTGGTGTGGTCGGGGCGTGGCCTAAAATTTGCGGCGGCGCGCTAAGCGCACCGCAGCCTTTAACCCTCTTTCCTGTCTTCAAAACTTGGGAGGTATGCTGTATGACCTCCCTACAACTTCTGGGCATGCTCTTGATGAGCGCGACAGATGGTCTCCTGAGGGATCTCCTCCCACACCTGGACTAAAGCATCCAACAACTCCTGGCCAGTCTGTGGTTCAACGTGGCATGGCCTAGAATTTGCTGCAGCAGGCACAGCGTACCACAGCCTTTGTCCCTCTTTCCCTTCTTCAAAGGTTGGGAAGTATGATGGTGGGCCCCAAGAATAATTTTTCTCTGGTGGGCCCAAGGTACTCCAGTCCGACGCTGCTGGCAAGGTCCATGGATATTGGCTCCTTAACAGCCTTAAATACCATGCCTCAGCAGTCTGCTTCATCAGGCTGGTTAACAAAAATAGGGGGACCCCACGCCATTTTTTTTTCGAAGGGAACCCCTATTTTTGTTAATCAGTTCCCTCTGACGTCACTGATGGTGTCCCTGGCTGACCTGAAGTGAAAGTGGAAAGCAATCAATTAAGCTTTCCACTTCCTCTCCTGTCAGCCAGGAGATGAGCTCATTCATTTGGGGGTTTACTGTGAGGCTGCAGCATTAGCTGCGGTCCCTGTAGTAAACATTAACCCTTTATGATGGATTACACCGTGGGACCTGACTGTGCATGGGATAGGTAAGAATAATTTTGCTTTTTTATTTTATTTTTATTACAGGAAATGGTTTTTGCAGTAAAATAAAAGATGGTCAAAAACATGTGTCTTTATTTCATTAAAATGATTTTTTATTAAAGTGTGTGTGTTTTATTTTTATTTCATGCAATAGGATTAATAATTGATAGTTGTCTAATTGACAGCTCTCAATTATTAACCTGGCTTAAGGTCACCTTTCAATAGCAAGGTGGCTTTAACCCCTTATTAACCCATTCGCCACCGCTACAGGGCAATGGGAATAGACGGGCAAAGTGCCAGAAAGGGCGAATCCAATTATAGATTTGTCTTTTCTGGGGTGTCTGGGGGCAGATGTTAGTAGCCAGGGGGGGGCAAAAAATAATGGTCCCTCTCTGGGCTATTATTATCTGCCCCCACTCGCTGGCTTTGTCTGTCTGGTTGAGAAAATAGGGCGGGAGCCCACGCATTTTTTTTTCAACAATTTTACACCTCATATATATATATATATATATACATGTCTTTGAATTTGTGACACATATATATATATATATATGTTATGTTTCGGTAGCTGAGGAGTGCAGGTAAAAAAGGCAATACACCAGAGCAGTTGGAATCTATGAGATTGCAGTACCCTGACTAACCACCACGACTAGAGGCAGCCGTGGAGCGTTCCTACGTTGGTCCTAGACGCCTCGTCACAGCCTGAGAAACTAACTACACCTAAAGATAGAAATAGGAAAGCTATCTGCCCCGGAGCAGAACCCCAAAGATAATAGAAAGCCCCCAAACATGTAATGGCGGTTAGACAAGAAGAAATACTGACACAGAAAGAAAATAGTATGAGCAAACGCTGGGGCCCAAACTAACTAAATAGAAAAGGATAGGAAGGGTACTTACTGCAATCCCAGAAAACCCTGAAAAGCACCAACTCTACTAATTTCAAAAACACCTGAGATCACACGACTTCTACCACCTAAATTAGTTCTCTGGTGTAACAAAATCAAAACAGCAGCCACTGAAAAAACTGGAAAAAGCAAAAGTACAAACATCAGTGGCTGAACTAAACTGAGAGGGCAAAAGCCCCCGGAGGGGACCCAGAAGGCCCCCACAGAAGTGCAGGACAAAATGCAAAAATATAGCACAAAAAAAAAAGAAGAAAATGTCTTATCTGTTAGCAGGAGATGCAGACACGACACAGCAGGCTACAAGGGAAACAGGAATGAAGGATTCAGACCAGAACAATTGATCACCGGCAACCCTGATGGGAAGGTGACTCCCTTATATAAGACCAGTCAGTAACACCTGATTCCCAGTCCTCACAATCTTCACTGAACAGACCAGTACTGCTTGTAACCACCAGAGGGAGTCTCTGCTCAGAACTCATCTCAAACCCATTCACAACAGTACCCCCCCCTTGAGGAGGGTCACCGAACCCTCATTTGAGCAACCAGGTCGGTCAGGATGAGTTCTATGATACGCACGGATGAGTCTCCTAGCATGGATGTCCAAAGCAAACACCCAAGAATTGTCTTCCTGACCATAACCTCTCCACTTAACCAAATACTGGAGTTTCCGTCTAGACAAACGAGAATCTAATATTTTCTCAACCACATACTCCAGATTGCCCTCAACCAAAACAGGGTCAGGAGGCACAGCAGCAGGAACCACTGGCTCAACAAACCTCTTCAACAAGGACTTGTGGAACACGTTATGGATCTTAAATGTCCCTGGAAGAAGCAAACGAAAAGAAACAGGATTAAGAATCTCAATGATCTTATAAGGTCCAATGAACCTAGGCTTAAATTTAGGAGATGCTACTCTCATAGGAATATTCTTTGAGGACAACCAGACCAAGTCCCCCACTTTAAACCGAGGACCATCAGTCCTATGCCGGTTAGCAAACCGCTGGGCCTTCTCCTGAGAGAGGGACAACCTCTCCACTACCTGGTCCCAAATATGTTGCATACGCTCCACAACAGAGTCAACACCTGGACAGACAGAAGCCTCCATCTGTCCTGAAGAAAATCGAGGGTGAAACCCAGAATTACAGAAAAACGGAGACATCAAAGTGGCAGAGCTAGCCCTATTATTAAGAGCAAACTCAGCCAAAGGCAAAAAAGAGACCCAGTCATCCTGATCAGCAGACACAAAGCATCTAAGATAAGTCTCCAATGTCTGGTTTGTTCTCTCAGTTTGACCATTGGTCTGAGGATGAAATGCCGAGGAGAAAGACAATTGAACACCCAGTTTAGAACAAAAAGTCCTCCAAAATCTGGAAACAAACTGGACTCCTCTGTCAGACACAATGTTCTCAGGAATGCCGTGTAAACGAACCACGTGCTGAAGGAACAACGGCACCAATTCAGAGGAGGAAGGCAACTTAGGTAATGGCACAAGATGTATCATTTTGGAAAACCTATCACAAATTACCCAGATGGTGGTCATTCTCTGAGAAACAGGAAGGTCGGAAATGAAATCCATAGAGATATGGGTCCATGGTCTCTTGGGCACAGGCAATGGCATCAACAAACCACTAGAGCGAGAGCAAGGCTTGGAGCGAGAGCAAGTCCCGCAGGACTGCACAAATTCCCTGACATCACGAGACAAGGTAGGCCACCAAAAGGACCGACTAACCAAGTCTCTGGTACCAAAAATTCCGGGATGCCCAGCCAATGCGGAACAATGAATCTCAGACATCACACACTTTTTCCATTGGTCCGGGACAAACAATTTTCCAACAGGGCAGCACTCGGGCCTATCCTCCTGACACCCCTCCAGAGCAAGTCTCAAATTGGGCGAGATGGCGGAAAGAACTACACCCTCTTTCAAAATAACAGAAGGATCAGATAACTCAGGAGAGTCTGCAAGGAAACTCCTCGAGAGGGCATCCGCCTTAACATTCTTAGTGCCAGGAAGAAAGGAAACCACAAAATTAAAACGTGTGAAAAACAAGGCCCACCTGGCCTGTCTAGGATTGAGTCGCTTGGCAGATTCCAGATAGACCAGATTCTTATGGTCCGTAAGGACCACCACCTGATGTTTGGCTCCCTCCAGCCAATGTCTCCACTCTTCAAAAGCCCACTTCATGGCCAATAACTCCCGATTACCCACGTCAGGGCCGGATTAACGTAGGGGCTGATGGAGCTGCAGCTCCAGGCCCCTTGTTAGAGATAGGCCCATCCCCCGGCCCAGCCAGCCGCTTGTTATCTAGTGGCTCTCTGCTCTCCTCCCTTCCCTGTGCTGCTGACGTCAGCCTGGTGATGGAGGGGGAGGTGAGAAGCCAGGAGAGACTGTGTGTTGGAGGGGGAGAGAGGAAACCTGGTGCTGAAAGTACTATAGGAGAGGAGTCGGCAGAAGCACAGTGTTATCTCATTCACCCAATCCAGAAGCAGGATGTAAATGAAGGCAGAACATGTGACCACAGAGCAGCCAGTCACAGCTCACCTTTCACTTGTCCTCATCCATGCACTGTCTTCTTACAGCTTTGCCTATTGGCATCCTGCCCTGTGTTCAGTGTCACGTTGTAGTGACGGTCCCTGTCTGGAGGAGAGAGTTAGAGACAGGCAGGCAGAGGTGTGTGTGCTGTTACAAGAATCCCAGCCATATTACAGTGAAAGCAGATGGAGAATCCTGAAGTCTCTGCACAGGTTTGTGTTATAAAGTGTGTGGTTTCTGACAAATTCCATCAGTAGCATTGAATGGCCCATAGTATATATAATGCAGCATTGAGAGGCCCATTCTAGTATATAGCGCAGCATTGAATGGCCCATAGTATATATAGGGCAGCATTGAATGGCCCATAGTATATATAGCGCAGCATTTAGAGGCCCTCTCAATGCTGCATTATATATACTATGGGCCATTCAATGCTGTGCTATATATTACTATGGGCCATTCAATGCTGCGCTATATGGGCCTCTCATGCTGCATTATATATACTATGGGCCTTCAATGCTGCGCAACTATGGGCCATTCAATGCTGCATTATATATACTATGGGCCATTCAATGCTGCATTATATATACTATGGGCCATTCAATGCTGCATTATATATACTATGGGCCATTCAATGCTGCGATATATATACTATGGGCCATTCAATGCTGCGCTATATATATACTATGGGCCATTCAATGCTGCGTATATGGGCCTCTCAATGCTGCATTATTATACTATGGGCCTCTCAATGCTGCGCAACTATGGGCCATTCAATGCTGCATTATATATACTATGGGCCATTCAATGCTGCATTATATACTATGGGCCATTCAATGCTGCATTATATATACTATGGGCCATTCAATGCTGCATTATATATACTATGGGCCATTCAATGCTGCATTATATATACTATGGGCCATTCAATGCTGCGCTATATATACTATGGGCCATTCAATGCTGCGCTATATGGGCCTCTCAATGCTGCATTATATATACTATGGGCCATTCAATGCTGCATTATATATACTATGGGCCATTCAATGCTGCGCTATATGGGCCATCTCAATGCTGCATTATATATTACTATGGGCCTTCAATGCTGCGCATATATGGGCCATTCAATGCTGCATTATATATACTATGGGCCATTCAATGCTGCATTATATATACTATGGGCCATTCAATGCTGCGCTATATATACTATGGGCCATTCAATGCTGCGCTATATGGGCCTCTCAATGCTGCATTATATATACTATGGGCCTTCAATGCTGCGCAAACTATGGGCCATTCAATGCTGCATTATATATACTATGGGCCATTCAATGCTGCATTATATATACTATGGGCCATTCAATGCTGCTTATATATACTATGGGCCATTCAATGCTGCATTATATATACTATGGGCCATGCAATGCTGCGCTATATATACTATGGGCCATTCAATGCTGCGTATATATACTATGGGCCATGCAATGCTGCGCTATATATACTATGGGCCATTCAATGCTGCGCTATATATACTATGGGCCATTCAATGCTGCATTATATATACTATGGGCCATGCAATGCTGCATTATATATACTATGGGCCATTCAATGCTGCATTATATATACTATGGGCCATGCAATGCTGCGCTATATATAACTATGGGCCATGCAATGCTGCCCTATATATACTATGGGCCATTCAATGCTGCGCTATATATACTATGGGCCATTCAATGCTGCGCTATATATACTATGGGCCATGCAATGCTGCGCTATATATACTATGGGCCATTCAATGCTGCGCTATATATACTATGGGCCATTCAATGCTGCATTATATATACTATGGGCCATGCAATGCTGCATTATATATACTATGGGCCATTCAATGCTGCATTATATACTATGGGCCATTCAATGCTGCATTATATATACTATGGGCCATGCAATGCTGCGCTATTATACTATGGGCCATGCAATGCTGCCTATATATACTATGGGCCATTCAATGCTGCGCTATATATACTATGGGCCATTCAATGCTGCATTATATATACTATGGGCCTCTCAATGCTGCATTATATATACTATGGGCCATTCAATGCTGCGCTATATATACTATGGGCCATTCATTGCTGCATTATATATACTATGGGCCATTCAATGCTGCGCTATTATGGGCCATTCAATGCTGCATTATATATACTATGGGCCATTCAATGCTGCATTATATATACTATGGGCCATTCAATGCTGCATTATATATACTATGGGCCATGCAATGCTGCGCTATATATACTATGGGCCATTCAATGCTGCGCTATAATGGGCCTCTCAATGCTGCATTATATATACTATGGGCCTCTCAATGCTGCGCAACTATGGGCCATTCAATGCTGCATTATATATACTATGGGCCATTCAATGCTGCATTATATATACTATGGGCCATTCAATGCTGCATTATTTATACTATGGGCCATGCAATGCTGCGCTATATATACTATGGGCCATTCAATGCTGCGCTATATATACTATGGGCCATTCAATGCTGCATTATATATACTATGGGCCATGCAATGCTGCGCTATATATACTATGGCCATTCAATGCTGCGCTATATATACTATGGGCCATTCAATGCTGCATTATATATACTATGGGCCATGCAATGCTGCGCTATATATACTATGGGCCATTCAATGCTGCATTTATATACTATGGGCCATGCAATGCTGCGCTATATATACTATGGGCCATTCAATGCTGCGCTATATATACTATGGGCCATTCAATGCTGCATTATTATATACTATGGGCCATTCAATGCTGCGCTATATATACTATGGGCCATGCAATGCTGCGCTATATGGGCCTTCAATGCTGCATTTATTATACTAATGGGCCATTCAATGCTGCGCTATATATACTATGGGCCATTCAATGCTGCATTATATATACTATGGGCCATTCAATGCTGCGCTATATACTAGAATGGGCCTCTCAATGTCGCCCTATATTACTATGGGACATTCAATGCTGCGCTATATACTAGAATGGGCCTCTCAATGTTGCCCTATATTACTATGGGACATTCAATGCTGCACCATATACTAGAATGGGAGCGTTTAAATGCCCTCTCTCTGTTATGTATTGAAAATAGATTGCTGAATGAGCTTAATCTTGATTCTGCAATTGAGGAATTTGCAAGCAAAAAAGCACGAAAAGTGAATGTGTAGTTTAATTTTCTTCTACCAGTTTGATTTATTTACGATAAAACACAGTTTAGCGTTCAGTGAATAACCCTGTTTATTTGCCTCATAAGTTACTATCAGCGTGATAACCATAACAGACTTTCTATATCCACCATATACTAGAATGGGCCTCTCAATGTTGCCATATATGTGTATGGGGCCTCTCTGACGCAATATTACTAATGTGGCTATGTATGGCAGTATTATTGAGATGGCTATGTGTGGCACTATAAGAGGGCTATGTGTGGCAGTATTAAGGGCCGTTTAGACTGTCCAAATTCTTGTCTGATCGGCCGGACTTTAATTTTTTCCCAGGGTGCCCTGAGGCTGAGAAGGTTGAGAAAAACTGCAATAGGAGGACGTCAAACTGAGGTGTGAGTTGTGTGTTCCTGTGGAGCAGGTACTAATGTTATAATACATCTTGTGCTGCTGACATATATACAGACATGTTATTGCTATGTATAGCTGTGGTACTGGTATATAAGCAGGTACTAATGTTATACATAGATGTGCTGCTGACATATATACACACACAGTACTGGTATATATGGCTGTGATACTGGTATATAGGCAGGTACTAATGTTATAGATGTGCTGCTGACATATATACACACACAGTACTGGTATATATAGCCGTGGTACTGGTATATACGCAGGTATTAATGTTATACATAGATGTGCTGCTGACATATATACACACACAGTACTGGTATATATGGCTGTGATACTGGTATATAGGCAGGTACTAATGTTATAGATGGGCTGCTGACATACATACAGACACAGAACTGGTATATATAGCCGTGGTACTGGTATATACGCAGGTATTAATGTTATATGTAGATGTGCTGCTGACATATATACAGACAGGTGGCCAATCAGTGGCTACTGTCTGAAGTTCTGGCATGGTGGCCGCCATCATGCTAGGAGTTCTGACAGTGACTGCTGCAGCGGATGATTGTCACACCTGTCCGGCGCATAATCTCATTACTTGGACCATTGCCATTAATATGGAGGTTGATTGGGGATTGTGATCCACCAGCTGCTTGTTAGTCCCTGGATTGTGGATTATTATCTGTATTTACCCACATAGTCAATGTCCGCACGTGTAGATTGTGCCTGGATTGTGGATTTTAATCTGTATTTATTTGCCTCATAAGTTACTATCAGCGTGCGTAATAACCATAACATACTTTATATCCACTGTATTTATATTAGGCATGTATCATATATTTATATTTACTTTGTTCTATAGCTTTATTTACAATAAAACACAGTTTAACGTTCAGTGAATAACCCTGCTTATTTGCCTCATAAGTTACTATCAGCGCGATAACCATAACAGACTTTCTATATCCACTGTATTTATATTAGGCATGTATCATATATTTACTTTGTTTATATCTTTTACGTTATATTTTTGGCCTTTGTGAATTGCCGTGTTTGGCCCCACCCCTTGCCCCGCCCCTTGCCCCGCCCCTTCAGCTCCAGGCCCATCATGTTCTTAATCCGGCCCTGACCCACGTCATAATTACGTTCAGTAGGAGAAAATTTTCGAGAGAAAAAGGCACAAGGGTTACTTTTAGAGGTCTCTGGATCTTTTTGGGACAAAACGGCACCTGCCCCAATTTCAGAGGCATCAACCTCCACCTGAAATGGCAGAGAAACATCAGGCTGCCGTAGAACAGGAGCAGAAGTGAATCTCTGCTTAAGTTCCTGAAACGCAGAGACTGCCTCAGGAGGCCAATTCACCACATCAGAACCCTTTCTGGTCAAATCAGTTAATGGTTTAACAATAACCGAGAAATTACCAATAAATTTACGATAAAAATTGGCAAAACCCAAAAATCTCTGAAGAGCCTTTAATGAAGTAGGTTGGACCCAATCACAGATGGCCTGAACCTTGACCGGGTCCATTTCAATAACAGATGGGGACAAAATGAATCCCAGAAATGAGATCCTCTGTACGCCAAAAAGACACTTTGATCCCTTCACATACAGAGCATTCTCTCTCAAAATCTGGAACACAGTTCGAACATGTTTCACATGAGAGTCCCAGTCATTAGAAAAAATCAAGATATCATCCAAATAAACAATCAGAAATTTGTCCACAAAATCCCTGAAAATGTCATTCATGAAGGACTGGAAGACGGAAGGAGCATTAGTGAGCCCAAAGGGCATCACTAGGTACTGAAAATGCCCTTCAGGGGTATTGAATGCCGTCTTCCATTCATCCCCGTGCTTAATGCAAATAAGGTTATACGCCCCCCTGAGGTCAAGCTTGTTAAACCAAGTAGCGTTTTTAACCCTGGAAAACAGGTCAGAAATCAAGGGTAACGGGTATTGATATTTCACAGTAATATTGTTCAAGAGACGATAATCAATACACGGCCTTAATGAACCATCTTTTTTGGCCACAAAGAAAAAACCGGCACCTAAGGGTGAAGAGGATGGTCTGATATGACCCTTCTCCAATGATTCCTTGATATAAGACCGCATAGCGTCATGTTCAGGTACAGACAAGTTAAAAAGGCGACCTTTAGGGAATTTACTACCCGGCACTAATTCAATAGCGCAGTCATAGCTCCTATGGGGAGGCAAGGATGCAGATTTACTTTCGCTAAACACATCAGAAAAATCAATCAAAAAGTCAGGAACTTCCTGAGCCTGGGGGAGGCAGAAAAAACAGGAGTGTTGGTATTAACACATTGGCAGCCCCAACTGGTTACAGACTCAGATTTCCAATCCAAAACAGGATTATGAGACTGTAACCAAGGGAAACCCAGCACGATAATGTCATGCAGATTATACAGAACCAAAAATTTGCAGCACTCCTGGTGATCAGGTTCAACCCTCATTATCACCTGAGTAGAGAACTGAGGTTTATTCTCAGCCAAAGGGGTAGAATCGATCCCCAGTAGGGGAATAGACTTCTGTAGGGGTATCAAGGGAAACCCACAACGTTTAGCAAAATCATAATCCATCAGGTTAATAGCTGCTCCAGAATCAACGAAAGCCTGAGCAGAAAATGAGGACAGAGAGCATATCAGAGTGACAGTTAATAAAAACTTAGTCTGAACACTACCCAAGACAACTGAGCGTGCAAAACGTCTTCCCCGCTTAGGGCAGACTGAAATAGCATGAGAGGCATCACCACAGTAGAAACATAACCCATTGCGCTTTCGAAACTCATGACGCTGTGCCCCAGACACCACTCTATCACACTGCATGGGTTCAGAAGCTGGTTCACAAGGCAACACCATTCCACGCGTACTTCTCCGCTCACGCAAACGTCTGTCAATTTGAATTGCTAATAACATAGAATCATTGAGACCAGAGGGGACAGGGAATCCCACCATAACATCCTTTACATTATCTGATAGACCCTTCCGGAAAAGGGCTGCCAAAGCGTCGTCATTCCATTTGGTCAGGACTGCCCACCTACGGAATCTCTGACAGTATAACTCAGCGTCATCAAGCCCCTGATTTAATGCCAACAAGGCTTTTTCAGCTTGATCAGTGACATTAGACTCATCGTACAATAACCCCAAAGCCTGAAAAAATGCATCAACATCACTCAAAACAGGATCCCCAGGTGTCAGGGAAAAAGCCCAATCCTGAGGATCGCCGCGCAGGAGAGAGATGACAATTTGAACCTGCTGCGCTGTGTTCCCTGAGGACTTAGATTTTAAGGCAAAAAACAATTTACAATTATTTTTGAAATTCTGAAACTTAGCTCGATCCCCTAAAAACAAATCTGGCATGGGGATCCTAGGTTCCACAACAGGCAACCTAGCAAGATATGCAGCAATACTCTGAACCTCAGTGGCAAGCTGATCCACACGGCCAGACAACCGTGCAAACTCCATTGAGAGAAAAGATCCTCCCCAGCACCCAGAGATACAGAGGGAAAAAAATGCAACAAACAGAAAAATATCTCTGACAACTCTGACAACCTTTTTTCTTTCACAATATTTTTTCCCTTCTGTGAGTACCATACAATTTTCAATTTTTAGGCCGGTGATACTGTTATGTTTCGGTAGCTGAGGAGTGCAGGTAAAAAAGGCAATACACCAGAGCAGTTGGAATCTATGAGATTGCAGTACCCTGACTAACCACCACAACTAGAGGCAGCCGTGGAGCGTTCCTACGTTGGTCCTAGACGCCTCGTCACAGCCTGAGAAACTAACTACACCTAAAGATAGAAATAGGAAAGCTATCTGCCCCAGAGCAGAACCCCAAAGATAATAGAAAGCCCCCAAACATGTAATGGCGGTTAGACAAGAAGAAATACTGACACAGAAAGAAAATAGTATGAGCAAACGCTGGGGCCCAAACTAACTAAATAGAAAAGGATAGGAAGGGTACTTACTGCAATCCCAGAAAACCCTGAAAAGCACCAACTCTACTAATTTCAAAAACACCTGAGATCACACGACCTCTACCACCTAAATTAGTTCTCTGGTGTAACAAAATCAAAACAGCAGCCACTGAAAAAACTGGAAAAAGCAAAAGTACAAACATCAGTGGCTGAACTAAACTGAGAGGGCAAAAGCCCCGGAGGGGACCCAGAAGGCCCCCACAGAAGTGCAGGACAAAATGCAAAAATATAGCACAAAAAAAAAAAAGAAGAAAATGTCTTATCTGTTAGCAGGAGATGCAGACACGACACAGCAGGCTACAAGGGAAACAGGAATGAAGGATTCAGACCAGAACAATTGATCACCGGCAACCCTGATGGGAAGGTGACTCCCTTATATAAGACCAGTCAGTAACACCTGATTCCCAGTCCTCACAATCTTCACTGAACAGACCAGTACCGCTTGTAACCACCAGAGGGAGTCTCTGCTCAGAACTCATCTCAAACCCATTCACAATATATATATATATATATATATATATATATTTATATTTATAGTTCATACACTTCTACATAGTATAATAGCCGCTAATTCAATTGCCGGCTTTTGTGAAAATGCAGAACCCGACATGAAATGACACATGGTTTACATAGAGTTAACTATGTCATTTCAAGTTGTTTGATATATTGTTTTCACTAACAATTACATGAGTGTATGTGTGCAAAATTTCACACCTGTAGGGGTTAATTAAAGGTGTAAATTCGTAGCAAAAAAGTCCGTTTTTTTTACAACGAATTTACACCTTTAATTAACCCCTACAGGTTACTGGCTAACACGGTGCAAAGATATACATCTTTGCTGCCCTACAGGTGTGAAATTTTGCACACATACACTCATGTAATTGTTTGTGAAAATCAGATATCAAACTACATGAAAAGACATGGTTAACTCTATGTAAACCATGTGTCATTTCATGTCGGGTGCTTCTGTATTTTCACAAAAGCCGGCATTACCCGGCAATTGAATCAGAGGCTATTTTACTATGTAGAAGTGTATAAACTATAAATATATATATATATATATATATATATATATATATATATGTCACAATGACGTGTATATATATATGTATTCTATGTGTGTATATTTAGTGTTTAAAAGGAAAGAAAGGGTTTTTTTTAGTTAAGATATTTCTGTCCCATAGACTTGCATTGGATTTCCGGTATCGGAATCGGGTATCGCCGATACTTTTGGGGTATCGACGATACCCATTCCGATCCGATACTTCTTGATATTGGAAAGTATCGCTCAACCCTAGTGTTGAGCAAACGTGTTCTGATAAGGTGTTGTCTGAGCATGCTTGAGTGCTGACCGAGTGACTTCGGCATGCTCGAATAATATGTTCGAGTCCTTGCACCTGCATGTGTTGCAGCTGTTGAACCATTGTAATTCGCTAAGAACCAGAAAAAGGAGCTAAAATGCTAGAAAGCAAATCATGCAATTGTTTTGCTCCACTTCAAAAAGACGCTAGTCCAGCATTGAAATGTGTTGTGTAAATATAAATCATTCAACTCTTACTCCAAATTGGTCAAAATGCTAGAAAGCAAATTGTGTTCTACAGGAGCAGACATACCATTGTTGCATCCACAGAGGGACCCAAATAAGAGGGTGCAACGCAGGTGGAATTGTGCATTAAGATGAGCTATCAGACTGCAAAGAGCCCATGCAATGTTCTTGCACAGGGTCTTTATTTTATTTATTTTACTAATTTATATAGCGCCATTTATTTCACAGCGCTTTACAGACATTATTGGCACTGTCCCCGATGGGGCTTACAATCTAAATTCCCTATCAGTATGTCTTTGGAATGTAGGAAGAACCCGGAAAAACCCATGCAAACACAGGGAGAACATACAAACTCCTTGCTGATGTTGTCCTTGGCGGGATTTTAACCCAGGACCCCAGCGCTGCAAGGCTGCACTGCTAACCACTGAGCCACCATGCCCCCTTCTGTCCGTTTCCACTCCTCGTGCAGTAGACAAATTTAGATTTGCAATAAAAGAAACATTTTGCATTTTAGTGTTTATGAGAATCAATAAATAGTTGATGATACTTACATGAACATCCTTAATATAAATGAAAGGAAGAAGGTGTTGCGCATGTTCCCCTTGAAGACATGTATATTAATGTAATGCATTATGGCGTGTAGTATGCTTACTAAATTGTATTGTTAGTCTGGAAGTTGTGTTCTGCCAAAGCACAGGTAGTTGACAGGGACAGTTAGAGTTAATGGTTGGGACCAGCCCAGAGTGGGATTGGGCAAAAGTGAAGAAGGGACAGCAGAGAGTTTGCTGTTACAATGTCAGATAGGGACGAGCCTGCAGTAGTAACAGACCTCAGATCTGGTTGAGTATCAGAACCGCATGCAGTGGGTGCATTTGTGTGCAAGAGGGAGACGACTGAGGCTCCTACGAGGGACGTGACAACAAGAAGTGGTTAGTGTCAGGAGTTGGTCCAGGGGAAAAAGAGAAAAGAAGTATTGGCAGCCTGGGGCAGGAAGCCTAGCGGGACAGTACAAGTTGTCTGTCAGTTGGGTAACGGAACGGAGAAGGAAGTAGAAGGAAGTATATCTGAGAGACGAAGAGGAAATGCACAGAGGCGTCAATAAAGTGGAAAGCTAAGTAGCAGCCTTATTGGCATAAAAACTCCTCTAAGGGGGCAGGATGCAGAACCGCTGGTAGAATTATAGGACTCTTGCTTGCTGAACTGTAATGTCATTATTGGGGACAAGGAGGCTCCATGATTACAGTGTGCTGTGCTAAGACACAAGAGTTAGGGCACCGTCACACTCAGTGACGTTACAGCGATCCCGACAACGATACGACCTGGCAGGGATCGTTGCTGCGTCGCTATGTGATCGCTGGTGAGATGCCAAACAGTCAGATCTTCCCAACGACGCAGCAACGATACGGCGACCCGTAGCGACCTGTGTAACGATGTCGGTGGTCGTTGGGACCCTGTCACATAGCAGCTACTCTGACGATTCAGATCTCGATGAGGGACGTACTGTGTGACGCTGTAGTCACACAGGCGTGGATTTGCGTTGCCTTTTCCGTGCCCCCTCAGCTCTGATTGGTGGTCGCTATTGCGTTGTGATTGGGCGGCCTTGCCTTAAAAGAAGGCAACATAGTAGTGCTTCCGTCCTTTGTTCCTGACCGCGTGCTGGTTTGCAGGTCGTAATAGAGTTCTCTGGGCTGCGACTCCACATCGATTTATCTATTCTTCAATGGTTCTTCTGACACCTATACTCTGTGTGCACGGTAGGTATCATTTGGTAGGTCTCGGTTCTGAGTCGCCAACGAGGTCGTTGGTAAGGTGTCAAACACACCGATGCATGCTACCCAGCGGGACCTCAACGATCTAAAAAAGGTCCAGGCCATTCCGACACGACCAGTGATCTCACAGCAAGGGCCTGATCGCTGCTACGTGTCAAACATAGCGAGATCGCTGCTGAGATCGCTGTTGCACAAAACAAAACTTGTGACTCAGCAGCGATCTCGCTAGCGATCTCGCTTAGTGTGACGGGGGATTTAGATAAAGTAGAAAGCGAAAGTGACTCCTGGAAAGAGAAGTGAAAAAGTGTGATAAAGTTCCATGTTACTAAAGAAACACTCCTGAAGAAGAATACATACTGTCTGCTGTACATAGTTCCTCAAAAGTTACTGTTCAATAAAAATACATTTATTTACGAACTATGGCCTCCCTCATTGAACTCTGAAACATCTGGTTGTGGTAAGCCAATTACAACGGCATCATGTGGTCTGCGAGGGCATATTGCCACCACAGCTAAAGTCCACACATACAGTCATCAACCCCATTTTCATGTAGCGTGACTGGGCATTGAACACAACTACCTAGCCCATGGCTACCGCCCCTCGTCACGTTACATAGACTGTATATGTATTCAGAATTACAGTAGTGTGCCAAAGTTTTAGGCAAGTGTGGAAAAAGCTGTAAAGTAAAAATGGTTTAAAAAATAAGAGTTACTAGTTTATTTTTACCAGTTATCAAAATGGAAAATGAATGACCAAAAAAAAAGATCAGTAGAAAGGTTGTTACAAACATCTTGGAAATCTCCTGTGGATGTAGGCTTGTGCAGATCCTTCTGTCTCTTCATGTAATTCCAGACAAATGCGTCTATTTTTGTAAGATTTTTTACTTTTCAGGTTTTTCCACACTTGTCTAAGACTTCTGCACAGTACTATATATCACTTTTACTCGCGATTAAGGGCAGTAATTCAGGGTTCAAGACTCTTGAGTCCATATATGCTCTTCATCAAGCGAGCATGTGGATAGAAATACAAAACAGTACGAGTATCAGAAGTAGCGGGCACCCTGCTGATGTATTGGACATCACCAGTCTATGTAACCATTTATAGCAGCTGCCATAGCCTGGGTTGTCAAAGTGTAAAACAGCAGTCACGGTGCCCCTTCTCTCTGTGTGATAGCTTGAAAAGAAGAAAGCATGATGCTGTTCAAAGAAGACCACCAGATGCTCAGTCAAGCCAACTAAAAGGCAAATGACACAGACAATGAAGGAGATTTATGATGCAAATGCATTAGATTTCTGCTGCTAAATGTGGAAAAAGTGGAGTAATTGGCTTGCTTACATACATATACATCATCCATGGGTTAGCTTAAGTGAATTGTGCCAAATTTACAATATGTGTGCAACTTTTTCATACATTCATACATCCTATAATAGTATTGAAAGGCACTTGCAAAATTGGTGTAGAAAATGTATGTATAATATTTAATTCCTATATCCTTTATACACTGGTGCAATGAGGTGAGGGGGCCCACATCTACCTCCAAAACATATAGAATTGTGCATTATGCTGATCTATTGGAGTGGGCCCATATATTGTTTTTACACAGGGGCCCTTTTTTGTCTGTGTACGCCAGTGACTTTATACATACAGTATAACTAGGAAATGTGATAATTTCCGTAAAACCCTACATTGCCTTATATTGCCATAGATTTTTACGTTAACTCCTTCTCCAACCCAGACAATTAACTTTATTGCCCTCATTAATCTGTTGACCGTTCTAAACCAGATTTTGAATTCACAGAGAAATTAGGATAAGTGATATAAGGGTATCCAAATGTATATATATCAGCAGAAAAATTATCTCTTTAAAAATTATTAAATCTTTATTAGATAAACTCATTAAAAGCACACAAATAACACCACAAAATCATACATATAAGAAGGGGGAGCAGGACGATACACTCAAAAAACAATAGGGTAGGAAGGAGAAAGAGTACCTACAGCATCACTGTAAGTCCCTAATACATAGTTAGCCCTACCTGAGGCGCGGAGGTTCGCACCCTACATTTTTTTTACATTATGGAGGCATATTCTATCTATGATTATATACTGTATGCTGTTCTGTTTGTTATTCCCATAGCATTATCAATAAGCTAAGAAATTATGTATTGCTATTTTGTATTCTCTCGACTTTAGTAGCTTTATTAGGGAATATTAGGGCTTAGCCGACATTGAGTGGGGCAGCCAGTACGCAATCTTAGGATGCCAACCTGAGTCTCCATGGCTCAGGTAGAGGTAAGTAAGTATTAGAGTCTGACAGGGAGTCTGCAGGTGCCATTTTCCCTTCATACTCTTCCTACTCTACTGTTTTTTTTCTACTGTCATTCCCTTGTGGGGAGATATGTTGGGACGCCATGTTATATGAGTGACATCATACTGTTTGGGGAGCTGCAGGGCAGCATACTGTGTATGGATTATATTGTGGGAGCATCAAACTATTTGGTGGGCTATGGTGGCAGCATACTGTGTATTGGGCCATGGGGGCATCATACTATGTGTAAGGGCATCATGCTTATTTGGGGACTGTGGGTGCATCATACATCTGTGTGGAAGGGGTGTTGAAACAGCATACTGTTTTGATGGTTTGTGCGGAGAGAGCTGTTGATTGAGGGGCAAGGGTTAAATAATGGGAACAGTATAATATATAAACTTTAATAAAATGTAGTAAATGATATTGCTTTGATTAGCTGCTATTACATGTAAGAACCAGCTACAATAAGCTCTATTGGAACATGTATAAAACTAACATAAAATAATAATTATAAAACTATGTTAATATTAATATTGAGCAGAATTAAATAATTCATTTCTGCTCTTTGGTTCAACCCTAGTCACGGTTTCTCATGTGGCCCCTCATGAAAATTAATTGCCCACCCATGTTCTAAACCATCAGGAATGTTACTTTTAATATTGTCTTCACCCTAGACTACTAAGGATTTTATTATTGGAGCAAAAAAGGTTTTCCAAGGCACCAGAAATATCTAAACGTAAACTTCCTTTATTACATCTTCATTATAAAATTTCCAACATGGCAAAATGGCAACATTTTGGCCATAAATAGCCCTTTTCAAGCCAAACAATAAAAAAAAGAAATTGGGATTTTATTATTAACACATAAGCTTTCATAAAATACCAGAAATAACAGTAATTAATCCCTAAACCAACTTAGACCTCCTTTGTTAATAAATGTAAGACCTAAATTACCCTAGGCTATGAAGAACAAAGCATAATAAGCTCAAACCAACCTAAACTACTAGGAATATTCAGCCTGACTCTTAACCATGATTTTTGGAAGCGACCGTGCATATGCCACCAGCGGCACCATTTTATTGGAGACCGATATGGATGCAACCACACATGTGTCACCCACAAAGGTCTCCACAGTGCGACACCCCCCACATCTCCTCCCTCATTTCTGTTTATCGGCCTACCCCTCATTACACTCCGCAAATGACCTTCAACTAACATCCGCACTAATCTGTACCTCCCACTCCCGGCTCCAAGACTTCTCCTGAGTTGCACCAATCCTCTGGAATGCTCTACCCCTAAAAATTAGGACTAACCACAACTTATACAGTTTTAGGCTTTCCGTAAAAATACATCAGTTTAGCGTGTTCCCTAATTAAAGTCCTTTTATATATAGCCCATTCACTACTTCTCTAATCATAACCCTCCATCAAACTCCATCACACTCAAAAGCACTACAAATATTGGCTGGTGACTAGCTCATCAAGCCTGTATCTATCCACACTTCCTCAAGATGGCTGAACTATTGTTGTAAACAAGCACCTGTTCTTTGTGTCTCCCCCCACCTCATTGTAGATTGTAAGCTCTTATGGGAAGGGTCGTCAATATCTTTGCATTAAATATTGTATTA
>JARQOD010000005.1:217945679-218001334 GCA_033576555.1 Oophaga sylvatica | reverse complement strand
GGGTCAAGGGCCAACACCCAGGAGAATACCCGTCAGGCCCCCTAGACTGGAACCGCAGGTATGTGGGCGGGCGACCCTACCTGTCTATTATTCTAGATGGTATTGCTGTTCCAGCATTGTTAGACACGGGGTCCCAGGTGACCCTAATACCTGATGCTCTATATACCAAGTACTGGTCAATGGACAGTCTTAAACCTCCGAGCCTTGACTTTACTGTGTATGCTTCGAATGGTCTTCCTGTAGAAGTACTCGGAACAAAATGTGTAGATGTAAAGGTGGGCAGAGAGGAGTTGAAAGACCAAGGGCTTCTGGTAGTAAAGACTGTAAATGAGGAGAATGGTCTAAATATAATTTTGGGTACTAACATTATCGGTAATTGTTTGGGAGAAGTTGTGTTCTTGCTCCAACAGCTCGCTGAGATTGCCCGACCAAGGCAGAGAGGAGTAATCCAAAGAGAGATCCGGGCCCTGGTGTGTCAGCAGCAAGCGAAGCTTACCGACGGCGAAATTGGTAATGTACGGGTCACTGACTCAGATCCTATTGTGATACCCCCAATGAGTGAAATGATCATTTGGTGCAGGGCAGCCATAGGTCTGAGGGGACAGAATTACCAAGCTGTAGTAGAACCCCACCATTCAGAACATAGACCTACACTTATGACTGCTAGGGGAGTAGTAGAAGTGGTGAATGGAAGAGTACCGGTACGGCTTCTCAATTGGGGAGATGATGAGGTAAATTTACCCCGTTATGCAACCATTGCTAAACTTCATGCTGTTGATAATAATTCTATTCTCCCGGCTGAGTCCTTAGACTCCTGTCAAATAGAGGAGGACAATGACCCAGCAACCCAGGTGGCGGAATGGTGTCAGCAACTCCATGTTGGGACGGACACCACTCCCGCTCACCAGAAGCAAGGGGTATTACGGGTGGTGCAAGAGTACGCCCAAGTGTTTAGCAAAAATCCACTTGATTTTGGGACAATTAAGGGAGTACAACATCATATCCCTACAGGCAGTCATCCTCCCATCAAAGAGCGGTATAGGCCCATACCTCCAGCTCATTATCAGAAGGCTAAAGAAATGTTGAATGATATGAAGAAAGCTGGGGTGATAAGGGATAGTTGTAGTCCCTGGGCAGCCCCTCTAGTTCTGGTTAAAAAGAAAGATGGTAGTATGAGAATGTGTGTGGATTACAGGCAGGTGAACCGCATAACACACAAGGATGCATACCCGCTACCACGCATAGAGGAATCATTAGCTGCTCTGAAAACGGCTAACTACTTTTCTACCCTTGATCTGACTAGTGGTTACTGGCAAGTGGCTGTGGCTGAGGAGGATCGTGAGAAAACGGCTTTCACACCACCCCAATGGGGCTCTGTGAGTTCGACAGAATGCCGTTTGGGCTCAGTAGTGCCCCAGGAACATTTCAGAGAGTGATGGAAAACTGTCTGGGACATCTCAATTTTGAAACCGTGCTGCTATACCTAGACGACGTCATCGTGTATTCCAAGACATATGAGGACCATCTGAAGCACCTGGCAGAAGTGTTTGAGTCCCTGTCCAGGTACGGGATGAAATTAAAACCCTCAAAATGCCATCTACTCAAGCAGAAGGTACAATACTTGGGGCACATCGTCAGTTCGGAAGGAGTAGCGCCGGACCCAGAGAAAGTCACTGCCATCCAGAAGTGGCCGGAGCCGAAAAACCTTAAGGAAGTGCGACAGTTCCTGGGACTAACGGGTTACTACAGGAGATTCGTGAAAGATTACACGAAGAAGGCAGCTCCTTTACAGGACCTCCTGGTAGGACAATCCTTAAAGAGCAGAAACCCTCCCTTTAATTGGGGTAAAGAGCAGGCTGAAGCATTCCAAAAGATGAAAGAGATCCTGACAGGTGATGAGATCTTAACCTATCCTGATTACAGCCAACCGTTCCTGTTGTACACCGACGCCAGTAATGAAGGGCTGGGAGCAGTTCTCAGTCAGAAGCAGAATGGCCAAGAAAAAGTCATCGCTTATGCTAGCAGAAAACTCAGGCCAACTGAAAGGAATCCGGAAAATTATAGCAGCTTCAAGCTAGAGTTTCTGGCGCTGGTCTGGGCCATTACTGAAAGATTTAAGCACTATCTGGCCTCCAATAAGTTCACGGCGTACACAGACAACAACCCGTTAACGCACCTGGAAACCGCCAAGCTGGGTGCCATGGAGCAGCGATGGATGGCTCGGTTGTCCAATTATCAGTTTACTATCAAGTACCGGGCAGGTCGAAAGAATGCTAATGCTGATGCGTTGTCCCGAATGCCGCATGACTCTGATACGGAAGAAGAATCGGACGACCTGGAAGAAATTGAGCTACCCGCGTTCCATCGAAATGGGGTAGTCCACGAGCATCAAGTCCACAGAAAGCAGTATGGTGCAACATTAAATCCTTTACCCCATCATAGTTGGAAAGAGACTCAGGACAGTGATCCAGTGGTCAGCCGCATCAAGGAGTTGTTAAAACAGGAAGGCTCCTCTCTGGAAAAGGATGCACCTATGTCAGCCAAGCTCCTGTGGAACGAGAAAAACAGGTTGTTCCTATACCGTGAGAAGTTGTGCAGAAGATACGTCAACCCCAGAACCCATGAGATGGTCTGGCAAATAGTGGTCCCCAAGGCAGACGTCCCAATGGTGTTGGAAGCGTACCACGATCAAGCAGGACACTTTGGCTGGAGGAAGCTGGAGACCCTGTTGAGATGCCGGTTCTACTGGGTAGGGATGCGCAGCTCTGTCGAGAGGTGGTGTCGGAACTGTGGACCCTGTGGTCTCAGAAGAAAGGACTACGGTAGTCAAAAGGCCCCCCTGCAACCTATTCGGACGACTCGTCCCCTGGAGATTGTGGCCCTGGACCACGTCAAACTGTCGCCGAGTAGATCTGGATACTCATACGCCTTGACCATGGTGGACCATTACTCCAGATTTCTGGTAGTCGTTCCAGTGAAAGACCAGACCGCAGTGACGGCCGCGAAGACCTTTCAAGCAAGCTTCTGCAGACCGCATGGGTATCCCGAGCAAGTCTTAACCGATCAGGGACCTGCTTTCGAAGCTGATTTATTCAAGGAATTCTGTCATATGTACGGGTGCAAGAAAATAAGAACAACACCATATCACCCTCAAACCAACGGTCTTTGTGAAAAGATGAACCATATTGTCCTTGACTTGTTGAGATCCATACCGTTGGAAGACAGGAATCGATGGCCGGATTTACTACCTGATTTGGTTGATTTGTACAACCATATACCTGTAAGCTCAACTAACTGCACTCCAGCCTATCTTATGAGAGCAAGGCCCGGAAAACTACCAATGGATCTAGAACTTGGAGTGGTAGAACCGGAGGCAGACGACGCTGTTGAGAACTGGGACGTCAATCGGCAAGAGCAATACAGAAGAGTACAAATCTGTGTGGAGGAAAGTCTCAATAAGGCACGGGAGAAACAGGAAGATGTTTACAACCGAAATGCTCCTGCCAAGCCTCTGATGCCTGGAGAGGTAGTATTAAAAAGAAAAAGAAAGATGCATAAACTGGATAATCAGTGGGAGCAAGAACCCTACGTCATACAAGATTCTAAATATGACAACAGAAAAGTTTGTGTCGTCAGTAAAGACGGAGGAAGAACAACAATCACTGTGTCCAGAGATCATTTGAAGTTGTGTCCAGAACACTTAAAGAGTTGTGAAAAGAACCCTGTCCTCAATCAAAGAGAAAGAAAGGAAGAGGTCATACACACCGATCTGGGAGATTTTCCTGCGGATTGGCCCCGACTGGGAGATGCTGTGATAATTCCAGTGTTGCAGTTTTATCAGCCACAAGAGGAAGTTCTACCTCCAGTTGTGCCTGTGGTGCCAGTTGAGCCCGTCCAGGAGTTACCCATTCCAGCAACACCTCAACCTGTGGAACCTCAAGATGGATCATCTGAAGCAGCGCCCCATACTATGGGATCCCCTGGTGAAGCTGACTCACACCGCCCAGCCATCAGTACGCTTGCCAGATCCATAGAAAGGTTAAGGCAGTTCTATAGTTTGCCGTTACGCAGTGCAGACAGATCGCAACTTGTTATACCTGAAACTACACCACGTAGATCAGAGAGAATCACAAAAGGGAAATTACCCATTAGATATCAGCAGTAGTTATAACGAATTTATGTGAACATTGTAAAAGTCTGTATATATAAATGTGTTTTCCCTATTATGTCTTCGTTAACAATGGACTCAGAGGCTGAGGACTGAGCCAGCCCAAAAACTGTATCCTGTACATAGTTGCACTAAAGTGCCTTCTTAATGGTTTCACATGAACCCTTGACTCACCTCTGAACCAAAAACCCGTGTGGTGTGGCACTGAGTGAGGTCTGCATTTGGATGTCCTGCAGCCCACCCAGGACCCACGTTGAAGGTTTGGTGCGGGTCCTTCACAAGTATCTTGTATATATATTTATTAAATGCTACTTGATACTTTTGTATTTCTATATGTAAAATGTTATTGTTCGTAACGTTCAAGGTGTTCTCACCTCCCGGATGGGAAGATGTTATTGTTTCAATGTTTATTGCATAAAAAAAAAAATGTCTTTTGTATTTTACAGCCCGGGAGTGCTGTCGTTTACCATGGGGAATGTGTAGCCCTGGTACACAATACCAGGAGGATGAGTGGAGAGGTAACAGTTAAGGTCTCTTCATGACATCGTGTACACTTCTGACACACCCAGCAGGGGTGTGGAAGGGAGTGATTTAGTCAGTCAGTGTCCGGACTTCAGAGTGAGAAGTCAGTTTCCTGTCCTTGGACAGAGTAGACGTGTCCAGTTTAAGTCTATCATCAGTTCAGAAAGTGGAGTCTGGTGTAGGTGTCTGTATACACCTTAGTCTAGTCAGAGCTGTGCCCCACTGGAAGAAAGACTGAACTATCTATTAAGAGACAAGCAAGGCGAAGGGCAAAGTGGAAGGAAGGTAATTGGAAAAGTGCTTTTGACTTGGAAAAGTCCTGCACGTTGCAACCGGTTACTGGGGACCGAAGGATCACTATTGTACAGCATAGTGAAGAGAAAACCAGGAATCTACCGGACCCTAGGTCGCGGCAGACAAGCCCCTTTATAGTCAGAACGTAGCTGGAGTCAGGGGTGTGAAGACTTTGAGTTGTGCACGACAAGAAAAGGATTCAGCTCCCTCGCAGGAAGGCTTCTAACACAAATTTGACTGGGCAGAACAGCTAAAGACTAGCTGGAATCATAGAGAGGATTACGCTTCAGGCTGGTCGTACTCAGCTTCATTGGAAAGTAAAGGAGGCCCCTAACTTGCTTATCTGTTGCCTCAAAGCTCATCCTCCATCAACCCCATCAGCCTCCCTGGGACCTGCCTTATCATCCTGCAAGTAAAGGTATGGAAAGACGTTGACCGTGTGAGACTGAGTTATTATTGCATGCCTGCACAATCCCTACCTAACTACCGACCTGAGGGAAGAGTCCCACCTGTAGGGGACCCGACATCTAGCTGCATCACCATCCCCTCAGAGATCTATAGCAGCGCTGGTACAAATTACCAGAATACTACAGGTGGCGTCACGAACTGTATATAAATCTATCCCCTGTAAATATTCCCCCAACATACGCCAGACCGCCAGGGCCACAGACCGAGCCACAGCTACCTGTGACAATCCCCATAGACTTCTACGGGCTCGGCTCTGAGTACCCCATTGCCCTGGTAACCCACAATTGTGGTGGCGGGTCGACACACATTGATAGCTCCTGATCTCTGCCAGCTTTTATGCAACTGTGCTCTTCCAATGCTGCAGATGGAAGGTTGCTTCTTCTTGTAACAGCTCATAATTCTTGCAAGCTGTTACTACTTAATTGAACAGGTAGCCCTCCTGTTTCCATCTTCTGGTGATGCTATGTGGATGATGAATAATAATAATAATAATTTTATTTCTATAGCGCCAACATATTCCGCAGCACTTTACATTATAGGGGGGACTTGTACAGACAATAGACATTACAGCATAACAATAAACACAGATCAAAGTAGATACCAAGAGGAATGAGGGCCCTGCTCGCAAGCTTACAATCTATGAGGAAAAAGGGGAGACACGAAAGGTAAATGGTAACAATTGCTTTCATTGTTTGGATCAGCCATAGTGTAAGAATCAGGTGTTCATGTAATTCTGCATGAACCAGTTAACAGCCAAAGTATGTAACAGAACAGACAGAGAGGGCTATTAAATGCATAAAGCTGGTGAGAACATAATACGAGGTACCTGATTATGGTAAAAAATTTTTGAATGGGCCAAGAGGGATAGTTAGGTTAATGCGTTGAGGCGGTAGGCCAATCTGAACAAATGCGTTTTAACGGCACACTTAAAACTGTGGGGATTGGGGATTAATTGTATTAACTTGGGTAGTGCATTCTAAAGAATTGGCGCAACATGTGAAAAGTCTTGGAGACGGGAGTGGGAGGTTCTGATTTTTGATGATGCTAACCTCAGGTCATTAGCAGAACGGAGGGCACGGGTAGGGTGGTAGACTGAGATGAGGGAAGAGATGTAGGGTGGTGCTGACCCATGGAGTGCTTTGTGGGTGAGGGTAATAAGTTTGTACTGGATTCTGTAATGGATGGGTAACCAGTGTAATGATTGGCACAAGGTAGAGGCATCGATATAACGATTGGTGAGGAATATGATCCTGGAGGCAGCATTCAAGACAGATTGGAGAGGGGAGAGTTTGGTAAGAGGGAGACCGATTAGTAGAGAGTTACAATAGTCCAAACGAGAATGTATAAGAGAAACAGTAAGGGCTTTTGCAGAGTCGAAAGTAAGAAAAGGTCGAATTCTAGAGATGTTTTTGAGGTGCAGATAACAAGAACGAGCAAGTGATTGGATGTGGGTGGTGAGTGAAAGCGTGGAATCTAGTATGACCCCAAAACAGCGGGCATGTTGCTGGGGAGTAATGGTGGAGCCACACACGGAGATGGCAATGTCGGGCAAAGGTAGGTTAATAGAGGGAGGAAACACGAGGAGTTCCGTTTTTGACAGGTTCAGTTTGAGATAGAGGGATGACATGATGTTAGAGACAGCGGTAAGACAATCACTGGTCTTTTCTAAAAAGGCATGCGTGATATCGGGAGAAGAAGTGTTTAATTGGGTGTCATCGGCATAGAGATGGTACTGGAAACCAAATCTACTGATTGTTTGTCCACAGGCTGGAGCTAACACTGCCAAGCCGGTGTGGCTGCATTGAGGCCCCAGAGGTGGGCCTCTACAGGGAAGCTAACCCTGAGGGCAATCGCCGGGCAGGGAGTGATCCCTGCAGCTTGGCAGCGGAGCGGAGCTGCAGGGATCCGATGCTGTCCTGCTTCCTGTGTCTGTTTGTGTGCGTGTGCGAGTGCATGTGTGTATGTGGTGCGGTGCTTTGTGTGTGTGTGTGTGTGTGTGAGAGAGAGTGGTGCAGTGCTGTGTGTGGTGCTGTGTGTGTGAGTGGTGCTGTGTGGGTGACAGTGGTGCTGTGTGTGTGTATTGGAGATTGGCAATGATGTGGGTGATGAGAGAGCAGTGATGGGGTGGTGGGGGAGAAGGCAATGTTGATGGTGGTGGAAAGGACAATGGGGGTGGTAGGGGAGGAAGCAATGATGGTTGTGGTGGAAAGAACCATGATGGTGGTGGTGGGGGGAGGCAATGATGGAGGTGTTGGAATGGGCAATGATGGGGTGGTGGGGGAGAAGCAATGATGGTTGTGGTGGAAAGGACAATGATGGTAGAGGTGGAAAGGACAATGGTGGTGGGGGAGGAGGCAATGATGGAGGTGGTGGAATGGGCAATGATGGAGGTTGTGGAAAGGGCAATGATAGGGGTGTTTGGTGAGAAGGCAATGAAGGAGGTGGTGATGAGGACCACGATGGGGTGGAGGGGGAGAACAATGATGGAGGTGGAGGGGGCCTGCATTATACCCTATGAGGGGGCTGTGTTATACTTTATGGGGGCTACATTATATTCTGTGTGGCGGCTGCATTATTCTCTCAGGGGGCTACATCATACAATATGAGAGGGGCTGCATTATGACTTATGAGGGGGCTACAGTATATTCTATGGGTGGCTGCCTTATGAGGGGGTTGCATTATACTCTGAGGAGGAGCTGCATTATACCATATGAGGGTGCTACATAACATTCTTTGGGGGGCTGATGTTGTGAACGTTTTGGAGATGACTTCGGAGCTGAAGCTCCCTCTGGTGGTTGCTGAGGGTATTGAACCCATGTTGAATACCAAGAGTCCTACACCTGCAGATAACGAGTGGTTGTCAGGTGGTACTGACTGGCCTGATATAAGTGAGCTGACCTCCCATAATCCTCGCCGGTGATCAATTGTGCTTCCTGGTCTAGGTTGGAATTCAGCTTGCTTTCCTGCTGTCTCCTGCTTGCTTTCAGATAAGTCTCTTTCAGTTTTTTTACTGTGGTTTGAATTCCTTGCTTTTTGCTGCATTGCTTTTTGTCTTCAGCCGGGTCCCCTTTGGGGGGCTTTGGCTGGTCTCAGTTCATTTTTTGTATTTGTTCATTTGCTCAGTTCTTGTGATGTTTTACTGCTGGGTAGCTACGTGTCCACACCAGAGATCTGATATAGGTGGTCGAGACCGTGTGGTCTCAGTGTTTTTGGATTCAGAAGTGTTGGAGTTTTTCCTAGGGTTTTTCTGAGTTGCAGACAGTATTCTCTCCTGTGCTGTCCTATTAGACAGTTTTTACTCAATCTATTTTCTGTCTGTGTTCGTATTTTCATCTTGTCTAACCGCCATTATATGTTTGGGGGCTTCCTACTCTTTTGGGGTCTACTCCGGGGCAGTTAGCTTTCCTCTTTCCATCTTCAGGGATAGCTATCTCTCCGGCTGTGCCGAGGCGGCTAAGACCACCGTAGGTACGCTCCGCGGCTGCTTCTAGTTGTGCGCTTAGTTTAGGGGTCTGCAACCTATTAGTTTCCAACCTCTCTGGTGTTAGACTGCCTGTGCGTTTTTTTGCTCCTGCCTCCTCAGCTACCAAAACATAACAGGCTGCATTATACCTTATGAGGGGGTTGCATTATATTTTGTGGGGTACTGCATTATACCCTATGAGGGAGGCTGCATTATATTCTATAAGAGGGCAGCATTATATTCTTTGAGGGGGGCTGCATTATATTCCATGAGGGGGCTACATTATATTCTATTAGGGGGCTACTTTATATTTTATGAGGGGGCTACATTATATTCTATGAGGGGGTTACTTTATATTCTATGAGGGGGCTACCCCAACACCTGCTACACAATTAAGATGTGTACTACCTTATATTATACCCTGATATTAGCGCGTTTTACCACACAATTGGTGGTCTTGTAATTATTTCTATGTAGCTACACAGTGGGCCCCAAGAATGATTTTCTCTGGTGAGCCCAAGGTGTTCCTGTCCGACGCTGAACCCAAGTGTGGACTCCTATGCTGACGCCACAGTATTAATAGATTTAAATACTTTTAACCAATGAAAGAAAACCATTTAACCAAAAAACAAGTTTTGATAAATTCATGCTGCATAGCTTTTTAGGGGAATTCTATTGTACATGATGTTAAAATACAATTAACTTCTGTTAAACGCTTACAGATCTCTGCATTTTCCTAAAATGTATTCACAACCCTAACTCCTATCGTGGACTATGGTGATTATGTCTGAAGACAATAAACAAAAACGTCCAGAACTCTTTACATAGCTGGCTACATACTCCTCAGTACCGCGACTTTGCTCTCTGAATCTCTGCTTTGTATAATATTTTTTTTCATTATCCAGTGGTTTACTGCGTCTGTAACTTGTCATTTTATGATCGTTTATTGTAAGAAAGTATCCCGGACTTAACAATACTCCTTTGTGTGGGAGTCTGTTCAGAGTGTTATATTTTACTTCCTTTACATGGAATAATTCTGCAGAAAATAGTTCAATCTAGTTATGGCTTCAGACTCGCTGAGAAGGAAGCTTTTCTCATCCTCATTTCTTACAGTAATTCTACTTTCGGGGGGAACCACTCTCACTTATAATACTAAGTATGGAGTGTGATAATGTAAATATAAGTTAGAACTATGATATTTTTTATCATGCTTCTGAGTCTTTCTAATCAATAGTGCTTTTCATTACAGTCAAAGTTTCTAACAGCCAGTGCCCAGATTTGCCTTTTAGTATAACGTGCCTACCAGCAGTACAGTGAGTGAAGCCCACCTCATCAGATGGATGTCGGCCGAACGATGCTTCACCTTACTGCCATCATTTGCCGTCTTTCCCATAGTCAGGTGCGCTAGTTTTGCCTAAAGCTCCTGAGTTCTCTATGAGACATCTGTGCCAGCGGCTTATCTCTCTGAGAATACAATAATCGGCAGTCAGAAATCGGATATATGTGATCAGCATTTCACCTGACCATCAGTTGACTTGCGCTCCCATATACATTAGGATGTCAGCTGAACCCATCGATATTGGCAGGTTTGGGCAAAATTAGTCAAATATGTATGAGGGCCTTAAAGGGAATCTGTCACCTATTTTTTGTGATATCAGGTAAAGATATCACTCAATTGTGCGTCCCATAAGTATTCTAGTAGTACCTTTCATAGCCCCCCACCTTTGATGCAAAAATACCTTTTTAATCTGTCTTTCGCTGTATGCAAATCGCCCCGGTCCGGTCCGATGGGTGGGGCTTATTCTCCTTCTCCACCTCCCCTCCTCGGCTTGCTGTTCGTATCTAGATCTGTGAATCACAGATCCCGTAGTGTTTCCGCGTGTGCGCATTGAAAAGGGCCCTCGCGCGTGCGCAGTATGCTTTGCCCAACTGTGGGCAAAGCATAAAATCAGTATTGCGCTTGCGCCGGTATTTTGCATCACTTTCTATGCACCGGAACAGACAGCTTGCCTTGGAAGACTTCCGGGGCATAGAAAGTGATGCAAAATATTGGCGCATGCACAATGCTACTTTAATGCTTTGCCCACAGTTGGGCAAAGCATACTGCGCACGCGCGAGGGCCCTTTTTCCGCAAGCGCGGAAACCCTATGTGAATGCACTAATAAGTAGAAATAAGTGCGTAGGGCAAAGCAGGAGGGGGGAAGGAAAATAAGCCCCGCCCATCGGACCGGACCACGGTGATTTGCATACATCGAAAGACAGATTAAAAAGGTATTTTTGCATCAACGCTGGGGGGTCAGGGGCTATGAAAGGTACTACTAGAATACTTATGGGATGCACAATTGGGTGATATCTTTACTTGATATCACAAAAAATGGGTGACAGATTTAAGGCAGTTTGCTGTTCAGGACAGAATTAAATGTGTCCAATGCACAGGGAGTTGGTGTACTCTACACACGTGTACACCACGTAGTTGTGCAGCCAGTACTGGACACTAGAGCTGTATAACCGAAGCAATGTGTAGCATGGTATGTCAGTATTGTGTGTGGCATCACCGTGTGTCTCACAATTACCACCATTTACTGAACAGTTTGTAACAGTAACAGCATTCACGACATACTTACCTGTCTTCATTCCAGTGCCTTTGTGCACATAGCTGCTCCTGCAGGCTTTCTTTTCAACCTCTGTTGTATATGCTGTATTGAGTTCAGAAGAATTTAAAGGGTCAAGTAACCTTTTAACCTTTCCTGGGAATTTTGCTGTTTTTATGTCCTTTGTATCTCTGGGTAATCTTTTGGCTTAAATTTGTTCTATGTCCTTGACTTCGTCTTATGGCTTGTCTATGTCAGCTCAGTGTTTCTGTCCTTGACTACCAATTCTCTCATTATATGTGCACTGAATTCATGGCTATAACTCCGTGGCACGGTATGCCCTACATCCCTATGTAAACAGGTTCAGGGAAAAGAAGGAGGATATGTTTTAGGCCAGAGTCACACTAGTGATGAATACGGATGAGTGCTATTTGATAAAACATCGCATAGCACTCGGACCAGTATTCATCTATGGGGCAGCTCTCATCACCGTTTTTTTTCTTGGCCATATTCTACGTGCGAGTGAAATCGCAGCATGCTGCGATTGTCACCGACACTCGGCTGAGTCTCGGCGCACTCGTACCCATACAAGTCTATGGGTGCGAGTGACACAGCGCACATTACTTGGATATCATCCGAGTGCTGTGCGATATACGCTGACCCCAGCAATGGATGAGATAGAGAAATTAGTTTCTCTGTCTCCTCCGCAGCTGTGCTCAGATCCGCTCTGTGTGAGAGTCTCAGAGCACAGTAGCATGACACTCGGCTCCTGCACGCAGCAGAGCAGGAGCCGAGGGTCATTAGCATATCGCATCCGGTGCTCTTGCATCCGATGCCATACGCAAGTGTGACCCCGGCCTTAGGCTGGAGTCACACTAAACGTATGAAAAATCAGTCCGAGCCTCCCTGCCGAGAGTCGCACGAGTGTAATGCAATGGTTTTCACTTCACAGGTGTGCCCTGTCAGGTTTAATAAGTGGGATTTCTGGCCTTATAAATATGGTTGGGACCATCAGTTGTGTTGTGCAGAAGTCTGGTGGATACATAGCTGATAGTCCTACTGAATAGGCTGTTAGAATTTGTATTATGGCAAGAAAAAAGCAGCTAAGTAAAGAAAAACGAGTGGCCATCATTACTTTAAGAAATGAAGGTCAGTCAGTCCGAAAAATTGGGAAAACTTTGAAAGTGTCCCCAAATGCAGTTGCAAAACCCATCAAGCGCTACAAAGAAACTGGCTCACATGAGGACCGCCCCAGGGAAGGAAGACCAAGAGTCACCTCTGCTTCTGAGGATAAGTTTATCCGAGTCACCAGCCTCAGAAATCGCAGGTTTACAGGAGCTCAGATTAGAGACCAGGTCAATGCCAAACAGAGTTCTAGCAGCAGACACATCTCTACAACAACTGTGAAGAAGAGACTTTGTGCAGCAGGTCTTTATGGTAAAATAGCTGCTAGGAAACCACTGCTAATGACAGACAACAAGCAGAAGAGACTTGTTTGGGCTAAAGAACACAAGGAATGGACATTAGACCAGTGGAAATCTGTGCTTTGGTCTGCTGAGTCCAAATTTGAGATCTTTGGTTCCAACCACCGTGTCTTTGTGCGACGCAGAAAAGGTGAACGGATGAACTCTACATGCCTGGTTCTCACCGTGAAGCATGGAGGAGGAGGTGTGATGGTGTGGTGGTACTTTGCTGGTGACACTGTTGTGGATTTATTCAAAATTGAAGGCATACTGAAACAGCATGGCTCCCACAGCATCTTGCAGCGGCATGCTATTCCATCCGGTTTGCATTTAGTTGGACCATCATTTATTTTTCAACAGGACAATGACCCCAAACACACCTCCAGGCTGTGTAAGGGCTATTTGACCAAGAAGGAGAATGATGGGGTGCTACGCCAGATGACCTGGCCTCCACAGTCACCAGACCTGAACTCAATCAAGATGGTTTGGGGTGAGCTGGACCGCAGAGTGAAGGCAAAAGGGCCAACAAGTGCTAAGCATCTCCTTCAAGATTGTTGGAAGACCATTTCCGGTGACTACCTCTTGAAGCTCATCAAGAGAGTGCCAAGAGTGTGCAAAGCAGTCATCAAAGCAAAAGGTGGCTACTTTGAAGAACCTAGAATATAAGACATAATTTCAGTTGTTACACACTTTTTTGTTAAGTATATAATTCCACATGTGTTAATTCATAGTTTTGATGCCTTCAGTGTGAATGTACAATTTTCATGGTCATGAAAATACAGAAAAATCTTTAAATTTTTTAAATCTTTAAATCATCCCTAACTTTGCCAGTCTTCATCCCTACCTCACACACCTCTTCAACCTTTCACTTACAAATGGTGTCTTTCCTTCATCCTTCAAACATGCCTCAATCACACCCATCCTCAAAAAGCACTCCCTCGACCCATCCTCTGTGTCTAACTGTCGCCCGATATCTCTTTTCCCCTACGCCTCAAAACTACTGGAACAGCATGTATATCTCGAACTGTCCTCCCACCTCTCCTCCTGTTCCCTCTTTGACCGGTTACAATCTGGCTTCCGACCGCATCACTCAACTGAAACTGCCCTAACTAAAGTCACTAACGACCTGCTAACGGCCAAGAGCAAGCGACACTACTCTGTCCTCTTTCTCCTGGACCTGTCTTCTGCCTTTCGACACCGTGGACCATTCCCTCCTGCTACAGATTCTCTCATCTCTTGGCATCACAGATTTGGCCCTATCCTGGATCTCATCATATCTAAGAGATCGAACATTCAGTGTCTCCCTCTCCCACACCACCTCCTCACCTCGCCCCCTGTCTGTCGGTGTTACTCAAGACTCAGTCCTAGGACCCCTACTCTTCTCCATCTACACCTTTGGCCTGGGACAGCTCATAGAATCCCACGGCTTGCAGTATCACCTCTACGCCGATGACACGCAAATTTACCTATCTGGACCTGACCTCAACTCCCTACTGACCAAAGTCCCACAGTGTCTGTCTGCTATCTCAGCCTTCTTTTCTGCTCGCTTTCTCAAACTGAACATGGACAAAACAGAATTCATCATCTTTCCCCCCACCTCATTCTACCCCTCCACCAGACCTATCCATCAATGTCAATGGCTGCTCGCTTTCCCCAGTCCCGCATGCTTGGTGCCTTGGGGTGATCTCTTTCAAACCACATATCCAAGCCCTCGCCACCTCCTGCCGCCTCAAACTCAAAAATTTTTCCCGGATCCGCGCATTCCTCAACCATGAAACCACAAAAACACTAGTGCATGCCCTTATCATCTCCCGCATCGACTACTGCAACCTCCTACTGTCTGGCCTCCCCTCTAGCACTCTGGCACCACTCCAGTCCATCCTACACTCTGCTGCCCGACTAATCCACCTGTCTCCCCGCTATTCCCCAGCCTCCCCCCTATGCCAGGCCCTTCACTGGCTTCCTATTGCCCAGAGGCTCCAGTTCAAAACCCTAACCATGACATACAAAGCCATCCACAAACTTTCTCCTCTATACATCTGTGACATGGTCTCCCGCTACCTACCCACACGCAACCTTCGATCCTCTCAAGATCTCCTTCTCGACTCCCTCCTCATCTCTTCTTCCCACAACCGCATACAAGACATCTCCCGGGCTTCCCCATACTCTGGAACTCCCTGCCGCAAAACATCAGACTTTCACCAACAACGGAAACCTTCAAGAAGAACCTGAAGACCCTACCTGTTCTGACAAGACTACAGCCTGCAATGATCCTCAGTTTACTGAACAATCGCACGACCAGCTCTACCCTTTCCTAGTGTATCCTCACCCATCCCTGAAGACTGTGAGCCCCCGCGGGCAGGGTCCTCTCTCCTTCTGTACTTGTGTGTCCCTTGGCTAACACATGTTTATTGTACCTGTCTATATTTTCACTTTTCATATGTAAAGAGCCATGGAATAAATGGCGCTATATAAATGTATAATAATAATAAATGAGGAGGTGTGTCCAAACTTTTGGTCTGTACTGTATAATATATATATATATATATATATATATATATTGTGAGACAGTGAAGGGGTGTGTGCTGGACGGCGTGTATATCTCGCCCAGGTTTCTTAGCTGGGGCGCATAAAATAGGTTGTCAGTGCGGTGTTCATTCCATTCCTATCTGGGACAGGTTTGCATTGCAACCCGGAGTGAACACAGCTGCTTAATTAGGCAGCCATAAGTACCTGCTTGAGAAGTTCAGAGGGGGCTCTATCTCTCAGTCTGGATCTGACTTCAGACGCCATTGGAGCCTCATGTGAGCTGCACGCTGGTAACTACTGAACATATGTGTTGTTTTGGGCACAGGCTATTAGAGTCTGGACCCGGATAGAAAGGGTAATCTATCTAAGTGTAATTAGTGGCGGGACACGCCTAGGCTTTATGTTTATGATTTTGTTTTAATTTATGTTCTGTTTGCTGTGGACTTTAATAAAACTGGTTGCGGCCAGTTTTTAACAGAACCACTGTCTGTGAATGGTCTCTTTATGCCACTCCGTCTCCCCAAGACGGCGATCCCAGAGCTATATCCCCTGAAAAGCTTACAATTGGTGCTTGAATGCTGGGGCAGCACAGTGGCTGAAGACTTTGAAAAAAAAAAAGGTGTCTGCACCGCAAAACTGAACTTATTGTGGAGAAGACTGTGGAGTGTATATGTCTTGGGTGAAGGCTGTCAGCCAGCCCAAGATGTCCGGCAGTATGGAGGAGCTCATTAAGCAGCTGGCCCAGAACCAGCAGGCCATGCAGCAGCAACATCAGCAGGCCATGCAGCAACAACAGCAGAGCATGCAGCAGCAACAGCAGGCCATGCAGCAACAACACCTAGAGGCCCAGCAGGCCATGCAGCAGCAACAGCAGGCCATACAGCAACAACACCTAGAGGCCCAGCAGAGCCAGCAGCAACAGCAGGAAACCAACCGGTTGTTACTGGAGCAGCTTGCAGCACTAAAAAAAACTCCTAGCACCTCGTCCCCGAATGAAGATGCCGGGTTACCGGCATTATCCGCTGTAAAAAAGGCGGTAAAACAGACTCTGCAGAAGATGACGCCTCATGACAATGTGGAGGCATATCTGGCTATATTTGAGAGACTGGCAGAGAAGGAGAATCTGCCACAATCTGAATGGGCTATGGTGGTTGCGCCCTATTTGACTGGGGAACCCCAAAAAGCCTATTTTGACCTCAGCGAGCAGGACAGCAAAAACTATACTAAGTTGAAAGCGGAGATTCTTGCCCGCCTGGGTGTGACGAGGGCAGTCCGTGCCAGGAGAGTCCATAACTGGAGATACAGGCGAGACAAGCCTGCTCGCTCACAAATGTATGACTTGATTTCTTTGGTAAAGAAGTGGTTGGAACCTGACGTCAGCACCCCTGCCCAAATGGTTGAAAAGGTGGTGCTGGACCGGTACATCTGGGCCCTTCCCCCTGAGGTCCAGCTCTGGGTCGGACAGGGAGACCCCAAAGATGCCGATCAACTGGTCAGCCTAATAGAAAGGTATTTCGCCACCAAAGACTATCTACGTGACCAGCCGTCCGAGCGATCATCAGTTCGGAATACCCGGCCTCCGTCATCTCCCGGTAAGAGGGTTCCAGCTGTGGGGGCAAGGGGGGCTGTTGATAGTCCGGGTCAGCCCCGAGGGGACATGTATGAGCGGAAGGGTGATACTTACCTACCAGGAGAACCCAGACCTAGGAAGGTCTCCCCGTCTGAACACACTGACCTGAGACAGTGTTGGAGATGCCGTGAACAAGGTCATATTTCAGCCAATTGTCCACTAGTGGGGGAACCTATGGACTGTGACGCTGGACAGTCTCTCTCGTTCCTCGCCGAGCCCGTGTGCGTGGCCACCCTAGTCGAGGAGACTGGCCCACAGCTGTGTCAGGTCGTGATAAATGGGTGCCCAGTACAGGCCCTACTCGACTCAGGAAGTCGAGTGACTCTGATACATGCTAGTCTGGCTGATGGGGACTTCGTCACAGATAGGTACCTAAGCGTGGTGTGCATACATGGAGACGTCAAAGTCTACCCAGTAACCTCCTCAGACTTCGTCACAAAACTCGGGAGATCTCATATGAAGTGGGGGTAGTGAAGAACTTGATGCATCCCGCCATATTGGGTCGTGACTTTCCCCTGTTTTGGGGTCTTTGGAAAAAAAATGTTTCTGCTGGACAGTGTGATGAAGCTCCTACTGAGGGTGCGCAGTCCCGAGGGGCGGAACACAAGGCTAGTGGGCCGTTAAACTTATGTGATAATGATGACCATGATAATGATGATGATCATGATAATAATGATGACCATGATAATGATGCTGATGCTGATAGTAATCACGATAATGATATTGATAATGATGATGACTGTAAAAAAAATGATGAATTTCCATTTCAGGTGATGTTGGGGGAGGGGGAGGATGTTTCTCTAGAACAGAATGTCCCTGACCTACCGGTGTCCCGTGGCAATTTTGGGAGTGAGCAATTGCAAGACCCCACTCTTAAACATGCCAGGGAGAATATAACCGTTCTGAATGAGATCCCACAAGAGCCCGGCTCTGATGAAAAATTTCCCCATTTTGCCATGAACAATGACCTGCTATATAGGGTCACTAAAGTAAAGGGAGAGGCCGTGAGTCAGCTCCTAGTACCTAAGTCATATAGAAGTATGGTGTTAGGTTTGTCCCATAACCACGTGCTGGGTGGGCACCTGGGGATGGACAAAACCCAGGAAAGAATTCTTCAGAGGTTTTACTGGCCCGGGGTTTATCGAGATGTAGAGGATTATTGTAAAACCTGCCCCTCGTGTCAGATAAATGCTCCGGTGTCTCACTTCCGGAGTCCATTAATCCCGCTGCCGGTTATAGAAATACCCTTTGAAAGGGTAGCAATGGACTTGGTAGGTCCTATTGTAAAATCAGCCAGGGGACACCAATACATCTTAGTTGTCCTTGATTATGCAACCCGGTACCCCGAGGCGGTCCCTTTAAGAAATATGGCATCTAAAAATATTGCACGGGAACTTTTTCATATGTTTTCCAGGACAGGAATTCCTAAAGAGATCCTCACGGACCAAGGCACACCTTTTATGTCCAAAGTGATGAAGGAACTGTGTAAGTTGCTTAAAATCTCGCACATTCGGACATCTGTGTATCACCCCCAGACGGATGGGTTGGTTGAACGTTTTAATAAAACATTAAAACATATGTTAAAGAAAGCAGTAGAGAAAGATGGGAGGGACTGGGACTACCTGTTACCCTACTTATTGTTTTCGGTCAGAGAGGTTCCCCAGGCCTCTACGGGATTTTCTCCCTTTGAGTTGGTGTATGGTCGGCATCCGCGGGGCTTGCTGGACATAGCCAAGGAGGTTTGGGAAACCGAGACAACTCCATACAAGAGTGTTATAGAGCATATTGCCCAGATGCAAGAGAGGATGGCTAAAATTATGCCATTAGTGAAGAATCATCTGCAGAGAGCCCAAGAAGCTCAAAGCAGAGTCTATAATCGGTCAGCAAAAATTAGGTCTTTCAACCCGGGGATCGAGTCCTAATTCTAATTCCCACAGTGGAAAGTAAGTTTTTGGCCAAGTGGCATGGTCCATACGAGGTCGTACAAAAAGTGAGCGAGGTTACTTACAAAGTACACCAACCCGGGAGACGGAAGCCCTACCAGATATATCATATCAATCTGATCAAGCCCTGGAGGGACAGAGAGGCATTGTTGGCCTCGGGTGAAGTAGAGAAAGGGGTAAAACCATCTCTACCTCCTGTGACCATTGGTGAGACATTGTCCGTGCACCAAAAACAGGAAGTACGGGAGTTTCTGCAGAAAAATCGGCAGAGGTTTTCTGACTTGCCCGGCCGGACTTCTCTCGTAAAACACCATGTCGAGACTGAGCCCGGTACTAAGGTCAAAATAAAACCGTACAGAATTCCAGAAGCCCGCAGAAAGATAGTCTCTACTGAAATCAAACGCATGCTAGACCTCGGGGTCATTGAGGAGGCCCAAAGCGAGTGGTGTAGCCCGATTGTTCTGATCCCAAAACCTAATGGAACCTGGAGGTTCTGTAATGATTTCAGAAAGTTGAACGAAGTGTCAAAGTTTGACGCATACCCGATGCCACGGGTAGATGAGCTAATCGAGAGGTTAGGGGGTGCCCGTTATATTACAACCCTCGATCTGACAAAAGGGTACTGGCAGATACCCCTATCTGAGGAGGCAAAAGAAAAAACGGCCTTTGCAACCCCGGAAGGTTTGTTTCAGTATCTGGTGATGCCATTCGGGTTGCATGGAGCCCCAGCTACCTTTCAGAGGCTTATGGACCAGATCCTACGCCCGCATCAAGCCTATGCAGCTGCCTACCTGGATGATGTGGTAATTTTCAGTTCTGATTGGGAGAGCCACCTCGCTAAGGTACAAGCCGTCTTAGACTCGATAGGCGGAGCTGGGCTGAACATAAACCCAGAGAAATGTGCAATTGGCCTAGAAGAGGCCAAGTACTTGGGCTATGTGATTGGCAGAGGGCTGATCAAGCCACAAATCGATAAAGTAGAGGCAATTCGAAACTGGCCTGTACCCCTCACAAAACGACAGGTCAAAGCATTTTTGGGCATCACTGGGTACTATCGCAGATTCGTACCAAATTATGCCTCCATTGCTGCCCCATTGACTGACCTGACAAAAGGGGGGAAGTCCAAAATGATAAATTGGAATCCGGAGGCAGAAAAAGCATTTCTGTCGTTGAAAATGGCTTTGTGTCAAAGACCAGTTCTGGTCACCCCTAATTTCAGGGAAGAGTTTCTTGTTCAAACTGATGCCTCTAATGTGGGGTTAGGGGCAGTGTTATCACAGGTCGTGAAGGGTGAAGAACACCCAGTCCTGTATCTAAGTCGAAAAATGACACCGGCTGAACAAAATTATGCCATTGTGGAGCGAGAGTGCCTCGCAATCAAATGGGCGCTGGACTCCCTACGGTATTACCTCTTGGGTAGGAGATTTAAATTGCAATCAGACCATGCTCCTCTGACATGGATGAAGCAGAACAAGGAAAGGAATGCCAGGGTGACAAGGTGGTTCCTTTCACTTCAAGAGTTCAATTTCTCGGTTGAGCATAGACCTGGGAAATTACAGGGTAATGCTGATGCCTTGTCCAGAGTCCACTGTCTCTTCGGAATTTCTGACCAGTCCTCCGGTCTGGAGAAGAGGGGGGGGATATGTGAGACAGTGAAGGGGTGTGTGCTGGACGGCGTGTATATCTCGCCCAGGTTTCTTAGCTGGGGCGCATAAAATAGGTTGTCAGTGCGGTGTTCATTCCATTCCTATCTGGGACAGGTTTGCATTGCAACCCGGAGTGAACACAGCTGCTTAATTAGGCAGCCATAAGTACCTGCTTGAGAAGTTCAGAGGGGGCTCTATCTCTCAGTCTGGATCTGACTTCAGACGCCATTGGAGCCTCATGTGAGCTGCACGCTGGTAACTACTGAACATATGTGTTGTTTTGGGCACAGGCTATTAGAGTCTGGACCCGGATAGAAAGGGTAATCTATCTAAGTGTAATTAGTGGCGGGACACGCCTAGGCTTTATGTTTATGATTTTGTTTTAATTTATGTTCTGTTTGCTGTGGACTTTAATAAAACTGGTTGCGGCCAGTTTTTAACAGAACCACTGTCTGTGAATGGTCTCTTTATGCCACTCCGTCTCCCCAAGACGGCGATCCCAGAGCTATATCCCCTGAAAAGCTTACAATATATATATATATATATATATATATATATATATAAATATATTAGATAGATAGAATAAAAGCTGGCAATTCATGTGCGGTGTACAATAAAATCACAGAGGTTTGAATAGATAGAATATATAGAATATATACAGTATACACATATATATATGTCAGTGACACACAATTATATATATAATCAAACCGCTGCACGACCAGCTCTACCCTCACCTACTGTATCCTCACCCATCCCTTGTAGATTGTGAGCCCTCGCGGGCAGGGTCCTCTCTCATCCTGTACCAGTTGAGACTTGTTTAAGATTAATATACTTGTATTTATTATGTATTCCCCACCTCACATGTAAAGCGCCATGGAATAAATGGCGCTATAATAATAAATAATAATAATAATATATCTTACATACATAGCTAGATAGAAGAATAGCCGGCAATTCAGCAGCCGCAAAATTTTCCCACTTCACTTGTGCTGACGTCAGAAAGGTGAAGTGAGTTCATTGGCTGTGAACTCCCAGGACCTGTTGTCATGAGCTGCCTTGTTTGTGGGATTAGGCAGTTCAAAAGTTAATTTGGACGGCCTCTCTCTGGGATTCTGGGAGGCTTCTTATAGCCTCATTGTGGAGCCATTCCCTGTCGCTTATACTTTGACCCTTGGCCAAGTGTGTGTGACCCTGTGCTTTGTGCTTGTCATTCTTTATGCTTGCTTGGTTTTGACTTGGTTCTGTTCCCGTTACGAGTTCTGCCTGCCCCTTCTGTACTGCGTTGCTAACTCCGTGTATGACTCCCTGCCTTCATTCTGACAGTTCTCTGCTCTCCCCTCCTGTACTGCGCTGCCCTCTCTGTGTATGACTCCTGGCCTATGTTCTGACTGTTCTCTGCTTCCCCCTCCTGTACTGCGCCGTCCTCTCCGTGTATGACCCCCGTTTGTCTGACCTGAGTTTCCCTATTCACTACTCCAGGGTCCCTGTAGCATCCTGCACTCATCTCCATCAGCAGGATGCTAAGCCACGCCCCCTGTGGTCACATGATCGTAGGTCCTTTTGCTTTCTGCTACCTTCAGCGTCCCCTCTCACCACGCTGCTCAGGTCCCGTCTGCCTGAGCTTCCCCTTCAGCATCTGACTCCGGGCCCTTCCATAATGTGGGTGAGTCACCCTGCTCATCCGTGGCAGTTCGCCGGCACTGACAGGATCATGATACCTGTCTGACGGCACCGCGAGCTGGAGATCTTTCTCACGCTCACAGTGCCGTCAGACAGGTAATGGGACTTCACCGGGAGACACTGAGCACATGCTGCTCAGTGTCCCTGCTGGATGACAAGTTGTATGGTCGCATCATGCAACCATGCAGCCTGCCATCTAGATGTAGCAGACCTAGACCCATCGTGGGACAAATAGATTATCATCATCTTTGCGGAAAGGTGAGGGATATTGTTGATTTTTTTAACTCTTTTGCAGACAAAGGCGTCGGTGAAATGGGTGAGGTCGTAAGTATGGTTTAATTAAGATTTATTAAAATCTGTGTCTGTGTCATTCTTTCAATTAAAGGACTTTTTTCTGGGTGTCTGTTTTTATACAATATGACTATGGGGTTAGTAATGGGGGCGTCAATAAGACACCTGCCATTACTAACCTCGGGGCTTGATGTCACCTGACAATACAACAATCACCCCAGTTGCAACCACTACAGGGCAAATGGGAAGAGCAAGGCTAAGTGCCATAACTGGCGTATCTTATAGATGTGCCTTTTGTGGGGTGGCTGAGACAGGGCCGGCTCCAGGTTTTTATGGGCCCCGGGCGAAAGAGTCTCAGTGGGCCCCCTTAACACAGACCACGATTCATGATGCACAGATACTGCAAGAAATATGGGTATAGCACAACGCCAAACACTTCTCTTCCATTACATGAGTGATATCTATTGTAAATTGTACAATAGCTCAAAAACCGCCAAATCCTCACAGCGCACAGTACAGACTGGACAGTACAGTCCTCCATACAATATTATGGGCACCACATAGTCTCCCCCTCATCACCCATATAATACCTCATGCAGGACGTCACCCCACCATCCCCCATATAATGCTCCATACAGAATACTGGACCCAATATAATGCTCCATACAAAACACTGGACCACATATAATGCTCCATACAAAATATGGAGCTCTCCTCTACACTGTGCTGCGTTCTGCACTGTTACGGCTCAGGAAAGGGCGCTGTGGAAAGACTCCCCATTATCATCATCATTGCCTGCCCATCATCATCATCATTGCCTCCCTATTATCATCATTGCCTCCCCATTAATATCATCATCATCATTGCCTTCCCATTATCATTGCCTCCCCATCATCATCATTATCATTGCCTCCCCATTAATATCATCATCATTGCCTTCCCATTATCATTGCCTCCCCATCATCATCATTATCATTGCCTCCCCATTAATATCATCATCATCATTGCCTTCCCATTATCATTGCCTCCCCATCATCATCATTATCATTGCCTCCCCATTAATATCATCATCATCGCCTTCCCATTATCATTGCCTCCCCATCATCATCATCGCCTCCTCACCACCAACACTGCATGCCTCCCCCCACCACCATCACACATACAGCACCCCAGGCAGCACTCTCTCACAGACACACACACACACCGATCTCACCTGTCCGGCGTCCGCGCGCTCTCTGCCACAGCCGGCCGCTGAATGATGACATCATTCAGCGGCGCTGCTGTGAGAGAGGAAGCGCCAGCGCAGGCGCCCCCTGGAGCTCGGAGCTGCGGCAGCGGAGGCACGGGGAGAGGTGAGTATTGTGCCAGCTTCTGCCGGGGCCCTGAGCAAGCGGAGGAGGGGGCCCAGTGGCGGCGCTGACACCGCTAATGGGCGCCGGGGTGCCCGACGGCGAGTGGGCCCCCCCGCCTGCTCAGGGCCCCGGCACTTGCCCGGGTGTGCCGGGTGCTGACGCCGGCCCTGGGCTGAGAGCTCATGTTTTTAGCCAGGTGAGGGCAGTATCCATGGCTCTTTCCTAGGCTATTAATATCATTCCCAACTATCTGCATAGCCTTTTCTGGTTATTAATTATAGGGGGACCCTACATCATTTTTTTTAGGGTCCCCCATTTCAATAGCCAGTAAAGGCTAAGTATACAGTTGGGAGCTGGTATTAATAGCCTGGGAAGCTCCATGGATATTATCTCTTTCCCAGGCTATAAACCTCTGCCCCCATTACACGGGAGCCCACACCATTTTTTTCAGAAAAATAATCTTTTGTTAATTAAATACATGTACAGTGAGCTGCCCACACAGTGTACTAATTGTATTTGTCACAGGCATCTGTATATCTACCTATTCTATTTGTATTTACTGTATGTAATTCATCTCTTCTATACTGTCAGCTCCTACTATGATTTTACACTATGCGGCTGCTGAATTGCCGGCTTTTCTTCTATCTACAGTGGGGGAAATAAGTATTTGATCCCTTGCTGATTTTGTAAGTTTGCCCACTGACCAAGACTGAACAGTCTATAATTTTAAGGGTAGGTTAATTTTAACATTGAAAGAAAGAATATCAAAAATAAAATCCAGAAAATCATATTGTATAAATTATATAAAGTTATTTGCATTTTGCAGTGAGAAATAAGTATTTGAACCCCTACCTACCATTTAGTGTCCATGCACACGTTGCGGATTTCATTGCGGATTTTTCCGCACGGATTTTGCTAAATCCGCAGGTAAAATGACCTGTGTTTTACCTGCGGATTTAGTGCAGATTTTCTGCGGTTTTTATGCGGATTTCCCCTGCAGTTTTACACCTGCGGATTTTTATAATGGAGCAGATGTAAAACCACTGCGGATTCCGCACAAAGAATTGACATGCTGCGGATTTAAATCCGCATCAAATCCGGGTGGAAAAATCCGCCGCATGTGCACAGCGTTTTTTTTCCCCATAGCCTAACATTGTACTGTACAGCACCTGCAGGTCTGCAGTGGATCCGCAGGGCCAAATCTGCTGCGGATCCGCAGCACAATCCGCAACGTGTGCACAGATACTGCAGAGAAATATGGGTATAGCACAACGCCAAACACTTCTCTTCCATTACATGAGTGATATCTATTGTAAATTGTACAATAGCTCAAAAACCGCCAAATCCTCACAGCGCACAGTACAGACTGGACAGTACAGTCCTCCATACAATATTATGGGCACCACAGTCTTCCCCTCATCACCCATATAATACCCCATGCAGGATGTCACCCCCCATATAATGCTCCATACAGAATACTGGACCCAAAATAATGCTCCATACAAAATACTGGACCCAATATAATGCTCCATACAGGATACTGGTCCCCATATAATGCTCCATACATAATATGGAGCTCTCCTCTGCGCTGTACTGCGTTCTGCACTGTTACGGCTCAGGAAAGGGCGCTGTGGAAAGACTCCCCATTATCATCATGATTTACTCCCCATCATTATCATTGCCTCATTATCATCATCATTGCCTCCCCATTATCATCAGTGCCTGCCCATCATCATCATCTCCTCCCCATCATCATCAATGCCTGCCCATCATCATCATCTCCTCCCCATCATCAATGCCTGCCCATTATCATCATGGCCTCCCCATCATCATCATCTCCTCCCCATCATCAATGCCTGCCCATTATCATCATGGCCTCCCCATCATCATCATGGCCTCCCCATTATCATCAATGCCTGCCCATCATCATCATCGCCCCCCCATCATAATTATCGCCTCCCCATCATCATCAATGCCTCCCCATTATCATCAATGCCTCCCCATTATCATCAAGGCCTGTGTGTGGCCCAGCTATGTCAGGCACACATATCCAGGAAAATGCACAGGAAGGTAACCGCAAAAGCTTGCTATCCATTCACTTCACTCACACTTTCAGACACACCCACTAGGGGTATAAAAGGGAGTGACACGTAGCAGAGTTCAGTTTAGTTTCCTGTCTGAGAAGAGCTCAGATCAGTCTGTTTCCTGTCTAAGGACAGTGCAGTTCAGTTTCAGTCCAGTCTGGACTTGGAGGATACTGGGAGCTGTTCAGTGAGCTCTGGAGAAAGCTGACTATTCACATCAAAGCTACAAGTGCTTATGTAAAGAGCGAAAGCAGGGCGAAGGGCATAGTGGAGAAGGCAGAGAGCAGTGCATCAGGTATTGGACTACCTGCACTAATTCACCGGACACCGGAGTCCGAAGCATTACTAGAGCTTCATGCCTAGTGATAAGAAAACCGGAGGCTATCTGGACTACAGGTCGCAGAGAGCAGCCCTAAGCGCTGATACGTAACCAGAGTCAGGTAGAACAAGGACCTTGAGTGAGGCGCCACAACAGTAGGGACTCTGTTCTTACCAATAAGAAGGCTCTACCACAATGTCGGCCGGGCGTTGCAGCTATTGAGAAAGCTGGAGATTGCAGAGTTAACTTCGCTTCATGCAAGTTTGGACTCAGATATATATGAAGTAAAGGAGGCCTCTAACCTGCTCAGCGGTTATCCCGAATGTGCATTCTCCACCCCGACCAGCTCCCCGGGACCTGCCTGAACCATCTACCAGTAAAGGTATGAAAAGAAGCTGCATTGTGTGTGACTGAATTCTTAACTACACCCTGCATCATCACCATAGACTTCCAGGGACCAGTCTCACCTGTGGGAGACTTACCACCCAGCTGCCCCATAACATCCCCTGTGAAGATCCTTATAGCAGCGCTGGTCCAATTGATCAGATACCACAGGTGGCGTCACGAACTACCTATCCTAATAATCCCCTGTAAATATCCCCCATTGCATGACCGCCAGGGCCACGGACCGAGTCCCGCTGCCAGTGACAACTCCCATAGAAATCAATGGGCTCAGCTCCGAGTACCCCATAGCCCTGGTATCCACACATGTGGTGCGAGTCAATTAACTTGGCGTCACGAACAGGATACGAAGCTTGCAATTGTGAGTCCTGTGTGCCTATATTGAACTGTTTGGTGAAAAAGACTGTTTGCTGCGTTTGGCGCCATAATACCGCCATCTTTACCGCAATATTCGCGCCCTCAGGCGCTGATGAAGAAGGGGGGCGTACCTGAAAAAGCGCGCTGTTGCCTGGACACGCCCCCAACTCTGACGCGGCGGCAGGTCCTGTGAAACAGGAAGTGAACGCTCTGACATCAGAGCGCCAGCGACAAAGGTCCTGTCTCCACCGCTGTGCCTGCGACGCTGCAGCCTGTGAAAGAGGTAGGCTCAGATTAACCAAGGGGGCATCAACATGTCGCAGCAACCGGCAGACGGAGCGGCCCCAGCCGGTGGCCCCGATAGCCCACCGCTTGGCGTTGTAGTGCAGGATGGAGGTGAGGGCCCCTCACCTGGCCCGGTGGTCCCGCTCATGCCGCTAACGCTCCCATACATGCCTGGAGCGAAGTGGCTCCCCCAGTACAGCGGCGAGCCAGACACCCTGCCAGGGTTTAAACGGAAGATATGTAGTATTTTGGATATGTACTCAATGACTGAAAAGCAAAAAGCTGCTGTGGTAATAGGACAGTTAGCTGGTGCGGCTGAGAGAGAAGTAGAGACTTGGCCCGCTGCAGACCAGGAGTCGGTACCTGCGATTCTCTTAAAGCTACAGGCCATCTTTGAGGACCGCACAGAAACGGATCTCCGGATGGCATTTTATCAGTGCTTCCAGAGACCGGGTGACAGTATTAGGGACTACACCTGCCGACTACAGGGGGCCCTGCGAGCTCTTAAACAGGCTAACCCCACAAGTCCCATTGATGAGAGCCAAATGTTGAAAGAGCAATTCGTGCGGGACTGAGGTCTCCAGCGGAAGGCAGGACTGTAAACTGGTGGTCCTTGGATCATCCAGATGCCACCTTTGATGCCCTAAAGGACATGGCAATAAAAGGACTGCGACCCCTGGAAAAGCCTGAGGTGGCAAATCGGTATCACCCGGGTGAAGCCACTCTAAAGCCGGCAGTACCCACCTTTTCCCCGCAGGTGGCAGAAGCTAAAACGCAGGTGGCGCCCCCTAGTGAGTTGGAATGTCTGCGCTCAGAAGTGCGCCAGCTAACTAAGAACTTGGCCACTGTAATGGATGCCCTGCAACTGCGGAAAGAGGAAGGAGGAAAGATCCTACTAGCCGACTGTCCGTAGGATGTCCCTTGGATGAACCGGAGGAAATGGAGGACGTCGCCTCACCGGAGGAGGACCACGCCACCCCCAGGAGCGACTCCTGACCAACACCATCCTCGCCGAGAGATCATCTGCTACCGCTGCAACCAAAAAGGTCATATGGCTCAGCAATGTCCTTTAAACGAGCCGATCCTGGGTCAGAGGGCCAACACCCAGGAGTAGACTCATCAGGCCCCTTAGACTGGAACCGCAGGTTTGTGGGTGGACGACCCTACCTGTCCATAATTCTGGACGGGATTGCAATCCCTGCACTGCTGGACACTGGATCTCAGGTGACCATCATACCTGATGTCCTTTACAATAAATTTTGGTCCAGGGACAGTCTCCAGCCCCCGAGCCCTGACTTTACAGTGTACGCCACCAATGGTCTCCCTGTTGAAGTACTCGGAGCCAAAAACGTGAACGTAAAAGTGGGCAGGGTGGAGCTGAAGGATCAGGGACTTCTAGTAGTAAGGACTGTAAATGAGGAGAATGGCTTAAATGTGATATTAGGTACTAACATTATCAGTAACTGTCTGGGAGAAGTTGTGTTTTTGCTCCAACAGCTCGCTGAAGTTGCCAAGCCAAAGCAGAAGGGAGTGATCCAGAGGGAGATCCGGGCCCTGATGTGCCAGCAGCAAGCGAAGCTTACAGATGGTGAAATCGGTAATGTACGGGTCACGGACCCGAACCCCATTGTAATACCCCCAATGAGTGAAATGTTAATATGGTGTAGAGCAGCCATAGGTCTGAGAGGACAGAACTACCAAGCAGTAGTAGAACCCCATCGCTCAGAACACAGACCTACACTCATGACTGCTAGAGGGGTAGTGGAAGTAATAAATGGGAGAGTACCAGTACGACTTCTCAACTGGGGGACGACGAAGTAAATTTACCACGTTATGCCACAGTTGCTAAATTACATGCCGTAGATAACAATTCTATCCTCACAACCGAGTCCTTAGCCTCCTGCCAACCAGCGGAGAATAATGATCCGGCAACCCCGGTAGCGGACTGGTGTCAGCAGCTTCATATAGGGACAGACACCACTTCCGTCCACCAGAAACAGGGGGTACTACGGTGGTACAAGAGTACGCACAAGTATTTAGCAAACACCCACTTGACTTTGGGACAATTAAGGGAGTACAGCATCATATCCCTACAGGCAGTCATCCTCCCATCAAAGAGCGGTACAGGTCTATACCTCCAGCCCACTATCAGAAAGCTAAGGAAATGCTGCGTGACATGAAGGAAGCCGGGGTGATAAGGGATAGTTTGTAGCCCCTGGGCAGCACCTCTAGTTCTAGTTAAGAAAAAGGATGGTAGCATGAGAATGTGTGTAGATTACAGACAAGTCAATCGCATAACACATAAAGATGCATACCCATTACCACGCATAGAGGAATCCTTAGCTGCTCTGAAAACGGCTAACTACTTTTCTACCCTCGACCTTACTAGTGGGTACTGGCAAGTAGCTGTGGCTGAGGAGGATCGGGAGAAAACTGCTTTCATCACCCCAATGGGACTCTGTGAGTTTGACAGAATGCCGTTTGGACTCAGCAGTGCCCCAGGAACATTCCAGAGGGTGATGGAGAGCTGCCTGGGACATCTCAACTTCGAAACTGTGCTGCTGTACCTGGACGACGTAATTGTGTACTCCAAGACATATGAAGATCATCTGAAGCACCTGGCGGAGGTATTCGAGTCACTGTCCAAGTATGGGATGAAACTGAAGCCCTCTAAATGCCATCTGCTCAAACGGAAGGTACAGTACTTGGGACATATTGTCAGTTCCGAAGGAGTAGCGCCGGACCCCGAGAAGGTCACAGCCATCCAGAAATGGCCGGAGCCGAAGAATCTAAAGGAGGTGCGTCAGTTCCTGGGACTAACAGGTTACTACAGGAGGTTTGTAAAAGATTACACTAAGAAAGCGGCGCCTTTACAGGACCTCCTGGTAGGACAACCTCTCAAGAGTAGAAACCCTCCATTCAATTGGGGTAAAGAACAAGCTGAGGCATTCAAAGAGATGAAAGAGATCCTGACAGGCGATGAAATCTTAGCCTACCCAGATTACAGCCAACTGTTCCTGCTATACACAGATGCCAGTAACGAAGGATTAGGAGCTGTCCTCAGTCAGAAGCAGAATGGCCAAGAAAAAGTCATTGCGTATGCAATCAGAAAGCTCAGGCCAACTGAGAGGAACCCGGAAAACTATAGCAGCTTCAAACTGGAGTTCCTGGCGCTGGTCTGGGCCATTACGGAAAGGTTCAAGCATTACCTTGCCTCCAGCAAGTTCACTGCGTACACAGACAACAACCCCTTGACGCACCTTGAAACAGCCAAGCTGGGAGCCATGGAGCAACGTTGGATGGCTCGGTTGTCAAACTATCAATTTACCATCAAGTACAGGGCAGGCCGTAAAAATGCCAACGCGGACGCCTTGTCCAGAATGCCGCATGAATCCGACACGGAGGAAGAATCAGACGATCTGGAAGAAATCGAGCTACCTGCGTTCCACCGAAATGGGATGGTCCAAGAGCAACGAGTCTACAGAAAGCGGTGTGGTGAGATATTGAACCCTTTACCTCATCACAGCTGGAAGGAGACTCAGGACAGCGATCCAGTGGTCAGCCGTGTCAAGGAGCTGATAAGACAGGAAGGTTCCTCCTTGGAGAAAGACGCACCCATACCAGCAAAGCTCCTGTGGAATGAGAGAAGCCGGTTGTTCATCTACCGTGAGAAGTTGTGCAGGAGATACGTCGACCCAATGATCCATGAGATGGTTTGGCAGATAGTGGTCCCCAGAGCAGACATCCAAATGGTGTTGGAAGCCTACCACGATCAAGCGGGACACTTTGGCTGGAAAAAGCTGGAGACCCTGTTGAGGTGTCGGTTCTACTGGGTAGGGATGCGCGGCTCCATCGAGAAGTGGTGCCGGAACTGTGGACCCTGTGGTCTCAGACGAAAGGACTACTGTAGTCAGAAGGTACCCTTGCAGCCTATCCGGACGACTCGTCCCTTGGAGATCGTGGCATTGGATCACGTCAAGTTGTCCCCAAGCAGGTTGGGATACACATATGCCCTGACCATGGTGGATCACTATTCCAGGTTTCTGGTGGTCGCCCCTGTCAAAGATATGACAGCAGAGACAGCAGCAAGAACCTTCCAAGCAAGTTTCTGCAGACCACACGGATATCCGGAGCAGGTGCTGACTGATCGAGGTCCAGCCTTTGAAGCTGAACTGTGTAAGGAATTCTGTCAATTGTATGGATGTAAAAAGATCAGAACAACACCATACCACCCTCAGACCAACGGCCTTTGTGAAAAGATGAATCACATCGTCATCGACTTACTGAAAACTGTACCACTGGAAGAAAGAAATCGGTGGCCAGACTTGTTACCTGACCTGGTTGACTTGTACAACCACATACCAGTAAGCTCCACCAACTGCACTCCAGCCTACCTTATGAGAGCAAGACCCGGAAGACTGCCAATGGATTTGGAACTTGGTGTGGTAGAACCAGAGGCTGATGACAGTGCTGAAGATTGGGACACAACTCGACAAGAACAGTACAGGAGAGTACAAGCCTGCGTGGAAGACAGTCTCAATAAAGTCAGAGAAAAACAAGAGAAGAACTATAACAAAAATGCTCACGCTAAGCCTCTTATGCCTGGAGAAATTGTGCTAAAAAGAAAAAGAAGAATGCACAAATTGGATGATCAGTGGGAACAGGAGCCATATGTCGTGCAAAATTCCAATTTTGATAACAGAAAGACCTGTACCATCAGCAAGGATGGAGGAAAAACGACTGCAACTGTGTCTAGAGATCATCTAAAGTTGTGTCCGGGCCCATTAAAGCTTCGTGAGGAAGAACCTGTTGTCCTTCAGAAAGAAAATGATGAAGCGGTCATACATACGGATTTGGGAGATTTACCTGCAGATTGGCCCAGATTGGGAGACGCTGTAATTATTCCTGTGCTGCAGTTTTATCAACCGCAAGAGGAGTCTCTACATCCAGTCATACCAATTGTGCCAGTGGAGCCAGTTCCAGAAGGACCTGTTCTGGCAGACCCTCAACCATTGGGATCCCAAGCAGCGGAACCACAAGAAGCAGCACCACAAGAAGTGGAGTCCCCTGGTGAAGCAGTACCGCATCGCCCAGTCGCTAGCATGCTTGCCAGGTCCCTAGAGAGGTGGAGTCGTACCTATAGTTTGCCGTTACGCAGAACAGATAGGCTAGAGACTACTATACCTGATGCTACCCCACGTAGGTCAGAACGTACAACTAAAGGAAGATTACCTATTCGTTATCAAGAGTAGTCCTAGTAAACTAGTCTAGCAAGACCCAGACAGGGTTTATTGCATCTGAAGAATTGTATAAAGTATTAATGTGATTTCTATTGAAATGTCTTTAAATGTGTCTTTTCTCATGCATGGACTGCGTGGCTGTGGACTGTGCCAGCCCAAGAACTTGTATTGTAAATAGTTGCACTACGGTGCCTTATCTTGGTTTTACACAAAGCCTTGAACTACCTCTGAAGAAAAACCCGTATGGTGTGGCCTAGAGTGAGGTCTGCAGCAATGAAGTCCTGCAGCCCACCCAGGACCCACGTGGGAGGTTTTTGGTGCGGGTCCTCCACAAGAATATTATTTAGTATTTATGGAAATGTTTTGATACTTTCGATACTTTTGTATTTTTCTAATGTACAAATTGTAACGTTCAAGAAGTCTTACCTCCCGGATGGGAAGTGTTAAAATGTTGTTTAATGCAAAACAAAAATGTTTTCTTTTTCTTTTTTACAGCCCGGGAGTGCTGTGTTTAACCAAGGGGGATGTGTGGCCCAGCTATGTCAGGCACACATATCCAGGAAAATGCACAGGAAGGTAACCGCAAAAGCTTGCTATCCATTCACTTCACTCCCACTTTCAGACACACCCACTAGGGGTATAAAAGGGAGTGACACGTAGCAGAGTTCAGTTTAGTTTCCTGTCTGAGAAGAGCTCAGATCAGTCTGTTTCCTGTCTAAGGACAGTGCAGTTCAGTTTCAGTCCAGTCTGGACTTGGAGGATACTGGGAGCTGTTGTTATGTTACGGTAGCTGAGGAGTGCAGGCAAAAAAGGAAATACACCAGAGCAGTTGGAATCTATGAGATTGCAGTACCCTGACTAACCACCGCAACTAGAGGCAGCCGTGGAGCGTTCCTACGTTGGTCCTAGACGCCTCGTCACAGCCTGAGAAACTAACTACACCTAAAGATAGAAATAGGAAAGCTATCTGCCCCGGAGCAGAACCCCAAAGATAATAGAAAGCCCCCAAACATGTAATGGCGGTTAGACAAGAGGAAATACTGACACAGAAAGAAAATAGTATGAGCAAATGCTGGGGCCCAAACTATCTAAATAGAAAAGGACAGGAAGGGTACTTACTGCAATCCCAGAAAACCCTGAAAAACACCAACTCTACTAATTTCAAAATCACCTGAGATCACACGACCTCTACCACCTAAATTAGTTCTCTGGTGTAACAAAAACAGCAGCCACTGAAAAAACTGGAAAAAGCAAAAGTACAAAACACAGTGGCTGGACTAAACTGAGAGGGCAAAAGCCCCCGGAGGGGACCCAGAAGGCCCCCACAGAAGTGCAGGACAAAATGCAAAAATATAGCAAAAACACAAAATAAGAAATTGTCTTATCTGATAGCAGGAGATGCAGACACGACACAGCAGGCTACAAGGGAAACTGGAAAGAAGGATTCAGACCAGAACAATTGATCACCGGCAACCCTGATGGGAAAATGATTCCCTTAAATAAGACCAATCAGTAACACCTGATTCCCAGTCCTCACAATCCTCACTAGTACCGCTTGTAACCACCAGAGGGAGCCTCTGCTCAGAACTCATCTCAAACCCATTCACAACAGTACCCCCCCTTGAGGAGGGGTCACCGAACCCTCACTTGAGCAACCAGGTCGGTCAGGATGAGTTCTTAGGGCAGACTGAAATAGCATGAGAGGCATCACCACAGTAGAAACATAACCCATTGCGCTTTCGAAACTCATGACGCTGTGCCCCAGACACCACTCCATCACACTGCATGGGCTCAGCAGCTGGCTCACAAGGCAACACCACTCCACGCATACTTCTCCGCTCACGCAAACGTCTGTCAATTTGAATCGCTAATGACATAGAATCATTGAGACCAGAGGGGACAGGGAATCCCACCATAACATCCTTTACATTATCCGACAGACCCTTCCGGAAAAGGGCCGCCAAAGCGTCGTCATTCCATTTGGTCAGGACTGCCCACCTACGGAATCTCTGACAGTATAACTCAGCGTCATCAAGCCCCTGATTTAATGCCAACAAGGCTTTTTCAGCTTGATCAGTGACATTAGGCTCATCGTACAATAACCCCAAAGCCTGAAAAAATGCATCAACATCACTCAAAACAGGATCCCCAGGTATCAGGGAAAAAGCCCAATCCTGAGGATCGCCGCGCAGGAGAGAGATGATAATTTGAACCTGCTGCGCTGCGTTTCCTGAGGACTTAGATTTTAAGGCAAGAAACAATTTACAATTATTTTTGAAATTCTGAAACTTAGCTCGATCCCCTAAAAACAAATCTGGCATGGGGATCCTAGGTTCCACAACAGGCAACCTAGCAAGATATGCAGCAATACTCTGAACCTCAGTGGCAAGCTGATCCACACGGCCAGACAACTGTGCAAACTCCATTGGGAGAAAAGATCCTCCCCAGCACCCAGAGATACAGAGGGAAAAAAAAAAAAAATGCAACAAACAGAAAAATATCTCTGACAACTTTTCTTCCTTCAAAATATTTTTTCCCTTCTGTGAGTACCATACAATTTTTATGGCCGGTGATACTGTTATGTTACGGTAGCTGAGGAGTGCAGGCAAAAAAGGAAATACACCAGAGCAGTTGGAATCTATGAGATTGCAGTACCCTGACTAACCACCGCAACTAGAGGCAGCCGTGGAGCGTTCCTACGTTGGTCCTAGACGCCTCGTCACAGCCTGAGAAACTAACTACACCTAAAGATAGAAATAGGAAAGCTATCTGCCCCGGAGCAGAACCCCAAAGATAATAGAAAGCCCCCAAACATGTAATGGCGGTTAGACAAGAGGAAATACTGACACAGAAAGAAAATAGTATGAGCAAATGCTGGGGCCCAAACTATCTAAATAGAAAAGGACAGGAAGGGTACTTACTGCAATCCCAGAAAACCCTGAAAAACACCAACTCTACTAATTTCAAAATCACCTGAGATCACACGACCTCTACCACCTAAATTAGTTCTCTGGTGTAACAAAAACAGCAGCCACTGAAAAAACTGGAAAAAGCAAAAGTACAAACACAGTGGCTGGACTAAACTGAGAGGGCAAAAGCCCCCGGAGGGGACCCAGAAGGCCCCCACAGAAGTGCAGGACAAAATGCAAAAATATAGCAAAAACACAAAATAAGAAATTGTCTTTCTGATAGCAGGAGATGCAGACACGACACAGCAGGCTACAAGGGAAACTGGAAAGAAGGATTCAGACCAGAACAATTGATCACCGGCAACCCTGATGGGAAAATGATTCCCTTAAATAAGACCAATCAGTAACACCTGATTCCCAGTCCTCACAATCCTCACTAGTACCGCTTGTAACCACCAGAGGGAGCCTCTGCTCAGAACTCATCTCAAACCCATTCACAACAGCTGTTCAGTGAGCTCTGGAGAAAGCTGACTATTCACATCAAAGCTACAAGTGCTTATGTAAAGAGCGAAAGCAGGGCGAAGGGCATAGTGGAGAAGGCAGAGAGCAGTGCATCAGGTATTGGACTACCTGCACTAATTCACCGGACACCGGAGTCCGAAGCATTACTAGAGCTTCATGCCTAGTGATAAGAAAACCGGAGGCTATCTGGACTACAGGTCGCAGAGAGCAGCCCTAAGCGCTGATACGTAACCAGAGTCAGGTAGAACAAGGACCTTGAGTGAGGCGCCACAACAGTAGGGACTCTGTTCTTACCAATAAGAAGGCTCTACCACAATGTCGGCCGGGCGTTGCAGCTATTGAGAAAGCTGGAGATTGCAGAGTTAACTTCGCTTCATGCAAGTTTGGACTCAGATATATATGAAGTAAAGGAGGCCTCTAACCTGCTCAGCGGTTATCCCGAATGTGCATTCTCCACCCCGACCAGCTCCCCGGGACCTGCCTGAACCATCTACCAGTAAAGGTATGAAAAGAAGCTGCATTGTGTGTGACTGAATTCTTAACTACACCCTGCAATCATCACCATAGACTTCCAGGGACCAGTCTCACCTGTGGGAGACTTACCACCCAGCTGCCCCATAACATCCCCTGTGAAGATCCTTATAGCAGCGCTGGTCCAATTGATCAGATACCACAGGTGGCGTCACGAACTACCTATCCTAATAATCCCCTGTAAATATCCCCCATTGCATGACCGCCAGGGCCACGGACCGAGTCCCGCTGCCAGTGACATCTCCCATAGAAATCAATGGGCTCGGCTCCGAGTACCCCATAGCCCTGGTATCCACACATGTGGTGCGAGTCACCTGCCCATCATCATCATCGCTTCCCCATCATCATTATCGCCTCCCCATCATCATCAATGCCTACCCATCATCATCAATGCCTGCCCATCATCATCATCTCCTCCCCATCATCAATGCCTGCCCATTATCATCATGGCCTCCCCATCATCATCATCTCCTCCCCATCATCAATGCCTGCCCATTATCATCATGGCCTCCCCATCATCATCATGGCCTCCCCATTATCATCAATGCCTGCCCATCATCATCATCGCCTCCCCATCATAATTATCGCCTCCCCATCATCATCAATGCCTCCCCATTATCATCAATGCCTGCCCATCATCATCATCGCTTCCCCATCATCATTATCGCCTCCCCATCATCATCAATGCCTCCCCATTATCATCAATGCCTGCCCATCATCATCTTCTCCCCATCATCAATGCCTGCCCATTATCATCAATGCCTGCCCATTATCATCATCTTCTCCCCATCATCAATGCCTGGCCTTTATCATCAATGCCTCCCCATCATCACACACAGACAGCACTACAGCACACAAGCACTCTCTCACATACATACACACACACATACACACACACACACAAAGCACGCACTACATACACACAGACACACACAGAGACACAGACACACACGTCTCACCTGTTCAGCGTCCGCGCTCTCTGCCACAGCCGGCCGCTGAATGATGACGTCATTCAGCGGCGCTGCTGTGAGAGGAAGCGCCGGCGCCCCCTGGAGCCGGGAGCTGCGGCAGCGGAGGCACGGGAGAGGTAAGTATTGTGCCAGCTGATTCCGGGGACCTGAGCAAGCGGGGGGGGGCCCAGTGGCGGCGCTGACACCGCTCTCCTCCGCTAACGGCCGCGGGGGTGCCAGACGGCGAGTGGGCCCCCCCGCCTGCTCAGGGCCCCCCCGCCTGCTCAGGGCCCCGGCACTTGCCCGGGTGTGCCGGGTGCTGACGCCGGCCCTGGGCTGAGTGCACCACATGGCTAATTTGAATAGGTAAATAATTAGCCATGCGGTGCTGGAGGCTGGAGGGGCCCCCTCTCCCCTGGGGCCCCCGTTCAATGAACGGGCTGCACGGGCGGTAGGTCCGCCCCTGGGGTTAAGGTCAGGAGACTGACTAGGCCACTCCAACACCTTGACTTTTTCCCTCTTGAACCAGGCCTTGGTTTTCTTGGCTGTGTGCTTTGGGTCGTTGTCTTGTTGGAAGATGAAATTACGACCCATCTTAAGATCCTTGATGGAGGAGCGGAGGTTCTTGGCCAAAATCTCCAGGTAGACCGTGCTATCCATCCTCCCATGGATGCGGACCAGATGGCCAGGCCCCTTGGCTGAGAAACAGCCCCACAGCATGATGCTGCCACCACCATGCTTGACTGTAGGGATGGTATTCTTGGGGTCGTATGCAGTGCCATCCAGTCTCCAAACGTCACGTGTGTGGTTGGCACCAAAGATCTCGATCTTGGTCTCATCAGACCATAGAACCTTGAACCAGTCTGTCTCAGAGTCCTCCAAGTGATCATGAGCAAACTGTAGACGAGCCTTGACATGACGCTTTGAAAGTAAAGGTACCTTACGGGCTCGTCTGGAACGAAGACCATTGCGGTGGAGTACGTTATGGTATTGACTGAAACCAATGTCCCCACTGCCATGAGATCTTCCCGGAGCTCCTTCCTTGTTGTCCTTGGGTTAGCCTTGACTCTTCGGACAAGCCTGGCCTCGGCACGGGAGGAAACTTTCAAAGGCTGTCCAGGCCGTGGAAGGCTTACAGTAGTTCCATAAGCCTTCCACTTACGGATGATGCTCCCAACAGTTGAGACAGGTAGGGCCAACTCCTTGGAAAGGGTTTTGTACCCCTTGCCAGCCTTGTGACCCTCCATGATCTTGTCTCTGATGGCCTTGGAATGCTCCTTTGTCTTTCCCATGTTGACCATGTATGAGTGCTGTTCACAAGTTTGGGGAGGGTCTTAAATAGTCAGAAAAGGCTGGCAAAAGAGATCATTAATCCACACATGTGAAGCTCATTATTCTTGGTGCCTGAACTACTTCTTAATACTTTAGGGGGACCAAACAGAATTCTTGTGGTTTGAGGGGTTGAATAATAAATGACACTCTGAATTAACTTTTAACGTTTTAAAAAAAAAAAAAAAAAATTAAAACAAAAATTTTTGCTGCAGTGCATTTCCCACTTCCAGGCTGATCTACAGTACAAATGTCACAATGCCAAGTTAATTCCGCATGTGTCAACCAGCTAAATCTGCAGGGGGTTGAATACTACTTGTAGGCACTGTAATTATCACCTGCTCAAGCATTAATTCCATCACCATTGCAATACTAAGGAAATCCTGAAAACATGACCTGTTGGTGGGTCCTGAGGACTGGAGTTGAGAAACACTGCTCTACAGCATGGGCAAGACCAAAGAGCTTTCTATGGATGTCAGAGGCAAGATCATAGACCTGCACAAAGCTGGAATGGGCTACAAAACTGTAAGTATGATGCTGGGTGAGAAGGAGACAACTGTTGGTGCAATAGTGTGAAAATGGAAAAAATACAAAATGACTGTCAATTGACAGTGATCTGGGCACCATGCAAAATCTCACCTTGTGGGGTATCCTTGATCATGAGGAAGGTGAGAGATCAGCCTAAAACTACATGGAGGGGAACTTGTTAATGATCTCAAGGCAGCTGGGACCAAAGTCACCAAGAAAACCACTGGTAAATGCTGCCTATGATCCAAAGAAAACCGTCCCCACTGTCAAGCATGGTGGTGGAAACATTATGTTTTGAGGGTATTTCTCTGCTAAGGGCACAGGACTACTTCATCGCATCAATGGGAGAATAGATGGAGCCATGTACCGTAAAATCCTGAGTGACAACTTCCTTCCCTCCGCCAGGACATTAAAAATGGGTCGTGGCAGGGTCTTCCAGCAAGACAATAACCCAAAACATACAGTGAAGGAAACAAAGGAGTGGCTCAAAAAGAAGCACATTAAGGTCATGTAGTGGACTAGCCAGTCTCCAGACCTTAATCCCATAGAAAACTTATGGAGGGAGTTGAAGCTCCGAGTTGCCAAGAGACAGCCTCAAAATCTTAATGATTTAGAGATGATCTGCAAAGAGGAGTGGACCAAAATTCCTCCTGACATGTGCGCAAACCTCATCATCAACTACAAAAATGACTGACTGTTGTGCTTGCCAACAAGGGTTTTACCTCCAAGTATTACGTTTTGTTTGCCAGAGGGATCAAATACTTATTTCTCTCTGCAAAATGCAAATAAATTTATATAATTTATACAATGTGATTTTCTGGATCTTATTTTTGATATTCTATCTCTCAATGTTAAAATTAACCTACCCTTAAAATTATAGCCTGTCCATGTCTTTGTCAGTGGGCAAACTTACAAAATCAAGAAGGGATCAAATAATTATTTCCCCCACTGTATCTATGCAATATATATACCATATATACTCATGTATAAGCCGACCCGCGTATAAGCCGACCCCCTAATTTTGCCACAAAAACTGGGAAAACTTATTGACTCGTGTATAAGCCTAGGGTGAAAAATGATTATGCCCCCATATGATGCTCCACAGATTATGCCCCCATATGCTGCATAGATTATGCCCCTATATGCTCCAGATTATGCCCCCATATGCTCCAGATTATGCCCAATATGCTTCAGAGATTATGCCCCCATATGCTCCAGATTATGCCCCCATATATTCCACAGGTTATACCCCCGTATGATCCACAGATTATGCCCCCATATGCTCCAGATTATGCCCCCATATGTTCCACAGATTATGCCCCCATATGCTGCACAGATTATGCCCCTATATGCTCCAGATTATGCCCCATATGCTCCATATTATGCCCCCATATGTTCCACAGCTTATGCCCCCATATGCTCCAGATTATGCCCCCATATGTTCCACAGTTTATGCCCCCATATGCTCCAGGTTATGCCCACATATGCTCCATATTTTGCCCCATATGCTCCAGATTATGCCCCCATATGTTCCACAGTTTATGCCCCCATATGCTCCATATTATGCCCCCATATGCTTCATATTATGCCCCCATATGTTCCACAGCTTATGCCCCCATATGCTCCATATTATGCCCCCATATGTTCCAGATTATGCCCCATATGCTGCGGCAAAAAAAATAAAAAAAATGACATACTCACCTCTCGTCGCTGGGGGCCAGGTGCCGGGGTCCTGAGCAGGCGGGGACACCGGCGCGCTATGGGGGACAGGTGCCGGCGTCACCGCTCGCTCAGGACCCCGGCACCTGAGATATTTACCTGTCCTCTCTGCACCGCAGCGCTGCGTCCTCTTCCTGGTCCTCGGCAGTGAATGATCTGGCAGGGGGCGCGGCACTCACTAATGACGTCATCGCGCCCTCTGCTGATCATTCACAGCCAGAGGAGTCAGACGAGGACGCAGCACAGCGGTGGAGAGAAGACAGGTAAATATTGCTGTACTCACCCCTCCGCCACGCGTCCCTGCAGCCTCTCCTCTTCTCCCGGCGATCTCTGCAGCGCTTCCTTCCTACAGCGGTCACATGGTACCGCTCATTAAAGTCATGAATATGTGTATATTCATGACTTTAATGAGCGGTGCCATGTGACCGCTGCAGGAAGGAGCCGGAGATCGTGGGAGAAGCAGGGGGGCTGCAGAGACCGCGGCGGCGGAGAGGTGAGTATAACCCGACACCCCCGCTCCCCCTCCCCCGCCGACCCCCGTATATGACCTGCGTATAAGCCGAGAGAGGGACTTTCAGCCCTAAAAAATGGGCTGAAAATCTCGGCTTATACACGAGTATATATGGTACATATATATGTGTGTCACTGACATCTATATATCTATGTATTCTATATGTATATATCTATTCTACGTATTCTATTCTAACCTGTCACTCTGTAATTTTACTGTATGCAGCAGATAAATTGTCAGCTTTTCAAAGGACATTGGTACGTAAAAATCGGACAGCACTCGCATTGTCTTAGTGCTGTGTGATTTTTTTTTTCTCGCACCCATAGGCTTGCATTGGCGAGTTTCGGACGAGTCTCGGTGCCAATCGCAGCATGCTGTGATTTTACAAGCACGCCAAATACGGCTGAGAAAATAAACAATGATGTGAGCAGCCCCATAGTTTAACACTGGGCCGAGTGCTATGCGATACTTTCTCCCATAGTACTCGGCCATATTCTATGGTAGTGTGACTCCGGCCTTAGACTCTGTACCTTAGCTAAAGGTGTATTTTCAAATTTGCAAGGTATCCCTCATCCATTCACAATTGCAGGGGGTACAATCACTGAGACCCCCACCGATCCCGAGAATTGGCAATCTGAAAAGCCTTGTGTCAATAGTGATAGTCAATCATGCATACTGCCGCACCATTCATTTTTAATGGCAATCAGTCAGCAGGTTTTTATTATGTAATTAGACAGCAGCATGATGTAGGGACAGAGACACTGATTCCAGCGATATATCACTTAGTTAACTGGGTGCAGCAGTTGGAATCGAATCATTTTTTTCTGCTGCAGATCTAGCATCTAGCAAAGCTCTGAATGTTGTGCACACTGTATAAACATGACCATATCACAGCTTTCTGTGTACATTGTATATTGACAGAAAGTTGGACTAGGAGTGCTGGTGGCCTGGTTGGACTAGGAGGCATGTGACACCTAGTCCTCTAGTGATAATCTCCTGCTGATAAAACACTGATTCTATTGAAACAAAACACACAGCCTAGTAAGTGACGCATCACTGAAATCAGGGTCTCTACCCTTACATCATGGTGCTCTCAGATTACATACCAAAAACCTACTGACAGATTCCCTTTAATAAGAGCACTGGAGATTGCCAAGCGCTGTGCTTGGTTGATCTTTGGCAATCCCTTAAGAGAGATTCTTGGGATCGGTGGGGTCCCAGTAGTTGGACCCCAGTGATCAGGAACCTATCCTCTTCTTTCTTTACAGTTATCCCCTGGATGCACCCCAAATGTACTACCAACGAAAGCTAAACTAAAAGTCATTGTGCATATACTAGCCATGATACAGCAAAGTCCTTAGCAAAATAAACATTTTATGAGCGTTTAAATTCAGCAATATAAAAACTAAATATTTTCTAAAAATATGTGCTTCTTTGTGTTTTCAGTCTTCTGGTGGTGTGAACAATGTCCCTACAGGCTTGTTCACTGTGTGCATGGCTCATGTGTTTCTGTTTTTAATCAAATATTTTCTTGTTTCTACAAGACCAGGGAGTTTTCCATCCCTCCTTTGTGAGCCGTGCACATAAAAGTCGTTTATGCTGTGTGTCCACATTGGACATTACCTTTCTGAATCCTGCTCATACAGGTATTACACATATGATCAGGTTTTTAAATACATCAGATAGGGATTACATACATTAGTCAGGGACTGCTCTAATATGGGTATACCTTGACGTTTGGTAGAGCAGCTTAATATACATTTTTTTGCAAAAAAACATATTAACCAATTACCCTGTGTTTTTCCATCTTTTTATTAGCACTTGCTGTTTACTGCTATTTTTTTGCAACAGAGTATTTTTTGGTTTTACTGTGCTTCTTTGTGTTTTCATATTTTCTAAAAAGCACAACGTTTTTTATTATACAAAAAAATCAAAACAACATTTAAAGGGGTTGTCTACTGAGAGGATTGATGTACAAATGAAAAAACAAAAAGGAGAGGCTAAACTGTAGCACTTCCGATCAAACACCGGAGACAAAAATGAAAAAATGAAAGAAAATCAGCAAGGGAAACTTACACTTTATGAGTGGTGTTCCTGTCACTCACATAGATCATAAAGTCTTCAAATCTATGAACTCAGCCTGCTGCTTCCAACTCCCTGACTCTGGACGCCGTAACAACGAAATCCAAGCTAAAATTAAAAAAGGAACGTCAGTCAGCCAGCTGTTTTTTCTTTTGTTTACTTGCAAATGTCGCTGCGCTTCAGACTTAGCATACATTGCTTTAACTGCACAGCTAGGCTGTGCATTCGTGCTGCATTCAGGTCCATTCATGCTGTGCATTCATGCTGCATTCAGGTCCATTCATGCTGCATCCAGGTTCATTCATGCTGTGCATTCATGCTGCATTCAGGTCCATTCATGCTGCATTCAGGTCCATTCGTGCTGTGCATTCATGCTGCATTCAGATCCATTCATGCTGTGCATTCATGCTGCATTCAGGTGCATTCATGCTGCATTCAGGTCCATTCATGCTGTGTATTCATGCTGCATTCAGGTCCATTCATGCTGCATTCAGGTCCATTCATGCTGTGTATTCTTGCTGCATTCAGGTCCATTCATGCTGTGCGTTCATGCTGCATTCAGGTCCATTCATGCTGCACATTGTTCAGTCAGCATGACTCTAATGATAGGTTCCCTTTAAGGAAATACTGTTGTATTCAATGCCCCACCCCAAAAAAATAACAATACATACTGGGAAGAATCTATCATGCGTGAAATTTTTAAAACCAGTTTTGCTGGAGGATACATTGCTGTTATTTGCGCTAAATTTACCAAAGTGTTGCATCATGTTTGATAAATCTGGCCATCTTTCAATGTAAAGGCCCCGTCTCACATAGCGACACACCAGCGATCCCGACAACGATCAGGATCGCTGGTGTGTCGCTACATGATCGCTGCTGAGCTGCCAAACAGGCAGCTCAGGCAGCGATCAGCACAGCGACACTGCGGGTAACATCGCTTAGTTACCTGCAGTGTACATTGGATACCAGCGCACTGATGCAGGGAGCTGGTAACCAAGGTACACATCGGGTTTCTAGGCGCTGCGCGGTGCCTGGAAACCCGACGTGTACCTTGGTTACCAGCTCCCCTGCAGCAGCGCGCTGGTATCCACGGTACATGTCGGGTTTCCAGGCACAGCCCCGTGCCTGGAAACCCGATGTGTACCTTGGTTACCAGCTGATCGCTGGTCTCCTGCCTGTCACACGCAGCGATGCGTGCTGGCCAGCGGGAGACCAGCGATCAAAAAAATGTCCTAACATTTCTGACATGACCATCGATTCACAGCAGAGGCCTGATTGCTGGTACGTGTCAGACATAGCGAGATCGCTGCTGAGATCGCTGTTTAGCAGCGATCTCGGTAGCGATCTCGCTATGTGAGACCGGGCCTTAACACTTGTCTAGAGCTGTTCCACTGCCCTACCAACCCTCTACCGAAATGAGATAAGCTTTTGTGATTTGTTTTAGAATATTCCAATTCATTAAACTTGCTTCCTAAGCTTGTTTAACCACTTTCCCACTCACTATGTATCCAAAAAATAGTGCAATTAAAATAAGTAAATCAACTTGCAAAAAAAACAAAACCAATGGTATAAATGTTCATACTGCAGAAATAAAGAGGAAAAAAAGATTCTACCTATAGCAATCCCTATTGATACTTGACCAGCTCTTCTCTAGTACAAAAGGAGGATATTTGTTCATCAAAGGAGCGTGGAGCTTGGTCACCTCTGGTGGTGAGACTTGCTGATAGTCTTACGAATTCTGTCTAGCAAACTTGACATTTAAATAGATTATTTATGAGGGAGTCTGCTAGTGAATAATTACTATGTGAGACTGTGATTTTCACCTTTTAGCTTTGTTACTATGCTGAATCATCAAAGGGAGTAATCTATAGGGACAACACATTATATGTGAACCCATTAAGATAAGAAGAATGTCAACGGTGATTACAGTAAATGTGATATGTTAGGTAAGCCTTGTCAGTGTGCCCCATTCAGTTATGTAGTTTAATATCATTTGTTTTTCAAAATGCCAATAAATGATAAAATCTGTTCAGCCTGGACTGACTCAGCAGTAACCCACATCTCTGTCCTTGAAACTAAAGGATTTCTTTTGCTTTTCTTTTGTTTGACACATTAAAACAATGCATTTTTTTCTCGCTGCGTTTTTTACTACAGTGTCTGTGCCAAAATATTCAATAGCATTCTGCTCTTATTGAGTTATTGCTGAAGGTTTTTATTTAGGTGTTTTGGCTCTTTTTACGCGATCTTTTATTAAGACGTCTTACAAACTTTTTTTAATAGAAGCCCATAGGTGACCAAAGGCACCAAAACGCATAGTAAAGATCTTTAAATGCACAGTGGGCACAAGATTTAAAGAAATCACATTCACTTTGGTTCAGCTGTTAAGTACAGTGAGTTTTATGTACAAAAAATGCAGCTGAAAAAATGTAGTGTTCAGACTACTTTTGTCTTTTGTAGTATTTGATGTCTTATTTTTTTTTTTTAAATGTGAAAACAAAGAGGTAAATCTATCTATCTATGAAGATTTATCTGTTAAGCATCTACTTCCATAACTTTTTCTTTTGAGTTCCGGTACCTTTTTTTTTCTTTAGCTTAAATAGTCTAGGACCTCAGGCTAAATTTCAGGGAACTTCCTCTTGTCTAGAAATGTTGTAACAGAATACTCATCATGACGGTTGTCTGTATGTAATGAATCATAAAACCCTTGAAGATATGAACTCTTTCTGATGGCTCATGTCACAATACAGGCGTCTTCTTGTATAGATTTAGCCAAACGGGATGTATCATTCTCACTGGACACTGCAGATAAAGACTATGAGTTTAAGGCCGGCGTCACACACAACCACAAAAAATCGGTCCGTTTTAGACGGTCGATTGTCGGATCAAAATGCAAACATCACACATCCTTCTGGCATCCGATTTTCCTTCAAAGATGCGATTTAGTCGCATGTGTGTGTACCTTGTAACATCCGATTTTCATCCGACTTGCGAGATTTTCTCGCAGGCTTGCAAAACTGACATATAATGGATCCAAAAGAATAGTATTTCAATCACAAAAAAAAGAATAGATATATACACATAGAATACATATATATATATATATATTACATGTCATTGTGACATTATATATACATATATTTATAGTTCCTAGACTTCTACATACTGTTATAGCCGCTAATTCAATTGCCGGCTTCTGTGAAATCACAGAAGCCGACATGAAATGATACATTGTTTCCACACAGTTAACCATGTCATTTCCTGTATTTTGATATTTGTTTAGAACTTACAATTACATGAGTGTATTTGTGCAAAATTTCAGACATGTAGGGGTTAATTAAAGGTGTAATTTCGTTGAAAAAAAATGCGTGGGCTCCCGCTGTATTTTCTCCACCAGACAGACAAAGCAAGCGAGTGGGGGCAGATAATAACAGCCTAGGGAGGGTACATTTTTTGTGCCCCCCCTGGCTACTAACATCTGCCCCCAGACACCCCAGAAAGGGCAAATCTATAATTAGATTTGCCCTTTCTGGCACTTTGCCCGTCTATTCCCATTGCCCTGTAGCGGTGGCAAATGGGTTAATAATCTCACCTTAATGTCACCTTAGTATTGAAAGGTGACCTTAAGGCAGGTTAATAATTGAGAGCTGTCAATTAGACAACTATCAATTATTAATCCTATTGTATGATAGAAAAATCAAACACACACACTTTAATAAAAAAGAAGTTTAATGAAATAATCACACAGTTTTTGACAATATTTTATTTTCCTGCTAAAACCATTTCCTGTAATAAAAATAAAATAAAAAAGCAAAATGATTCTTACCAATCCGAAGTACAGTCAGGTCCCACGCTGTAATCCATCAGAAAGGGTTAACAGGTTACAGGTCGCAGAGAGCTAATAATGCTGTCTCAGACCTGTATTCCCCTGAATGAATAAGTTACTCTCCCAGCGAAAGGAGAGGAATAGATTCATGAATGGAGCTTAATTGATTTATTGGCAATTTAACTTTAGTGACCTGACCTAAAGGGAAAGTGGACACAATCAATTAAGCTTCATTCATTAAACACATCCTCTCCTGTCGCCAGGAGAGGAACTTATTCATTCAGGAGCTTTGAGCTGAGCATGCAGGATTACTTGCACTGCTTGGCTCAAAGCTAGTTAACCCTTTGTGAAGGATTACAGCGTGGGACGTGACAGATCGGCGGAATAGGTAAGAATAATGTTGTTTTATTTTTTTTTCTTTATTTTAGGAGATCAATGGCTTCGCACGGATTAAGTGTAAAATAAAATATGGTCAAAAAAATGTGTTTTTATTTCATTAAAATTATTTATTCTTAAAGTGTGTGTGTGTTTTTTTATTTACTTCAATAGGATTAATAATTGATAGTTGTCTAATTGACAGCTCTCAATTATTAACCTGCCTTAAGGTCACCTTTCAATACTAAGGTGACAGTAAGGTGAGATTATTAACCCATTCGCCACCGCTACAGGGCAATGGGAATAGACGGGCAAAGTGCCAGAAAGGGCGAATCTAATTATAGATTTGCCCTTTCTGGGGTGTCTGGGGGCAGATGTTAGTAGCAAGGGGGGGCACAAAAATGTACCCTCCCTAGGCTATTATTATCTGCCCCCACTCGCTTTGCTTTGTCTGTCTGGTGGAGAAAATACAGCGGGAGCCCACGCATTTTTTTTCAACGAAATTACACCTTTAATTAACCCCTACATGTCTGAAATTTTGCACAAATACACTCATGTAATTGTAAGTTCTAAACAAATATCAAAATACAGGAAATGACATGGTTAACTGTGTGGAAACAATGTATCATTTCATGTCGGCTTCTGTGATTTCACAGAAGCCGGCAATTGAATTTGCGGCTATTACAGTATGTAGAAGTCTAGGAAATATAAATATATGTATATATATACATGTCACAATTACATATATATATATATATATATATATATATGTATTCTATGTGTGTATACCTATTCTTTCTAGTCTTTATTAAAGCTGTCAGTGTGATTTTACAGTATAGCCGGGGATGAATTGCCGGTTTTTCTAAAGGACACCGATGCGATTTCATCGCAAGTCACACAGTGTGGTCCGTTTGTAATCCAATTTTTCATCGCTCCCATAGACTTGCATTGGCGATTGTCGACCCACAATCAGTGACAATCGCAGCATGCTGCGATTGTACACGGACGTTTAAAACGGACCACAAAATAACGGATACTGGGAGCTGCTCCATAGATTAACATAGGTCCGACTGCAATACGATTTTTCATCGCATTGCAGTCGTCCGATTATGTCGCCAGTGTGACGCCGGCCTAAATGCCATTTTTGTTTAACAAAATTATATGTTTTATTCTTTTCTAAATGATTGCTGTAGTACTAATGCAAGCATATTACTACTTGTTAGACTGCGTTCACATAGAAGTATTTTGGTCAGGTTTTTACCTCAGTATTTGTAAGCCAAAACCAGGAGTGGGACATTCAGAGGAAAAGTATTTCTGTAGTTCTGCATTTATCACCTGGTTTTGGCTTACAAATACTGATGTAAAAACTCACCTAATGCTGCCATATGAACGTGGCCTTAGTAGTGTTCACTTCATATTTTTGGCCAAACATGCTCATAGGCTTCAAATGACATGACACATATGAAGCCCCTTTTGTAATTAAGTCGGGTTCTACACGTAAGGGTGTGTGCCCACATCTTTTCAGAGGGGCCCGCATCGAAATACAAATAAAAAGGCACTTAACCTCTTAGTGACCAAGCCAATTTTGTGCTTAATGACCAAGCCAAATTTTACAATTCTGATCACTGTCACTTCATGAAGTTATAGCTCTGGAACACAACCCCTCAAGGTGCGCAAAACCACATTCAGAAGTTTATAACCCTTCAGGTGCTTCACGAGTTCTAAAGCAACGTGGAAGGAAAAAATGAACATTTTACTTTTTCACAAAAAAATTTACTTTAGACCCAAACTTTTTTATTTTCACAAGGGTAATCACAAAATTTGTTGTGCAATTTCTCCTGAGTATACCGATACCCCATATGTGGGGTAAAGCCACTGTTTGGGTGCATGGCAGGGCTCAGAAGGGAGGGAGCACCGTTTGACTTTTTGAACCCAAGATTGGCTGGAATCAATGGTGGGCACCATGTCGTATTTGGAGACCTCCTGATGTACCTAAACAATGGAACCCCCCAGTTATAACTACAACCCTAACACATCCCTAACCCCAACCAAAACCCCAACACACCCTCAACCCTAGTCCCAACCCTAACCACAACCATAACCCTAACCACAAACCTAACCCAACACACCCCTAACCCTAATCCCCACCCTAATCGTAATCCCAACCTTAACCACAACAATAACCCTAATCACAACCCTAACCCCAACACAATCCTAACCCCAACACAACCCTAAACCTAGCCCCAACCCTAACCCTGACCCAACACTAACCCTAGCTCTAACCCTAACCCTAACCCTAGCCCAACCCTAACCCTAGCTCTAACCCTAACTCTAGCTCTAGCCCCAACCCTAACCCTAGCACCAACCCTAACCCTAATGGAAAAATGGAAAAAATCCTTTTTTTATTTTATTACTTTTACCTAACTAAGGGGGTTTGATTTACTATTTTTTTATTTTGATCACTGTGATAAGGTCTATCATAGTGATCAAAATGAACCAATAGGAAAAATCTCCTATTATTGCCAGGTGCCGGCCGGTAGATCTGGTGGGCACACTACGCATGCGCCCACCATTTTCTTCTAGGAAGAAGACACCAGGGCCAGGGGACAGAGGAAAAGGATTCAGGGACATCAGAGGTACCGGGGGGCTCAGGGGAACTCCATTTATCTCTCCTCTGGTATGCTTGGTCATATCTGAGGAGAGAGATAAATGGAAAACTGGCCTTTTTTTGGGGTAGCCGTTAATCAGGAGAGAGAAATAAATGGAAAATCAGACTTTTTTTTGCGGTAGCCGTTATTCACGCAACACTGGGGAAAGTAAAAACCGACCCGAATCATGTTCTCCGTGATCTCAGCTACCCCCGGTAGCCAAGACTCTGGAGAATTTTCAGAGAATTTCCGACGATGGAGGGCGCTATACCCTTATTTCTCAGCGCTGTTAAAAAGCGGTGATGAGGAAAAAGTACCCTTAACTGCCGCCTTTAAAAGGCGTATCGGCGGTCATTAAGGGGTTAAAGTATGCTAGCATCCAAGTACAGTCCAATGTTTCACACTCACCCATAGACTTATATGGGTGAGTTTGATTTGATTCTTGAATAAAATCGCAGCATGACGAGATTGTTCTCTCATGCCAAATCGACATGAGAAAATAATCGCAGATGTGAGCTGCCCCATAGAATAACACTGGGCAGAGTGCCATGCAGTGTTTTATCGCATAGCACTCGGCCGTGTTATATGCTCGTGTGACGGCTGCATTATACACAACAATAAAAAAGAATGCAAGAAAACAACAGGAAAAGATGCCGGCAGAAAAGCATTGCCGCACATATTCCTGCAGCATCTACATACAGTCATGGCCAAAAGTTTTGAGAATGACACAAATATTAATTTTTACAAAGTCTACTGCTTCACTTTTTCTAATGGCAATTTGCATATACTCCAGAATGTTATAAAGAGTGATCAGCTTAACAGCAATTACTTGCAAAGTCAATATTTGGCTAGAAAATGAACTTTATCCCCCAAAACACATTTCAACATCATTGTAGCCCTGCCTTAAAAGGACCAGCTAACCTCTTTTCCGTGATTGCTCCATTAACACAGGTGTGGGTGTTGATGAGGACATGGCTGGAGATCAATCTGTCATGATTAAGTAAGAATGACACCACTGGACACTTTAAAAGGAGGCTGGTGCTTGGCATCATTGTTTCTCTTCTGTTAAGGTACTGCCACACTAAACAATCCCGCTAGCGATCACGATAACGACGCATACTAATGCGATCGCTAGCGGGATTGTTTCTATATCGCTAAGTGCGGCCACATTTAGCGATATAGTTAACGACGCTATCGCCGTTAGCGATCTTCTTAACGACTTTAGCGGTACAAAAGTACCGCTAAATCGCTAAGAAAAGGTGCCACACTAGCGATATATACTTACCCAGCGGGAGCGCCGACGAGAAAATAGGGTCCGGAACGATTCCAGCGACGAGCGAGATCACAGCAGGAAGCTCGTCGCTGGCAGATGCCGCACTGAACAACATCGCTAACGGGATCGCTAAATAGTGACGTTTTTTAGCGATCCCGTTAGCGATATTGTTCAGTGTGGCATACCCTTTAACCATGGTTATCTCTAAAGAAACACGTGCAGTCATCACTGCAATGCACAAAAATGGCCTAACAGGGAAGAGTATCGCAGCTAGAAAGATTGCACCTCAGTAGAGTTGAGCGATACTTTCCGATATCCAAAAGTATCGGAATCGGAATGGTATCGCCGATACACAAAAAATATCGGCGATACCCGATACCGATACCGGAAGTCCCATGTAAGTCTATGGGAACAAAATATCGAAATAAAAAAAACCCCATTCTTGCCTTGTAGGTTAATTGTACATGAAGGAAAAGAACAAAGAGTAATGTAGAATGTATTGGGGGAGGTTGAGGAGACATTAAAGGCATAGATGTTTAACCCAATCCAATGGAATAGCATTAATTTTTTTTTTTTAGGAAATACGTTCGGATTGACGAACAAATTGACAATGTTGTTAACCTTTTTTCTATTTTGTCAAATATGTCTGTTTCACAACTTCCATGGTCTTCACCTTTTTAACTTTTCACACACTTTCTCCTTCATAATCTTCAGCAGCATCATCTTTCTCATCAAATTATTCTTCATCTTCACCTTCTTAATCTTCTAAAACTTCTTGCTATTCATCTTTTTGTTAACATTACTTATATTGTTCTTATTAAACAGTTATTATTCTTCATATTCTACTTCTTCATCTTCTTCCTATTCATCCTTTTCATCATATTCTTATTTGTGACAGACATTCCTGTACTTGTAATCTGTAAAACTCTGAATTTTCATCCTTCCGTTCTTGCTGTCACGAAAGATTTTAATTACAACAGTATTTGTCCGCGTTCAGTTTAGCCTGCAGCAGCATCAGGCATTTTCCAGGGGCACCACGAGGAGGAACGGACTCACCCCCATACACTGCTTAGTCTTCTTCTGCTTAGAATTTAGAGCATATATTTTGCTCTTCATTTTGATCTTATACTTAATGTTCTTCTGCTTTTTGATCTTCTGCTTATTGTTCTTCTGTCTCTTGTTCTGTATCTTGTAGTTTGTCTTAACCTTCTTTGTCCTGTTGGTGATGGTACAAAAGCCAATGGAAGTAACGAGGACCAGCTGACTGTGCTGGAACCCGGAGGGTCAGCAGAAGGAAAAGAGCCAATGGCACAACCGAGGACCAGCTGACGTTACTGGGACAGGGTTACTAAGCAGGAGGTACCTGTGCTCCAAAGCACTACCAAGGACCAGCAGACGTTGCTGGAACTCGGATACCGACATGGAGGCACCTAGGCCAAAGGCACTGCGGAGAACCAGCTGACGGTACTGGAACCCGGATGGGTAGCAGAAGGTACAAGAGCCAATGAAAGTAACGAGGACCAGCTGACTGTGCTGGAACCCGGAGGGTCAGCAGAAGGAAAAGAGCCAATGGCACAACCGAGGACCAGCTGACATTACTGGGACAGGGTTACTAAGCAGGAGGTACCTGTGCTCCAAAGCACTACCAAGGACCAGCAGACGTTGCTGGAACTCGGATACCGACATGGAGGCACCTAGGCCAAAGGCACTGCGGAGAACCAGCTGACGGTACTGGAACCCGGATGGGTAGCAGAAGGTACAAGAGCCAATGAAAGTAACGAGGACCAGCTGACTGTGCTGGAACCCGGAGGGTCAGCAGAAGGAAAAGAGCCAATGGCACAACCGAGGACCAGCTGACGTTACTGGGACAGGGTTACTAAGCAGGAGGTACCTGTGCTCCAAAGCACTACCAAGGACCAGCAGACGTTGCTGGAACTCGGATACCGACATGGAGGCACCTAGGCCAAAGGTACTGCGGAGAACCAGCTGACGGTACTGGAACCCGGATGGGTAGCAGAAGGTACCCATGGAAATTAAAGTTGAGGCAGCAGGACTGTTTGCCGTTCACACAGCAGGGGAACAGCTGACATTACTGAACCCCAGTAACACAGGAGCAAGTGTAGACTGTGCTAACAGCACTTCCGAGAAACAACTGGCGGTGTTGTAACCCAGGGATGAGAAGAGAACATGGTGGAGGCAGCAGGACTGTTTGCCGTTCACACAGCAGGGGAACAGCTGACATTACTGAACCCCAGTAACACAGGAGCAAGTGTTCACTGTGCTAACAGCACTTCTGAGCAACAACTGGCGGTGTTGTAACCCAGGGATGAGAAGAGAACAGGGTGGAGGCAGCAGGACTGTTTGCCGTTCACACAGCAGGGGAACAGCTGACATTACTGAACCCCAGTAACACAGGAGCAAGTGTTCACTGTGCTAACAGCACTTCTGAGCAACAACTGGCGGTGTTGTAACCCAGGGATGAGAAGAGAACAGGGTGGAGGCAGCAGGACTGTTTGCCGTTCACACAGCAGGGGAACAGCTGACATTACTGAACCCCAGTAACACAGGAGCAAGTGTAGACTGTGCTAACAGCACTTCCGAGAAACAACTGGCGGTGTTGTAACCCAGGGATGAGAAGAGAACATGGTGGAGGCAGCAGGACTTTTTGCCGTTCACACAGCAGGGGAACAGCTGACATTACAGAACCCCAGTAACACAGGAGCAAGTGTTCACTGTGCTAACAGCACTTCCGAGAAACAACTGGCGGTGTTGTAACCCAGGGATGAGAAGAGAACATGGTGGAGGCAGCAGGACTGTTTGCCGTTCACACAGCAGGGGAACAGCTGACATTACTGAACCCCAGTAACACAGGAGCAAGTGTAGACTGTGCTAACAGCACTTCCGAGAAACAACTGGCGGTGTTGTAACCCAGGGATGAGAAGAGAACATGGTGGAGGCAGCAGGACTGTTTGCCGTTCACACAGCAGGGGAACAGCTGACATTACTGAACCCCAGTAACACAGGAGCAAGTGTAGACTGTGCTAACAGCACTTCGAGAAACAACTGGCGGTGTTGTAACCCAGGGATGAGAAGAGAACATGGTGGAGGCAGCAGGACTGTTTGCCGTTCACACAGCAGGGGAACAGCTGACATTACTGAACCCCAGTAACACAGGAGCAAGTGTTCACTGTGCTAACAGCACTTCTGAGCAACAACTGGCGGTGTTGTAACCCAGGGATGAGAAGAGAACAGGGTGGAGGCAGCAGGACTGTTTGCCGTTCACACAGCAGGGGAACAGCTGACATTACTGAACCCCAGTAACACAGGAGCAAGTGTAGACTGTGCTAACAGCACTTCCGAGAAACAACTGGCGGTGTTGTAACCCAGGGATGAGAAGAGAACATGGTGGAGGCAGCAGGACTTTTTGCCGTTCACACAGCAGGGGAACAGCTGACATTACTGAACCCCAGTAACACAGGAGCAAGTGTTCACTGTGCTAACAGCACTTCCGAGAAACAACTGGCGGTGTTGTAACCCAGGGATGAGAAGAGAACATGGTGGAGGCAGCAGGACTGTTTGCCGTTCACACAGCAGGGGAACAGCTGACATTACTGAACCCCAGTAACACAGGAGCAAGTGTAGACTGTGCTAACAGCACTTCCGAGAAACAACTGGCGGTGTTGTAACCCAGGGATGAGAAGAGAACATGGTGGAGGCAGCAGGAC
>JARQOD010000005.1:217910899-217945579 GCA_033576555.1 Oophaga sylvatica | reverse complement strand
TTTATAAGTATTTCATTATCTCGCCCAACTAATGATGATTACATTACTCAAATGTTCATTTAATAGCCTGTTAATATGATTGTTCTGTAGGCATTCAAGACTATTGTCCTTTACAGCACATGTCCCTGTTTACACAGGAAATAATCATTTCACCAAATGAATAAGTGTTTTGCTTGTTCGTCAGTTGTTTGGGCAGCCTGTTTACACAGGGCAATTATCGGGAAACAGCATTCCTTAGGAAAGCTTGTTCCCATTTAAAAAAATATTTAGACTTGAGAGTCCTCAGTGGTTGATACCTTTTAATGGCTAACTGAAAAATGTTCCATTTAATCAGTCAGTGTAAATGCACCTAAAGGCTTGTTTCACAAATTTGTTTTGCATTGGAAAGCTTGGCTGACTGCCTACAGTAAATGCCTTTAAAGCAACTAGCTCAGGTCAGGAGACATAGTGGCTAGGCCGACCTTCAATGCGAGAATGATCCGTGCTTCACAGATGTGTAAAATCGGCCTTAGGTTATAAACACACCATCAATTGTACACACTTATGTGCGTCCATTTTTTAAATAGACTTCCATTGATCCATACATGCATTGCTTTTAAAAATGGATCCATATGTGTGATTCATGAGAATCAGAGCATGTCCTATTCTTATCCATTTTGTTGATCAAACTTGACTATTAAAGTCTATGGGACCCATTAAATACCAATGAAAACGGTAAGACATCCCTTTTACTTCAGCTTCCATCCTTGTTTCATCTGTTTTTTTTACTGATCCATTATAAAGGAAACTTGTCAGAAGGTTTTTTCGAGACCAAACTAACGTTATCTGTGTAAAGTCCCTGTAATAGTAGGTTCACACGAGTGTATAAAAAATCTTTCAGAGTTTCATCCAGAAAAGTGGGAACATTTTTTTCTCACTGTCATCCATGTGCAGCCTGTATGCAATCCTTTGACGGCAGCAGCTATTAATCCATTTATAGTTTTCTATGATACAGAATTGCAATGTAGCCATAAAATCAGATGTTAGACTGTGGCTCTGAGTGCATCCAATTTTCTTGTGCAAGCATAGACTTGAATGAGTGAGTCTCATCTGATTTATGTTAGAGACTAGTGTGTGCTGCCATTTTTCACACTCAGATTCAGTTAGTGAAAAAAAAAAAGACTTATCTGCACTGTGCCATTGAGTGCTATCTGTTTTTTCCACAGACAGCGCTCTAGCAAGAATACGGTTGTGTGAACAAGACCTAATGGTGATCACTTTCATACCTTTGTTTTATAAGTCTGTGACTCCATTTTATAAAATCCATCTTCATCAGTGAATTTTTATGCAAATAAGCCGCAAGTGCAGAGGATTTTGAGGATTTGTCCATGCGCTTACAGTTCTCTGGCCAATCTCCACTTTTCCCCCCAATTCAGCCTCCGGTCAGTGACTGCCGGGTTATGTCTCATCGTGACCTGTCCCCCCACCGAGGTTTCCAAAAAGCACCGTCATTTTCCTGGGGGAGCAGGTCACATAGCAGAGTGACCTGTCAGTCACTGACAGGAGGCCGGCAGCAGGCGGGGAAAGAGAGAACGAGACCAGAGAGCTGTAAGTGCAGTGATAGGAATTCTTATGGATAAGAATGTAAGTCATACACCAATATTCAAAGTGAGTTTGTGTTTAATATCTAGTAATAATACAAAATTCAGCCAGTGAGCTGGAAATCATACTTTGTGCTCACCGCATACTTAGTTATAATCATTTTTCATTTTTACAAGCACAATTGTAGATTAGTTTAAACTCATTTATATAAATGGCTATACAGAAGTACAAACAGCCATTCGACAGGCTGTATGTATTCCCTGAGGCACGATTATAATGTTTTCCCATTCATCCTTTTTTTTGTACAATGAGACAGAATTACTATTCCTGTCATATAAGAAACACATAAACATGCATTGGCTATTACTGGGAATAAGCAGCATTCACGACTTGACCTATCTACACAAGCTGCCATCACTCAACAAGCAAGAATAATGCTCATTTATTTTGGGTGTAATGATTTTTAAGCTTACCTAACCTCTTTCTACAGCCAATTTTCCATTTTTTTTACCTCCCATTCTTCCAAGAAACATATTTTTTTTTATTTTTCTACCAACATAGCCATATGCAGACTTTTTAACAAGACGAATTGTAATTTTGAATGACACAAGCTATCAAAGCTGTGTGAGGACTTGTTTTTCCCATGGAGAATTTATGGTTTTATTGATAACAATTCGGAGTATATATGGTGTTTTGATCAATTTTCATTTTTAGGGAGGTGTGGTAACTGAAAAATCCAATTCAGGCGGTTTCATTTCTTTCTCTTTATGCTGATGACTATATTGCATTAATTAACTTATTTTTTTAGACCAGACTTTTTAAAGGGAGTGGTGATCCTAAGTATGTCTTTTTTTTATTTTCTTTATTTTTAGTGGTGGAAAATAAGGTGGCCTATAAAGCTGAGCATATGGTTAAGCTTCACAGGATTACCAAGATGGCAGCGACTAGGTTTTCTGTTTGGCTCCTAGCTGCCATGGTAAGGTAACCCATCGGTGCTCCATGTTTGTGTCGCAGGAACGAATGATAACTCGTACACAATTTTCACTAGTACCATTTTTGTGCACCTATGACTTTTTGATCACTTTATTTATGTGTTTTGGATGGGGGATGAACGAAATAAGCAATAAATCTGGAATTCATCTTAATTATTTTTACAGATTCCACCATGCAGTCTAATTAAAATATAACTTTATTCTGCAGATCAACATGACCACAATGATACCCAATTTATATTGTTTTTTTTGTTAAATCTTTTATTATCATTGCTCACAAATGCCCTCTTTCAAGTTATGCCAGTTTACATGCACCACTCATAGGCAGCTAATTTTTTGTGTTTGGTCACACCTTTACTAATCCTTTAAATATGTAAGCCACAACATCAACACAGGAAGAAAAATAAAAGTGGAACACAAAAACATCTGATTAGACGATTACCACAAATGTGAGAAAATGGAGCATGAAGTTTCATAACAAATTTAGATTAAAATACGCTTCTGTGGACATGACACAGGGCCCTGCAATCTCACGAATGTAAGAATAAAGAAGCAGTAATCCATATGATAAAGTCAAGGCTCAGATTTATTACCTCATATTCACAAGGCAACATTTCAGCTCCTCTAAGGAGACAATTTCCAGCACCTTCATAGAGGAGCTGATACCTTACTTGTGAGTACAGAATAATAAATTTAGTGACTTCACTTGACATTCTGGACAGCTGCGTCTTCATTTTACATTGGTCACACAGAGACAGAGTACGCTACCGTTATACATAGGCCAGTATGGCCATAAACACTAACCCAACTACTATACTATACTATACAACAATACTGAAGAGAAGCATTCACAGAGTAAAGGTACTGCCACACTAAACAATCCCGCTAGCGATCACAATAACGACGCATACTAATGCGATCGCTAGCGGGATTGTTTCTATATCGCTAAATGCGGCCACATTTAGCGATATAGTTTAACGACGCTATCGCCGTTAGCGATCTTCTTAACGACTTTAGCGGTACAAAAGTACCGCTAATCGCTAAGAAAAGGTGGCACACAGCGATAAGATACTACCCACGGGAGCGCCAGCGATGAAATAGGGTCCGGAGCGATTCCAGCGACGAGCGAGATCACAGCAGGAAGCTCGTCGCTGGAAGCTGCCGCACTGAACAATATCGCTAACGGGATCGCTAAATAGTGACGTTTTTTTAGCGATCCCGTTAGCGATATTGTTTAGTGTGGCATACCCTTAACTATTAATTCCAGTGACTCACAAGTGACAATTCCATAGACATTCTCTTTCTTATCTGTCTGTCCAGTACCACCATTTAAATCCCATTTAGATGAGCTGATAATCAGTGAATGAGTGTTCATGGGGCACTGAATTTCGGTCCGTCTAAATGGGCCAGCAATCACCTGACGAACAAGCAAGATACCTAAAAATCATTGTTGTAGACTGCACATCGTACTGTGTAAAGTCTTATTCACACATCAGTTTTTTGTACCAGTATTTGTATCCCAAAAAACCAGGAGTGGAATTTACAGAGAAATACTATCATTGAAAGATTGACACCTGTTCTGTGCTTTGGAGACAGTCTTGGTTTGGCATGCAAATACTGATGTAACACTGATCAAAAATACTGATGTTGTGAACAAAGCCTAAATAGGTGATGTACTTTTAATAACATGATATTCTATGCACACTACCGATCATATTAGTGGTTGTTATGTGCTCATAGAAAGGTTCATAGGCCTTTTTAACAGCCAATAAATAACAGGTGTATGTAGCTGATCAGCAGTTGCTTATGGCCTGGATCAACTTCTAAAAAGGGACCAGAAGACATCTTTCTCCAAAGTCTGCAGTTTGCTGTACAGACTTCTTTGTCTCCTCGTCTCTTCAGTTACCTCCAGCTTGTGTAACAAAACAATTAAGCTAAATCTTCTGTTCAAAACCCTGTGGTAAATTAAATCAGATTCAGGAGTCACAAGCTTTCTAAGATGTGACAATTTCGGGTGAAGAGGAGAGGAATGGCGATAACCACTGAGCAGTGGCGTAGCTGGGGGGGGCGGGGGGGGCAGTCCGCCCCAGGCGGCAGTGTGTGGGGGGGCGGCACCCTTTCCTTGCCCTCCATCTCAACACATTACAGCAGCTAGCAATGACGCTGCTATTGCTGTAGTCTTCTGTGCCCACAGGACCTGTGATGAGGTCACAGGAGGGGAGGATCAGGGGTCAGATGATCTTGCTGTAGTCCTTCTGTGCCCACAGGACCTGTGATGAGGTCACAGGAGGGGAGTCAGGGGTCAGATGATCAGTGTCCTTGTGTGCAAGACTCTGCTGAGATGTTGTCATGGTGCTGGATTAGGGTAAGTTTGTGTGTGTGTGTGGGGGTCGGGACTCGGTTTACAGTGTGGATGTAGCAGAGCCGTGTGTATGAGGTGTACGTAGCAGAGCCGTGTGTGTACGAGGTGTACGGAGCAGAGCCGTTGTGTGTACGAGGTGTACGGAGCAGAGCCGTGTGTGTACGAGGCGCCTGAGCAGAGCCATGTGTGTATGAGGTGTACGGAGCGGAGCCGTGTGTGTACGAGGTGTACGTAGCAGAGCCGTGTGTGTACGAGGCGCCTGAGCAGAGCCATGTGTGTACGAGGTGTACGGAGCAGAGCCGTGTGTGTACAAGGTGTGCGGGGCCGTGTACAGAGCGGAGCCGTGTGTGTGCGGAGCCGTTTGTGTACGGGTGTACGGAGCGGAGCCGTGTGTGTACGAGGTGTACGGAGCAGAGCCGTGTGTGTTACAAGGTGTGCGGAGCCGTTTACAGAGCGGAGCCGTGTGTATAAGGTGTACGGAGCGGAGCCGTGTGTGTACGAGGTGTACGGAGCGGAGCCGTGTGTGTACGAGGTGTACGGAGCGGAGCCGTGTGTGTACAAGGTGTGCGGAGCCATGTACAGAGCGGAGCCGTGTGTGTACGAGGTGTACGGAGCGGAGCCATGTGTACGGAGCGGAGCCGTGTGTGTACGAGGTGTACGGAGCGGAGCCGTGTGTGTACAAGGTGTACGGAGCGAAGCCGTGTGTGTACGAGGTGTACGAGCGGAGCCTTGTGCGGTGAGGTGTGTGGAGCGAGCCGTGTGTGTACAGGGCCACAAAGAGCAGAGCCGCGCATGTACAAGGGTCCTGTTACTTGCGGGATCTGTGTGCTTGGGGGCTGCAGGGGGGAAGGAGGGGTGCCATTATGTGCATGGGTCTGCGTGGGGACGGAGCGAATGCTGTTATCTGTGTAGGGCTGGGTCCCTGTCCCGCTGTCCTGGCCGGGAGGTTTACTTTCCCGCATTAGAATCGTACATGCGGAAACCCGGGGACCTCCCACACGTTCTGGCAGCCACATGTCATGTTCCACCGGAGGTGACGTGCTGTAAGTCAGCTGAACGCTGGAAATGACCGGTGACCTCATTCCAGCGGTCAGCTTACAGCAGCAGGACTGTAACTCGTTCTCGGGAGAGTCTTCAGAACGGCGACGCATCGAGCCGCTGGATCTGTTGGAGTGAAAGCCGGGTATTGTAACGGACCGCTGCATACAATACCCGACTCTCACTGAGCGAGACAAGCAGGATGTGGGGATCTCAAAAATGGGATCTGTTCAACAGATGAAGAGATCCGCAGATCCCCGCCTGTCTCGCTCAGTGAGAGCCGGGATTGAAAGGAGCGCTGCTAGCTGGTGAGATCCCCACATCCTGGGAAATGAGGTCAGCGATGGAATGTGACTTGGGGCTGCCAGAATGTGTGGAGGTCCCCGGGGTTTCCGATTACATTCTAATGCGGAAAGTAAACCGCCTGGTCGGGACAGCGGACAGGGTCCGAAAATCGGGACTGTCCCGCTGAAACCGGGACGGTTGAGAGGTATGTGTTTATAATTATTGTTTATGAAACAGTGTGATCAGCAGTGGCTAAGTGGGTGTGGTCAGGGCATGGATATGGGTGTGACCATGGGAAATGGGTGTGGCTAGGGGTGGGCCTAAAAATTTGCCGCCCCGGGCGCCACAAACAGTTGCTACGCCACTGCCACTGAGACCTCATTGGCTGCAGTGGTCATGGGGGGGAGGTAGCTGTGGACATCATAGTTCCAGATTTAGATTTTTTTTCAGTTTGACCTAAGGTCTAGCCAATATTTTTTTATCTGCCTCTCCAAATTTCAACAGCCAAATTTTATACTATTTTTATGTCATAGCTGTATATTCTTATATTAGCGTATTATTTTTCCACATTGTTTAGTAATTTATTTAATATTTTTGAAAGTCAAATATGGAAAAAAGGAATTTTCAGTGCTGTATCAACTCAAACACTGATTTCTCAGTAACTGAGAAATAGACTGGCCATGTAAAAGTATTGTACTTTTCTTTGAAAGAGCCAAATGAACATATAAATAGTTTGATTGGTGAAATCCTGCTGATTCCCTTTAATGAATAGGGCCCATAGCATGCATAAGCTAGACTTCAAGACATAGTGATTTAAGAGGATATCATCATGCCAGAGAAGGTGTGATTCAAAGAATCACAAACAATGTTGCTCAAGCAGAGGGGGAGTCCAGCCCAGGCTCCCCAAGGAGTCAGTCGCCAGCGGTCAGTCACGCAGTGGGCTGCTCACCTCCTGCCCATCTCCCCCAGCCAGGCAGGCTTGGATACACCTGCAAGCTGCCCTGGCCAGACTCAAAGAAGGAGACAAGGTCTCCTACGAGACCCTCATAGCAGCAGCAAAACATTGCAAGGGCAGATGCAAATCGTCAGTGGGAGCATGAGTACCAGCAACAAATTCTTCAGCTCCAACTCAAGCTCCAGCTGCATACCCCAGCCAGTTGTGAGTCCCCTGAGATCCAGGTCCCGAAGCTACAGGAGGGTGGCTTCCATCTGCTGGACAAAGGAGGGGACCTGAATACTTTCTTGATGGCATTTGAAAAAACTTGCCATCAGTACCATCTGCCTGAGGACCAGTGAGTCCGATACTTAACCCATCGCTTCAGTGATAAGACCCTGGAAATCTTTGGGTACAAGCCCAGCAAGACCACCCTGAGCTATGCGGACATCAAGCAATCTTTGATCTAGCAATACTGTTAGAATCTATTTAGTTTGACCAGCCGCCATCTTGTTGTGGTTTTCTGGCTGCTGGTCTTTTTCCCCTGGTGCTGGGCTTGTCGTTGGTCAGGTGATTGTATCACCCTTTATTAACCAGCACCTGCCTCCCAGTCTTTGCTGGACATCAGTGTTAATCCACTAGAGTTCTGGCTTGGTGCTTTGATAACTTTTTGTATTTAACTTTGTGCAGTTCTGGAACTCTAGTTCTGCTTGCATAGTCATTTTGTTTTTCCTTTCGTTTCTGCAGTTTCCTCTATTTCCCTGCTAGGAGGTCACCTGTTTTTGTTCCCAGTCCCTAGGTCTTTCAGGGATTCCCTTCCATCTTTAGGTCTTCGCTTGATTCTAGACTAGGATCGTCGGTGGGTCTATTCGCAAGGAATAGGTCGGCCGCCCCATCGTAGGGATTGAGTCTAGTCCTAGTGCAGGGTCAGCTTTCCCCTCTTTATTCTTGAGTTGCAGACCCTTAACAGTATGCCCAGACAGAAAATATTTAAAAAAAGAGGATTTTTCTTTCTTCCCCTCCCGGATTCCTTCAATATGAACAGCATCCAAGAACTTGCTCAACACTTGCAAGGGTTAACTTTGAAAGTAGCCAGCCTGCAACAGCACGTGAGTAATTGTCCTGGAGTACGCTGTGAAGAGCCTAAGGTAGGATTACCAGAGGTTTTTTTCTGGTAAACAGCAGGATTTTTTTACGTTTAAAAATGCACGTTTACTATATTTTCAGCTTAGACCTGGATCCTCAGGGAGTGAATTACAGTGTGTGGGGATTATTATGTCTTTGATGCGAAGTGAACCTCAAATCTGGGCATTTTCATTACCACCTGGTGATCCTTGTTTGCAGTCAATGGAACCATTTTTTACTGCATGTGATGATCCGGATAGGGTCACATCAACTGAGGCAGAGCTCAGACGGCTTAAAGAGGGTTCTGGTGATGCTGAGAGGTATTGCACCCTGTTCAGATGATGGTCCGCAGAGGTCAGGTGGAATGACCCAGCGCTCAAGAGTCAGTTTTTAGCAGGTTTGAGTGAAAGGGTTAAAGATGTGCTCATTGCATATCCTGCACCTGCTACTTTGGAGACTGCTATGCAGTTAGCTATTCATGTGGATAGAAGATTGAGAGACAGGCAGAATGAAGAGAAGGCTCTCACAATGCTGGACCCAGTCTCTCAGGATTGCCCCATCGTCAGCGAGGAACCTATGCAACTTGGGGCGATGTCCTCTCGTTCCCAGGAGAAGGAGAGGAGGTTCTCTGAGGGGTTATGCTTGTATTGTGGTAAGGCTAACCACTTGATTAAGCAATGCGAGGTTCGCATAAGGAAAGAAAAGAAAAAAAAGGTCAGTAGGAGCAACACTCCCGTTCGGATTGCATTTTTACGGTCTGCAGAAGTTTTTTTTTCTGGTAATTCCACCTATCGTGGTCATTCCATTGATTTTCAGGTCATGGTGGATTGTGGTTCTGCACTGAATTTGATTGATCAACAATTTTTAAACAAATATAAATTTGATTCTGAACCATCGTCATCTCCTTTTCCTGTTTTGGCTATTGATAACACTCCCCTGGAGCATGGATGTGTTTCTCGAAAGGTCACTGGGTTCCCACTTATTGTCAATATGGAACATCAGGAGTGTATAGACTTGTTTGTACTTGATAAACTGCCTGTTCCAGTTGTCCTGGGTTTACCCTGGTTAAAGATGCACAATCCTTTTCTGGACTAGTCGTCTGGTATTATAAGGTCCTGGGGTCAGGGGTGTTATGGTAAATGTTGTAATGTTCACATTGCTGCTGTTTTGAAGAGTGAGCTACCTGAAGCCAATCAGGATTTCTGGAAGGTTTTTTCAGAAGTTGAGTAGCAAGCTCTACCACTCCATAGAGATTATGATTGCGCTATTGAGTTCATCCCAGGTGCTACACTCCCTAAGAGTCGTTTATTTAATCTGATGATTCCCGAGAGGGAGGCCTAAAAGGAATACCTACAGACTAGTTTGGCTGCAGGTCATATAAGACCCTCTAAGTCTCCTGTGGCCGTAGGGTTTTTTTTGTCAAAAAGAAGGATGGGGGTCTTAGACTGTGTCTTGATTTTTGGGAGATTAATAAGATCACTGTGCGCAATTCTTACCCGTTGCCACTTATTCCGGATTTGTTTAACCAACTAACCAGAGCAAAGTAGTTCTCTAAAATTGACCTTCGTGGGGCATATAATTTGCTGCGGGTGAAAGAGGGCGATGAATGGAAGACAGCCTTTAATACCCCGTAGGGTCATTTTGAGTGTCTGGTGATGCCTTTTGGCCTGACTAATGCACCTGCGTTTTTTCAAAATTTCATATATGACATTCTGAGGCCATTGATCGGTAGGAGTGTTATTGTTTATCTGAACGATATTTTAATCTATTCTCCAGATCTGGAGTCGCATTGACAGAGAGTCCGCGAAGTTTTACAGATTTTGAGTGAAAACAACCTCTTTGCCAAATTGGAGAAGTGCGAGTTTGCGATACAGAAAATGAGTTTTTTGGGGTATTTGGTCTCCAGTGACAGGTTTGAGATGGACCCGGTGAAGGTTCAGGCTGTACTGGATTGGCACAGGCCTGAATGTTTAAAGTCTGTTCAAAGATTTTTGGGGTTTGACAATTATTATAGAAAATTCATAAAGAATTCGCTAAACCTATAACTGATCTCACCAAGAAGGGTTCTAATTCTGTCCAATGATCCGCTGAGGCTGTTAAGGCTTTTGAGCATCACAAGGAGAGGTTTAGCTCTGTTCCTGTTTTGATCCAGACAGATGAGACTAAGCCTTTTCTGGTGGAGGTTGATGCCTCATCAGTAGGGGTGGGGGCAGTTCTGTCCCAGGAGGGAGAGGATGGGGTGCATCCCTGTGCTTTCTTTTCTAAAAAATTTTTGGAGACTGAGCTCAACTATGATGTTGGAAACCGAGAGTTGCTGGCTATTAAACTCGTGTTTGAGCATTGGCGAAAATTTTTGGAGGGGGCTAGACATCCGATACAGGTTTTTACTGATCATAAAAATCTGATATACCTGAATGCTGCTAAATGTTTGAATGCCCGTCAAGCTAGGTGGGCACTGTTTTTTGCCCGGTTCCATTTCTCCATAACATATATCCCTGACACAAAGAATGTTAATACTGAGAAGGAGGAATGTATTTTGCAGAGGGGGGTGGTGGTGGCAGAATTGGGCTCTGAATTGGAGAATAGCATCCTAGAAGCTCAGAATTCTGCACCAACAAATACTCCGTATGGTAAACTATTTGTGCCCAAAGCCTTGAGGAAAGCTTTGTTTGCTGAATGTCATGAGTCTCGGTTGGCGGGTCATCCAGGGATTCCGGAACCTACACCATGTTCCAAATTATCATGCAAATGATATTTTTCTCTGATTTTCCTAAGTGGTCGGTGCAAATGACAGTCAGTCTAATAAAAGTCATCACCCGTTAGAGTATACATTGAATTTTATTGAAGAAACCTCCCAATGATAACAGTATACTGTAATCTCCAAAATGAATAAAAACTCAAAATTCACTGTTCCAAATTATTAGGCACAGTAGAATTTCTGTACATTTGATCTGTTTTAAAGAACTGAAAATGCTCATTTGTGGAATTTGCGGGCATTAGGAGGTCACATTCACTGAACAAAAAAGCTGTTTAACTCCAAAACATCCTAACAGGCCAAGTTACATGTTAACATAGGAACCTTTCTTTGATATCACCTTCACAATTCTTGCATCCATTGAACTTGTGAGTTTTTGGAGAGTTTCTGCTTGTATTTCTTTGCATGAAGTCAGAATAGCCCCCCAGAGCTGCTGTTTTGATGTGAACTGCCTCCCACCCTCATAGATCTTTTGCTTGAAGATACTCCAAAGGTTCTCTATAGGGTTAAGGTCAGGGGAAGATGGTGGCCACACCATGAGTTTATCTCCTTTTTTGCCCATAGCAGCCAATGACTCAGAGGTATTCTTTGCAGCATGAGATGGTGCATTGTCATGCATGAAGATGATTTTGCTCCTGAAGGCACGTTTTTGCTTTTTATACCATGAAAGAAAGTTTTCAGTCAGAACTCTATATACTTTGCAGAGGTCATTTTCACACCTTCAGGAACCTTAAAGGGCCCTAACAGCTGTTTCCCCATGATTCCGTCCCAAAACATGACTCCTCCACCTCCTTGCTGATGTTGCAGTCTTGTTGGGACACGGTGGCCATCCACTACTCCATCCATCTGGACCATCCAGTGTAGCTCGACACTCATCAGTAAAGAACACTGTTTGAAAATTAGTCTTCATGTATGTCTGGGCCCACTGCAACCATTTCTGCTTGTGAGCACTGTTTAGGGGTGGCCGAATAGTAGGTTTATGCACCACAGCAAGCCTTTGAAGGATCCTACACCTTGAGGTTCGAGGGACTACAGAGGCACCAGCAGCTTCAAATATCTGTTTGCTGGTTTGTAATGGCTTTTAGCAGCTGCCCTCTTAATCCGATGAACTTGCCTGGCAGAAACCTTCCTCATTCTGCCTTTATCAGCACGAACACGTCTGTGCTCAGAATCAGCCACAAATCTCTTAACAGTACGATGATCACGCTTAAGTTTTCGGGAAATAGCTAATGTTTTCATCCCTTGATCAAGGCATTGCACTATTTGATACTTTTTAGCAGCAGAGAGATCCTTTTTCTTTCCCATGTTACTTGAAAACTCTGGCCTGCTTAATAGTGTGGAACATCCAGTTTTCCTTTTATTGGGCTCACATGGCAAACTAATTATCACAGACATCTCAGATTGATTTCAGTGATCCAAAGAACCCTGAGACACAATACCATCAATGGGTTTCATTTACCAAAAAAAAAAAATTGCTGTGACACTTAAAAACAATTTGCATAATAATTTGGAACATGGTGTAGAAAGTCGATCGGTCGAAGTTTCGGGTGGGATAGAGAAGTCATCAAGTGGGTGCGTCAGTGTACGGTGTGTGCTAGGTCGAAGGCCTCTCATGCCCCGGCTGCAGGATTGCTGTGCCCTTTGGAGGTTCCTAGCTCGCCATGGACGCATCTTGCTATGGATTTTATCACCGATTTGCCGATCTCTGAGGGTTTTTCTGCCATCTGGGTTGTTGTGGACCGGTTTAGTAAGATGTGTCATCTGGTTCCGTTCAATAAATTACCTTGCGCCAAGACTCTAGCTAAGGCATTTGTGAAAGAGATTATCAGGCTCCATGGTATTCCCACAGACATTGTTTCCAACAGAGGACCACAGTTTGTGGCTCATTTTTGGCGTGCTTTTTCTGACAGATTAAAGGTTCATTTGTCATTTTCGTCGGGTTATCATCCGCAGTCCAATGGACAGACCGAAAGGAAGAACCAGGACGTTGAGTAGTTTTTGAGATATTTTGTAACAGATAATCAGGAGATGTGGTCGGAATATCTACCACTAGCTGAGTTTGCCCTTTTAATAATCATACGTCTGCATCGGCTGGGTGTTCTCCTTTTTTTTGCTGTACAGGGAGACATCCATCTGTCGGTCCATTTTCAAAGATTGAGGCGGCTGTGCCTGAGGAGGAGAGTTTTTCTGGAAGTTTGGAAAGGGTTTGGACCAATGTACGCCATAATCTGAAAGAGGCGAATAGGAGGTCTAAGAAATATTTTGACAAGAAAAGAAGAGAGGCGTTGTTTGTAGTTGGGGACATGGTCAGGTTGCCCTCTAGGAACCTGTGTTTGAATATCCCTTCTAAAAACTGGGGCCTAAATTTGTAGGACCCTTCAGGTTCAGGTTGTCAACTCAGCAGCGGTGAGATTAGACATACCCTCGTCCTGGAGAATTCAGTTTTTCATGTATCTTTACTGAAGAAAGTTGACACGCCAGATAAGGAGGCGATGCCGACCGTTCCTCCAATTGATGAGGACGGCGAGTTTGAGATTTCACGCATATTGGATTCCAGGTGGCACAGAGGAAGGTTGCAGTGTCTCGTGTCCTGGAAGGGTTTCGGTCCCGAGGATAATTCCTGGGTGAAAGCTGAGGATGTCTTGGCCTCAAGGCTGATTAAGGCTTTTCACAGGAGATTTCCGAATAAGGCTCGGCCAAGAGGATCCGGAGGATCCTCGTAAAAGGGGAGGTACTGTTAGAATCTATTTAGTTTAACCATCTGCCATCTTGTTGTGGTTTTCTGGCTGCTTTTTTTTTTCCCCTGGTGCTGGGTTTGTCGTTGGTCATGTGATTGTACCACCCTTTATTACCCGGCACCTGCCTCCCAGTCCTTGCTGGAAATCAGTGTTAATCCACTAGAGTTCTGGCTTGGTGCTTTGATAACTTTTTGTATTTAACTTTGTGCAGTTCTGGGAACTCTAGTTCTGCTTGCTTAGTCTTTTTGTTTTTCCTTTCATTTCTGCAGTTTCCTCTATTTCCCTGCTAAGAGGTCACCTGTTTTTGTTCCCAGTCCCTAGGTCTTTCAGGGATTCCCTTCCCCCATCTTTAGGTCTTCACTTAAGTCTGGACTAGGATCGACGGTGGGTCTATTCGCAAGGAATAGGTCGCCCGCTCCATCGTAGGGATTGAGTCTAGTCTAGTGCATGGTCAGCTTCCCCCCCTCTCTATTCCTGAGTTGCAGACCATTAACAAATACAACTTAACCCCTGAGGCGTACCGGAAAAGCTTCAGAGTATACAGTGTGGTCCTGCAGACATCTAGGCCAGTCACATGCTGAGAGCAGTCAGCCATGGACCACGGGTTTGGAGCTTACCACCATCCAGCAGCTGAAGGAGCTCCTCGCGATTGAGCAGTTTTTGTGGAACTGCCGGAGGTCCCCAGCAGTATCTCCATGACGGAAGGGGTCTCCTCAATGCTTGCTGATGAGTACTCCAACAAAGGATCCAGAGGCCAAGAAACCTGCCAGCTTGACAGGAAGTAGGATGAACGTGGTGCCTGCAGAACCTGCCCCAAGCCCAAAGAAGCACCTGCCATGCTTCCCTCTCCACGTTGGTGAGTGAACTCCGACTATGTTATCTCTGCAAACAGCCGGGACACTTAAAAGCCATGTGTCCCAGCACAGAAGACCCGTTCCTGTCCAGAAAGCATCCATCTTTTATGTGGGGGTGGGGGTGGTGGAAGATCTTTGACAACTTTCAACCCATCACCATAGGACAGGCCATGGCCATGAGACTACAGGACACCAGCACTGAGATGACTCTTGTGTGGCCTGAGCTGGTATCACACAGGATTTTTTACCCGGGAAAACCCTTGTCATCTCCGGGATTGGAAGCATCGAACCGGCGCTGCCTGTCGCCAAGGTGTATTTGAACTGGGGCATTGGGAAGGAAGTGCAGGAGGTGGGGATAACCTCAAATATTCAGGCAAATGTTTTGCTTTTGGGCAGCTGGTGTACTAGTATGTGGCTACTGAACCCCCAAGACAGATCCTCCAGACAACATAATGTTGATGTCAATGTCATTAACATCCCTACTGATGGGGATGTGAGGGTTGGTGATGTACTGTGTCCCTCTACCCTCGAGGGAAGATCAATCAAGCAAGTTGTAATAATGCCTTAGAGTATGGCCTGTCGGCATGTAGGAACCAGATGTCCTGTGAGGTTGTTACAGAAGGGACAGACAAGGAGCAGACAGGGAAGGGGGGCATGCAATTGAGGGCGGGGCTGTCCCAGTAAAGGTAGGGCTCCCAGGTATGGCTTCATTGCAGTGTTCCTTCACAACCGGGATGTCAGAGGGCCAGGTTAGTCAGTCTAGACCGGCATCTTGGTCGGAAGCAGAGGAGAAGCAGGCACTACTTGGCATTGCCATGTTCAGTCCCACCTAGGAGGATAACCTAGAGCATCTAGAGGCGGATCCGCAGGCCAGGCTTGACCAGTAAGCCGAAAAAGTGCCAGCTGGCTATGAGTGAGGTCCACTACCTCGGACACTGGGTTTGCGGGGGGCTCTAAAGCCTGAGCCTCAGAAGGTGGATGCCATCACATCCTGGCCCACCCCCAGGACCAAAAACAGGTCATGTCCTTCCTTGGCACCCACCGGGTTCGTTCCCCACTACAGTAGTCTGGTGAAGTCCCTGACAGACCTCACCAAGAAGAAGCTGCCCTCTGCAGTAGATTGAACAAAAGACTGAGACGGCCTTTATCCAGCTTCCTGGTACTACAAGCAGCCGACATTACATGGCCGTTTGTAGTATAGACTGACACCATTGACTTTTGCCTCAGTGCTGTGCTCAGTCAGGTCGACTCTATGGGTAAAAAAAAAAAACGTTTTGTACCTGAGCCAGGAGCTTCTGTTGAGGGAGGTGGCCTTTCCATGATGGAGAAGGAATCTCTGGCAATTGTGTGGGCCCTGCAGCATCTGAAGCCATACTTGTACAGACTACAATTCACCATGGAAATGGACCACAACTCCCTCAGCTGGTTACACACCACATCTGGAACGAATGGGAGGTTACTACTCTAGAGCCTTGCACTACAGCAGTACCACTTTTCCATTCGCGATCCATGACCACAGTAATGCCGATGAGTTATCCTGACGAGGGGGGGTGTAGGACAGGCGCGCTAGGGAACAACGGAAAGTGCTGCCCCCTACCGCCCTCTGAAGGGTGAGAGATTTGAAGAATATAGAGATATAATTTAATGTCAATCATTTCTATCCTATCTGGCATGGGATTATTCACTTCAGTTTGCAGCTGTATGATAACACCTAGCTCTGCAGTGGGGTCAAATCTCAAAGGCTGTGAGTGACAGATCTCACATCTTGACCAGCTCAGAGCAGGACAAAGGCTTGCTTGCCATATATAGTCCTGCTGAAGCTGCAGACACATTCCAGAAACATAATTCCATAAGGAGTTATAGAGATACTTTACATCCTAACCGTACATCGTGGATATTTCCGAGATCTCCAGAACATAGGGAACAGCCTGCGGAAAGACAGGGACTCACAGACAGAGAGAGGAGAAGACCCAATATGCAGTTCGACCCCTCTGCAACGAAATCTAATTAGCAGAAAAATTCAAATGGTGTTTAAAGAAGAGCAACAAGGTGGATTTCTTTTGGCAAAGGTATCAATATAATCAGTATTACAGCATTATTACAGCCATGTCTATACTTTATCTTATAAAATTGTGCTGACTGGTTCTCATTAAGGTGTAAATCACCAAGTCCTTTAGACTAATTCCCTCCCTTGCAATCTCCTACCCATCTGCCTCAACCAAAAGGAAAACTATAACAATATGTGCATAGGTTAGGGTGTTTATGTAACGCTGGTGGATGTGGACTCACTGCGCCATGTGCTGGGCTTACCTTGGAAGGGCGCTGCTAAGCGACTACCTGGTGTTTACTAGAGCATCTGGTTGTGAAGTTAGGCTTGGCCACAAGTAGTCGCCTGGTGCTACTCCAGGGCTGTCCCTGGGTCTGCAGCAGCTGAATGGAAGATCAGAGGCACGGTACTGGAGGGCATAGACAAGGCATGGTCAAATGGTTCAAGGTTGCGGCAGGCAGCACAGGATGAATATGAACAGTATGGTCAGGAGCGGAGAGGTCAGACAGGATGGAAAACAAGCAGGGTCAGTAATGAGAATCAGAACACAGGATAGCATGCATGGAAACAAACGGTGTAGGCACGAACGTTCAGGCAAAGAAGGGTGGGAGGAGCTGCCTTAAATAGAACCTGCTCTCATGAGATAGGCTAGGAAGCCAGATCTCTGAAGGACACAGCAGGGTTAAATTCCTGCATAGACTAGCCACGCCCCCTAAGTCCAGATAGAAATCATGCTGTAGCAGATGCATGAGAGAGGAAGAAACAAACTTTACCGGAATGGTCTGCCACGAGGAGAAACCACACAGTGAGTGGGGCAGCACTGAGGAGCCATGCAAGTTGCCGCTGTGAAAGTGTGAAAGAGGGATACTGCTAAATCAGGCCATATGGCGTCTGATCCTTGTGGTGTGCCCAAAGAGTAGTTTCTGGTTATAGGGTTATTGCTGCACTCAGGATAAATTGTTCTTCTATTTCTGTGAAGCACCCATTGGTTCAAGATGCTCACTACACACCCTAAATAAATTTCTTAAGGGGTGAAGTTTCAGAGCTCCGGCGGCTGTGCTGCTCTGCTAACTGTTCACATCTAGTTGTTTCTGAAAATCATTAGTCTGGACAACCCCTTTAAGGATATGCTGAAATGTCTTGCAAGAAAAATATTCTGTGCTCATGAACGTAAATCTTTTAAAAGCCACAAGAGGGCAGCATAGCATGCTGAAAAAAATGCAATACAGACAGATAACCACTTTGAGACAGTAAACTCAGTTTTTCTTTATTTGTAAGCATAATCTATTACATAAATTACAATTCTTATATACGTCCTGACATAGGTAATTACATTTTATAATGTCTTAGGGAATATTTAATTCCCCATTTGAAATTAAATAATACAGATATACAGCTGATTTAGAGTGGATCTGTTATCGAATTTCATATTACAAACTACATACATTATTAAATAAATCTCTTAGACTTGATGAGACTGGTTTACCTATAAAAAAAATCTATATAATCTATATAAGTGGTTCCCTTCCCATCCTTTTTTACTTTGGGAGTCACATTCATACCTTAGAGAGGGTCACAAGCTGCACCTTTAGCCTCTGACCCTCCACAAGTAGTGGATTCCAGGTCCTGCCTCTCCTCTCCCTACAGAAGTGACACCAAAAGCCCCTGATTATCGGTGCAATGATAACCAAATCTTCCCCACAGAATTCACAGCGAGGCAGAATATTTACATCTAGGGTTCCCACCTTACCCCCATTAGGTATTCTTGCATCAAGCACCCCTCACAACACTATCACATCCAACTTCAAGCATCTCCATTGAGGATCTTTAGCAGTGTCATCCTATCTCAATACTAAAGAGTTATCTAGGACGTAACAGGCAGGTAGTTGCTTACTTCTGCCGGCGACCACAGGTAAGGGACACTTACTCTATACAACACTGAACTATCCTACAAAAAAAACTATGGAAACTCTATTAAAAAATAGACAATTCTTTATTTGATATAATGTCACATAATAAGACATACACATTAAAAATGGTCCATGATTAGACAACACGTGGAATGTCCTTTTAAAACGTGGTATCAATTATACAGATTTTTTCAGGACACATAATTATCCTCTCATAAAGTCTTCCTTAATTCATATATATTAACCTCTGGAAATTAATTATCCACATTAATTAACAGAAGGAAAAACCATGTGCATTATATAAATAACTCTAGTTATTTACATAGTTTTATTTAAAATTATTTGAAAAAATGCATCATATAGTCTTATATACTCGTATATTATTTATTGTTATGCTGCCACCTAGTGGTATAAAAAATAAATTATCCTTCAAAATACATGAGTGCCCAACTTCATTTATTTCCTACTATTCCTCATATATGGATTGTAAAGAGTGCCTGGCACTACTCAATTGCATAAAAAAAATCAATAAAGTGCAAAATGCAAAAATAGTTTGTAGAAAAGTGCATGCATAGTGCAGAAGCGCTTATTCTAAATAGTGCCAGGCAGTCTTCACAACACAAACATACATGAGCCTCAGAACGACATACCACAGGTTAAATGCTGAAGGACCACGAGTAGGAATCCCCTTAACGCGCGTTTAGCATTATTGCTTCTTCCTGACCAGCACTTCCCAAGTTGTTCTTTCCATTGACAGTATGTCTTGGCATTCACAGAGTGCTGCTGTGCTTTTTTTATACATATTTTGCAGTCATTGCTGCTTGCACCTATTCACACTTGGGAAGTACTGGTCAGTTTTTTTTGTATAGCTAATTTGGAGGGTGTAACTCCCTCTGCTCTGACACTTGCACTCCTCCCATTGACCTGCAGGTGTTCTCAACCAGTTCTTCTTGCCCATTCAAATTGTAGGTTTGTAGCCCAAGAGAGACATGTTTGTCCATTATTGTAGGCTTTTTAGCCCAAAAGTGGCATGTACAGTTTTATATGAAAAGGTTATTATAGGACCCGTCAGAGAAGTGTCACCTTGCCGTGGTTGATGGGCACACATGAATTGGCCAATTTATGCGCCTAAGAACCTTCGCTTTTTTTGTAAGTACATCTTGCTGAGGAACAAAGCGTTTGGAAGTTGTTATTTCCATTGACATTATATGTCCTGGCATTCACAGAGTGCTGCTGTGCATTTTTATACATATCTATTATATTATTTATCCTGTACAGTAAATGTCATAAAGCCAAAAAAATCAAAATACCCAAAATACCAGGATTGCTGTTTTTATTTTAAAATTTTGCCTCCCCAAAAATGCAGTAGAAAGCAATGAAAACATTGTACATAGCTTTACAAGTTTGGGATCACTATAGTCATACTGACCTGAAAAATCAGTATGGCAAAAATGAAAATTAGTTACTGTAGAAAGGGGTTTAAATCTAAAATCATTTGCTCAGCAGAGTATTTTACTGCCCCCTGGTGGCAACAGATAAAAAAACAATGTCCTTAAAGGGAATCTGTCACCCCAATATTGCCATATCAGATAAAGATATGGCTGAATAGTGCGTCCCATAACAAATCTAACGGTAGGTATCATATATCCTGATACCCCCGTTTTCATATCAAAATACCTTTATAAACTTCGGTTTTTGCGCTGTCAATCACGGTGGTCAGGTCAGGAGGGCGGCGTTTTCTCTCTCTCTCCCCCCGCTCCTCGGCATCAGTTGCGTATCTGGCGTTCGGCTTCCCGCAATTGCGCAATTCAAATTCGGGCCGGCGCATGCCTTGGACGACTTCCGGGGCAAGGAAAGAGTAGTGCATGCGCTGTACTGATTTTATGCTTTGCCCACTGCGCATGCGCCGGCCCGAATTTTAATTGCGCAATTGCGGGAAGCCGAACGCAGTCTGTGGGATTCACAGACGGCGATACGCAACTGATGCCGAGGAGCGGGAGGGGAGAGAGAGAGAAAAGAAAACGCCGCCCTCCTGACCTGACCACCGTGATTGACAGCGCAAAAACCGAAGTTTACAAAGGTATTTTGATATGAAAACGGGGGTATCAGGTTATATGATACCTACCGTTAGCTTTGTTATAGGACACACTATTCAGCCATATCTTTATCTGATATGGCAATATTGGGGTGACAGATTCCCTTTAAATCATCATTCTTTTTGCTGCGCCACTCATTATGGCTTTTGTGTCATTTTTTTGCTATTTTTTTCAAGTTCTCATCATGTTTTGCTTTGGCGCAACAGTGTGGACATAGCTATTATTCATATGTTTTTGGATAATTCATCATTTGCAAATTTTCATCTTTACAAATAAAGACATTAAAATAAAAAAATAGATTCAGTATTACCATATCCGTAAGTCTGATTTGTGAAAATACCAAATTATTTATCCTGTTCGGTAAATGATATACAGCAAAAAGAAAAAATTCAAAATGTCAGAATTGCTGTTTTTCGACCACAGCATTGCCCACAAAATGCAATTAATAACAAACAAAACATGGCATGTATATTGAAATGGGATAAATAAAAACATTAGCTTGTCATGTAAAAAAAAATAGCCGTCACATATCTCCATTGATGGTAAAATTAATAAGTTACAGGTCTCAGAAAGCAGAAATTTTTTTTAAAATTTCACATTTTTTTCTCTAAATAACTGTAATAATACTGATCCAAAGAATCATGTTGCCAGGTCTATTTTACCCTGTAAAAACAAAATACATAAAACAATGACAGAAGTGCATTCAAAACTACAATTCTCCTTCAAAAATAAGCCCTCATGTCTATGGTTACTTTTGTGAGAAGGCAATGCTAGAACAGAAGAGCAAAAATGAAAATTGCTTGCTGCAGTAAGAGGTTAAAGATAACCTGTCATCAGAATATTGCTAAGTAAACTTCAGGCTTTGTCAGGTTGCCGCTGTTACACTGATTAAAATGATACCTTGATTGAAGAAACCCGTCTTGTGGTTGTTGTTTAATCTTAGGTTGCAATTTTCAGTTAATTTGATATCCCAAAGTAGTGAGTGGGAAGTGGTCACAGATAGTCTGTAGGGCTTGCGTAACATTGTTATGACCCAGAGCCAACATTGCTGGAACAGCGCCAGCACCGGCGAGCACATGACACTAGGGAGGGAAAATGGCTAATTGGACACCATTTGGACATTTTCACTTAGGGGTGTACTCAGTTTCATTGCCAGACATTTAGACAGTGGGGACACCAGCGCAGATGGGTGGGCGAGATTATGGGCATGGGGAGCGGTCCATATTCATTTTTGATTTACTTATGCTTGACCTGTAGGCAACCAGCTGTAAATTCTCTGGGGCTTAAAGCAGGAAAACCGGAGAAGCTACAGCAATAAAAGCTACATATTATGAAAGGGCTGCCCTTGCCCTATTTCAGGATACCATTAATATCGTCCTATAAAGCACCTGACAAATTCCCTTTAAGAGCTTGAGTGCCACCGATTGACAGTCAACAGGCTATGTATAAATGGAGGAAATTCAAGAGAATTATTACCCTCTCCAGGAATGGTTGACCAACAAAGATCACTTGAAGAGCAAGGCATGTAATACTCAACAAGGTCACAAAGGAATCTCTAAGAAACTAAAGGCCTCTCTCACATCAACTAATGTTAATGTTTACAAGTGAGTCCATCATCATGAGGACACTGAACAACAATGATATGCATAGCATGATTGCAAAGAGAATGCCACTGCTTTCCAAAAGAAGGTAACTGCCTGTCTGATAAAGATCACCTTGGTTAGCCAGAAGGCTACTTGAATAATAATTTGTACACATGCAAGTAAGACCAAAATAGAGCTTTTTAGTTCAAATTAAAAATGTTTGTAAATAGAAAAACACTGCATAAAAACATCATACCTTATGTGAAACATGGTGGTGGTAGTATCATGGCTTGGGCCTTTTTTACTTCTTTTTTGTTTCTGGGCTGAGACGGCTTGCCATCATTGATGGAACAATGAATTCTGAATTATATGTCAGGACATCTTTCCATGAGCTGGTTATCAATAAAACATAGGTCTTGCATAGGTCATGTAGCAAGACAACGACTCTAAGCACACAAGTTGCTCTAGAAAAGAATGGTCAAGAAGAAAGTCAAAGTCCTGACTAGAGATTAGTGAACCCGTGGATGTTTCGATTTCGCTGGGTTCGCTGAACATACAGTAAAAAGTTTGGTTCAGGTCTGAACTTGACCTCGAACTTGACCCTGGACCCGAACCCAATAGAAGTCAATGTGGACTCGAATTTCGATGCTTTAAAATGGCTGTAAAATTGTCATAGTGAGGGGTAGTGGGCAGCAAAAGGAAGCTAAATGGGGGTAAGAGCGGGACAATTGCACTGCAACAAAATGTGAATAGGGAAATTATTTAAATGGGTTCAGTCACCATATCAATCATTGGAAAAATAGGAAATAAACAAGTAACAAAAATTCTAATGGGCCCTTACAAAGAATGAGGCTAGCTACTTCCTGTCCAGTTAAAAATTACACCCACAGAGCATGGGACACAGTACCCTACGTTAGCAGATTAAAAATTTCACCCACAGACCATGTTGCACAGTTACCCCCTCAGAAGCAGCTTACAAATTTCACCCACAGACCATGGACCACATTACCCCTAAATTAGCAGCTTTCAAATTTCACCCACAGATCATGGGGCAGAATACCCGTACATTAGCAGCATACAAATTTCACCCACAGATCATGGGGCAGAATACCCGTACATTAGCAGCATACGAATTTCACCCACAGAGCATGGGGCAGAATACCTGTACATTAGCAGCATACGAATTTCACCCACAGAGCATGGGGCAGAATACCTGTACATTAGCAGCATACGAATTTCACCCACAGAGCATGGGGCAGAATACCTGTACATTAGCAGCATACAAATTTCACCCACAGAGCATGGGGCAGAGTACCCCTAAGAAGCAGCTTACAAGTTTCACCCACAGAGCATGGGGCAGAGAATCCGTACATTAACAAGTTACAAATTTCACCCACACACCATGGGGCAGAGTACCTCCTTAGAAGCAGCTTACAAATTTCACATCAAGAGTATGTGGCAGAGTACCCAACAGCTCCAAAATATCTGCTCCAGTACCATATGTTCCAAATGAAAAGCTTGGCATGGCTTTGATGGCTCCGGAAGTGCCCACAGTCCAAAAGCTTGTTTATTGGCTGCACTGCAGCCTTTCAACAAGCTTTATTAGACTGGCGAATCCGAACAGGAAGGAAACCGGACATTCAGTACAATGTCCGTGTTCGGCACCAGACACTAGGTGTTCGGTATGAACCCCAAACCTTCCAGTTCGGGTTTGTACATCCCTAGTCCTGACCTTAATCCTTTAGAAATGTTGTGGAAGGACCTGAGCAGTTCATGAGAGAAAAACCACCAATTTAGCAGAGTAGTAGACAAGCAGGAAGGGAAGGTTTTACAGATATATGATATTGTATCATTTTCCTCATTTAATAAACAGTCTAATATTTTTAACTCATTTGTTTGTTTTGGCTCTCTTTATCTACTTTTATGAGGTATCATAAAAGCTGAAGTAGTTTTAGGTCATATGTATGCAAAAATTTGGAAAATTCTGAAGGGTTCACAAACTTTCATACACCACTATATTTTTATTTGTACAGTGCTTTACAATTTGGAAGGTAATTGTACAAGCAAAATCAGACAGTGCAGCTACAAGTAATGCAATAATTTAATCAAGAAGAGTGAGATTTCCGCTTGCAAGCTTACAATCTACACAGGCAATTAACTCTTTCTGAGGTAGTGCATTACAGGGAACTCGTGCAAAATGAGAAAAGTCTTGGAAATGAGAGAAATAGGTTTTGGATTATGGAAGATGTTGTTCTTAGATCATTAGCCGAATGGAGAGCACAGGTAGAGTGGTAAACAAATATGGGAACCTTGAGACAGCCAGCACCTTCCAGTCTCAGATTGAATGGCCGAGCTGTCAGTCAACACACTGACAGCTCAGCACGCCCCCTGCACCAGACTCGACGACTGAGCTGTCAAAGTACTGACAGCTTCAGCACGCCCCTGTACCATACTGGAGTACTGAGCCGTCAGTAACTGGATCCCACACATAATGAGAAGTGGAACTGTGAAATGGAGTCAATGCCCAGAGAGTGTGCCAGTCCCACCGAGGAAACAGCAGCAGCAGCCCCGACACCTCCTGTGATGCATCCTAGCTCCAGCGTCTCCTCTGATGTATATCAGTACAGAGGGTGAAATAACTATTGAACACGTCACCAATTTTTAACAGTAAACCTGGATTGTGCTCAGTAACCTACAGTCAGTGTCAGGTTGGTGCCATTAGGGCTCATACTCACTGGAGAGAAAAACGGACGAGTGCAATCCGATTAAAAATCGGATTGTACTTGGACCAATGTTATGTAATAGGTGACTTCTCATTTGCGATTTTTTTTCTCATCTGAAATCGGACTGAGAAAAAAATCGCTGCATGCTGCGATTTGCAGCGATTTTTGGATGAGACTCGCCAATGCAAGTCAATGCGTGCGAGAAATAATCGGACAGCACTCGCACCATGCGAGTGCTGTCCGATTTATACGCACCGGTGTCCTTTGAAAAGCCGGCAATTCATCCCCGGCTACTGTAAAATCACACTGACAGCTCACAAACACTAGATATATACACATAGAATACATATATATATATACATGTCATTGTGACACATATATATACAGTGCCTACAAGTAGTATTCAACCCCCTGCAGATTTAGCTGGTTTGATAAGATGCAAATAAGTTAGAGCCTTCAAACTGCAAACAAGAGTAGGATTTATTAACAGAAGCATAAATCTTACAAAACAAAAAGTTATGTTGCTCAGTTGAATTTTAATAAATTTTAAACATAAAAGTGTGGGTCAATTATTATACAACCCCTATGTTTAATATTTCGTGGAATAACCCTTGTTTGCAATTACAGCTAATAATCGTCTTTTATAAGACCTGATCAGGCCGGCACAGGTCTGTGGAGTTATCTTGGCCCACTCCTCCATGCAGATCTTCTCCAAGTTATCTAGGTTCTTTGGGTGTCTCATGTGGACTTTAATCTTGAGCTCCTTCCATATGTTTTCAATTGGGTTAAGGTCAGGAGACTGACTAGGCCACTCCAACACCTTGACTTTTTCCCTCTTGAACCAGGCCTTGGTTTTCTTGGCTGTGTGCTTTGGGTCGTTGTCTTGTTGGAAGATGAAATTACGACCCATCTTAAGATCCTTGATGGAGGAGCGGAGGTTCTTGGCCAAAATCTCCAGGTAGGCCGTGCTATCCATCCTCCCATGGATGCGGACCAGATGGCCAGGCCCCTTGGCTGAGAAACAGCCCCACAGCATGATGCTGCCACCACCATGCTTGACTGTAGGGATGGTATTCTTGAGGTCGTATGCAGTGCCATCCAGTCTCCAAACGTCACGTGTGTGGTTGGCACCAAAGATCTCGATCTTGGTCTCATCAGACCATAGAACCTTGAACCAGTCTGTCTCAGAGTCCTCCAAGTGATCATGAGCAAACTGTAGACGAGCCTTGACATGACGCTTTGAAAGTAAAGGTACCTTACGGGTTCGTCTGGAACGGAGACCATTGCGGTGGAGTACGTTACTTATGGTATTGACTGAAACCAATGTCCCCACTGCCATGAGATCTTCCCGGAGCTCCTTCCTTGTTGTCCTTGGGTTAGCCTTGACTCTTCGGACAAGCCTGGCCTCAGCACGGGAGGAAACTTTCAAAGGCTGTCCAGGCCGTGGAAGGCTAACAATAGTTCCATAAGCCTTCCACTTACGGATGATGCTCCCAACAGTGGAGACAGGTAGGCCCAACTCCTTGGAAAGGGTTTTGTACCCCTTGCCAGCCTTGTGACCCTCCACGATCTTGTCTCTGATGGCTTTGGAATGCTCCTTTGTCTTTCCCATGTTGACCATGTATGAGTGCTGTTCACAAGTTTGGGGAGAGTCTTAAATAGTCAGAAAAGGCTGGCAAAAGAGATCATTAATCCACACATGTGAAGCTCATTATTCTTGGTGCCTGAACTACTTCTTAATACTTTAGGGGGACCAAACAGAATTCTTGTGGTTTGAGGGGTTGAATAATAAATGACACTCTGAATTAACTTTTAACGTTTAAAAAAAAAAAAAAAAAATTAAAACAAAAATTTTTGCTGCAGTGCATTTCCCACTTCCAGGCTGATCTACAGTACAAATGTCACAATGCCAAGTTAATTCCGCATGTGTCAACCAGCTAAATCTGCAGGGGTTGAATACTACTTGTAGGCACTGTATATATATATATATATATATATATATAAATATATATATATATATATATATATATATACAGTACAGACCAAAAGTTTGGACACACCTTCTCATTCAATGATTTTTCTGTATTTTCATGACTATGAAAATTGTAGAATCACATTGAAGACATCAAAACTATGAAGTAACACATGTGGAATTATACATTACACTTTACAAAAAAGTGTGAAACAACTGAAAATATGTCTTATATTCTAGGTTCTTCAAAGTAGCCACCTTTTGCTTTGATTACTGCTTTGCACGCAGAAAAGGTGAACGGATGGACTCTACATGCCTGGTCCCCACCGTGAAGCATGGAGGAGGTGTGATGGTGTGGGGGTGCTTTGCTGTTGACACTGTTGGGGATTATTCAAAATTGAAGGCATACTGAACCAGCATGGCTACCACAGCATCTTGCAGCGGCATGCTATTCCATCCGGTTTGCGTTTAGTTGGACCATCATTTATTTTTCAACAGGACAATGACCCCAAACACACCTCCAGGCTGTGTAAGGGCTATTTGACCAAGAAGGAGAGTGTTGGGATGCTACGCCAGATGACCTGGCCTCCACAGTCACCAGACCTGAACCCAATCGAGATGGTTTGGGGTGAGCTGGACCGCTCACCGCTTCAATTTTGAATAAATCTCCAACAGTGTCACCAGCAAAGCGCCCCCACACCATCACACCACCTCCTCCATGCTTCACGGTGGGAACTAGGCATGTAGAGTCCAGCCGTTCACCTTTTCTGCGTGCAAAGCAGTAATCAAAGCAAAAGGTGGCTACTTTGAAGAACCTAGAATATAAGACATATTTTCAGTTGTTTCACACTTTTTTGTAAAGTGTAATGTATAATTCCTCATGTGTTAATTCATAGTTTTGATGCCTTCAGTGTGATTCTACAATTTTCATAGTCAAGAAAATACAGAAAAATCTTTGAATGAGAAGGTGTGTCCAAACTTTTAGTCTGTACTGTATATATATATATATATATATATATATATATATTTTTTATTTGCTTTTTGTGTACATTTTTTTTTACAATGTGATTTTAACATGAGTTTTTACATAGAGAGAACTGCTCTATGTAAAACGTCATGTTAAAATCGCATTGCATACGGATGGAAAACGGATGGAAATCGCATGACAATCGCATGACAATTGCATATATTTGGACTGTTTTTTCCATCCAGAAAACGGACCGTTTTTTTTCTCGCAAATGGGTATGAACCCTTATACTGATTACAATGATACCTTGGCTGATGAAATCTGTCTTGTGGTTGTTGTTTAATTTTTATTTGCTGCTTTCAGTTAATGATATGCTTGTGCTCCGGGACGGCCTGTGGGGGGGTCTTCATGTGGTGCTCTGCTTAGGTATTCATCTGATTGGCTTCTGACAGGACACTGATCAGTCAGTGACCTGCCCCCTATTTTACATACTGTGTATCTTATTGTTTTGAAAAAAAAATTACATTCATCATGCAGCAGCCTCCTGCCCTGGAGCATGATCGGATCTATAATACCCATATTTTTATTTATTTAGTCATATAAATTTTTTTAGAAAGAAAAAATTTCCTCAAAATATTGTTGGGGAGTAATTGGGTGTTGATTTAGCAAAAACTCACCAACCTTCAATAGTGCCATTCAGTAGATAAGGCTCAATGGTTTGATTTTGTGAGTGATCTGAATGGTAGGATTGAAAGGTAGTGGTTGATAAATGTTTGATTCAGATAGTTGTCTCAATTTCTTCCACATAATCAGTCTTATCCATAATTATAATCGCTTCCTCTTTGTCGACGGGTTTGATTATTAGATTTTTATTATTTTTTCAGCTTCTACAGCAATTATTACCTACATTGATCCATTATCTGGTAAAGTTGATTTTACCATATTCAATTGATATTGCGCTTGTTGTTTTTACATTTTCTTTACTTTAGCTATACTCACCTTTGGGTATTTATAATATTGAAGGTCTGTAGTTACACTCATAATCTAACTATTTGCTACTTTTCTGCCAAGTATTGAATATTCATCTCTTAGGTCCTCTAACTTTATTACTTTGTTTCACATCTTTAATATATTTCATATGAGATCCCCTTCTTTTTGTATTATGAACTAATATACTATAATAATATATAATAATTTTATATGTATATGTAATTATATTTGTTTATCTGTTATATTTTAGTCCTGAGGAAGGCCAATGTAGGCCGAAACGTCAATTACATAAGTGAATCCCTTTTTGTCTATGTACATTAAACTTATATGATTTCAGCATCTAATATTGGAGTGCCAAATTCCTTTTTACTGTTTTATGGATTGGAACCGTATTCGATCACCCTACAAGAGTGCCACACAGCCTTCCACCTTAAAACATAACTTAACTGTGGTTTATCACATCTTTGGGAAGCTTTGGGATCTGTTCGTGACCTCAAGCTGTACAGTAGTGCACTTGGGTTATGCAGCAGAACAATGATCCAAAACACACCAGTAAGTCCAACTCTGAATGGCTTAAGAAAAACAAAATTAAGACTTTGGAGTGGTCTTAAAAAGGCTGTTCATGCACGAAAACCATCCAACGTGGCTGAATTACAACAATTCTGCAAACATGAGTGGCCAAAATTCCTCCAGAGCGTTGTAAAAGACTTATTGCCAGTTATCGCAAATGCTTGATTATAGTTATTGCTGCTAAGGGTGGCCCCACGAGTTATTAGGTTTAGGAGGCAATTACTTTTTCACACAGGGCCCTGCAGGTTTGGATTTCTTTTTCCCTTAATAATAAAGACCTTTATTTAAAAACTGCATTTTGTGTTTACTTGTGTTATTGTTGTGTAATATTTACATTTGTTTGGTGATCTGAAACATTTAAGTGTGAAACATATGCAAAAGAATAGGAAATCAGAAAGGAGGCAAATAGTTTTTCACACAACTGTAAGTTAGAATGTATAATATTGTTGCATGGAATTAGATAAAAGCAGTGGTGTTCTGAATACAAAGGCAGACCGCACTTCTGCTATGGGGCTCAGAATGACAAAGGGCCAGAGCTTCTCCTGCTTCACACCACAGCATTTTCTTACAACCACCACTAAGGGGTGCTCAATACAAAGAAATATTTATAGCTTCTATTGCGTTCAGTAGTAACAGTATAAATGAATATACAATGAACTCCCTAAGTGAAATACAATTATTCTATTAGTGTATATGTGTAGCCTGGTATTTTAAGGTACACAATACCAGGAGGATGAGTGGAGAGGTAAAGGTTAAGGGCTCCTCATGACATCACATACACTTAGACACACCCACAGGGAGTGTTCAGATTCAGTAGTGATTCAGCAGTCTAGCCTGGACCTGTGAGGAGGGAGGAACAGAGTCTAGCTCGGGTGGCTCAGTACTGAGTCATCCCATCTGTGTGCAGTTCAGAGAAGTGGAGGCCAGTAAAGGGGAGCCAGATCACCTCAGCCTGGTCAGAGCTGTGCCCCACTGGCAGACGGACTGAGACAGCTATTGAGAGTTTGAGCAAGTCGAAAGGCACAGTGGAAGGAAATCAGAAGTGCTTTAGGATTAAAGTATCCTGCACATTGTCACCGGTCACTGGAGACCGAAGCATCACTATAGCTTCACGCATAGTGGTAAAAGAACCAGAGGCTTACTGGACCTTAGGTAACAGAAAGCAGCCCTTGAAGTGTCAGTACGTAACAGGGGTCAGGTGGAATAGGAACTTTGAGCTAGGCCAAGCATAGAAGAACCTAGTTTCATCACTGGAAGGCTCCACCACAAAACTGACCGGGCAGTACAGCTTTGAAATAGCTGGAGTTTCAGGAGTGAACTACGCTTTATGCTGGTTGGACTCATCATCATTGGAAAGTAAAGGAGGCCCCTGCCTTGCTCAGCCGTTGCCTCAAAACTCATCCTCCATCAACCCCATCAGCCTCCCTGGGACCTGCCTTACCATCTTACAAGTAAAAGGTATGGAAAGACGCTGACGGTGTGAGACTGAGTTATTTAATTGCATGCCTGCACAACCCCACCATAACCATCGACCTGAGGGAAGAGTCCCACCTGTAGGGGACCCGACATCTAGCTGCCTCACCATCCCCTCAGAGATCTACAGCAGCGCTGGTACAAATTACCAGAGACTACAGGTGGCGTCACGAACTGTATATAAATCTATCCCCTGTAAATATTCCCCCCAATATACGCCAGACCGCCAGGGCCACAGACCGAGCCACCGCTACCTGTGACAATCCCATAGACTTCCATGGGCTCGGCTCTGAGTACCCCATTGCCCTGGTAATCCACAATTGTGGTGGCGGGTCGACACAAAAACTTTGGCGTCACGAACAGGATACGAAACTTGCAGCATTGCGAGCCCTGTGTGCCTGTGGAGTGTTTTGGTGAAAAAGACTGTTGCTGTTGTTTGGCGCCAAATAACCGCCATATTTGCAGCCAGATTCGCGCCCTAAGGCGCTGGAGAAGAAGGTGGGCGTACCTGAAAGAGCGCGCAGAGTCTTGAACACACCCCCGGCTCTGACTCAGCGGCAGGTCCTGCAACAGGAAGTGAACGCTCTGACATCAGAGCGCCTGCGACGAAGGTCCTGTTCCCACTGCTGTGCCTGTGAAATAGCAGCATCTGAAACTGGTAGGCTCCGTTTAACCAAGGGGGCGCTAAGATGTCACAACAACCGGCTGACAGTGCGGCCCCGGCCGGAGGCCCCAATCCCGCACCGCCTGGTATTGTAGCGCCAGATGGGGGTGCAGGTCCAGCACCCAGTCCGGTAGTCCCGATCATGCCACTAACGCTTCCATATATGCCAGGGCGAAATGGCTTCCCCAGTACAGCGGTGAGCCAGGCACATTAGCAGGCTTCAAGCGGAAGTTATGCAGCATCCTAGAAATGTACTCCATGCCTGAGAGACAAAAAGCTGCTGTGCTAATAGGGCAGCTAACTGGCGCTGCTGAGAGGGAAGTGGAGACTTGGGATACCGTTGATCAGGAGTCGGTACCTGCGATCTTCCTAAGCTGCAATGCCATATTTGAAGACCGCACAGAAACGGATCTCCGGATGGCCTTCTATCACTGTTCACAACAGCCAGGTGACAGCATCCGGGACTACGCTTGCCGACTACAAGGACCCTGAGAGCTCTTAAGCAGATTAATAATTTAAATGCTATCGATGAGAATAAGATGCTGAAAGAACAATTTATACAGGGATTGAGATCCCAAGAGGAACGCAGAACTGTAAACTGGTGGTCCTTAGATCATCCGGATGCTACCTTTGATGCCCTAAAGGACATGGCAATAAAAGGGTGCGACCCCTGGGCAAACCTGAAGTGGCAACCCAACATCATCAGGGTGAAGTCACTCTGGAAACCGGCAGTAACCCCCTTTTCCCGCTAGTGGCCGAAGCCAAAGCGCAGGTGACACCTCCCAGTGAATTGGATTGTCTGCGCTCAGAGGTGCGCCAGCTGACTAAAAATCTGGCTGCTGTGATGAGTGCCCTGCAACTGCGGAAAGAGGAAGAAGGGAAGATCTTGTTAGCTGACTGCCCAGAAGACGTCCCGTGATGCACCCGGAGAAGAAAGAAGACGTCGCCCCCCGGAGGAGACAACGCCACCCCCCAGAGCGACCTCTGATCAACACCCTCCTCGTCGAGAGATCATCTGTTACCGATGCAACCGGAAAGGTCATATGTCTCCACAGTGTCCTTTAAACGGGCAGAACCTGGGTCCAAGGGCCAACACCCAGGAGAATAACCCGTCAGGCCCCCTAGACTGACCGCAGGTATGTGGGTGGGCGCCCCCTACCTGTCATCATCTTAGATGGTATTGCAGTTCCGATTGTTAGACACTGGTCCAAGTGACCCTAATACCTGATGCCCTATATACTAAGTACTGGTCAATGGACAGTCTAAACCCCCGACCCTGACTTTACCCGTGTATGCTTCTAATGGTCTTCCTGTAGAAGTACTCGGGGACAAAATGTGTAGATGTAAAGGTGGGCAGAGAGGAGTTGAAAGATCAGGGGCTTCTGGTAGTAAAGACTGTAAATGAGGAGAACGGTTTAAATATAATTTTGGGCACTAACATCGGTAATTGTTTGGGAGAAGTTGTGTTCTTGCTCCAACAGCTCGCTGAGATTGCCCGACCAAGCAGAAAGGAGTAATTCAAAGAGAGATCCGGCCCTGGTTGTCAGCAGCAAGCGAAGCTTACAGACGGCGAAATTGGTAATGTACGGGTCACTGACTCGGATCCTATTGTGATACCCCCCAATGAGTGAAATGATTATCTGGTGCAGGGCAGCCATAGGTTCTAGAGGACAGAATTACCAAGCTGTAGTAGAACCCCACCATTCAGAACATAGACCTACACTTATGACTGCTAGAGAGTAGTAGAAGTGGTGAATGGAAGAGTACCGTACGGCTTCTCAATTGGGGAGATGATGAGGTAAACTTACCCGTTATGCAACCATTGCTAAACTACATGCTGTCGACAATAATTCTATTCTTCCGGCTGAGTCCTTAGACTCCCGCCAAATAGCGGAGGATAATGACCCGGCAACCCAGGTGGCGGAATGGTGTCAGCAACTCCATGTTGGGACGGACACCACTCCCCGCTCACCAGAAGCAAGGGGTATTACGGGTGGTGCAAGAGTATGCTCAAGTGTTAGCAAGCACCCACTTGATTTTGGGGTAATTAAGGGAGTCCAACATCATATCCCTACAGGCATCATCCTCCCATCAAAGAGCGGTACAGGCCTATACCTCCAGCTCATTATCAGAAGGCTAAAGAAATGTTGCATGATATGAAGAAAGCCGGGGTGATAAGGGATAGTTGTAGCCCCTGGGCAGCCCCTCTAGTTCTGGTTAAAAAGAAAGATGGTAGTATGAGAATGTGTGTGGATTACAGGCAGGTGAAACCGCATAACACACAAGGATGCATACCCGTTACCACGTATAGAGAATCATTAGCTGCTCTGAAAACGGCTAACTACTTTTCTACCTCGATCTGACTAGTGGTTACTGGCAAGTGGCTGTGGCTGAGGAGGATCGTGAGAAAACGGCTTTCACCACCCCAATGGGGCTCTGTGAGTTCGACAGAATGCCGTTTGAGCTCAGTAGTGCCCCAGAAACATTTCAGAGAGTGATGGAAAACTGTGGGACATCTCAATTTTGAAACCGTGCTGCTATACCTAGACGACTCATCGTGTACTCCAAGACATATGAGGACCATCTGAAGCACCTGCAGAAGTATTTTACCCTGTCCAGTACGGGATGAAGTTTTAAACCCTCAAAATGCCATCTACTCAAACAGAAGGTAACAATACTTGGGGCACCATCGTCAGTTCGGAAGGATAGCGCCGATCCCGAGAAAGTCACTGCCATCCAAAGTGGCCGGAGCCGAAAAACCTTAAGAAGTGCGAAGTTCCTGGGACTAACGGGTTACTACAGGAGATTCGTGAAAGATTACACGAAGAAGCACTCCTTTACAGGACCTCCTAGTAGGACAATCCCTAAAGACAGAAACCCTCCCTTTAAATTGGGGTAAAAAAACAGGCTGAAGCATTCCAAAAGATGAAAGAGATCCTTACAGGTGATGAATCTTAACCTATCCTATTACAGCCAACCGTTCCTGTTGTACACCGACGCCAGAAATGAAGGTTTGGGAGC
>JARQOD010000005.1:217666695-217910799 GCA_033576555.1 Oophaga sylvatica | reverse complement strand
AGAGCAGGGGCCCCCTGTTGATGTGTTATGACAGCTAGGGAAAAGTTTTTTCGTTTGCAAGATGCACCCAAAAAGGGGAAAAACCGTCTTTTAAAAACCCTTTCCCGGGGTCCCCCCCCCCCTGCTGGAAGAAAAATTTTGTTTTTTGGGGGGGGTTGTATTTTAAATGGCTTAAAAGTGGCGTGCACTGCCCCCGGAAAAGAAGCAAAAAAATAGAAAAATTTTTTTGGGGGAAAAGGGGGTACTGGGGGGAAAAGTGGGCAGGCGCTTGGCGGAGCAAGCCACTACAACTTACAAATTAAAGAGTCTTTAAAAGATGCTTTTGGATCCCTGAAAATGCTACTGATTTTACTTTTTAAAACTTCGTACCCCCCCCCCAACACCAGATGGGGAAGATTCCAACAATCATTTTTTGGATAAGGGTTTAAAAATATATCAAAAGGTGGATCACCCAAAAAAGGTTGACTGTCTTTGGGGCCAAGTACTCAAGGAGCTCTCCCCAAAAAAACCAATTGCTCGCTTTTTTTGGGGGGTCTTTGTTTAAAGAAAGATTCCTGGTTCTTTTCATGAGTTGCTTAAGGTTTTTTCGCAAGGAAGATTTAAATTTTTGGCCCAAGAGAAAACCCCCCCTCTTTTTAATTCTTTTTCCTTAAGCCAGCACCCCACTGCCGAGAGGGGGAAACGCTAAAAATTTTCGAGAAACGGGGGGGGCAATTTCCAATTTTTTAAGTGCCGGGCCCCAAAACAACAGGGGGGTTTTCCAAAATGCCAGAGGTACCAAAGGGCAGACCTGTTTCCCGGAAAAGGGGGAATTTTGGGGGCCTGTGTAGGTGGAAAGTAGGAAAAAACCAAAAAGGGGGTTTGGGTCGTGGGAGCCGGGGGCCATAAGCTCCATTTCCCCAAAGGGGAGGAGCTCAAAAACCCTTTTTACATTCCCCCCCCCTCCCCCGGGCAGTGGGGAAAAAGGGGGAAAGGGGGGGGCCCTTTCCCCCCAAAAACCCCCCCTCAGAAACCCAAAGCCCAACCCTTTCCCCCCCCCAATCCTTAGGGGCCTCACGAAAACCTCCCTTTAAAGGGGGTTTTTGGGGGGCCCCCCCCCGGCCCCCCAAATTTTTCAATGGTAAATCTTGTTCGTATTCTGGATTGCGGTCTCAATGTCCACTTTTTTTGAAATTTTATAAAATATTTACCCCAATGTCCTTGAAACCGCTTCGGGAAATGGGTGGTGGGGGGGACTGAGTGAACAAGCTTTTCCCTTTCCGGGTTTACGCCCCCGTGACACTTTTTTTCCCGGGGGAAAACTGTTGGGGATGGTTTAAAAAACCCCCCCTTATAGCGTAATCTCCCCGGGGGGCGGGGGGCTTTTGAAGCCCAAACCCCGTCATATGGGAACAAATCCAACTTTTTCCCGTTACTCAGTTGGTTTTCGTGAAGCTGGGGGAGAAAAGTACTCGCAAACCCTACCATCCCCCCATCTGTCGGGAACCCTATGTGGGGGAAGGGGGGAAAAAAAAGGAACTGCCCCTGAAAGCTTTGCCCCCTTTTTTAAAAAGGGGGAAAAGTGAGTGAAAGGGGGAAGGGGGGGGTAAAATGCGGCAGATGATCGGGGGGGGTTTTCCCCCTTGGCGAAGGGGGAAGGGGCCCCCCCAAAAGGGTAGGGGGAATCCGGGGGTTTGGGAAAAAAAAAAGCCTTTTGGGGGGAAAGCCCCCAAATTTTGGGCCCCCGGGCGGATACGAAGATGTTAGGCAGTTTCAAAGGGATTTACCCCGGGGGTTTTTTCTTTAATCTATTGCCCTTTCTTCCCCCTTGTGTTTTGCTCGAAAAAAAATGGAGCTATTCGGATTTTGGGGTTTTTCGTTTTTGAACAAAAGAAACGGTTCCTGACCAAAACCTCCCCCCAAAATTTGAAACTTTAGTTTTGCCTGCAAGGGACCCAATGGTTTTTTTTTGGTTTTGTTCCGGAGGGGTTTTCTATCATTTCCCCCCATGTAAAAGGGAAAAGAAAAGGGAAAAAAACCCCTTTTATCTGCCCCTTTGGGGTTTCTTGGGTTTTTTCAAAAACCCCTTTCAAACTGACAGGGCCCGGGGAAACTTTTCAAGAGGGTATGGCAAAGTATGGGGGAAATGACTTAGTAAAGGTTTTTTGGGGTTTTTTCTGGGTTGATCTTATTTTTTTGGGGAAAATCGGAAGAACACAACCACTTTTGTTAAGGGCTGGATCGGTTGAAGGGGGGGTGGGTTGAAGTTGCCCCCCTTTATAAGTGCCGGATTTCCCCGCACTTTTAAAAAAGTGGGGAAAATTTTGTCGGGGGGGAAAAGGGTTTTCCACCGCCCCCCCAAAAGGGTGGAGGCTGTTTAAAAAGGGGCCAAACCCCCAAAAAGGGGGGGGGGCTTAGGCCCTTTTTTTGGATTTGTGGAAAAACCACAAAGATTTGTACCCCATACCCGGATTGGAACCAAAAAATGCTTTTCCCCCCGGGAAAAACCCCCCCCCGGGGGGCAGCCCCGCCCCTCGGTCAGGGAAAGAGCTTTTTGATTTTAAGGGAACCCTTTTTGGGGAAAAAGGGGGCAACCTTTGCGGGGCTTTTCGAAAACTAAAATAAATGTTTCCCCAAAAAACCCAGTTTTGGGGCCCATGCGCGAAAACCCTATGTTTTAAAATATAGATGCTTTTCTCGAGGGGTAGGGGGTTTCCTACGGGGCCATGATGGCGTTTTCGTCCCTTTAACATTAGTAAAGGGGGGTTCCCCGTAAAAGCAACTACCCAGCTCACAAACTGGAGTTTCTGGCTTGAAAGGGGCGGGAGTGGACATGCTGCATGACAAACCCTATGGGGACGTTTTGTGTTCATCCCCACAAAAAAACCCCTTCCCCACTGAGAACCACACCCAAAACGGTTTTCCAGGGGGGGGGGCCCGGGGGGTTGCCCCACTCTTCTGTATGTTTTTAAATTAAAAATTTACCCAGGGATCAAAAATTTTTATAAAGCACACCTCTCGCCCCCCCAGTAAACCCCTTTAAATTTGGGGGGGAAAAAAAAGGGGGTTTGGGAAAGGTCCCTCCCCCTGGGTGGCCTTCCCCTAGACATAAAAATGAGCCCTCACTCTGCGTGTGTGAAAAAACTTAGGACATCTGCAAAACCTCCCGTTTCGTACGTCAAAGGACAAATGAAACCCCAAAACCCTCCCTCAATGACTCATAAAAAAGTCGGGCGGCGCAGCAGGAGGATCGTCGTGGGGGTATTTTTGATGGTGGGTGAAGAGGGGGGGGCCCAAAAAAAATCATTAAGAAAAAGGGGTCTGTCCTGCGACTGGCGCTAGAGTGCTATGTAAAAAAGGGGGTTTTTTCCGAAGAAAAGGGGGGCCCAAAGGGAGGAGTCCGCGGGAAAATGGTGTTCCCCAACCCCCATTGGGAAAATTCTGAAACCCGCTTTTGCCCAAGGGAAATTTCTTGGCATCGAAAAAGACTACGGGTTCGGGGCCGACCGATTTTTGGGGCCCCGCATAAAAACGGATTTTTAAGGGAATACTGCAAATCATGCTCCCGGGGTGTAATCCAAACCACCCATATCACCCCCAAGGGGATCCTCAACCTGAGAGATTCAAACCGTACCCTTCTGAACTGTTAGGCACTTTAGATCCCAGGAAGAAGGGACACTGAGCAGCATGTGAGCAGTTGGTTCATGCCTACAATTGCACCACAAATGATCAACTGGATATTCTCCTTATTTCCTCATGTTTGGAAGAAAAGCCCGACTACCCGTGGATATTAGTTTTGGGACATCCATTGACCGTTCTAATGGAAGACCTACTTAAAATATGTGTCCCAGCTAAAAGAGGATTTGACAAAAGCTTACAAATTGGCAGAGCAGGCCTCTGGTCGGTCAGGGAAGCGCAATAAGATCGCTACGACTGTAGGGTTCGAGAACAAGTTTTACTACCTGGAGACAGAGTTCTTATTCAGCTTTTGGGCCTTCCTGGAAGCACAAGCTTGCTGATCGGTGGTGACCTGACCCTTACGTGGTGATGGAGAAGTTGCCCGGTGTTCCGGCCTACAGAGTGAAGCCCGAAAAAGGGGGTGGAGCTGTTAAAACCTATCATCGACATCATCTTTTGCCTGTGGGAAAAAACATCCCTTTACCCCCATTGCCAACTCAAGGAGGTCATACAACTCTTCAGTGCAATAGGAGAAGTCCAAGGTGTAAAAACCCACCCCAGACTGGAGTTGCCTCAGGAGGATGTGACAGCGAGTCTGGGGATGAATGGGGACCTGACTGTCAATGGAGCTACAGGTGGATCGAGGACCCATGCCCATGGGCGTAGACCCTGAAAACCAGACCCCTGAAGTAGAAACAAAGAAAAGGGACATTTGTCAGGAGGCGAGTGCACCCCGCCCACATTGGAGGAAAGTTCAGAAGAGGGACATTTATTGAATGAAGAGATTCACCTGGTGGAGCCGTTCTTGAGAGACAAGAGTCGGGGACTGAGGAGGTGGGCCCCTCGGTACACACTCGTCCCAAGCGGGACATTAGGCCACCCATGATGTTGACTTATGACAGAATGGGACATACCACTGAGGTCCCCAGTTTGATACACCCAAATTCAAATTCTGTTTGGCCTTATTTCTCGGTATCTTCCATGTGTCCAGGGGGTGGTTTGTATGCATGTAAATTTGGTGTTAGTCAGGATGCCTTAACCCCCATTCATGTTTCAGGTGGTGAGTCCTCATGTCGTGATGGGACACTTTCAATGACTCACCAGGGGGGGAATGTAACACCTGCACATGGAACTGTCAGAGCAGCTACTGGTATACTGGGATTTACAGACACTAAGAGAGTTTTGCAGCTGCTGTTAAACAGGGACCTTCAGACATTAATGGTTTTTTCCCTGAGCTGCGGGGGACTACAATTCCCATGGACCCTTGTTTCAGTCAGATGACACGCTTGGAGGGAGATGGGATTTGGGGAGGGAGCTGGAGAGGAAGTGAAAAAAGTGAGAGAGCGGATGGTTCATGTAAAAGATGGAGCGCTGTGGACTTGTATTCCTCTAAAGAGCGGAGCGTTCCAGTCCCCTCTGATATACCTGCGAATCTGGAGAGAGCGCAGCCCGTCATCAGGTGAAGCAAGCAACATTAAGGACTCGGAGAGTTCTACCGGCACTCCCCCGTATAAAGGCCTGAATCCTGCCGCCCCCAGTTGGGGTCCAGGGAAAACTACAACCGGTGGAGACGCACCGTGAGTGCCCCTTTTCGAGACTTGTGGTTCAACCAGCCCGTTACAGTGAGTACACTACGCCCCAGACTATTTACCTTCGTGAGCATCTAAGTGCACCAACGGTTATAAATTTGCGCGCCAACATCCACGGCAACTGGGCCCCAACTTTTGGACTGGGTTAATACAAGAAAAGGGGAACCCTGCTACGTTATATTTGCAGGGTTGAGGAAAGAATTAGGTTGTGATGTGTATATGATTTTTATAGAGCACCGTTACCTGTATTGCATGTTGTTTCTTTAAATACACTTCATTTCTGCTGCATATCCATAAACCAGTTAAACTGTTTTACTCCTGTTTTGGGTGAGTGTGTACTGAGCTATAGGCAGGGGTTTCCCGAATCAGTCCCTGGCAGAAGATAACAGTCCTTCTGCAGTCCTAGAGAGAGCTCCAATCAAGATTCGGGTGGAGGCACTGCGCCCTAAAGAGGTGAGACCCCCCATAACACCCAGCGTACCGTGGTAGCCCTGAAGGGGTGTTACATATGCAATAAATGCGTAGGTGAAGTACTTAATATGTGTCCCTTTTGTTAATGGCATCGCTGTGTTCCAAATAAACGGTCATTATTGTGACACATATCTCAGAGAGCTTTGTATGTATGAACCCTTCTAATATTAACTTGTTATCTTAGCTACATACAATTTGTAGTGGTGTTGTGTACCCCTAACACGCCAAAAAAGGATAATATTGATGCTGTACGGTACTTCTGTTTTTACTACATTACAAGGGCAGATAAGTATAATTTTTTATTGTATCCGTTACTTTTTCAGTGTCAGATGTTACAAGGCGTTGGCGCAGCTGTAGAGACTGCTACAGGCGAGAGAGACAGCTGAGGGGGCGCAGTGGGGCAGCAGCAAGCAGTAAACGAAAATATGTCTATTATGATAGACTGAATTTTCTGGTCCCAGCTATGGATGTGCGACCGTAAGTTAATGTCTGTAGAAAGTGTATTGCTATATTTTTGTATCAATTGTAATCAAAATGTTTTCTTATCTAGCACGGAGTCAAACCTTACAGAGAGAGAGCCAGCTTCGGACTCAGAGGCAGTGATTGACCCCGTGGGGGATGTTGAGGAGGCTGGGCCGTCATCATCAGCAAGTGCAGCAGCAGCATCACCACCACCACCACCAGCAGTGGAGTCAGAGAGCTTGCCTCTACAGTCCCAAGACCCTCCCCTCAGCAGCAGCCCTGGTAGGCCACAGAATGTGGCTTCGCCTCCTACAGTTGTGTCACGGCGAGCCAGGCGTAGAAAAGAAGCTGTTGGTTCTGCCACAAGGAGGCAGGTGGACAGAGGAGTTCTGGACTACTTGTCCACTGTTGCCCATGATGGGGAGGAGGCATTTGGACGCAGTCTGGCTCGTTACCTCAGGCCATTCCTCGTCAGCACAGACTGCAGATCAGAGCTGGCGTACAAATTGTGCTGGATGCAGGAACCCCACCAAATGATCTCAACAACTTCCTAGATTTACTGGAAAGGTGGCAACGTTCCAATGAAAATCTACTACGTTTGTTCGGAACCCAGCAAGGGGAGTCTGCATCAGCCTCTGATCAGCCTCCTCCTCATCATCATGCTCCTCCTCCACCTCCTCCTTGTGGACCACAGAGACCAACTCCTCCTCCTCAACTGAGTACTACCAAAGTGGAACACAACAGGTACCACAGATGGGACAGAGTGGCCATTCTCAATATGCCCACTCGACCATACCCAATGTTCAATGCTGGCCACAACATGGGTATGGTCGACATGGGCATTTTGGGGGCTACAGTGTAAGTGGGCAGTCATATTATGACTACCCACAACAGTTCCCAACCTTCCCTTACCCAAACCCCCATCCAGAGCAAGCAAGAAGCAGCCAGCAAACTGCACACTCAGCCACCACTCATGGTGACACAGTGGCTGGAGAGCAGTCTAGCCAGCCCTCACAAGCTGGCCCTCCACCTTCACCACCCCACACCTACCACCAGTTATAGGTGTAATGTATTTATTTATTTATTTATTTTTAAGTTATTAACATTGTAATTTTTTTACTGCTGCCAATTTTAGCAGCAAATATGTTGAAAAAATGTTATGACACTTTAGTCATTTTGCATTATGTTTACAGCGACTAAACATGACATAATGCATAAAAAAATTGTTTAAGTCGCATTGATTGTATGTGATTATTTCAATATGTATGTCATTATTTCAATAGGTGATGGGCTGCGTAACTTACACACAATATGACACCAAAAGCAACACAACATCTACAATTAAGTGAGGCTAAATGTCTTTATGACAGAGCAACATAGGCACACTACATCTGCAATAATGCCTCCTCTTGCCAGGCAGTAGCACCCTCAGGGGACACAAAATATTGAGTGAACACATCACGTACTTTTAGGCCTGAAGGTGGACGACGGGGATGGATGGGTGGTGACATAGCCATAGACACATTCACAGAGGCTAAGTCACCCACATCTTGTGAGGAGCATTCATGGATTCTACAAAAATTATGTAGGACCACACATGCTTTGAGGACCACATTAACATTATCTTCATTGAGTTGAATTGCAGATTGAAGTACCCGCCATTTAGCACAAAGAATTCCAAATGTGCACTCCACCAGCCGCCGAGCACGTGACAGGCGACAATTAAATATTCGACGCCGATGGGTGAGATAGCGACGGGGATATGGCCTCATAACATTACGGGTTAATTGAAATGCCTCATCCGCAACAATAACATAAGGCACACGTTCTGGAATAGAGTCTGTAAGTTGACTTGCTGGTGGTAGGTCCAGTTGGTTATTGCGTATCCGCCTACCCCTTATGGAAGTATTGAAGACTCTTGAGTCTCCAGTCCTTCCATAGGCCCCAATGTCTACAATTATAAACCTGTAGTTAGTGTCGACCAAGGCCAACAAAACTACAGAAAAATATTGTTTATAATTGAAGAATTGGGAGCCTGAGTTAGGAGGTTTACGAACACGTATGGGCTCCTATACAGTGTGGAAACTGGCAATTTTCGGCAAAACCCTGTGCTATCCTCAACCAGTCCCTCATTTTTGGCTCAGGCATGACGTCTTGATGTAGTCTGGTCCAAATTTCCACACAAGTTGAGCGCACAATGCCTGAAATTGTTGAGCACCCTATTAAGAACTCTAAGTGCAGAGCAGCGTAGGACATGCCAGTAGAAAGGAACCTGTAACACAAAAAGAACATAGAACATGGAGACATCAGCAACAAAAACAACAAACACAGCATGCACAACACTTACAATGCTTTAGTTTCTTAGAGCACACATGCTGTAAATTATTTTAAACAAGCCATGCCTTCTGTGTAATAGACCAAAGCCAATAATTTAGATAGGTAAGCTTTATAAATACATTACTCACATTATAAGTGTACAATAAGTGTGCTACAACACTTGCAAAGTGACTATGTCGAGGCAAACATCATCAACATATCGTTGATACACATACCTTATTGTTAGGAGAAGGCGTTCCTCTGCAGAAATTGCTTTTCTCATCTTGGTGTCCTGAAATGTGATCCCAGGGCGCACAATGTCAAGCAACGTATCAAAGTAGCTATGCTCATTCGACAATATTGGAAAAACTTATCTCCATGCCTACGCAGTGACAAATATAGGCGGTGAAAATGGCCTTTATTTATCCTTCTTGTCAAAAGTGGATGTACCCACATTCTTCTGCGCCTTCTGGGATCTGCTATTTCAGGATATGGCTCCCCAAAACGTCGGGATATAACCCAATGGAACAGCACACGCTCAGTGGGAGTAAGTCTGAGTGTGTCGCTCATGTTTGGATAAAGCAGCTAGAAAGCACTAAGCACAAGGAACAAAATGACACCAGTGCAAAGGTGGGAGGGTCACACCTGTAGCAGAGCACTTAAATATAGCTCTGCCTGATGATTTAAATGAGTATCAGGCCTCAAAACCATTATTGGTCCATTTTGGTAAGCTGCAACAAAAAAACGGTGGTCGGATGAAAATTGAATGTTACAAGGTACACACACATGCGACTAAATCGCATCTTTGAAGGAAAATCGGATGCCAGGCGGATGTGTGATGTTTACATTTTGCTCCGATAATCGACCGACTAAAACGGTCCGATTTTTTGTAGTTGTGTGTGACTCCGGCCTTACAGTCACTTGCAGGCCGGAGGCCTTCTCTGTATCCATGTCTTCGGTTCTAGGACCAACCGCACACACATCAGGGGACACCCAGTTCGTTTTAACAATTTCAAGTTTACTGGACTGTTCAAGTACATCAGTGTTTAACACACAGTATCGGGCACAGCACCCTTCGCCACTTGCTTCTTTAACACAGTACATTTCCATCATTTTCTTACGTTCAGCTCAAACTATCCCTACTTTAACAGGTCATGCTAGCACTAAGGATTCCCATCCAGCACTACAGTATTCCCGAGATCCGCTACGTTTCCTTCACACAGTTCCATGTCCATGTTTCGCTGTACGGAAGGGAATAAAGTACTCCCACGGCCCTTCTTTGGAGCCGTAGGTTATGGACGTTGCAAGAATGTCTGCAGGGAGTTTTGCACAACTTCAAACTGCCAGAACGTTTTGTCCACATTCTGCTTCCAACCCACTGCACCTTGAACTTCACTTTGTCTTTAACAAACACTTTCACCAACTTTCTCTGTGCCTAAACCTGGAAGTTGTTCCTTTTTTACTTGCCCTAGTTCCCTCTCCCCAATCTGGGTTAGTCCCAAACATTTAACTATATCTTGCACTAATGTATCTACAGTCACTATCTACTGAACTAAGCAGTAACCTATATCTGTCACGATCCATTTTTGGATCTGTGGCAGATCTGGCTTTTTATATTAAAACTTTTTTTCTTTCAGGCCATCGTGGGTTAATGTCTGTTCCCCCCGGGTGGCCTGCTGGTGTAATTGCATTACTGCAGTGTTGATGGGTCAGCTGATGTTGGTGGTGACCACTCCCACTATCCTTTATAGAGTCACCTGATGCCTCTGCTGACTGTTGGTGATAGGCCGGCGTCACACTGGCGACAGAATCGGACGACTGCAATACGATGAAATATCGCATTGCAGTCTGCCGTATGTTAATCTATGGAGCAGCTCCCAGTATCCGCTTTTTTGTGGTCCGTTTTAAACGTCCGAGTGCAATCGCAGCATGCTGCGATTGTCACCGATTGTGGGTCGACTATCGCCAATGCAAGTCTATGGGAGCGATGAAAAATCTGATTACAAACGGACCGCATGTGTGACTTGCGATTAAATCGCATCGGTGTCCTTTAGAAAAGCCGGCAATTCATCCCCGGCTATACTGTAAAATCACACTGACAGCTTTAATAAAGAATAGAAAGAATAGATATACACACATAGAACACATTTATATATATACATGTAATTGTGACATGTATATATATATATATTTATAGTTCCTAGACTTCAACATACTGTAATAGGCGCTAATTCAATTGCCGACTTTTGTGAAATCACAGAAGCCGACATGAAATGATACATTGTTTAGACACAGTTAACCATGTCATTTCCTGTATTTTTATATATGGTTTGAACTTACAATTACATAAGTATATGTGTGCAAAATTTCAGACATGTAGGGGTTAATTAAAGGTGTAAATTCGTTGAAAAAAAATGCGTGGGCTCACGCTGTATTTTCTCCACCAGACAGACAAAGCAAGCGAGTGGGGACAGATAATAATAGCCTAGGGAGGGTACATTTTTTTGTGCCCCCCCTGGCTACTAATATCTGCCCCCAGACACCCCAGAAAGGGCAAATCTATAATTAGATTTGCCCTTTCTGGCACTTTGCCCGTCTATTCCCATTGCCCTGTAGCGGTGGCGAATGGGTTAATAAGGGGTTAAAATGACCTTGCAATTGAAAGGTCACTTTAAGCCAGGTTAATAATTGAGAGCTGTCAATTAGACAACTATCAATTATTAATCCTATTGAAGTAAATAAAAAAACACACACACTTTAAGAATAAATAATTTTAATGAAATAAAAACACATTTTTTTGACCATCTTTTATTTTACTCTTAATCCGTGCGACGCCTTGATCTCCTAAAATAAATATAAAATAATAAAACAACATTATTCTTACCTATCTGGCGATCTGTCACGTCCACGATGTAATCCTTGACAAAGGGTTAACTAGCAATCAGCTAGGCAGCGCAACTAATGCTGCGTGCTCAGCTGATAGCTCCTGAATGAATGAGCTTATCTCCTGCCGACAGGAGAGGATGTGATTAATGAATGAAGCTTAATTGATTGTATCCCACTTTCACCTTAGGTCAGGTCACTGAAGTGAAAGTGCCAATAAATCAATTAAGCTTCATTCATTCATCTCTTCCTCTCCTTTCGCTGGGAGAGTAAGTTATTCATTCGGGGGGTAAGAGCTCAGCAGACAGCATTAGCTCTCTGCGAGCTCTAACCTGTTAACCCTTTCTGATGGATTACACCGTGGGACCTGACTGTACATCGGATTGGTAAGAATAATTTTGCTTTTTTATTTTCTTTTTATTACAGGAAATGGTTTTAGCAGGAAAATAAAATATGGTCAAAAACTGTGTGATTATTTCATTAAACTTCTTTTTTATTAAACTGTGTGTGTTTGATTTTTCTTTCATACAATAGGATTAATAATTGATAGTTGTCTAATTGACAGCTCTCAATTATTAACCTGGCTTACAGTGACCTTTCAATTGCAAGGTGGCTGTAACCCCTTATTAACCCATTCGCCACCGCTACAGGGCAATGGGAATAGACGGGCAAAGTGCCAGAAAGGGCAAATCTCATTATAGATTTGCCCTTTCTGGGGTGTCTGGGGGCAGATGTTAGTAGCCAGGGGGGGCACAAAAAAAATGTACCCTCCCTAGGCTATTATTATCTGCCCCCACTCGCTTGCTTTGTCTGTCTGGTGGAGAAAATACAGCGGGAGCCCACGCATTTTTTTTCAACGAATTTACACCTTTAATTAACCCCTACATGTCTGAAATTTGGCACACATACACTTATGTAATTGTAAGTTCAAACCATATATCAAAATACAGGAAATGACATGGTTAACTGTGTCTAAACAATGTATCATTTCATGTCGGCTTCTGTGATTTCACAAAAGCCGGCAATTGAATTAGCGGCTATTACAGTATGTAGAAGTGTAAGAACTATAAATATATGTATATACAGGTCCTTCTCAAAAAATTAGCATATAGTGCTAAATTTAATTATTTTCCATAATGTAATGATTACAATTAAACTTTCATATATTTTAGATTCATTACACACCAACTGAAATTTTTCAGGTCTTTTATTGTTTTAATACTGATGATTTTGGCATACAGCTCATGAAAACCCCAAAATCCTGTCTCAAAAAATTAGCATATCAAGAAAAGGTTCTCTAAACAAGCTATTACCCTAATCTTCTGAATCAACTAATTAACTCTAAACACATGCAAAAGATTCCTGAGGCTTTTAAAAACTCCCTGCCTGGTTCATTACTCAAAACCGCCATCATGGGTAAGACGGCCGACCTGACTGATGTCCAGAAGGCCATCATTGACACCCTCAAGCAAGAGGGTAAGACCCAGAAAGAAATTTCTGAACAATTAGGCTGTTCCCAGAGTGCTGTATCAAGGCACCTCAATGGGAAGTCTGTTGGAAGGAAACAATGTGGCAGAAAACGCTGTACAACGAGAAGAGGTGACCGGACCCTGAGGAAGATTGTGGAGAAGGACCGATTCCAGACCTTGGGGGACCTGCGGAAGCAGTGGACTGAGTCTGGAGTAGAAACATCCAGAGCCACCGTGCACAGGCGTGTGCAGGAAATGGGCTACAGGTGCCGCATTCCCCAGGTAAAGCCACTTTTGAACCAGAAACAGAGAAGCAGCACTGGGCTACAGAGAAGCAGCACTGGACTGTTGCTAAGTGGTCCCAAGTACTTTTTTCTGATGAAAGCAAATTTTGCATGTCATTCGGAAATCAAGGTGCCAGAGTCTGGAGGAAGACTGGGGAGAAGGAAATGCCAAAATGCCTGAAGTCCAGTGTCAAGTACCCACAGTCAGTGATGGTGTGGGGTGCCATGTCAGCTGCTGGTGTTGGTCAACTGTGTTTCATCAAGGGCAGGGTCAATGCAGCTAGCTATCAGGAGATTTTGGAGCACTTCATGCTTCCATCGGCTGAAATGCTTTATGGAGATGAAGATTTCATTTTTCAGCACAACCTGGCACCTGCTCACAGTGCCAAAACCACTGGTAAATGGTTTACTGACCATGGTATTACTGTGCTCAATTGGCCTGCCAACTCTCCTGACCTGAACCCCATAGAAAATCTGTGGGATATTGTGAAGAGAAAGTTGAGAGACGCAAGACCCAACACTCTGGATGAGCTTAAGGCCGCTATCGAAGCATCCTGGGCCTCCATAACACCTCAGCAGTGCCACAGGCTGATTGCCTCCATGCCACGCCGCATTGAAGCAGTCATTTCTGCAAAAGGATTCCCGACCAAGTATTGAGTGCATAACTGAACATTATTATTTGATGGGTTTTTTTTTATTTTGTTTTAAACACTTTTATTTTATTGGACGGATGAAATATGCTAATTTTTTGAGACAGGATTTTTGGGTTTTCATGAGCTGTATGCCAAAATCATCAGTATTAAAACAATAAAAGACCTGAAAAATTTCAGTTGGTGTGTAATGAATCTAAAATATATGAAAGTTTAATTGTAATCATTACATTATGGAAAATAATTAAATTTAGCACTATATGCTAATTTTTTGAGAAGGACCTGTATATATGTCACAATGACATGTATATATATATATATGTGTTCTATGTGTATATATCTATTCTTTCTTTTGTGATTTAAATACTATTCTTTTGGATCCATTATATGTCAGTTTTGCAAGCCTGCGAGAAATTCTCGCAAGTCGGATGAAAATCGGATGTTACAAGGTACACACACATGCGACTAAATCGCATCTTTGAAGGAAAATCGGATGCCAGGCGGATGTGCGATGTTTTCATTTTGTTCCGATAATCGACCGACTAAAACGGTCCGATTTTTTGTAGTTGTGTCTGACGCCGGCCATACAGGTCCTTGAGGAAACCAACCGAGCTGGAGTCAGGAGCTTTCTTGTGCTGCAGCTGTATACTGTTGATCTGGTGCCTTACTCTGCTGTGCGGTACATTGCAGCAGAGAAAGCTAATTTTGCATTTTAGTTCTCCATTCCCTGTGGTGTCTGTCTTTTCTTGTATTTGGTGCAGTTTACTTTATTCACTGTCTCACCGCCTGGGTTGGGGTTTGGGGGCTTAGCTCAGGGCTAAACAGGAGATACGGACAGGTCGGTGACTTGGGCCTCCCTACCTTCAAGGGTACCCCCAAGTTAAGGAGAGACAGGGCATCCCCTTAGCCTTAGCATGTTACTCACACTAGGCACTACCTTTACAGTATGTACACAGCAGCATCAGTATCTATAAAGCTATGCATTAGTTATATTACATTACTAAAATACGTATGACATAGTACACACTTCACATGTCACAATAAAACACAGTAAAACCACACAACACTAATCTTTTAATTTGACTCTGTCTTCAGAGACATGGCAGTCCACACCCTTACAGTTGCCTGAAATGGTCTTTCAGCTTGTTTAAAAATAATCATTCTTGGACACTCATCATTTAAAGGGAATCTGTCACCCCAAAATTGCCATATTAGATAAAGATATGGCTGAATACAGCGTCCCATAACAAAGCCATCTGTCTTTTCCTTATATTCTGATACCCCCGTTTTCATATATAAATACCTTTGTAAACTTTGTTTTTGTGGTGTCAATCATGGCGGTCAGGTCAGGAAGGCGGCGGTTATTCGCTTCCCCAACCCCCCGCTCCTCTACTTCTGTCACGTAACGCTGTCTGTGAATATCACAGACAGCGTAAGTTTTCTGCGCTTGCGCTCTGCAGCAGGGCCCCCGCGCTTGCGCAGTCTTATTTGTCCAGCAGTGGGCAAAGCAGTCAAATATTACTGCGCATGCGTCAGACTTCCTGACTTTCCTTGGCCCAGAAGTCATCAGCAATCACTGGACAACTTCCGGGTCAAGTGAAGTGCCAGAAATTACTTGAGCTTGCGCGGTAGTGATAGTGTGCTGGCCCACTGTTGGGAAAACAGCACTGCGCACGCGCGAGGGACTTTTACACAGCGCAAGCGCGGAAAGACAACGGACAAGAAAAAAAAAAGCTACGTACGCCAAGAATTGAGGAGGGTTGGGGGAAGCGAATAACCGCCGCCTTCCTGACCTGACCGCCCTGATTGGCAGCCCAAAATACCAACTTTACTAAGGTATTTTTATATGAAAATGGGGGTATCAGGATATAAGGAAAAGACAGATGGCTTTGTTATGGGACGCTGTATTCAGCCATATCTTTAGTTGATATGGCAAAAATGGGGTGACAGATTCCCTTTAAATAACAATCAATTGTATGCGCACGGAATGATCATATATACATGTGTTCTGTGTGCATGGAGATGCAGTTGGTTTGTTTAAACAGGCTACTAAGCAACCACCGACCAGCTTGCACATAGCCACCTGCCACTTGTTTAACGACTGTGTTGGCCAGTTTAAATGCACCCTTCATACTCATTCAGATGTCTGTTTTTCACGTACATGTATCTGTGGTTTTAGAAAAATAAATGACAAAGTCCAATATACTAGCTAGGAGAGGCTGGATGGTTTTCACAGATAGAAAACGTACCCATTATAGTCTGTATGTGGAAGGGATGGGAAACAAGGAAAGTCAGCTCACCGTTTGCAGTCTCTTCCTAAGGCCGGAGTCACACTAGCGATGAATACGGACACGTGCTATGTGATAAAACATCGCATAGCATTTGGACCAGTTTTAATCTATGGAGCAGCTCCCATCATCGTTTTTTTTCTCGGCCATATTCATTCATGCGAGTGAAATTGCTGCATGCCTCAATTGTCACCGACAATGGGCCGAGTCTAGGCGCACTCGCACCCATATAACTCTATATCATCCAAGTGCTGTGCGATATACGCCGATGGAGGAGATAGAGAAATTAGTTTCTCCGCCTCCTCCACAGCTGTGCTCCGATCCACTCTGTGCGAGAGGCTCTGAACACAGTAGCATGACACTCGGCTCCCGCACGCAGAGCAGGAGCTGAAGGTCATTAGCATATCGCATCCGATGCTCTCGTGTCGGATGCCATACGCAAGTGTGACCCTGGCCTAAGAATGAGTTCCATGCACGGAGCTGCTCTGGCATGGGCGTGCAGATTCAAGAAAATGAAGATAAGAAGGTACTCCAGCATGAAAAAAATATAAAACTACGTCTTTAACCCCTTTCTGTCATCGGACGTACTATCCCGTCCATGTGCCCTGGGACTTATTTCCCAGGGACGGGATAGTACGTCCTAGGCAATCTGCTGCGCTCCCGGGGGGAGCGCAGCTGATCTCGGCCGGGTGTCAGCTGATTATCACAGCTGACACCTGGCACTATGTGCCAGGAGTGGTCACGGACGGCTCCTGGCACATTAACCCCTGGCACACCGCGATCAAACATGATCGCAGTGTACCGGGGGCACAGGGAAGCATCGCGCAGGGAGGGGGCTCCCTGCGTGCTCCCTTGAGACCCTCAGAACAGCGCAATGTGATCGCGCTGTTCTGAGGCTTTCCTCCCTGCAAGGCCCCAGATCCAAGATGGCCGCAGGGTCCTGCAGGGAGGCAGCTTCCTCAGTGCCTGCTGAGAGCAGGCGCTGAGGAAGCCTGCAGCACTGCCTGTCACATCGCTGGTGTGACAGAGTGCTGTGCACACTGTGAGACCAGCGATCTGGTATTATACAGTGATGTCCCGCCCTGGGACAAAGTAAAAAAGTTAAAAAAAAAAGAAAATCACAAGTGTGAAAAAAAAATTCCAAAATAAAGGAAAAAAAATATTCCCCAATAAATTAATTTCTTCCTGTAAATAAAAAAAACAAAACAATAAAAGTACACATATTTGGTATCGCCACGTCCGTAACGACCCGCCCTATAGAACTGTCCCACTAGTTAATCCCTTTAGTGAACCTCTTAAAAAAAAAACAAAGCAAGAAATCAATGCTTTATTATCATACCGCAGAACAAAAAATCAAATAACACGCGATCAAAAGACCGATATAAATAAACATGGTACTGCTGAAAACGTCATCTTGTCCGCAAAAAACGAAACACATACAGCGTAATCAGCGAAAAAATAAAAAAGTTATAGCTCGCAGAATAAAGCGATGCAAAAATAATTATTTTTTATATAAAATTGCCAAAACATAAAAAAATGATATAAATGAGGTATCGTCGTAATCGTACTAACCCGAAGAATAAAACTGCTTTATCAATTTTACCACACGCGGAACGATATAAACCCCCCCCAAAAGAAATTAATGAATTGCTGATTTTTGTTCATTCTAACCTCCCAAAAATCGAAATAAAAAGCGATCAAAAAATGTCACGTGTTCAAAAAGGGGATCAATGAAAACGTCAACTCGTACCGCAAAAAATAAGATCTCACATGACTCTGTGGGCCAAAATATGAAAAAAATACAGCTCTCAAAATGTGGTGATGCAAAAAATATTTTTTGCAATAAAAAGCGTCTTTTAGCATGACAGCTGCCAATCATAAAAACCCACCATAAAAACCCGCTATAAGTAGTAAATCAAACCCCCCTTTATCACCCCTTAGTTAAGGAAAAATAATAAAATTAAAAAAATGTATTTATTTCCATTTTCCCATAAGGGTTAGGGTTAGGGTTGCGGCTAAAGTCAGGGTTAGAGTTGGGGCTAAAGTTAGGATTAGGATTAGGGTTGGGATTAGGGTTAGGGGTGTGTTAGGGTTAGGTTTGTGGTTTGGGTTATGGTTAGGGTTGGGACTAGGGTTAGGGGTGTGTTGAGGTTAGGGTTGGAGTTAGAATTGGGGGGTTTCCACTGTTTAGGTACATCAGGGGCTCTCGAAATGCGACATGACACCCGCAGACCATTCCTTCAAAGTCTGCAATCCAAAACGTCACTACTTCCCTTCCGAGCCCCGACGTGTGCCCATACACTAGTTTTCTCCCACATATTGGGTATCAGCGTACTCAGGAAAAATTGGACAACAACTTCTGGGGTCCAATTTCTCCTGTTACCCTTGTGAAAATAAAATATTGGGGGCAAAAATATCATTTTTGTAAAAAAAAAAGATTTTTTATTTTACGGCTGTATGTTATAAACTTCTGTGAAGCACTTCGAGGTTCAAAGTGCTCACCACACATCTAAATAAGTTCCTTGGGGGGTCTATTTTCCAAAATGGGGTCACTTGTGGGGGGTTTCTACTGTTTAGGCACATCAGGGGCTCTCCAAACGCGATATGATGCCCGCAGACCATTCCATCAAAGTCTGCAATCCAAAACATCACTACTTCCCTTCCGAGCCCTGACGTGTGCCCATACAGTAGTTTTCTCCCACATATTGGATATTAGCATACTCAGGACAAATTGGACATTAACTTTTGGGGTCCAATTTCTCCTGTTACCCTTGGGAAAATAAAAAGTTGGGGACTAAAAGATTATGTTTGTGGAAAAAATATGATTTTTTTATTTTCATGCTCGGGCGTTATAAACTTTAGTGAAACACCTGGGGGTTCAAAGTTCTCACCACACATCTAGATAAGTTCCTTAAGGGGTCTAGTTTCCAAAATGGTGTCATTTGTGGGGGGTTTCCACTGTTTAGGCAGATCAGGAGCTCTCCAAACACGACATGGTGTCCAGCCAATTCTGCATTGAAAAAGTCAAGCAGCGCTCCTTCCCTTCCGAGCTCTGCCATGCACCCAAACAGTGGTTTACCCCCACATATGGAGTATCAGCGTACTCAGGACAAATTTCACAATAACTTTTGGGGTCTTGTTACCATTGGGAAACTAAAAATTGGGGTGAAAAGATCATTTTTGTGGAAAAAAATATGATTTTTTAATTTTACGGCTCTACGTTATAAACTTGTGTGAAGCACTTGAGGGTTCAAATTGCTCACCACAGATCTAGATAAGTTCCTTACGGGGTCTAGTTTCCAAAATGGGGTCACTTGTGGGGGTTTCCACTGTTTAGGCACATCAGGGGCTCTCCAAATGCAACATAGCGTCCAATCTCAATTCCACCAATTTTGATTGGAAAAAGTCAAATGTTGCTCCTTCCATTCCGAGCTCTGCCGTGGGCCCAAACAGTGGTTCCCCCCACATATGGGGTATCAGCGTACTCAGGACAAATTGGACCACAACTTTTGTGGTCCAATTTCTCCTGTTACCCTTAGGAGAATAAAAAATTGGTGACTAAAAGATAATTTTTGTGGGAAAAAAATAGAATTTTTTACTTTCATGCCCAGGCATTATAAACTTGTGTGAAGCACTTGGGGGTTCAAAGTGCTCACCACAGATCTAGATAAGTTCCTTAGGGGGTCTAGTTTCCAAAATGGGGTCACTTGTGGGGGTTTCCACTGTTTAGGCGCATCAGGGGCTCTCCAAACGCGACATGGCGTCCAATCTCAATTCCAGCCAATTTTGGTTTGAAAAAGTCAAACGGCGCTCCTTCCCTTACCGAGCTCTGCCGTGTGCCCAAACAGTGGTTTTCCCCCACATATGGGGTATTGGCATACTCAGGAGAAATTGCACAACAACTTTATCTGTCTATTTTCTCCTTTTACCCTAGTGAAAATAAAAAAAAGTTTGTAAAAGATCATTTTTGTGACTAAAGAGTTAAATATAAATTTTTTCCTTCCACGTTGCATCAGCTCCTGTGAAGCACCTGAAGGGTTAATAAACTTATTGAATGTGGTTTTGAGTACCTTGAGGGGTGCAGTTTTTAGAATGGTGTCACTTTTGGGTATTTTCTGCCATATAGACCCCTCAAAGTGACTTCAAATGTGAGGTGGTCCCTAAAAAAAATGGCTTTGTAAATTTTGTTGTAACAAATGAGAAATCGCTGGTCAACTTTTAACCCTCATAATTTCCTAACAAAAAAAAATTTTGGTTCCAAAATTGTGCTGATGTAAAGTAGACATGTGGGAAATGTTATTTATTAACTATTTTGTGTGACATATTTCTCTGCTTTAAGGGAATAAAAATTCAAAGTTTGAAAATTGCACAATTTTCTAAATTTTCGCCATATTTGCGTTTTTTTCAAAAATAAACGCAAGTTATATTGAATAAATTTTACCACTAACGTGAAGTACAGTATGTCACGAGAAAACATAAAATCATAAAGAGACAGTGGTCAGAATTGTAAAAAGTGGCCCGGTCATTAACGTGCAAACCACCCTTGGGAGTTAAAGGGTTAATGAAAAAAATTTCATAAAAACAGTCACAATATGGATGACATGTAGATCACAGAGAGCAACCAACCGACATGTTTCGACGCTACAGGCTTAATCATTATAGTCTATATTCCCATGTCTGTAAATGATCGGCATCACGGATCACAATTAGGGTATGTGCACATGTTGCGGATTTGCTGTTGTAAAAATCTGCACAGTTTCTTTCTCTCTTGGCAGAAAAAGCAGCTGAAAATCCGCGTTTTTTTGATGCGGATTTTCATGCGCATTCTTCATACGGATTTGTATGCGTTTTTGTAAGCAAAATAAAGATATATTATTTAACAAAAAAAAATTGTGATGTAATTTCCTTGTCCAACCTCTTTTTTTACATATTTCATTGAAAACCATAATATCATTACATACCATGTTCAAATATAATGTTTACACACACAAAACAAATAAAGTGAATATATATATATATGTATATATATATATATATATATACACAGCTCTGGCAAAAATTAAGAGACCACTTTCAAATGTTCAGTTTGTCTGATTTTTCTCTCTATAGGTATATTTTTAAGTAAAATGTAAATAGTTCTTATAGTCTATAAACTGCTGACAACATGTCTCTGAATTTTCAAGAAATAAATTTTGTATTTTTTTCTGACAAAGAAAAATGGTCAAAATTAAAAAAAAATCCAGTGCTTTCAGACCCCAAATAATGCAAAGAAAACAAGTTCATTAATCATTTAGAAACAACAATATTAACCCCTTAATGACCCCAGCTTTTTCCCGGTTTTGTGTTTTCGTTTTTTGCTCTCCTTCTCAAAGCCAGAACTTTTTTATTTCTCCATCAATATGGCCATGTGAGGGCTTATTTTTTGCGGGACGAGTTGTACTTTTCAACGACATCATTGGTTTGACCATGTAGTGTTCTCGAAAATGAGAAAAAAATTCCAAGTGCGGTGAAATTGCAAAAAAAGTGCAATCCCACAGTTGTTTTTTGTTTGGCTTTTATGCTAGGTTCTCTAAATGCTAAAACTGACCTGCTATTAGGATTCTCCAGGTCATTACAAGTTCATAGACACCAAACATGTCTAGGTTCTTTTTTATCTAAGTGGTGAAAAAAAGTCCAAAGTTTGCTAAAAAAAAAAATAATTTCGCCATTGTCCGATACCCGTAGCGTCTCCATTTTTTGTGATCTGGGCTCGAGTGAGGGCTTATTTTTTGCGTGCTGAGCTGATGTTTTTAAGGATATCATTTATGTGCAGATACATTCTTTTGATCGCCCGTTATTGCATTTTAATGCAATGTCGCGGCGACCAAAAAAACGTAATTCTGGCGTTTTGATTTTTTTCCCTCTACGCCATTTAGCGACTGGGTTAATCTTTTTTTATTGATAGATCGGGTGATTCTGAACGCAGCGATACCAAATATGTGTATGTGTGATATTTTTTTTATTGTTTTATTTTGAATTGGACGAAAGGGGGGTGATTTAAATTTTTATATTTTTGTATTTTTTTCATATTTTTTAAAATATTTTTTTTAATTTTGGCATGCTTCAATAGCCTCCATGGGAGGCTAGAAGTTGCCATGACTCGATTGCCTCTGCTACATATAGGCGATGAGCAGATCGCCTATATGTAGCAGAATTACAGCATTGCTATGAGCGCCGACCACCAGGTGGCGCTCATAGCAATGCCTCATCAACAACCATACAGTCATGGCCAAAAGTTTTGAGAATGACACAAATATTATATTTTCACATGATCTGCTGCCCTCTGGTTTTTATGTGTGTTTGACAGATGTTTTTATCACAGACAGAAATATAATAATTGCAAACATATGAGTAACAAAAGCTTATATTGACAGTTAGAATGAGTTAATGCAGCAAGTCAATATTTGCAGTGTTGACTCTTCTTCTTCAGGACCTCTGCAATTCTCCCTGGCATGCTCTCACTCAAATTCTGGACCAAATCCTGACTGATAGCAGTCCATTCTTGCACAATCAATGCTTTCATTTTGTCAGAATTTTTAGGTTTTTGTTTGTCCACCCGTCTCTTGATGATTGACCACAAGTTTTCAATGGGATTAAGATCTGGGGAGTTTCCAGGCCATGGACCCAAAATCTCTATGTTTTGTTCCCTGAGCCATTTAGTTATCACCTTTGCTTTACGGCAAGGTGCTCCATCATGCTGGAAAAGGCATTGTTGATCGCCAAACTGCTCTTGGAGGGTTGGGAGAAGTTGCTCTTGGAGGACATTCTGGTATCATTCTTTATTCATGGCTGTGTTTTTAGGCAAGACTGTGAGAGAGCCGATTCCCTTGGCTGAGAAGCAACCCCACACATGAATGGTTTCAGGATGCTTAACAGTTGGCATGAAACAAGACTGGTGGTAGCGCTCACCTTGTCTTCTCCGAATGAGGCGTTTTCCTGATGTCCCAAACAATCGAAAAGAGGATTCATCAGAGGAAATAACTTTACCCCAGTCCTCAGCAGTCCACTGCCTGTACCTTTTGCAGAATATCAGTCTGTCCATGATGTTTTTTCTGGAGAGAAGTGGCTTCTTTGCTGCCCTCCTTGAGACCAGGCCTTGCTCCAAGAGTCTCCGCCTCACAGTGCGTGCAGATGCACTCACACCTGCCTGCTGCCATTCCTGAGCAAGCTCTGCACTGCTGGTAGCCGATCCCGCAGCTGTAACACTTTTAAGAGACGTCCTGGTGCTTGCTGGTCTTTCTTGGGCGCCCTGAAGCCCTTTTGGCAACAATGGAACCTCTCTCCTTGAAGTTCTTGATGATGCGATAGATTGTTGACTGAGGTGCAATCTTTCTAGCTGCGATACTCTTCCTGTTTGGCCATTTTTGTGTATTGCAATGATGACTGCACATGTTTCTTTAGAGATAACCATGGTTAACAGAAGAGAAACAATGATGCCAAGCACCAGCCTACTTTTAAAGTGTCCAGTGGTGTCATTCTTACTTAATCATGACAGACTGATCTCCAGCCATGTCCTCATCAACACCCACACCTGTGTTAATGGAGCAATCACTGAAAAGAGGTTAGCTGGTCCTATTAAGGCAGGGCTGCAATGATGTTGAAATGTGTTTTGGGGGTCAAGTTCATTTTCTAGCCAAATATTGACTTTGCAAGTAATTGCTGTTAAGCTGATCACTCTTTATAACATTCTGGAGTATATGAAAATTGCCATTAGAAAAAGTGAAGCAGTAGACTTTGTAAAAATTAATATTTGTGTCATTCTCAAAACTTTTGTCCATGACTGTATTTACGGATCTCTGCTATTTCAACATCCGCTGATTTGCTACTAGTTCACACCAGAGACAGTTTATGTATTTTCAGTTCCTTGTTGTTTCAGTGTCTGTTGATTAGCTACCAGTGCACACCAGTCTGATCTAGCGGGGAAGAGATCGTGTGGTCTCAGTATTTTTGTATATCAGAAGTGTTGGAATTTTTCTTAGTGTTTTTCTGGATTGCAGACAGTATTCTGTCCTGTCTTGCTCTATCTAGACAGTTTTGGGCCCCAGCCTTTGCTTACTCTATTTTCTGCCTGCGTTCGTGTTTCATCTTGTCTCACCGCCAATATATGTTTGGGGGCTACCTCTTCCTTTGGGGGTCTACTCCAGGGCAGATAGCTTTCCTCCTTCTCTCTTTAGGCTTAGTTATCTCTCCGGCTGTGACGAGGCATCTAGGGCACCGTAGGCACGTCCCACGGCTACTTCTAGTTGTGTTAGCAGTTAAGGGGTCTGCAGTCCACTAGTTACCAACCTTTCTGGGTGCCTGGTTGTTTAAGCCTATTTTTGCTACCATCCTCCTCGGCTACCAAATCATAACACCAAGTGTTTTTTAAAAATTTCAACACACTGTAATATTACACAAAGCATGTTAAACTGTATGGATAACTAACTGAATCCATAAAAAGTGAACCTTTTTTTAAAATTTTAAATAGCACCGTAATATAACAATAACCACGTTAAACTGCATGGATGACTGATTGAATCCAGAAAATTTTTTTTTAATATAAATATTTTGAAAGTATAGTTGATGAAGTCACAGAAATAGAACCAGCTCACCACCTGCAGTTCCACATTTCTGGAGCACAGATAGTACCTGTTCAGGTGGCAACATCCAATAGAGAAAGCAGAAAAATACAGCTCACAGATAAAAGTCCAAAAAAGTGCATTTTATTTTCCAAAGTACATGAAGCAAAGATTAAAATTGTGTGTTCACAAAAAAGAGAATACAGGCATCTTTTGACTCTCTTTGTCAAGAACTTGCTTTCTCTGTAGTTGATGTACTCCTCCACTCATAAACGCTTTGCAGAAAGTGCAAAGCAGGAAAAAAAATTATCTCCCTACTTCTTCTTCGCAGGCTGGGGAGTCTTCCACCTGCTTCCTGAAGCCTGTTTCCCAAGTGCCTAGGTTGTAAGTGACTTAGCTTCTGGTACTGCCGGAGCCCTCGACATGCAGAAATGTGCAACAGCCCCTGTGTCACCTGCACCATCGCCTGCTCCCTCATAGGAAGGGAACCCCAATCTCTCGGGGGTGGTAGCCCTGTCTCAAGCCGCCTCGAAGAGCTTCTCCTGGGTCTGTTCATTTCTCAAAAAGGGTTCATTCTGCTACCTTCCTTCTTGGATCACACCCACCACATACCAGCGAAGTTGACCCTTCATTTTGAGGAACATGACCTTGGTTCCAGGTGTCAGCTCTCGCAGCCTTCGAGGTAAGTGTTCCATCTCTACTGCCCGCTGGTTGAATGGGATGTGATGACGGGTCCAAAGTTTTCTATGGACCCCCATCTCTGCTGCCGGTCGTACATAACGACCTCCCCCGTTATGCCAACTGTGGGTACCTTGAGGCTAGCAGTGTTAGAACCCTCTTGTTAGATTTTGTTTCAGTTTGCTGGTCACATGACCTTTTTTCCCTATTTAGTCTGGCTCCGCCCTTCTGGCTTTGCTGGACTTCATTGTATTATCTACTCTTAAGCTAGCCGGGTGCTTAGGTGCCTTACTCTGTCAGTTTTGCTTAATCTTAGGATCTCGTAGTAATTTGTTTTCTGTTTAATTTTCCCTGCTACAATTTCTGTTAGGAGGTGTCCACCTTTTCTCCCAGTCCCTAGATCTTGTAGGGATTCCTCCCTCGCAACTATAGGTCTTCGTTCAGACTAGCTGAGGACTTTAGCGGGTCTGGTCACAGGATCAGGTTCCCCGTTACATCGTAGGGATCAAGCTCAGTCCTATTGTAGGGACAGAGTTGCCATCTTTCCTTAGTGCTTGTAGCAGTTCATAACAGTAAGTCCAGCCCAGAAATAAAAAAAAAAAATCTCTAAGGAAAGATTTTCTGTTTTCATCATGGTGTCGGTTCGGGATTTGGCTGAACGCCTGCAGGGTCTCTCTCTGGAGGTGGCTGAAATCCAGCAACACGTGAGTAGTTGTTCTGGAGCACATTTCGTGGAGCCAAAGGTACGTTTGCCTGATTTATTTTTTGGTGAACAACAAGATTTTTTTTCTTTTAAAAATGCTTGCTTGTTGTATTTTCGTTTGAGACCCAGATCCTCTGGTGATGAATCACAGCGCATAGGGTTTATAATGTCACTTTTGCGCAAAGAACCTCAGGACTGGGCCTTTTCTCTGCAGCCTAGTGATCCATGCTTTGGATCAGTGGATGTTTTTTTTTCTGCTTTGGGGTTGTTGTATGACGATCCGGATCGTGTTTCATCAGCTGAGACAGAGTTGAGACGTTTGAGACAGGGATCGGGTAATGTGGAAAAATATTGTACTCACTTCCGTAGGTGGTCCACCCAGGTGGGCTGGAACGATTCAGCTTTGAAAAGTTTATTTCTTGCAGGATTAAGTGAAAGGGTTAAAGATTTGCTGATTGCTTATCCTATACCTGGTAACTTGCAAGAGGCTATGCAATTGGCCATACGGGTGGATAGGAGACTGCGTGCAAGGGTTAATGAGAGTAAGTCTGCTTTGTCAGCTCCAGGTTTGGAGAAGGAATGTACTGACATTGCAGAGCCGATGGAAATTGGAGCAATGGCACCTCACTCTCGGGAAAAAGAACGCAGATTTGCTCAAGGTTTGTGTTTCTACTGTGGTAAATCTGAGCATTTCATTAAGAACTGTGCGCTTCGAATGAATAAAGAGAAAAAAAAAATGAGGTCAGTGTCGCCCGCATAGCTTGTTTAAACAATAAAGGTGTCTTTCTTTCTGCTACCACTGGTGTTGAGGAGGAGTTAATGGAGTTTCGGGTATTTGTGGATTGTGGTTCAACTCTCAATGTGATTGATGGGAAATTTTTGGAAAAACTAAAATTAAAACCCAAACTTCTGTCTTCTCCTATTAATGTGGTGTCTGTGGATGGCTCTCCCTTGAAAAATGTTACTCACCATATCTGTGAATTTCCTCTTACTATTAATGGTGTTCATCAAGAGAAGTTGGATTTGGTAGTTTTGAATAATTTGCCCTCACCGGTGATTTTGGGGTTACCCTGGTTAAAATTGCACAATCCGGTACTGGATTGGTCTACCAATGAAATTAAGTCCTGGAGTCCTAAGTGTTATGACAAGTGTTGTAACGGGCGTATTGCTGCTTTAGTTAAGGGGGAGTTACCTGTACCTATTCAGGATTTTTGGAAAGTTTTTTCTGATAAGGAATCGCAGGTATTGCCTCATAGAGAATATGATTGTGCAATTGAATTTGTCCCTGGAGCGACTCTTCCTAAAAGTCGTTTTTTTAATTTGACTATTCCTGAGAGAAAAGCTTTGGAGGAATACATACAGACAAGCTTGGCCGCCGGTCACATTAGGCCTTCCAAATCTCCTGTGGGGGTTGGATTTTTTTTTGTTAAAAAAAAGGACGGCGGTTTACGGCCTTGTCTAGACTTTCGTGAGATTAATAAGATTACTGTACGCAATCCTTACCCACTGCCATTGATTCCTGATTTGTTTAATCAGTTAGTGGGGGCCAAGTGGTTCTCGAAAATTGATCTTCGAGGGGCAAACAATTTGTTGCGCATGAAGGAGGGGGATGAATGGAAGACTGCGTTTAACACTCCACTGGGTCATTTTGAGAATCTGGTTATGCCTTTTGGACTTTCCAGTGCTCCGGCATTTTTTCAGAATCTTATTAATGACATCCTTAGACCTTTGATCGGCAGAAGTGTGGTTGTGTATTTGGATGACATTTTGATTTATTCACCGGATTTGGAGTCTCATTGGAGGAGTGTGCGTGAAGTATTACAGTTACTGAGTGATAATTCACTTTTTGCCAAACTAGAAAAATGTGAGTTCGCTGTACAGAGACTTAGTTTTTTGGGCTACATTGTCTCCAGTGAAGGTTTTGAGATGGACCCTGTGAAAGTGCAAGCTGTGCAGGATTGGCCTAGACCTATTGGTGTGAAATCAATACAGAGGTTTTTGGGGTTCGCCAATTATTATAGAAAATTCATTAAAAAATTTTCTGTGGTTGCCAAACCTCTGACCGATCTCACCAGGAAAGGTGCTGATGCGGTTCAGTGGACTACTGAGGCCATTGAGGCTTTTGTGTTGCTAAAGGAGAGGTTCAGCTCTGCTCCCATCCTTACGCAGCCTGATGTGACTAAACCATTTTTGGTTGAGGTTGATGCTTCTTCTGTGGGGGTCGGCGCGGTGTTGTCTCAGGAAAAGACGGATGGAGTACATCCCTGTGCTTTTTTTTCAAAGAAATTTTCTGAGTCTGAACTAAATTATGATATCGGTAATCGGGAATTGTTGGCAATTAAACTCGCATTTAAACACTGGCGTCATTTTTTGGAGGGAGCGGAATTTCCCGTTCAAGTCTTCACCGATCATAAAAATCTGATCTACCTTGATGCTGCCAAACACTTGAATGCCCGTCAGGCTAGGTGGGCACTGTTTTTCTCACGCTTTAATTTTACCGTTACTTACATCCCAGGTACTAAAAATGTTAAAGCTGATGCTTTGTCTCGCAGCTTTTCTCCTATGGTGGGTACTGAGGAGGAGGAAAACATTTTGCAAGAGGGGTTGTTATTGCGGTTTTTGACTCCGTGTTGGAAGATGAGATTCTTAAAGCATAGGAGAATGCCCCATCTAACACGCCGCATGGGAGGTTGTTTGTGCCTGGTACCCTGAGGAGAGATTTGTTTGTTGAATGTCATGACTCTTGGTTGGCAGGTCATCCTGGAATCTCTGAGACCAAGAGACTTGTGGGTCGCAGCTTTTGGTGGCCTGGATGGCAGAGGGAAGTCATTAAGTGGGTGCGTCAATGCACTGTGTGTGCTAGATCTAAGTCTTCTCATACTCCTGCTGCAGGGTTGCTTTGCCCTCTGGAGGTCCCTAGTGCACCTTGGACACATTTCGCTATGGACTTTATTACTGACCTTCCCCCCTCTGAGGGTTTCACTGTCATCTGGGTGGTCGTGGACCGTTTTAGCAAGATGTGTCACTTCGTTCCTTTCATCAAATTGCCCTGCGCTAAGACTCTCGCTAAGGCTTTTGTCAAGGAAATTGTCAGACTACATGGTGTTCCTACTGACATTGTTTCTGATAGGGGACCTCAGTTTGTGGCTCGTTTTTGGCGCGCCTTTTGTGACATGTTGGGAGTTCATTTGTCGTTTTCATCCGGATATCATCCTGAGTCTAATGGCCAGACAGAAAGGAAAAACCAGGATGTTGAGCAGTTCTTGCATTGTTTTGTGACTGATAATCAAGAGGGGTGGTCTGAGTTTCTGCCACTTGCTGAGTTTGCTCTTAACAATCATACATCCGCTTCTGCTGGTTGTTCGCCTTTTTTTTGTTGTACTGGGAGACATCCGTCTTTTGGGTCATTTTCCAAGTTGGGATCGGCTGTACCTGAAGAGGAGAATTTTTCTGGTGTGTTGGAGAGAGTTTGGACTGATGTGCGTGGTAATCTTCAGGAGGCTAACAAAAGATCCAAAGTGTATTTTGATAGAAAACGACAAGAGGTTTTGTTTGCTATTGGTGACATGGTCTGGTTGTCCACTAAGAATCTGCGCTTGAGGATTCCGTCTAAGAAATTGGGTCCCAAGTTTGTAGGGCCCTTTAAGGTGCTTCAGGTTATTAACCAATCTGCTGTTAAGTTGGAGCTTCCCACCTCCTGGAAGATTAATCCGGTGTTTCATGTTTCTCTCTTGAAAAAAGCTGAGGTCTCAGATGGAGACGTCTCGGCCACTGTTCCCCTGGTGGTGGAGGACGGGCAACATGAGATTTCCCGCATCCTAAATTCTAGACGGTATAGAGGGGTTTTGCAGTACCTCGTCGCTTGGAAGGGTTATGGACCCGAGGATAACTCATGGGTGAGGGCGGATGATGTTTCTGCGTCTAGACTTGTCAGAGCGTTTCACAAGAGGTTTCCGGATAAGCCTAAGTCCTAGGGGATCCGGAGGATCCTCTTAGAAGGGAGGGTACTGTTAGAACCCTCTTGTTAGATTTTGTTTCAGTTTGCTGGTCACATGACCTTTTTTCCCTATTTAGTCTGGCTCCGCCCTTCTGGCTTTGCTGGACTTCATTGTATTATCTACTCTTAAGCTAGCCGGGTGCTTAGGTGCCTTACTCTGTCAGTTTTGCTTAATCTTAGGATCTCGTAGTAATTTGTTTTCTGTTTAATTTTCCCTGCTACAATTTCTGTTAGGAGGTGTCCACCTTTTCTCCCAGTCCCTAGATCTTGTAGGGATTCCTCCCTCGCAACTATAGGTCTTCGTTCAGACTAGCTGAGGACTTTAGCGGGTCTGGTCGCAGGATCAGGTTCCCCATTACATCGTAGGGATCAAGCTCAGTCCTATTGTAGGGACAGAGTTCCCATCTTTCCTTAGTGCTTGTAGCAGTTCATAACAAGCAGGCCCTTTTGCATTTCTCCATCTCTGGTCCTGGCTTGCCTCCTTGTCTCTTCCATCTAACCTAGGCCCTGCAGTCCACTCTCTAGTTGGAGGATCCTGGCTCTACCGTCTGCAGTAGAACCCCAGTGGTGAAGGCTGCAGCCTGGGTTCAAGCCTTGGTGGTTCTGGGAAAGCGGTCAGTTCTGGACCTCGGGCTAATGCCACCTTCTTGGTCTTGCTCTGATATTCCTCTTGTCACTCCCAAGGCAGTCTCGTGGGATTCTGTGATCTTTGTCAACTTGTTGCCCACTAAGTACATTACATTGCATGGATTAGTAATTCAATCCACATCATTTTTTTTAACTTTTTTTGTAGTATTATGTTCCACAGAAATGTACTCTAGAGCATGTAATACCCTATGGATGAGTAATTCTATATTAAAAAAAAAGTTAACTCTTATGGAGGGTTATATACCACTGAAATGTAACAGAAAGCAAGTAATAATCTATGGATGAGTAATTAAATCCAGATAAATTTTTGAACACTTTTTTGGAGTTTTACATACCATTGAAATGTACCCCAGAGGACGTAATACTTTATGGATGAGTAAGTGAATGCAGAAACATTTTTTGAATGCCTTTTTGGAGGGGTATATACCACCGAAATGTAACAGAAAGCACATAATACTCTATGAATGAGTAATATAATACCGAATAAAATTTGAATGATTTTTTTGTAGTGTTATATACCACTGAATTGTACCTCAGAGCATGTAATAGTCTACGGATGAGTAATTGAATACAGAAAAAAATTTGAACGCGTTTTTGGAGTGTTATATACCTCTGAATTGTACCCCAGAGCATGTAATACTCTATGGATGAGTAATTGAAAACAGAAAAGTTTTTGAATGCTTTTTTTGAGTGTTATATACTACTGAATTAAACTCCAGAGCTCATAATACTCTATGGATGTGTAATTGAATCCTACCAAATTTTTCAAGGCTTTTTGCAGTATTATTTACCACCAAAATTTAGCAGAAAGCACCTAATACTGTATGGATGACTAATTAAATCCAGACAAATTTTTAAACACTCTTTTGGAGTCTTATATACCATCGAAATGTCAAAGAAAGCAACTAATGCTTCATGCATGACTAATTGAATACAGAGGTTAACAGAAAAAAAAATTCCTTTCTTGGCGCTTCCGGAGGACAAGGATAGTTTAGAGGTTGAGATGATTTGCTCAGTAACAAATTTATTAGGACACTTTAATAAGAACAAAACAATGCATTTCAGCCCACAATGGCCTTCATCAGGTATAATATATGCTTTTAAAATCACATATTATGCCTGATGAAGGCCATTGTGGGCTGAAATGCATTGTTTTGTTCTTATTAAAGTGTCCTAATAAATTTGCTACTGAGCAAATCATCTCAACCTCTAAACTATCCTTGTCCTCCGGAAGCGCCAAGAAAGGATTTTTTTTTTCTTTTTACTATTGTATTCACATGCAATCCTTGGATCAAGGTTGGCATAGTTCCTGCAATTGTGCTGCATACCAGAAGATTATAAGGCGTGGATCCATCATATGGATCAATTGAATGTACACACAAGACATCCAAAGGGTGAGCTCAACAATATTTATCTTCTTACGGTGAACACACACCTACACTTACACTCTGCACCCCTTTTCTCCACTTTTATATCTCTTTCCGATATCCTTGTGTAACTGAATACAGAGAAATTTTTCAAATTTTTTTGGAGTCTTATATACTACCCTATTGTCACAGAAAGCACGTAATACTCTATGGATGACTAATTAAATCCAGAAAAAATGTGATCGCTTTTTTGGGGGGTTATATACCACCAAAATGTACCCAAAGCACGCAATACTCTATGGATGAGCAATATAATACCGAAAAACTTTTGAATGCTTTTTTGGAGACTTATATACTACAGAAATGTACCTCAGAGGATGAAATACTCTATGGATGAGTAAGTAAATACAGAAACATTTTTAACCACTTTTTTGAAGGGTTATATATCACCGAAATGTACCACAAAGCATGTAATACTTTATGGATGAGCAATACAATACCGAAAAAAATCATTACTCTTTTTGAAGCTTTACATATCACTATAATGTACCCCAGATCACATACAGTGGGGGGAAATAAGTATTTGATCCCTTGCTAATTTTGTAAGTTTTCCCACTGACAAAGACATGAACAGTCTATAATTTTAACCCCTTTACCCCCAAGGGTTGTTTGCACATTAATGGCCAGGCCAATTTTTACAATTCTGACCACTGTCACTTTATGAGGTTATAACTCTGGAACCCTTCAACGGATCTTGGAGATTCTGAGAATGTTTTCTCGTGACATATTGTACTTCATGATAGTGGTAACATTTCTTTGCTATAACTTGCGTTTATTTATTAAAAAAATGGAAATATGGTGAAAATTTTGAACATTTTGCAATTTTCAAACTTTGAATTTTTATTCCCTTAAAACAGAGAAATATGTCACACAAAATAGTTAACAAAAAACATTTACCACATGTCTACTTTACATCAGCACAATTTTGGAAACAAAATTTTTTTGTTAGGAAGTTATAAGGGTTAAAAGTTGACCAGCGATTTTTCATTTTTACACAAAATTTACAAAACCATTTTTTTAGGGATCACCTCACATTTGAGGTCATTTTGAGGGGTCTATATGGCAGAAAATACCCCAAAGTGTGACAGCATTCTAAAAAACACACCCCTCATGGTACTCAAAACCACATTCAAGAAGTTTATTAACCCTTCAGGTGCTTCACAGGAATTTTTGGAATGTGGAATGAAAAAATGAACATTTAACTTTTTAGTCACAAAAACTATCTTTTACAAACTTTTTTTTATTTTCACAATGGTACAAGGAGAAAATTGACAGATAAAGTTGTTGTGCAATTTCTCCTGAGTACACTGATTTCCCATATGTGGGGGAAAACCACTGTTTGGGCACATGGCAGGGCTTGGAATGGAAGGAGCACCGTTTGACTTTTTCAAACCAAAATTGGCTGGAATTGAGATTGGACGCCATGTTGCACTTGAGAGCCCCTGATGTAACTAAACAGTGGAATCCCCCAAAAGTGACACCATTTTGGAAACTAGACCCTCTAAGGAACTTATCTAGATGTGTGGTGAGCACTTTGAACCTCCACGTGCTTCACACAAGTTTATAACGGAGAGACGTGAAAATAAAAAATCACATTTTTTCACAAACATATTTTTGTCCCCAATTTTTTATTTTCCCAAGGGTAAGAGGAGAAATTGGACTCAAAAAGTTATTGTACAATTTGTCCTGAGTACGCTGATACCCCATATGTGGGGGGGAACCACTGTTTGGGCGCACGGCAGAGCTCAGAAGGGAAGGAACGCCATTTGACATTTTCATACCAAAATTGGCTGGAATTGAGATTGGACGCCATGTCACGTTTGGAGAGCCCCTGATGCGCTTAAACAGTTGAAACCCCCTAGTTCTAACTTCAACCCTAACCCCAACACACCCCTAACCCTAATCTCAACCCTAACCACAAACCTAACCCTAACACACCCCTAACCCTAATCCCAACCCTAACCCTAAATCCCAACCCTTATCCCAACCTTAACCCTAATCCAAACCCTAACCCCAACTCTAGCCCAATCCGAACCCTAACTTTAGCCCCAACCCTAACCCTAACTTTAGCCCCAACCCTAAGCCTAACTCTAATGGGAAAATGGAAATAAATACATTTTTTTATTTTATTATTTTTTCCTAACTAAGAGGGTGATAAAGGGGGGGTTTGATTTACTATTTATAGTGGGTTTTTATAGCAGGTTTTTATGTTTGACAGCTGTCACACACTAAAAGACGCTTTTTATTGCAAAAAATAGTTTTTGCATCACCACATTTTGAGAGTTATAATTTTTCCATATTTTGGCCCACAGAGTCATGTCAGGTCTTGTTTTTTGCGGGACGAGTTGACAGTTTTATTGGTACCATTTTCGGGCACATTACTTTTTTTATCTCTTTTTATTCCAATTTTTGGGAGGCAGAATGAACAAAAACCAGCAATTCATGAATTTCTTTGGGGGGGGGTCGTTTATACCGATTCGCGTGTGGTAAAATTGATAAGGGAGTTTTATTTGTCGGGTCAGTACGATTACAGCGATACCTCATTTATATCATATTTTATGTTTTGGCGCTTCTATACAATAAAAATATTTCATATAAAAAATAATTATTTTTGCAACGTTTTATTCTGAGAGCTATAACTTTTTTATTTTTTCGTTGATGCTGTATTGTGGCTCCTTTTTTGCGGGACAAGAAGACATTTTCAGCGGTACCATGTTTATATCCGTCTTTTTGATCGCATGTTATTCCACTTTTTGTTCGGCAGTATGATGATAAAGCATTGCTTTTTTTACTTTTTTTTAAGGGGTTCACTAACGGGGTTAACTAGTGGGACAGTTTTTTAGGGTGGGCATTACGGATGCGGCGATACAAAATATGTTTACTTTTATTGTGTTCTTTACATAAAAATGTGTTTATTGGCGAAATATTTTTTTTATTATTATTTATTTAGGGATTTTTTAAAAAAATATTTTTACACAGAAGGACCCCGCGGCCATCTTGGATCCGGGGACCTGCAGGGAGAAGACCCTCGGAACAACGCGATCACATCGTGTTGTTCTGAGGGTCTCAAGGAAGCATGCAGAGACCCCTCCCTGCCCGATGCTTCCCTATGCCACCGGAACGCTGGGATCATGTTTGATCGCAGTGTGCCGGGGGTTAAAGTGCCGGGAGTGGTTCGTGACCGCTCCTGGCACTTAGTGCCGTGTGTCAGCTGTGAGAATCAGCTGACACCCGGGCGCGATCGGTTGCCCTCACCCAGTGAGCGCGTCCGATAGTATGTGACGTACTATCCCATCCATGTTCATACGGGTCCAGGTTCCATGGACGGGATAGTACATCTAATGTCAAAAAGGGGTTAAGGGTAGGTAATTTTAACATTGAGAGATAGAATATCAAAAATAATATCCAGAAAATCACATTGCATAAATTATATAAATTTATTTTCAATTTGCAGTGAGAAATAAATATTTGATCCCTCTGGCAAACAAGACTTAATACTTGGTGGCAAAACCCTTTGCACAGCAGTCAGACGTTTTTGTAGTTGATGATGAGGTTTGTCCACATGTCAGGAGGAATTTTGGTCCACTCCTCTGCAGATCATCTCTAAATAATTAAGATTTTGAGGCTGTCACTTGGCAACTCGGAGCTTCATCTCCCTCCATAAGTTTTCTATGGGATTAAGGTCTGGAGACTGGCTAGGCCACTCCATGAGTAATTGAATACAGAAACATTTTTAAACGCATTTTTGAAGTGTTATATGCCACATAAATGTACTCCAGAGTATGGAATACTCTAAGCATGACCAACCAAATACCGAAAAACTTTTTAACACTTTTTTGGATGGTTATATATCACAAAAATGTACCCCAAAGCATGTGATACTCTATGGAAGAGCAATATAATACCGAAAAACTTTTGAATGCTTTTTTTTGGAGGGTTATATACCACAGAAATGTACCTCAGAGGGCGAAATACTCTATGAATGAGTAAGTGAATACAGAAACATTTTTTACCACTTTTTTGGAGGGTTATATATCACCGAACTGTACCCCAAAGCATGTAATATTCTATGGATGAGCAATATACCGAAAAAAAAACAACTTTTTTTGAAGCTTTACATATCACTGTAATGTACTTCATAGTGTATAATCGTATATGGATGAGTAATTGAATACAGAAACATTTTTAAACACTTTTTTGGAGTGTTATATGCTATAGAAATGTGCCCCAGAGTACGAAATACTCTATGGATGAGTAAGTGAATATAGAAAAATATTTGAATGCTTTTTTGAACAGTTATATAGCACAAAAATGTGTCACAGACCATGAAATAGTATATGGATGAGTACCGTATTTTTCGGACTATAAGACGCACCGGACCATAAGACGCACCCCAAATTTTGGGGTGGAAATAGCAGAAAAAAAGATTTTTACAATATGGGGGTCCGTCTTATTGTCCGAATTTTAAGGTACCTGTGGGCCGGCGGTGGTACAGCAGGGGTTGCGGCAGTGGTGTGGCAGAGGTGCGGTGATGCTGATACTGTACTCACCTTCCTCAGGTGAGGTGACGCTGCGGCACGGAGAGCAGAGCCGGGTTTGTGGCAGTGGTGTGGCGGTGGCAGAGATGCGGCGGTGGCAGAGGCGCGATGGGTGGCGTGCACCTGAGCAGGGTCCCTTTCCTCAGGTGGTGAGGTGACGCCGCGGCAAGGAGAGCAGACAGGACAGCAGAGCCGGGTTTGTCGGTGGTGGCGGCCATCGTCCTGTCCTGGTATGCATGGCTCCCCCTGTTGCTATCCTGGTATGCATGGCTGGCTCTCCCATCCTGTCCTACTATACTTGGCTCCCCCTGTCGCTGTCCTGGTATGCGTGGCTGGCTCCCCTCATCCTGTCCTGTTATGCGTATCTCCCCCTGTCGCTGTCCTGGTATGCGTGGCTGGCTCCCCCCATCTTGTCCTGGTATGCGTGGCTGGCTCCCCCCATCTTGTCCTGGTATGCGTGGCTGGCTCACCTCATCCTGTCCTGTTATGCGTATCTCCCCCTGTCGCTGTCCTGGTGTGCGTGGCTGGCTCCCCCTGTTCTGTCCTGATATGCGTGGTTCCTCAGGTGGTGAGGTAATGCCGCGGCACCGAGAGCAGACAGGACAGCAGAGCCGGGTTTGTCGGTGGTGGCGGCCATCTTCCTGAGGCGGCGCGTGCGCAGAGTACTCTGCTTCCTGGGGCTTCAGGAAAATGGCAGCCGTGATCTCTATCTGCGCATGCGCGGCCTACCGCGGCCATTTTACTGAAGCCACAGGAAGCAGAGTACTGTATCTGCGCACGCGCCGCCTCAGGAAGATGGCCGCCACCACCGACAAACCCGGCTCTGCTGTCCTGTCTGCTCTCGGTGCCGCGGAATTACCTCACCACCTGAGGAAGGGACCCTCCTCAGGTGCACGCCGCCCACCGCGCCTCTGCCACGCCGCATCTCTGCCACAGCCACCGCCACACCGCTGCCGCAACCCCCCGGTAAGCTGCGGTCGGGCTATAAGACGCACCCCCCATTTTCCTCACAATTTTTGGGGGAAAAAGTGCGTCTTATAGCCCGAAAAATACGGTAATTGAATACGAAAAAATGTTACAAGGCTTTTTAGGAGTGTTATATAATATAGAAATGTTCCACAATGCACCTAATACTCTATAGATGATATTATAGTCAATTTTTGTTACCAAAAAAAATTAAAATGTGGTCAACTGCCACAGCTATATATTTAGCAACAGACTGCAAAGCCCTAATGCTTGCCTAGAGACTGTATTCAGCCATTCTCTCTGCTACTTCAACGCTCTCTCCCTCCCTAGGCTAAATGAAGATTGTATCTGAAGCAAACAGCAAAGCACAAAATTAGGGCTTAGAAGGGCTGTTAGTATGATGGTTGAGCTTCAGCACCAGTATCAACACTACAGGACTCTGATTTGTTAAACTGTGCACACACACTCCTGGACAAGCACTCGCTCCCTCCGATAACAACTGTTACAGAGCTGTGCAATGGCATCAGTGTGCCGAGCCTGGCGGCACCTGTCCTTTTATAACCCCTGATGATGTCACATGGCCAGTCAATCACAGTAATGCCACTACCAAAGTGGCTATGACATTACAGTTCTGCTCAGGCAATCACCACATGCTTATTGGCGGTGCAACAGGCGCCAATTATGCGTGGTGGGTAGTGTTGAGCGATACGATACCGCAAGTATCGGGTATCGGCCGATATTAGCTCTATCGGACTTTCGATACTTAGTTCCGATATTTTCGTCTTATCGGATACCGGAATCGGAATTGTCACTGTCACTGTCAGTGTCCGTCGGTCGGGTCTGTCAGGAGTCAGCGGCACTTACCTGGCAGAAGATCTCCGGCGGTCACGGGCTGGACTGCTTGATGGCCGCCATCATCTTTCCCCGGCGGTCACATGCAGTTTCTCGCGATAACTGCAGTGACTGCTGGGTAATCCCGGCCGTAAAGCAGTCAGTCCGATGACGTCACCGCCGGGGAAGCAGGTAATCAGCTGTGCTGCGTCGAGATGACAGGCTCTGCCTGTCATTGCGATGTAGCAGAGCTGGATCGTCGTGGGACTGTCGTTACTATGGACTGCGTCGGACAGGTGGTATACTGTTGGTTTGTTTTTTTTATTTTTTTACAGGAGATCGATGGCGTCGCAGGAATGAGTGTATAATAAAATTAATGAAAACTGTGTTGTCTCTTTTATTTCATTAAAATACTTTTTTCTTGCTGTGTCTTTTTTTTTATACATTTAAAAACTTTGGGATTAATAATGGATCGGTGTCTTATTGACACCTCTCCATTATTAACCGGGCTTATTCTCACCGTGCAATCAAAGGTGACATTAACCCCTTATTACCCCCACTTGCCACCGCTACAGGGCAGTGGGAAGAGCCGGGTAAAGTGCCACAATTGGCACATCTTTTGATGTGCCAAATGTGGGGCTGCTGTAGCCTAGTATTATCAGGCTGTTGAGGGCCAAAATCCATGGGCCTTGACAGTCTTTTAATACCAGGCCGCAGCAGTCTGCATTTTACTTGGCTGGTTAACAAAAATAGGGGGACCCCTACGCCGTTTTTTTTCGAGGGGATCCCCTATTTTTGTTAACCAGCCAAGCTAAGCAGACTGCTGTGGCCTGGTATTATCAGGCTGGCAAGGTCCATGGATATTGGATCCTTACCAGCCTGAAAAACCAGGCCTCAGCAGTCTGCTTCATCTGGCTGGTTAACAAAAATAGGGGGGACCCCACGCCAAATTTTTTTCGAGGGGATCCCCTATTTTTGTTAACCAGCCAAGATATGCAGACTGCTGTGGCCTGGTATTATCAGGCTGGCAAGCAGGGTCGGACTGAGGCACCGGGACACCGGAGAAACCTACGGTGGGCCCCAGCTCCTGCATGGTGGGCCCTGATTTGAAAGGATAGGTCGCGGGGCAGAGGGGGGCGGTGGCCCCGGGGCCCGCGCTCTGAGGGGGCCCACCCGGAGCTACGATACAGTTACATTCTGCGGCAGAGCAGGGAGAATCGCTCTCCCTGCTCTGCCGCCCGGAAGTTATGGGGCCTGAACAGGCGTTGGGGGGGCCCGGTGCCAGCAGTGGGCCCCCCACCCATCATCGGAGGGTCAGCTGTATCGGCATCCAGCCGATAAAGCTGACCGCATGGAGAGAGAAGGAGCGAGCGCTCCTTCTCTCCCATAATCCCCCTCTCAGCGTATGACAGCGGGCGCAATAACATCACCTGCCGGCGCCCGCTGTCAGACGCTGAGAGGGAGAACAGTGAGCAGCACAGGAGCTGGGAGGTGAGGTTTTTTTTTATTTTTTTTTAATGGGGTGCAGTCGAGTCCTGGCTGGAGAAGTCTCATGTCGGTGTGGGCCAGATGGAAAAGACATGAAAAGTGAACAATTCCATTAGAAAGAACATCAGCGGTAAGTCATTATCTGTACCTGTGCTGTAATCTATTATATGTTCTGTAGGACTGGTATTATTTAACACAGACCATAAGGCGGTAATATCAATATTGGTCTTTTTATAAATAGATTATTTTGGCCAACAGCGCGGTCATTTGCTGAGGTTCTCTGATGATGGGCCCACTCAGAAGTTTTGCCCCCACTAAACCAAAACCCTAGCTACGCCTATGGCTCTCTCTCTAGTCTTTCTTTCTCGCTCTCTGTTCTTTCCTTCTCGCTCTCTGTTCTTTTTTCTCTCTGTTCTTTCTTTCTCTCTTTTCTTTCTTTCCTCTCTTTCTTTCTCTGTTTGTTCTTTCTCTCTCGCTGCTCTTTCTTTCTTTTCCTCAGTACCAGCCACTGTGCCCTCATTACCAGTCAGTGTGATCAGCAGTGCTAAATGGTTACGCTTGGGGCGAGGATATGGGTGTGATTAGCTGTGAAATGGGTGTTGTCGGGGCGTGGCCTAAAATTTTCAGCGGCGCGCAACACGCGCCGCAGCCTTTAATCCTCTTTCCTGTCTTCCAAATTTGGGAGGTATGCTGTATGACCTCCCTACAACTTCTGGCCATGCTCCTGATGAGCGCGACGGATGGTCTCGTGAGGGATCTCCTCCCACACCTGGACTAAAGCATCCACCAACTCCTGGACAGTCTGTGGTGCAACGTGGCATGGCCTAAAATTTTCTGCAGCATGCACAGCGTGCCACAGCCTTTGTCCCTCTTTCCCTTATTCAAAGGTTGGGAAGTATGATGTTGGGCCGCAAGAATATATTTTCTCTGGTGGGCCCAAGGTACTCCAGTCCGACGCTGCTGGCAAGGTCCATGTATGTTGGCTCCTTAACAGCCTTAAATACCATGCCTCAGCAGCAGGGGCGTACATATAAATCATGGGGCCCCATAGCAAAAGTCTGAATGTTCCCCACCCCCCCAAAAAAAAAAACCCAGAGGCATTGTAAATGTAAAGTGCCAGCACAGTGAGGGAAGTTGAGTCGCACAGAGACAGGGGTTTTGGGGGTACTCGGCACCGATCACGTCGACTTCTATGGGGGATGTCACGAGTAGCACAGCTCGGTCCGTGACCTGGGCGATCACTGGAATGTGGGATATTTCCAGGGGATGATAGAATGTTTGTGTAGTTTGTCGTGACGCCACCTGTAGTACCTGGTCAGGGTGTCCAGCGCTGCTGTGCAGGTCCTCTGGAAGGGATGGTGTAGTGCAGGTAGGTGAAAAGTCTTCTACAGGTAACACGCTATCCTTCCAGGGCAGATAGATGTGAGATAGAGCAATGGTGCAAAGTGATGTAGCAGAGTGGACTATGCGACGTAGTAAGAAAGCAGGAAACACTTCAAGTTAAACGTTGCATAATAAAATTTTTAATAATAACATTACAAAAGTGCAAATAGCATTAGTGCCGAAGTTCGTGGAGACTTCTTAGGACTACCCCCACCGGGGTAACTTCACAGTGTCCTTTACTTGTGCTTGTGGAGGACCCGCTCCAAACCTCCAACTGTGGTCTTGGGTGGGCTGCAAGACTTTCCTTGAGCAGACCTCACTTTCGGCCACACCAAACGGGTTTTTAGTTTCTGAGGTAGTTGAAAATAGTGCACAGTTAAGTTTTTTGTAAAACCAAGATGGAGCACCGAAGTGCCAACTATTTACAGAAAAGTTTGTGAGCCAGTACAGTTCATGGCTTCAAAGTTCAACATTTTCATTACATTGAAACACCATTACCCAACCTGGGTATATTAAGGCAACAATAAACTTGTTCTTCTGAACATTCACCCGTCCGGGTACATCAAACCATTACCCAACCTGGGTATATTAAGGCAACAATAAACTTCTTTTTATGAACATTCACCCGTACGGGTACATCAATAATTTAACTATTTACATACAGAGACCCTGTCCGGGTTATTTAGACTTCTTTGGCTGGCCTCTTACAGGTACCACCTGGTACTGTTCTGGAGCTTGCCAAACATCCGTGACAGGAGGGTCCACCCAGACCTGATGACGTCGTGTGGCCTGTACAGTGACGTCATGACCCGCTATCTGGGTCTGTGTGGCCACCTCTTTCGTCTCCCTCCGGGTCTGGACCCCTATGTCCCGGACTGAACGAACCCCAGGGGGCCTAACAGGCGCCGGGTACGGGCCAGCTATCATTATCATGTCCATAGCTGGGGCTGCTGAGGAGACCACTGAGGGAGGCTGGGGAGATTTACGGCGTGGGGTGGGCACTTGTGCAGAGGCCTGGTTGGGGGAGGCTGAAGGCTCGTAGGGTCTGTCAGTTTCCTGACACTCTGGGGAGTAGGGGTCGCACCTGGTAACATTTAGGGCGTACCATCCATTGTAACCCCAGTGTCGGTGTAAGTCACCAAGTCTCCTGGCAACAGGTCCCTCCCCGGGTGTCCTTCTGGGAGGTGAGCCTCCACGTCCCGCCGGGTTACAAAAACTTCTAAATAAAGTCCAGGCTCCTGGATGAAGCCCCAACCACCTTTTAACTTAAAGTTCCGTACTGCACCCTTACGCCGCGGCTCCCTCACCGTACTTTTATCCTTTCTCATACGTGCCTTCTCTCCCAGGTCCTTCTCCAGGTGACGTTGCCGAAGCTTTTGGGATTCTCGCTGCTCCCTTTGTCGCTCTGCTTCCCGCTCCCGACGTCTCCACTCTTCCTCCTGACGCCGGTTGTAATTCTCCTCCACCAGCAGCTCCATGTCTCCACCATCAAACGCCAGCTTACGATGTCCGGTTTGCGGCAGCTCTCCTGGCGCCTGCCAGTCCTGGCGGCGCTCACCTGTGGCGGAAGCAGCCGACTCTGGAACAGATGACGGTCGGGGCTCCGGTACAGGCAGGTAGAGCTCTGGTGCCTGCGCGGCCTCCTCCATGAGGACGGGTGTCGCTTCTTCTGCCTCAGCGACGGGGGCAGACAGCGGGATCTGGGGTGCTGGTGCGGCGTTTTCTGCAGGAACGGGTGCCTCCACTGTGATACTGGCAACCGGTTCAGATTGTAAGGGCTGGGATGCGCGCACGGCCTCCTCTACTGGAACGGGTGCCTCCACTGAGATACTGTCAACCGGTTCAGATTGCAAGGGCTGGGATGCCCGCACGGCCTCCTGTACTGGAACGGGTGCCTTCACTGAGATACTGTCAACCGGTTCAGATTGCAAGGGCTGGGATGCGCGCACGGCCTCCTCTACTGGAACGGGTGCCTCCACTGAGATACTGTCAACCGGTTCAGATTGCAAGGGCTGGGATGCCCGCACGGCCTCCTCTACTGGAACGGGTGCCTCACCTTCCGGTACAGACACTTCAGGGGGTAAGAGGGATTGGCGCCGCTCCAATTGTAGTTTTAGGGCCCGCCAGCTCGCTTCCATCCTGGCGACCTCCTCCCGGTGCCAGGCCAGGTCTCTCAGGGTATCCTCCGCTTCTTCCAGCGTAGGAGGGTTTCCAGGCCGGGTGCCAAATGGTGGCTCCGTGGCGATCGGGTCGCTTCCGTGGGGGGAGAGCTCGGACTCCTCCATCCCTTCCCACTTCTGCTCACGTCCGTTCGCCATCTCTGCCAAGTCACATGTGTCATTAGCATCAGGAGAGGCGCCATCTTTTGTAGGGAGGCGGGACCTTCGCGTTTGTTTCCGCCCACTGAGGAGGATGAGGAGGCGGAACTCCAGAGCTGTGGGGCACGATCTTACATTGCAGTAACATTTAGAGTGTGCGGACATCGTTTTCGCGCCACGGAGTGAGTGTACGCCCACGAGAGCATGCCCTTATTCTTCACCTGTGCCTCGTGGCGCAGATATGACGGAAAAATGGCAAATACAGTCTATGATGAATTTTTGCAATTCTCAAGCAAAAAAACAATTCAATTAAGGCACACAGGACTCGCTTATAGCGAGCTTCTGAATCCTGTTCGTGACGCCAAAGTTGAGTCGCACAGAGCCACAGGTTTTGGGGGTACTCGGCACCAAGCCCGTCTACTTCTATGGGGGATGTGACGGGTAGCACAGCTATGTCTGTGCCCTGGTCGCTCACTGGAATGTGGGATATTTCCAGGGGATGATAGAATGTTTGTGTAGTTTGTCGTGACGCCACCTGTAGTACCTGGTCAGGGTGACCAGCGCTGCTGTGCAGGTCCTCTGGCAGGGATGGTGTAGTGCAGTTAGGTGATAAGTCTTGTACAGGTAAGACGGTATCCTTCCAGGGCAGATAGATGTGAGATAGAGCAATGGTGCAGAGTGATGTAGCAGAGTGGAGTATGCGACGTAGTAAGAAAGCAGGAAAGGAAACAATTCTTACTACAAAGACATGCAGCATAAGGCTGCCTCAACCCCTCCCATCCAAATAGCTACACCCTGTTCTAACCAGCCTGAGCTAGACCATCCCATTGGGTCCGCCTACACTCAGCTGGCATAGTGTACTGTTGAATGCAGTGGTTGGAGTCAATGGGGTGTTTCCTCCTTACCTGAGAGTAAGTTGTCACACCGCTGGGTGCGATGCAACATCTCTGTGGCGACTGGACCCTCGGGTGCTTCTGTCTTTTCACAAATGCCGGCTTTACCCGGCAATTGAATCAGAGGCTATTTTACTATGTAGAAGTGAATAAACTATAAATATATGTTATATATATATATGTCACAATGACATGTATATATATATATATATATTAATATATATATATATATATATATATATATGTATTCTAAGTGTGTATATTTTGTGTTTACAAGGAAAAAAGTGTTTTTTTAGTTGCGATATTTTGTTCCCATAGACTTACATGGGACTTCTGGTATCGGAATCGGATATCGACGATATTTAGTGATATCGGCGATACCATTCCGATCCGATATTTTTAGATATCGAGCAGTATCGCTCAACACTAGTGGTGGGGATTAGAGTTTGAAATTGAGCACCGGCTAATGCTTGCTGAGTAACGAGCACATCCAAGCACCCAGATACTCGAGTGATATTCATGTATCACTGAGTACGTTCGCTCATCCCTAAAATTAATATAAGAAAACTAGATGGTGACCCGATTCTAATGCATCGGGTATTCTAGAATATGTATGCGGCCGACCGTGCGCGCCTAAGCAGTGAAGCAGTGTTTAAATGGGTTGTGCACTACTTTAAATTAACGTTACTATGTATCTCTCCAGGGCACCGAATGAATTTTGTTATGACGTCACGATGTGCTGCCCCCCTCCTATCCTGGTATGCATGGCACCCCTCATCCCTATCCTGGTATGCATGGTACCCCTCATCCCTATGCTGGTATGTATGGTCCCCTCACCCCCACCCAAATCTGGTATGCATGGCACCCCATTCCTCATCCTGGTATGCATGGACCCCTCATCACCCAATCCTGGTATGCATGGTACCCCCTCATCCCTATCCTGGTATGCATGGTACCTGCTCATCCATATCCTGGTATTCATGGTTCCCTCACCCCCCAATCCCGGTATGCATGGTCCCCTCACCTCCCCAATCCTGGAGATGATGCCAATTGGATCCCCTCACCCCCCAATTCTGGTATGAATGGTCCCCTCACCCCCAATTCTGGTATGAATGGTCCCCTCACCCCCCAATCCTGGTATGAATGGTCCCCTCATCGCCCAATCCTGATGTGCATGGTCCGCTCACCCCCCAATCCTGATGTGCATGGTCCGCTCACCCCCCAATCCTGATGTGCATGGTCCCCTCACCCCCCAATCCTGATGTGCATGGTCCTCTCACCCCCCAACCCTGATGTGCATGGTCCCCTCACCCCCCAACCCTGATGTGCATGGTCCCCTCACACCCCAACCCTGATGTGCATGGTCCCCTCACCCCCCCAATCCTGATGTGCATGGTCCCCTCACCCCCAATCCTGATGTGCATGGTCCTCTCACCCCCCAACCCTGATGTGCATGGTCCCCTCACCACTCTATCCTGATGTGCATGGTCCCCTCACCACCCCAACCCTGATGTGCATGGTCCGCTCACCCCCCAATCCTGATGTGCATGGTCCCCTCACCTCCCCAATCCTGATGTGCATGGTCCCCTCACCCCCCTATCCTGATGGGCATGGCTCCCTCACCCCCCCAACCCTGATGTGCATGGTCCGCTCACCCCCCAACCCTGATGTGCATGGTCCGCTCACCCCCAACCCTGATGTGCATGGTCCGCTCACCCCCCAATCCTGATGTGCATGGTCCCCTCACCCCCCAACCCTGATGTGCATGGTCCGCTCACCCCCCAATCCTGATGTGCATGGTCCCCTCACCCCCCTATCCTGATATGCATGGCCCCCTCACCGCTATTAAACTGCACACATACCCCCAAAAAAACAAACATTTATACTCACCTTTCATCCCTGTGCTCCAGCGATGTTCCGTTCTGCTGGACGCCGGGGGAGGAGAGCGGCACTGGAGTACGCGCATGCCCATACCGCGCGGTCCGGCGCCATATTGCTGAAGATACACTGTAAATGTGTCTTCAGCAAAATGGCGCCGGATAGCGCTATTGCGCATGCGCGATCCGACGCGCACTCCTGGTCTCCTGACCCGGGAGAAGAGAAGCGCCACGGCAACGCTCCTCCCGGTCAGGTAAGTATGTGAGTATGGCGCCGGAGATCGCGATATGCATCCAGTACGCATACCGCAATCTCCGGCGCCATACAGAGTACTCGCCGCCATTTTTTTTGTGAAATCCCGCGGCGCTGATTGGCCGCTGCTGGACCAATGAGCGACGCGGGATTTCCTGGACAGACAGACAGACCGACAGACAGACGGGATAAGACAATTACCGTATATACTCATGTATAAGCCGACCCGGGTATAAGCCGACCCCCCTAATTTTGCCACCAAAAACTGGGAAAACTTATTGACTCGTGTATAAGCCTAGGGTGAAAAATAATTATGCCCCCATATGATGCTTCACAGATTATGCCCCCATATGCTCCACAGATTATGCCCCCATATGCTCCAGATTATGCCCCCATATATTCCACAGATTATGCCCCCGTATGATCCACAGATTATGCCCCCATATGCTCCATATTATGCCCCATATGCTCCAGATTATGCCCTATGTCACAGCTTATGCCCCATATGCTCCGTTATGCCCAATGTTCCACAGCTTATGCCCCCATATGCTCATATTATGCCCATAGCTCAGATTATGCCCCATATGTTCCACAGCTTTTCATGCCCCCATATGCTCCATTATTATGCCCCCATATGCTCCAGATTATGCCCCATATGTTCCACAGCTTTTCCCCATATGCTCCATATTATGCCCCATATGCTCCAGATTATGCCCCATATGCTCCATATTATGCCCCCATATGCTCCATATTATGCCCCCATATGCTCCAGATTATGCCCCATATGTTCCACAGCTTTGCCCCCATATGCTCCATATTATGCCCCCCATATGCTCCATATTATGCCCCCCCATATTAGTTCAAGCTTTTGCTCATATTATGCCCCCATATTATTGCTCCAAGTTATGCCCCCATATGCTCCATATTATGCCCCCATATATTAGCCCATATGTTCACAGCCCATATGTCCAAAATATGCCACATATATGCCCCATATGGCTCCATTAGTGCCTGATGTTCTGCTGCAACAAAAAAATAAAAAATGACATACTCACCTTCGTCGCGGGGCACAGTGCCGTGTCTGCCGGGTGTCCGCCCTCAGCCCTGCACCTGAGATATTACCTGTCGTCGGGCCCACAAACGACGCACTGCTCCTCGGTCACCTCATCGTGTGTAAATGATCTGGCAGGGGCGGGCGCGCACTAACGACGTCTGCGCCTTACTGATCATTCACGAGGAGCGGACCAAGGGAGCATGCGTGCTGTGGACGACGACGGTAAATATAACTATACTCACCCCTCCGCCGCACGTCCCTGCAGTGTCTCCTCTTCTCCCGGCGCTCTCCGCAGCGCTTCAGTCCTGCAGCGGTCACGTGCTACCGCTCATTAAAGTCATGAATATGTGCATATTCATGACTTTAATGAGCGGTGCCATGTGACAGCTGCAGGAAGGAGCCGGAGATCGTGGGAGAAGCAGGAGGGCTGCAGAGACCGCGCCGGCGGAGGGGTAAGTATGATCCGACACCCCTGCTTCCCCTCCCCCGCCGACCCCCGTATATGACCCGCGTATAAGCCGAGAGGGGGACTTTCAGCCCTAAAAAATGGGCTGAAAATCTCGGCTTATACATGGGTATATACGGTATATAGTAGATTACCCATTAAACTAACCCCAGACTCTTATAAGCAATTGTACGATAATTACAATGGTGGTTGTAGCTAAATTATATGTTTTGTGGTTTTGCTGTAGTTATAAATAAAAACTTACATTGTATGTAAATCAGTTACCCCGAGCCATTGTGGCGGTACGGCATCCTGGCAGAGTCACAAAGTCATCTTTTGAAAAAATGCCTATTCGCTTTGATGGATTGCTCCAGCCAAGTGACTTCAGCACTGTCGTCTGTAAATTCCAGTGCATACACTTGCAGGATCCGGGCTCTGAACGCCTCAGTCATCTATAGTAAGCTTGGTATATACAGTCATGGCCAAAAGTTTTGAGAATGACACAAATATTATATTTTCACATGATCTGCTGCCCTCTGGTTTTTATGTGTGTTTGACAGATGTTTTTATCACAGACAGAAATATAATAATTGCAAACATATGAGTAACAAAAGCTTATATTGACAGTTAGAATGAGTTAATGCAGCAAGTCAATATTTGCAGTGTTGACCCTTCTTCTCCAGGACCTCTGCAATTCTCCCTGGCATGCTCTCAATCAACTTCTGGACCAAATCCTGACTGATAGCAGTCCATTCTTGCACAATCAATGCTTTCATTTTGTCAGAATTTTTAGGTTTTTATTTGTCCACCTGTCTCTTGATGATTGACCACAAGTTCTCAATGGGATTAAGATCTGGGGAGTTTCCAGGCCATGGACCCAAAATCTCTATGTTTTGTTCCCTGAGCCATTTAGTTATCACCTTTGCTTTATGGCAAGGTGCTCCATCATGCTGGAAAAGGCATTGTTGATCGCCAAACTGCTCTTGGAGGGTTGGGAGAAGTTGCTCTTGGAGGACATTCTGGTACCATTCTTTATTCATGGCTGTGTTTTTAGGCAAGACTGTGAGAGAGCCGATTCCCTTGGCTGAGAAGCAACCCCACACATGAATGGTTTCAGGATGCTTAACAGTTGGCATGAGCCAAGACTGGTGGTAGCGCTCACCTTGTCTTCTCCGAATGAGGCCTTTTCCTGATGTCCCAAACAATCGAAAAGGGGATTCATCAGAGAAAATAACTTTACCCCAGTCCTCAGCAGTCCACTGTCTGTACCTTTTGCAGAATATCAGTCTGTCCATGATGTTTTTTCTGGAGAGAAGTGGCTTCTTTGCTGCCCTCCTTGAGACCAGGCCTTGCTCCAAGAGTCTCCGCCTCACAGTGCGTGCAGATGCACTCACACCTGCCTGCTGCCATTCCTGAGCAAGCTCTGCACTGCTGGTAGCCCGATCCCGCAGCTGAAACACTTTTAAGAGATGGTCCTGGTGCTTGCTGGTCTTTCTTGGGTGCCCTGAAGCCTTTTTGGCAACAATGGAGCCTCTCTCCTTGAAGTTCTTGATGATGCGATAGATTGTTGACTGAGGTGCAATCTTTCTAGCTGCGATACTCTTCCCTGTTAGGCCATTTTTGTGCATTGCAATGATGACTGCACGTGTTTCTTTAGAGATAACCATGGTTAACAGAAGAGAAACAATGATGCCAAGCACCAGCCTCCTTTTAAAGTGTCCAGTGGTGTCATTCTTACTTAATCATGACAGATTGATCTCCAGCCATGTCCTCATCAACACCCACACCTGTGTTAATGGAGCAATCACTGAAAAGAGGTTAGCTGGTCCTTTTAAGGCAGGGCTGCAATGATGTTGAAATATGTTTTGGGGGATAAAGTTCATTTTCTAGCCAAATATTGACTTTGTAAGTAATTGCTGTTAAGCTGATCACTGTTTATAACATTCTGGAGTATATACAAATTGCCAGTAGAAAAAGTGAAGCAGTAGACTTTGTAAAAATTAATATTTGTGTCATTCTCAAAACTTTTGGCCATGACTGTACACCTCTCAGCTCACATAATTTTTTTATAAGAAAACTCGGTCAAGATACCGTACCCTGTCCAATGACTTGTGGTAATGGTTTTACACCTGTAAGAAAGTTTTCAATTTATAACTATGGCAAAATCACTACACATATAGCTTAGCTACAAACACCATTGCAATTATTATGTAATTATGGGGTTAGGTTAATAGGCAATTTTCTGATGTCAGGTTCCCTTTAAGCCAATTTTAATTTAATCAATTCTCTTGTCATAGCCACAACATGGATAAATTACATATATTTATGTAGTGTAGAATGGCTTTCACTTCAGTCTGTTTTCAGAAACACAGAACAACTTTCGATTATTCCAGAAGGACTTTTGGAGCTAAGTGGTTCAATGACTACTCTGTGAACAGACCTTCGATCTCCGTTTCTAAGTGCTAGAAACACTGTAGTTGCTGTGGTGACTGGAGAGCATTGATTCAGTCACTTTCCAAGCGCCAATTAATATAACGCCATCTCCAAAGATACCTTTGTGAAACCCTCTTAACACTAGATGGTCGTGAAGATGACAGTTCAGCTGTTGTTACATGCTCTGTGTTCAGAAGAGGCCTACAAGGCTGTGGTTGATTTTTCCCGGGATTTCAGATTCAGACTAGTAATTGGATTATTACTTTGAAAACAATTTTTTTATTATAATCTTTCCGGCTGTGGAATATCGAAAATTACACATAAATTCTCAGTGTTAATACCTTCCCGCCATGGCCAGTTTTCATATTTGCACTGTTTTTTTTCTTCATCTTGTTACCAGAGCCATGACTTTTGTATTTTTCTGCCAACATAATCATAACATAATTGATTTTTGTGGAATGACTAATTACACTGAAAATTTTAGCATATAATAGACTGGGAAACGGGAAAACTCTGGGTGCAGTAAAATGGTGAAAAATGCATAATTTAGCCATTGTTTTTATGGCGCTTAGTGTGTGGTAAACGTGAACTGGCAACATGATTCTTAGAACTTTGTGGGAAAAAAAAAGATTTGTGTTCTGCAACCAGTAACTTTTTTTATTTTCCTGTCAATAGAGCTACTGTATGTGAGGGCTAATTTTTGCATGGCAAGCTATCTTTTTTATTGGTATCATTACTGCATAAATACAAGTTGTAGATTGTTTTTTATTACGTTTTTTAGACAGGATAAAAAACAGCAATTCTGGCATTTTTTTATTTTTTGCTTTATGTTGTTTACTATATGAGTAAATAACTTTACATTTTAATAGATTAGATTTTATGGATGTGGCCATATCCAATGTATTTATTTTTATTATATTTTTTATTTAGTTATTTTTGTATTTTGAGGAGGAAGTGATTCATACTCTTTTTAATACATTTTAAAACTTTTTTAATTATATTTTACTTTTTTTGTCCCTTAGGGGAACTAGAACCAGTAGTTGATCACTTATACTGTACTGTGCCATATTTCACATGCTGGGCTTCATAGGAGTGTGAAGATGATGGTGACTGCAGGATCCAGTAGGCAATAGCACCCGTAAAACGTGTCACCCAAATTGACATCCCAATGGGATTGCGTCACTTAGAGATTGCATTTAACTTTAAAAGCAGTCCGCAAATCTGGAAACATTTTTTATACCATTCATATGGTCAAAGAGCAGTTACAAAAGTGAAGGTCTGACATATCCTCTATAAAAATTAATCTCTACAGTTGCTGAAGTAGAGGGGAAGAGGGCTTCATTCACTCCTGGCATAACACTGTGTGCAAGAGATTTCAGAAATGTTCTTTTCTTCTTGTCAATCAACATACAAGGAGGCAGCGAGTCATGGTAATTGAGGGGCAGAAAGGTCCACTGAGTGCTCGCAATGCCAAGGCATCACCAAACACAGACAAACTGCTTTTTATGCACATAAAAGGCTATTTTTATTACACCAAAGGTATGATATTTATAGGAACTAACTTGCATATTTGACCATGTGGTCATTTTAAATCCCTTTTCTTGGGTTACAGACTACCTTTAGATGGTTAACATAGAGCCGATTCACATGACAAGTACAACCACACAAAATTTGATCAAAATAAAACATAAATCTTTATTCATAGAAGATTAAAATACACTGAAAACACACTAGGGGGAGACAAACAGCAAGAGGAGATATGAAAACATTCCAATAGACGCTTAATTACAATTTAATCCATATAGAGCCAATTCACACAAAGTGCCAATTATATATATACCAATGAATCATTAAAATGAAACAGTCTAGGGCATAGCTGGATGCCAATACAGTTGAAAGCAATGATGAGAGGGAGCGTCAAGCTCACTCTCTCATAATCCGCCCTCTGCCTGTGACATCGCTGACACAAATACTGACAGTGGGTACAATGTTGTCATTACTTGGCGCCCACTGTACTGAGATGTGAGGCCGCTCAGCAGCGTGGGAACAGGGAGTAGAGGGTAGTATTGTATTTCTTATGGCTAGTGCATTATACTGTATGTAGGCCTATGCGGAGTGCCTTATACTATATAGAGGCCTATGGCTTGTGCATTATACTATATAGAGGCATATGAGGAATGCATTATACTATATAGAGGCCTATGAGGAGTATATTATACTATATAGACTTCTATGGGGAGTGCATTATACTATATAGAGGCCTATGGGAGTGCATTATACTATATAGAGGTCTATGAGGAGTGCATTATACCATATAGAGGTCTATGTGGAGTGAATTATACTATATGGAGTCTTATGGGGAGTACATTATACTATATAGAGGCCTATAAGGAAAGCAGTTTACTATATGGAGGACTACAAGGTGCATTATACTATATAGAGGCCTATGGGGAGTGTATTATACAATATAGTGGTCTATGGGGAGTGCATTATACTATATGAAGGTCTATGGGGAGTGCAGTATACTATATAGAGGCCTATGAGGAATACAGTATAGTATATGGAGGACTATTGGGTGCATTATTCAATACAAAGGATATTTAGGAGGCCATCATACAGCGAGGGGGCCATTATACAGTGTGGGGATTACAGTGAAGAGTGATCATGCAGTGTGGAAGCTAATGTAGTATCTTTGTACCGTGTTGGGACCATAATACAGAGTTGGAGCCATCAAACAGTTTAGGAGCTACTAAGGGGCCAGTATACTGTGTGGAGGTACTATACAGTGTGGGGGCATTATATTGTGTATAAGAGACCGTCATACTGTGCAGAGGGCATTATTACTTTCTAGAAAATGTGGGCACTGTTTTCTAGGGCACTAGCACAGGGCATTAATATGTTCCGAAGGTATGTTTAACCATCTAGAGCAGGGGTCTCAAACTGCATTTCTTGAGGGTTGCAAACAGTGCGTGTTTTCAAGATCTCCTTAGCATTGCACTAGGTGCTGGAATCATTATCTGTGCAGGTGATTAAATTATTACCTGTGCAATACAAGGAAATCCTGAAAACATGACCTGTTGGCGGCCCTTGAGGAATGCAGTTTGAGACCTCTGATCTAGAAGGCACACAGTACACACAGCAGGTGCAATAATAGTCGGAAAAGACGGGAAAAGTGTATGATTCCTTCAGAAAGAATACCATCTATAAGTCACAATATATAACTGTACTGTAATCTCTTACATGTTCTGCAGGACTGATAACTACCACTATATGGTCACCATATAGCCGTAATATCAGTGTTGGTCTTTGTATAGAGATTATTTTCAGTAACAACGCAGTCATCTTCTGAGGTTGTCCTACATCCACTATTAGGGTTCGCCACCCAGTTGTAATCAGGGTTACCTGGTTAGGCGCCCACTCAGAAGTTTTGCCCAACATTAACCAAAACACTAACTATAATTCTGCTCAGTGTGCATTGTTTAGTTTGGTCTGCCAATGTAAACAGGCGATCAAATGACCGCCGATGGGTAAAAGTTTACCAATGGACGGTCAGATCATGGCACTGGTCAATCTGTGTAAACGGACCCTAGCATTTAGCTATCCTGTGAACAGTTGATAAATATCTGAGACTGGAACATTTCAAAGATGCATAAATATATGTTAGCCAATATAACTTTTAGCACATTTTTACAATATCTGTTTATTTATATTCTATCCAGACATTTCTTCATTATATATCTGGTTTTCGAAAAGCCTCGTGCTAACGAATATGATCACGAACTCTGTCGCATAGTTACCACCTAGACTGAATAGTTAAATTGGACATAGGCATGTTGCAAGAACACAGTACATTTGTGAAACTACAAAAATAGACAAATTTGCTGTTTAGGAATCTGGAAAACTTGTATCATTGATAACCCTGAGGGAGCTGTAATTACAGCTATCTTGCTTTCCGCCTAGCTTTCTCAGATGTACCTATAATAGTAACTGTCTGACCAAGGTGTAAAAAGGCATCATACAAACAAGCAATAGATTTATATAAATTTTGATCTGCATTCAAAACAGAGAACCTCCAAAACTGAGGATCCAAAATATTAACCAAAGAAAGTAAACATATAAAAGGGAGTTTATTGTTTTATGTAAATTGGTTTATTCATTGTATTAAGGATTGTCCCAAGTATCAAATGTACCTTACGTTCCCAAGTTTTACAATTTACAAGTTTATACCCTTTCTTGCCAATACATTGAATTGTGTGTTTGCAGCCAGAGACTGAACACATGAACGTGATTGATGGTATCACCTCTAATTATCGTAGAACAATAACACATGATAATCATTTACTTCTCCATTTTAATCTGTTCAGTGGGTGAGGTGTTGAGTGTTTAGTGTCGTCTCTCATGACAAAACATAGTCACAACTACTATCCAGCCTATTCAGTTATTGATTCACAGCGTGTACACAGTATATTACCCTGCCAGTCATGCCAGTCACATTGCGCTTAATGCAGGGAGTGTATTTCAGGATACTGGCACCTGTTTGCACACAGGGATATTATCTTAACTGACGCCATCCTCCAACAATTTATGTCAAGGTTCATGTTCACGTCTGAGATAAGACAATAGGTGTGGTTTCTAATCTAAAAATGTTTGTGTACCACAGCTCTAAAGCCCTGCCATCCTTATTAGACCATAGGCCAAACATTGGTGGGGTCAGCCATCATTAGTCTAATTTGTATGGGGAACTTAATTTTTATTTGTCATTTGCTATTTCCTACTATTAACGCCAAGACTCTGAATTCTTGTAACAAAATATTTATTGTAAAACATTTTTTTTAAAGAGAACCTATCACCAGGTTAATAGTTCACAGTATTTGCTGCTTTTAATTCCTGCCTTTCCCCCTAGTATTCCTTTCTTTTTTTTTCCTTTAAATCTACCATATGTTTCCAGAGATATATGCTTTTTTATTTAGTTCACTGAGTGTACTTCAGCGATTTTTTTTCCAAGGGGACGCTGCTCACAGGATTCTCTGAAGCTGTATCTTTAGGCTACTCTACATTATTACCCTGAGAGCAATGCCCTCTTGCTAAAGGCCATAAAAAGTAGCATATTGGGCGCACTAAATGAAAAGACCTATAACTCTAAAAACGTATGATGGTTTTATAAAACAAAACAAAATGGAATACTGGGGAGCAGCAGGAATAAAATAACAAAAACTGGTCACTTTTGACCTGCTGACAAGTTTCTTTAAATTTCAGCCTGATATATCAAAGAATATGAATATTTTTTTCACTAAATCTTTGTATATGTACATGTAGTGTAGTGTGAGTGTATTATCCGGGATCCAGTTCCGTTCTGCTCCTATTCTCAGTGGCATCACCGCTCTTCAGACTCTCCGGGTCACTCCATGTTCTATACCTGAGCCTGAAGTCCCTTATACAATGTAAGCCTATAGCTCATTCTGACCCTCCATAGACTTACATTGTAAAAGCCACTTCAGGTTCACGCAGAGCACAGCGAGACCCGGAGTTTCAGAAGAGTGGAAACATCACCTAGTGCCGGAGCAGAACAACGAAGAAAGTGACATTAGGTGAGCATATTAACACACGCACACTACATTACATACACATACGTACACACAGACTTAAAGGTGTTTTCACACGAACAAGGTTAATTTAAAAGGTAATTTGAGTCAATAGGTCTTGGAATAATAAGGAGTTCCTCAGTTGGATGTGTTTAAGAAAAATGTCCCTGTCCTGAGATAATCTTGTAAATGTGCCCCTGCTGTGTACTGTGTAATGGCCGTGTCTGACCGTGCAGGAACATGGTCTGATCATACCACATCTCCTGGGCAGGGGAGGAAGCAAAAGAGTACACAGACATTACAGCACGGGATCATAGCTAATTGTTTTTGTGAGGTAAAACATTTCTCTGCTTGTTTTTAAAAATGTTTTACCTCAAAGAAATAATCAGCTGCAATCCGTGTTGTCCTGTCTGTATACTCCTTTGTGTCCTCCCCTGCCCAGGAACTGTGGTATGATCAGACCATGTCCCTGTAAGGTCAGACACAGCCATTACACAGTACACAGCAGGGGCACATTTATAAGATTATCTCAGCACAGGAACATTTTTTTAATGCATCCAATTTTGAAAATTATTATTATTCCAAGATCTATTGATTAAAATGACTTTTGTTTGTGGGAACACCATTTAATGAAAAAAAAAATATTCATGGGAGTGAATCTTTAAACAAATGTAAATTTTAGTCAAATTACAATTCTTCATCTCCCTCCTCTCCAGTGAGCTTTGTTAATTCTGCTTTATCTCTAGCTAGCTGATAAGAATCTCTTCCTAATCTGTTACCCCAGCGCCTATGCACAATAAGTGTTATCCAAAATAACACACCCATTAGCCCTGCATCTAATGTCAGGTGCCAACAGAAAAAGGTGGTGAGAAACATGAGATTTGCAGGGTCTTCGGAGGCCCAAGCATGGCCTGTTGGTGGAGAATATAAAATAAAGGCAGCATGAAGCAACCATGTCCCTTGTATAGTCACTAGCCAAGCTTTAGTAAACCAGAGTCGGCAGTGGTCTGGCTGCCAGATTTCAACAATCATTATCAGACTAGTCACAGCAGTAGTCAGAAGTAGGAGATGGTGGACTTGTACTTCTACTGCCTCTTTTCCATGACCATGGAATTTAAGGAGCAGAGTTGTGATGGAAAAAGCAGCAGTCACTCCAACGTGTTCAAGCAGTGGGCAACGTTTCTGGAGACACGACTGACTCACAATATCTAACAGCCCACTTAGACAGAAGTACCCATACATGGTGGCATGTTGCCATTCACTAGGGTGTTGAAAGCGATATTCAGGGTCATCTGATCGGAAGAAGCGCAATTTCTGGACTCCCGGAGGAAAGAAAAACTCTGCCATAACAGCCATGAAGCCATAAACCAACTTCATTATTGCTTCTATGGGCAATGTCTTCCAGAATTTTTTATTTTTGTTGTTGCGAGGGCCATATTGAACTCGACATCTATTTAACACCATCCAGGAGTAGCGAACAGCATATAGCAATCCAAAAGATAAAAATGCTAGCCCAGGTGAGATGTGTCCAATAAAAGTCCCCATTGTAAAAATGTGAAGGCTAGTACTGTACGACTAGATTGATGTAATAAACAAAATATGGGTCACAAGGTTCTCTATTTCTTTAATTCTTCTGCATGGAGGATCATTAGCTGAAAGAAGGAAAACAAGTTAGGATACAGAAGTGTAATTTTAGCGTTTATGCCCCTGAAACAATGTAAGTATGCAGATGCAAGAAGTCACTGAAGATTAAACTTTTTGAACTTGACACAGAGCAAATATTCTAGTTAAGGTAAATACAGAAATTTAGATGGTAAAATGATCAGTGTACTTCACTTAAAAAAGTTTCCAATGAGTTTCCAAAAACCCACCTGCAATTCACAAGATCTGTTTTGGAAGCAGTACCATTCCAACAGACAACTGTGATGCTTTAGACCTTCCTAATCTGTCCTTCTGTGATCACTCTGGTTCCTCTGAGGTGCAGCAATCTTTGTAATCAGTCCTTGGTATATTACAGTTTCCTAGAGATTTGTCTGTGCAGCAATCTTCAATCTTGAGTAGTAAAGTGAATTATGTTGTTAATTTTTTCTGTTTCACAGGAGCCTGCTTGGGAATCTTTTTTTCAGTGCACCAAAGTGCCCAGGTGAGCTAGTGAGTAAATGCTGCGAACAGTGACAGAGAAATATGAAGCATCGCCTCACTCATGAACAGCAGTATGCCGAGCAACAGGATTATAGACACCTGCTGTCACCTGAACACACCCAGTAAGGTGGAACAGATCCTGTCCTGTGTGGCTGTAATTCTAATAGGAAAACAAAAGACATGTTAAGGAAAGGAAGGGCACGTAGCTTAAGGGTATGTTTCCACTATCAGGAAACAGTCCGGATTAGCTGCGTGTTTGGCGCTGTGCATTGGCGCAGCGTCAAACACGCAGCGTCCAGATGTTACAGCATAGTGGAGGGGATATCAAGAAATCCCGTCTCCACTATGCTGTAAAACACGCAGGCGGAAAACCTGCGTTTCCGGACATGCGGCGCGTCTTTTCGTCCGCAGCATGTCCTAGTCCCTTGCGGCGACGCTGCGTCGCCGCAAGGGAAATAACATAGGGCTATGCAGCCCTGCGATCATTCCGGATGTGTTCCGGAGGTGTCCTGAACACATCCGGAATGAGCGCGCGTACAGAAGGGGGCGGGGCTTTGGACGGTGCGGAATTTCCGCTCCGTCCAAAGCGCTGTGGTTCCAGACCGTGGAACCACAGCCTAACAGGAGAAGTGCGTAAAACAAAAATGGTTTGTGTATCAGAGATACCTGTGGGTTCAGTGATTTAGGAAATAAGCTAGCCTAGATGTATTTTTATATATATTAATTTTACACCCGAATACTTAGCCACAGAGAAACAAGGGACAATACTTCTCCAGGTAAATGGCAACAAGCATGCCAATATTACTAGCTAGAAATCTTTAGGATGGTGTGCACACAGGTCATCAAAATAAAGAGGTGCTGGTGAATTGGACCAAAAAGGAACCAACTACAGAAAATCAAGGAAATTCACCGCACACTAGACAGGCAAATCGTTTGCAAATATTGAATTTATTCTGTGGATAACAAGTCCAAGAAAAGTGCCAAAAAATACCTGGGTTATTTCACTGTACTTCTTTGTATATTTTGATTCTCTATATATACCCTTGCAGTCCAGGATATGTGTATTATTTTGCTTATCCTTGTATATATTGTATATATTTGTATATATATGCCTGTTTTCTGCATTTCTCTCACATTTATTTTCCCTTTTTATAGTATCCCATGACTAAGATCCGGGAGGATCGAAACGTCGGGTGACTACACTGTATTGGCTTTATTTTTTGGCACTTTTCTTGGACTTGTTATCCACAGAATAATTTTCAATATTTGCAAACGATTTGCCTGTCTAGTGTGTGGTGAATTTCCTTGATTTTCTATATTACTAGCTATACATGAGATACGTCAGCAGAAAAATTAAATACATGAGTAGAAAAGTAATTTAGAACGCTTGTAACCAATCTTCTCTGCCATCCCGTCCTGGTACACCTTAGATGTTAGGAAGATGGCGGTTTACCATGTAAAATAAAGTACAAAAGGCAGAAAAAGAGAATGAGCATTATAGAAGGGAAAGAGAAGGAAAGGAGAGGAAAAAAAGGAAGTATGTCCTTTTAAACTTGTATGCAGGCAGTAAGACAAAATACAGAGATCCTGAACAGGGTCGCAGACACTGTATATACCTAGAGGTCTATGAAAGAACCGTGCAAAATTTCTGAATATTCCTGTGATTGTTGTAATTCCATGCACTAGAACCATGTGGATTTCTCATATAAACCATTCATTGTTGAAAACTATAAAGCCATAATGGGTTAAACATTTTTTTTTCTCCAAACAAAGAATTTGTAAATGGGAAGGGAATCTTGCAGTGGCACAGAAGAAGAAGAGACAGAAAAGTTTCAGCTCTTTTCACTTTCCCAGTTATAATTAGTTTCTCACTTCCCCGGTAATAATTAATCCCATATGTTCAAGGTGAGGGTGATATGTCCCCTTTCTGGAGATGTCTTTATGGATTTTTTAGTTTTTCTTTACAACACATCCCACTTTAGAGTTGGCATGGCAGACGGATTTACAGACCATATCCCAAGCACATCTCACAGCACAACCTTCCTGGATCCCACAATACACTCTCCATCTTGGACTCGGAGATGGACTGCTCCACGAGGTCACTCAGCACATCAAGACTGGCATCTACGAGAAGTGCTGTCTGAAACTCCTGCCTAGACGTACCTGCTCTTGGCCCATAACTGGTTCTGCTATCCTGCTGGATGGGGGTCCAGAAGGCAGCACATTACTTGCATTGTGGGCACTCTTACTGTGGCTCACAGTGGCTATATAGGCAGTATCCCTGGGTATAACACCTTCCCTCATCCTGACAGGCTATAGGTACCACTTGGTTTTTTTTATCTGCATTTGTGTGGCGATGAGACCTCATCCTTGCTCTCAGTTTCTGTCCTGTTTCCCCCTCATAGATGCCCCCAGTAGGAAATATAGTTCACAGAATTAAGGACACCACATTGGAAGAAGAACATGTGAATGTCCTGGGAATCTTATAGTATTGCTGTGTGTTGGGAATCTGTATCGTGTCTTTGGTCTCTACATGAGTGGAGGTTTTGCAGCTCTTCACATTACACGGATAAGTTCCTCTCGGTGTACCCGAGGGCATTGAACTTCAGATCATGAGATCCTCCCTTGCTGTGCTACAGGCAACCTCAAAATTTAAGAAACCTCATGATACGAAGTTCAATGCCCTCAGATACACCGAGAGGAACTTATCCGCGTAATGTGAAGAGCTGGGACATTCACATGTTCTTCCAATATGGTGTCCTTAAATCTGTGCTCTATATGTCCTACTCGGGACTTCTATGTGGGAGAAACAGGACAGAAACTGAGAGCAAGGATGAGGTCTCATCGCCATGCAATTGCAGATAACAAAAACCATTTACTGTATTTTTTGGACTATAAGACGCACCGGATGACAAGACGTACCACAAATTTTCAGAAGAAAAATAAGGAAAAATAGGGAAAAAAAATTAATGCATCAAATGAAGGTCCGTCTTACAGTCCAAATTATTCAGCTTACCGGTGGGGTTTGGATGTGATCAGGAGCGTTGGTGGAGCGGGGTCACAGGAGGTGTTCGGTGGTCTGGCGATAATCTGACTCATCCCAGACTGGTACAGCATGTTCGGTGGTGTGTGGGCTCTGCTATTTTGTGAAAGCCCCCACACATTCATCCCAGGCTGATGCGCGGCAGTTTCGCAGATGCTTGGTGGTGCGGGTGGCTCCCCTACATAGTCACCGGAAATGGTTTTCACTTCACAGGTGTGCCCTGTCAAGTTTAATAAGTGGGATTTCTGGCCTTATAAATGAGTTTGGGACCATCAGTTGTGTTGTGCAGAAGTCTCGTGGATACACAGCTGATAGTCCTACTGAATAGACTGTTAGAATTTGTATTATGGCAAGAAAAAAGCAGCTAAGTAAAGAAAAACGAGTGGCCATCATTACTTTAAGAAATGAAGGTCAGTCAGTCCAAACAATTGGGAAAACTTTGAAAGTGTCCCCAAGTGCAGTTGCAAAAACCATCAAGCCCTACAAAGAAACTGGCTCACATGAGGACCACCCAGCAAAGGAAGACCAAGAGTCACCTCTGCTTCTGAGGATAAGTTTATCCAAGTCACCAGCCTCAAAAATCGCAGGTTTACAACAGCTCAGATTAGAGACCAGGTCAATGCCACACAGAGTTCTAGCAGCAGACACATCTCTACAACAACTGTTAAGAGGAGACTTTGTGCAGCAGGCCTTCATGGTAAAATAGTGGTAGGAAACCACTGTTAAGGACAGGCAACAAGCAGAAGAGACTTGTTTGGGCTAAAGAACACAAGGAATGGACATTAGACCAGTGGAAATCTGTGCTTTGGTCTGATGAGTCCAAATTTGAGATCTTTGGTTCCAACCACCGTGTCTTTGTGCGACGCAGAAAAGGTGAACGGATGGACTCTACATGCCTGGTTCCCACCGTGAAGCATGGAGGAGGAGGTGTGATGGTGTTGGGGTGCTTTGCTGGTGACACTGTTGGGGATTTATTTAAAATTGAAGGCATACTGAAACAGCATGGCCGCATCTTGCAGCGGCCTGCTATTCCATCCGGTTTGCGTTTAGTTGGATCATCATTTATTATTCAACAGGACAATGACCCCAAACACACCTCCAGACTGTGTAAGGACTATATGACCAAGAAGGAGAGTGATGGGGTGCGACGCCAGATGACCTGGCGTCCACAGTCACCAGACCTGAACCCAATCGAGATGGTTTGGGGTGAGCTGGACCGCAGAGTGAAGGCAAAAGGGCCAACAAGTGCTAAGCATCTCTGGGAACTCCTTCAAGATTGTTGGAAGACCATTTCCGGTGACTACCTCTTGAAGCTCATCAAGAGAATGGCAAGAGTGTGCAAAGCTGTCATCAAAGCAAAAGGTGGCTACTTTGAAGAGCCTAGAATATAAGACATAACTTCAGTTGTTACATACTTTTTTGTTAAGTATATAATTCCACATACAGTACAGACCAAAAGTTTGGACACACCTTCTCATTCAAAGATTTTTCTGTATTTTCATGGCTATGAAAATTGTAGAATCACACTGAAGGCATCAAAACTATGAATTAACACATGTGGAATTATACATTACACTTTACAAAAAAGTGTGAAACAACTGAAAATATGTCTTATATTCTAGGTTCTTCAAAGTAGCCACCTTTTGCTTTGATTACTGCTTTGCACGCAGAAAAGGTGAATGGATGGACTCTACATGCCTGGTTCCCACCGTGAAGCATGGAGGAGGTGGTGTGATGGTGTGGGGGTGCTTTGCTGGGGACACTGTTGGGGATTTATTCAAAATTGAAGGCATACTGAACCAGCATGGCTACCACAGCATCTTGCAGCAGCATGCTATTCCATCCGGTTTGCGTTTAGTTGGACCATCATTTATTTTTCAACAGGACAATGACCCCAAACACACCTCCAGACTGTGTAAGGGCTATTTGACCAAGAAGGAGAGTGTTGGGTGCTACGCCAGATGACCTGGCCTCCACAGTCACCAGACCTGAACCCAATCGAGATGGTTTGAGGTGAGCTGGACCGCTCACCGCTTCAATTTTGAATAAATCCCCAACAGTGTCACCAGCAAAGCACCCCCACACCATCACACCACCTCCTCCATGCTTCACGGTGGGAACTAGGCATGTAGAGTCCAGCCGTTCACCTTTTCTGCGTGCAAAGCAGTAATCAAAGCAAAAGGTGGCTACTTTGAAGAACCTTGAATATAAGACATATTTTGAGTTGTTTCACACTTTTTTGTAAAGTGTAATGTATAATTCCACATGTGTTAATTCACAGTTTTGATGCCTTCAGTGTGATTGTACAATTTTCATAGTCATGAAAATACAGAAAAATCTTTGAATGAGAAGGTGTGTCCAAACTTTTGGTCTGTACTGTATGTTAATTCATAGTTTTGATGCCTTCAGTGTGAGTTTACAATTTTCATAGTCATGAAAATACAGAAAAATCTTTAAATGAGAAGGTGTGTCCAAACTTTTGGTCTGTACTGTATGTGTGTAATACCAAGCCTGAGGTTTAGTAATGAACAGTTGTCGGCCAGATACCCTCATTAAAAAAAATGGTACATGAAGAGTTAAATAAAAGACCTACAAACAAGAAATCTGTGTGAAATGCAATATCTGTTTATTTTTCAAAAAATAAAAAAAAATTGCGTGGGCTTCCGCATAGGGAAATCCGACGGCTGAGGTTTATATTCTGGGAAGGAGCCAATAGCCACAAAGGTTCCCAGGCTATTAATATCAGCTCACAGATGTTTGCTTAGCCTTTACTGGCTAGTTTACCAGAGAACCCCAGAAAAAAATTACATTGGGTCCCCTGTAAAATGGAACCAGCAAAATCTAGGCAGACAGCTGTGGGCTGATATTAATAGCCCGGGAAGGGGCCATGGATATTGGCTCTGCCCCAGGCTTAAAACATCAGCTCTCAGCCGCACCAGAAATGGCACTTAGCCTCGCTCTTCCCACTTGCCCTGTAGCAGTGGCAAGTGGAGTAATATTTGTGGGGTTGATGTCACCTTTGTATTGTCCTGTGACATCAAGCTCACTGCTTAGTAATGGAGAGGCATGTATAAGACACCTATCCATTACTAATCCTAAAGTTATATGGTAAATAAAGACACAGACAGAATAAAGTCCTTTAATTGAAATAATCACACAGACTCCTTTATTGAATCTTAATTTACCATACTTACTGAATGCCTAGTCCCGGACTCTTTCGTCTCCTGCAACGAAAATAAAATAATAAACCAACATATAATACTCCCTGTCCGACGTAGTCCATTTACCGAGTGTCCCACGATGATCTCACGTGTAGAACAGTCACATCGGGAGATGTGATTGCTCTACCCGGTCTCCGGTGATACACCGACAGGAGGTAATCCCTCCCATAGTGTATCAGTGCACTGCCCTGAGAGTTCACCGGAGTTCATCAGCTCCGGTGCTCTCACTTACGGCACTACTGCTGTGTGAGAACTTTCCCACGCAGCGGTGCTGGAAGTGAAAGCACCAGAGCTGATCAGCTGATACACTGCAGGAGCAATTACCTCCTGTCAGATTATCGCTGGAGGCCGGGTAGAGCAGTCACATCTCCCGATGTGACTGTTCTACACATGAGATCGCCGTGGGACACTCGGATTACCTGGACTATAGCGGACAGAGAGTATATGTTGGTTTATTATTTTACATTATTTATAGGAGACGAGGGCGTCGGATATTTGGACTTTTTTTTTTTTTAACTGTGCGCACAGGCGCCGGTAGATTATACTACTCTCTCATCAGCGTTTCCTGCTGTCACTGGTATCAGTGACACCAGACATAGCCCGATGGGATCAGTATTCTCATCAGCCCATGCCTGCTTTTTTACCGCAGGTCACCACTGCGAGTCAGTTAGCTGTGGGATCACGCTGACATCTGCCAGCATGATCCTGCAGCGCTGTGACCGACAGTACCAGTGGCAGTGGCGTAGCGTGGGGGGGGGGTGGTCCGCCCCAGGCGGCACCTGTGTGTGGGGGCGGCACCTGTGTGTGGGGGCGGCGCACCCTTCCTTGGCCTCCCAACTTCGCACAGCCAGCATTTACCATTGCTGTACTGTGCTTTGTAAAGATGCTAGCAGGACCTGTGATGAGGTCACAGGAGGGGAGGAGTTAGGTGTCACATGATCAGGCCCCTGTGTGCAGGAAGCTGCTGCTGTACTGGTCGTCATCATCGTCATTGTCCCGGATGATGGTAAGCTTATATGATTGATCATAAGGGGTTTACAGTGTGGATGTAGCTGAGCTGTGTGTGCATGAGGTGTACGGAGCGGAGCCGTGTGTACGAGGTGTACGGAGCGGAGCCATGTGTGTAAGAGGTGTACGGAGCGAAGCCGTGTGTGTACGAGGTGTACGGAGCGAAGCCGTGTGTGTACGAGGTGTACGGAGCGGAGCCGTGTGTACGAGGTGTACGGAGCAGAGCCGTGTGTGTACGAGGTGTACGGAGCAAAGCCGTGTGTGTACGAGGTGTACGGAGCGAAGCCGTGTGTGTACGAGGTGTACGGAGCGAAGCCGTGTGTGTACGAGGTGTACGGAGCGGAGCCATGTGTGTACGAGGTGTACGGAGCAAAGCCGTGTGTGTACGAGGTGTATGGAGCGGAGCCTTGTGCGTGTGAGGTGTGTGGAGTGGAGCCGTGTGTGTACAGGGCCCCAAAGAGCGGAGCCGCGCATGTACAAGGGTCCTGTTACTTGCGGGATCTGTGTGCTTGAGGGCTGCAGGGGGGAAGGAGGGGTGCCATTATGTGCATGGGTCTGCGTGGGGACGGAGCGAATGCTGTTATCTGTGTAGGGCTGGGTCCCTGTCCCGCTGTCCTGGCCGGGAGGTTTACTTTCCCGCATTAGAATCGTACATGCGGAAACCCGGGGACCTCCCACACGTTCTGGCAGCCACATGTCACGTTCCACCGGAGGTGACGTGCTGTAAGTCAGCTGAACGCTGGAAATGACCGCTGACCTCATTTCCGGCGGTCAGCTTACAGCAGCAGGTACTGTAACTCGTTCTCGGGAGAGTCTTCAGAACGGCGACGCATCGAGCCGCTGGATCTGTTGGAGTGAGAGCCGGGTATTGTACGGACCGCTGCATACAATACCCGACTCTCACTGAGCGAGACAAGCAGGATGTGGGGATCTCAACATGGGATCTGTTCAACAGATGAAGAGATCCCCAGATCCTGCCAGTGAGAGCCGGGTATTGAATGGAGCGCCTCATAGCTGGTGAGATCCCCACATCCTGGGGAAATGAGGTCAGCGATGGAACGTGACTTGTGGCTGCCAGAATGTGTGGGAGGTCCCCGGGGTTTCCGTATGTACGATTCTAATGCGGAAAGTAAACCGCCTGGCCAGGACAGCGGACAGGGTCCCGAAATCGGGACTGTCCCGCTGAAACCGGGACGGTTGAGAGGTATGTGTTTATAATTATTGTTTATGAAACAGTGTGATCAGCAGTGCTAAGTGGGTGTGGTCAGGGCGTGGATATGGGTGTGACCAGTGAAATGGGTGTGGCTAGGGGTGTGGCCTAAAATTTGCTGCCCCGGGCGCCACAAACAGTTGCTACGCCACTGACCAGTGGTAGCGCTACCGCACACAGCCGCACCCACACACAGACACACAGACACCCGCAGGCAGACATGCATATATTCTCCGCTCACACATATTCTACGCCCACACACTCTTCCTCCTTCTGACATAATTTCCTTTTCTGCAGCATGTTTGCCAGCATATACGCAGCAAATCCGCAAACCATTTTACAACTGCAGTTTTGCTGCGAATTTGACTGACTCAATGGAAGTCAATGGGTGCAGAAACGCTGCAGATCCGCAAAAAGAATTGACATGCTGTGGACAATAAAGCACTGCAAATAAGGACAGAATTTTCCACATGTGCATAACAATTCAGGAATGCCGTTGATTATTGCTTTAATAATCTATTGCGGATTTATAGCATTTCCGAGAGGAAAAAAAACACTGCAGAAACACATACAAGATCTAGTGCAGTAAGGATGATTCTGAGAAAGGTCAGGAATCAGCCCAGAACTATATGGGAAAACCTACTCAATGAACTGAAGAGAGTTGGGACCACAGTCTCAAACAATTCCGTTAGTAACACACTACGCCGTCATGGATTAAAATCCTGCAAAGCACTCAAAGTCCCCTTGCTCATGCCACCACATATCCAGGCCTGTTTGTAGTTCGCCAATGACCATTTGGCTGATTAGAGGACGTATTGGAGAAGGTCATGTGGTCAGATGAGACTAAAAAAGAACTTTTTCATATAAACTATGCTAGCTGTGTTTGTAGCAGTAAGAAGGATCACTATAACCCCAAGAACACTGTCTCAACCGTGAAGCATAATGGGGGAAACATCATATTTTGGGGGTGCTTTTCTGCAAAGGGAACAGGACGACTGCACTATTTTAAAGGGAGGATGGATGGGGTTATGTATCGCAAGATTTTGGCCAACAACCGCCTTCCCTCAGTAAGATCATTGAAGATGGGTCATGGCTGGGTCTTGCGGCATGACTATGACCCAAAACACACAGCCAGGGCAACTAAGGACTGTCTCCATAAGAAGCATTTCAAGGTCCGGGAGTGGGCTAGCCAGTCTACAGACGTGAACCCAATAGAAAATCTTTGATAAGGGCTGAAACGCAATGTTGCTCAGCGACAGCCCCAAAACCTGGAAGATCTGGTGAAGATCTGTATGGAGGAGTGTGCCAAATCACTGCTGCAGTGTGTGCAAACTTGGTCACGATCTACAGGAATTGTCTGTAATTGCAAACAAAGGTTTCTGTACCAAATATTAAGTTCTGCTGTTCTATTGTATCAAAAACTTATTTTATGCAATAAAATACAAATTATTTATGTAATTTCATATATGATTTTCTGGATTTTTTTGTAGATTCTGTCTCTCACAGTTGAAGTGTACCTACGATAAAAATTACAGACCTCTATATTCTTTGTAGGTCGGAAAACTTGCAAAATCAGCAGTGTCAAATATTTATTTTACCCACTGTATATTTCATAGTGATTTCTTCCTAAAAATCTCTTTCTCTGTATTGCTTGAAAGCAGCATGAGTTCATTTGGACAAGGTAGCCTTGGGAATCAGATTTAATGCCTTTGTTGTTGATTTTTTTTTGCTTCCCTATCCATCTGGTAACCTGTCTGGTCCAAACGGATGATGTCTGGGAGTAAAGGGGTCAATCTAGATCCCAATATGTTGGCAAAAAACTTGGTATCAACGTTTTTGCCACCTAACCTGAGAGCAGCATAATGTAGAGATAAAGATCCTTTCTGTAGTTGTAATAAAATAAGCTTTTTTATGGCAATAAATTATCACTAGTAGACCAGTAAACCTGCTGCCATATATTCATAAGTTCTGTATAGCCCTAGCCCACCACTGATTGACAGCTTTTTGCATATGCAGTGTACTAAGAAAGCTGCCAGTCACTGTTGTGGGCGGAGATATTTTATTAAAATGACAGTATGTAGCCCATTAAGTGATACATTGCTGTCCATATAGTCATGGCCAAAAGTTTTGAGAATGACACAAATATTAATTTTTACAAAGTCTACTGCTTCACTTTTTCTAATGGCAATTTGCATATACTCCAGAATGTTATAAAGAGTGATCAGCTTAACAGCAATTACTTGCAAAGTCAATATTTGGCTAGAAAATGAACTTTATCCCCCAAAACACATTTCAACATCATTGCAGCCTTCCTTAAAAGGACCAGCTAACCTCTTTTCAGTGATTGCTCCATTAACACAGGTGTGGGTGTTGATGAGGACATGGCTGGAGATCAATCTGTCATGATTAAGTAAGACTGACACCACTGGAAACTTTAAAAGGAGGCTGGTGCTTGGCATCATTGTTTCTCTTCTGTTAACCATGGTTATCTCTAAAGAAACACGTGCAGTCATCATTGCAATGCACAAAAATGGCCTAACAGGGAAGAGTATCACAGCTAGAAAGATTGCACCTCAGTCAACAATCTATCGCATCATCAAGAACTTCAAGGAGAGAGGTTCCATTGTTGCCAAAAAGGCTCCAGGGCGCCCAAGAAAGACCAGCAAGCGCCAGGACCGTCTCTTAAAAGTGTTTCAGCTGCGGGATCGGGCTACCAGCAGTGCAGAGCTTGCTCAGGAGTGGCAGCAGGCAGGTGTGAGTGCATCTGCACGCACTGTGAGGCGGAGACTCTTGGAGCAAGGCCTGGTCTCAAGGAGGGCAGCAAAGAAGCCACTTCTCTCCAGAAAAACATCATGGACAGACTGATATTCTGCAAAAGGTACAGGCAGTGGACTGCTGAGGACTGGGGTAAAGTTATTTTCTCTGATGAATCCCCTTTTTGATTGTTTGGGACATCAGGAAAACGCCTCATTCGGAGAAGACAAGGTGAGCGCTACCACCAGTCTTGTCTCATGCCAACTGTTAAGCATCCTGAAACCATTCATGTGTGGGGTTGCTTCTCAGCCAAGGGAATCGGCTCTCTCACAGTCTTGCCTAAAAACACAGCCATGAATAAAGAATGGTACCAGAATGTCCTCCAAGAGCAACTTCTCCCAACCCTCCAAGAGCAGTTTGGCGATCAACAATGCCTTTTCCAGCATGATGGAGCACCTTGCCATAAAGCAAAGGTGATAACTAAATGGCTCAGGGAACAAAACATAGAGATTTTGGGTCCATGGCCTGGAAACTCCCCAGATCTTAATCTCATTGAGAACTTGTGGTCAATCATCAAGAGACGGGTGGACAAACAAAAACCTAAAAATTCTGACAAAATGAAAGCATTGATTGTGCAAGAATGGACTGCTATCAGTCAGGATTTGGTCCAGAAGTAGAGTTGAGCGATACTTTCCGATATCCAAAAGTATCGGAATCGGAATGGTATCGCCGATACCATTAAAATATCGGCGATACCCGATACCGATACCGGAAATCCAATGTAAGTCTATGGGAACAAAATATCGTAACTAAAAAAAACCCATTCTTTCCTTGTAAACACTAAATATACACACATAGAATACATATATATATATATATATACATGTCATTGTGACATATATATATACATATATGTATAGTTTATACACTTCTACATAGTAAAATATCCTCTGATTCAATTGCCGGGTAAAGCCTGCTTCTGTGAAAAGACAGAAGCACCCGACATGAAATGACACTTGGTGTACATAGGGTTAACCATGTCTTTTCATGTTGTTTGCAATCTGATTTGCACAGACAATTACATGAGTGGCTGTGTGCAAAATTTCACACCTGTAGGGGTTAATTAAAGGTGTAAATTCGTTGTAAAAAAAACGGACTTTTTTGCTACGAATTTACACCTTTAATTAACCCCTACAGGTGTGAAATTTTGCACACTTACACTCATGTAATTGTTTGTGCAAATCAGATATCAAACTACATGAAAAGACATGGTTAACTCTATGTAAACCAAGTGTCATTTCATGTCGGGTTCTGCATTTTCACAAAAGCCGGCAATTGAATTAGCGGCTATTATACTATGTAGAAGTGTATGAACTATAAATATAAATATATATATATATATATATGTGTCACAAATTCAATGACATGTATATATATATATGAAGTGTAAAATTGCTGAAAAAAAATGCGTGGGCTCCCGCCCTATTTTCGCAACCAGACAGACAAAGCCAGTGAGTGGGGGCAGATAATAATAGCCCAGAGAGGGACCATTATTTTTGGCCCCCCCCGGCTACTAACATCTGCCCCCAGACACCCCAGAAAGGGCAAATCTCTAATTAGATTTGCCCTTTCTGGCACTTTGCCCGTCTATTCCCATTGCCCTGTAGCGGTGGCGAATGGGTTAATAAGGGGTTAAAATGACCTTGCAATTGAAAGGTCAATTTAAGCCAGGTTAATAATTGAGAGCTGTCAATCAGACAACTATCAATTATTAATCCTATTGTATGAAAGAAAAATCAAACACACACACTTTAATAAAAAAGAAGTTTAATGAAATAATCACACAGTTTTTGACCATATTTTATTTACCTGCTAAAACCATTTCCTGTAATAAAAATAAAATAATAAAGCAAAATTATTCTTACCAATCCGATGTACAGTCAGGTCCCATGGTGTAATCCATCAGAAAGGGTTAATGTTTACTGCAGGGACCGCAGCTAATGCTGCAGCCTCACAGTAAACCCCCAAATGAATGAGTTCCTCTCCTGGCTGACAGGAGAGGAAGTGGAAAGCTTAATTGATTGCTTTCCACTTTCACTTCAGGTCAGCCAGGGACACAATCAGTGACGTCAGAGGGAACTGGTTAACAAAAATAGGGGATCCCCTCGAAAAAAAATGGCGTGGGGTCCCCCCTATTTTTGTTAACCAGCCAGATGAAGCAGACCGCTGAGGCCTGGATTTTCAGGCTGTTAAGGAGCCAAGATCCATGGACCTTGCCAGCCTGATAATACCAGGCCACAGCAGTCTGCATATCTTGGCTGATTAACAAAAATAGGGGATCCCCTCAAAAAAAATTGGCGTGGGGTCCCCCCTGTTTTTGTTAACCAGCCAGATGAAGCAGACCGCTGAGGCCTGGTTTTTCAGGCTGGTAAGGATCCAATATCCATGGACCTTGCAAGCCTGATAATACCAGGCCACAGCAGTCTGCTTAGCTTGGCTGGTTAACAAAAATAGGGGATCCCCTCGAAAAAAAAAACGGCGTAGGGGTCCCCCTATTTTTGTTAACCAGCCAAGTAAAATGCAGACTGCTGCGGCCTGGTATTAAAAGACTGTCAAGGCCCATGGATTTTGGCCCTCAACAGCCTGATAATACCAGGCTACAGCAGCCCCACATTTGGCGCATCAAAAGATGTGCCAATTGTGGCACTTTACCCGGCTCTTCCCACTTGCCCTGTAGCGGTGGCAAGCGGGGTAATAAGGGGTTAATGTCACCGTTGATTGCACGGTGACAATAAGCCCGGTTAATAATGGAGAGGCGTCAATAAGACACCGATCCATTATTAATCCCAAAGTTATTAAATGCATAAAAAAAAGACAAAGCAAGAAAAAAGTCTTTTAATGAAATAAAAGAGACAACACAGTTTTCATTTCTTTTATTGTACTCTCATTCCTGCGACGCCATCGATCTCCTGTAAAAAAAGAAAAAAAACAAACCAACAGTATACCACCTGTCCGACGCAGTCCATAGTAACGACAGTCCCACAACGATCCAGCTCTGCTACATCGCAATGACAGGCAGAGCCTGTCATTGCAACGCAGCACAGCTGATTACCTGCTTCCCCGGCGGTGACGTCATCGGACTGACTGCTTTACGGCCGGGATTACCCAGCAGTCACTGCAGTTATCGCGAGAAACTGCATGTGACCGCCGGGGAGAAGAGGATGGCGGCCATGAAGCAGTCCAGGACGTGACCGCCGGAGATCTTCTGCCAGGTAAGTGCCGCTGACTCCTGACAGACCCGACCGACGGACACTGACAGTGACAGACCCGACCGACGGACACAGACAGTGACAGTGACAAATCCGATTCCGGTATTCGATAAGACGAAAATATCGAAACGAATTATCGAAAGGCCGATAGAGCTAATATCGGCCGATAGCCGATATTTGCATTATCGTATCGCTCAACACTACTTATGAACGATTATGAACGTTCTGAGCCATTTTTTGGTCGTTGGTGTCCCGCTGCTGAGCCTGAATCACTGAGTGTGACACCCTTTATGAACGACTTCACCAACGTCGCAGGTGGGACTAGGTTTTCCCAACGACCGCAGAGGTCGTTATACAGATCGCTGATGAGTTGTGTTTGGAATCTAACTAGGGATCACATAACGATCGCACCAGCGATCTCGCCAGGTCGTGTCGTTGCCGTGATTGCTGGTGTGATCGCTAAGTGTGACAGTGCCTTAACCCCTTAGTGACAGAGCCATTTTGCAGCTTAATGACCGGGCCAATTTTTACAATTCTGACCACTGTCTGTTATGATTTGGTAGCTGAGGAGAGCAAGCAAAAACGGCAATACACCAGAGAGGTTGGAATCTACTGGATTGCAGTACCCTGACTAACCACCACAACTAAAGGCAGCCGTGGAGCGTACCTATGTTGGTCCTAGACGCCTCGTCACAGCCTGACAGGTTAACTAAACCTAAAGATAGAAAGAGGAAAAGCTATCTGCCCCGGAGCAGATCCCCAAAGAACATAGGAAGCCCCCAAACATGTAATGGCGGTTAGACAAGAGGAAATACAGACACAGACAGAAAATAGTATGAGCAAACGTTGGGGCCCAATCTTCCTAGACAAAAAAGGATAGGAAGGACACTTACTGCAATCCCAAAAAACCCTAAAAAGTACCAACTCTACTAATTGCAAAAACACCTGAGATCACACGACCTCTACCACCTAAATTAGTTCTCTGGTGTAACAAAACTAAGCCGCAGCCACTGAAAAAACTGGAAAAGGCAAATGAACAAACAACAGTGGCTCAGACAAACTGAGAGGAGCACAAGCCCCCGGAGGGGACCTGGCTGACCTCCACAAAAGTGCAGGAAACAATGCAAAAAGCAAGCACAAATATAAAAACAGAAAATGTCTTATCTGAGAGCAGGAGAAGAGGCAAGATTCAGCAAGCTTCCAAGTGAACCAGGAACCACAGTTGAGACAAGAACAATTGATCACCGGCAACCTGATGGGAGGGAACCTCCCTTATATAGGACCAGTCTGTAACTCCTGATTGCCAATCTTCACTAAATGGTTCAGCACTGTCTGCAACCACCAGAGGGAGCTTCTGCTCAGAACTCGTTTCTAACACATTCACAACAGTACCCCCCCTTGAGGAGGGGTCACCGAACCCTCACTTGGGCAACCAGGTCAGTCAGGATGAGCTCTGTGATACGCACGGATCAGTCTCCTAGCATGGATGTCCGAAGCAAACACCCAAGAATTGTCCTCCTGACCATAACCTCTCCACTTAACCAAATACTGGAGTTTCCGTCTAGAAAAACGAGAATCCAATATTTTCTCAACCACATACTCCAGATTGCCCTCAACCAAAACAGGGTCAGGAGGCGCAGCCATAGGAACCACTGGCTCGACAAACCTCTTCAATAAGGACTTGTGGAACACGTTATGGATCTTAAATGTCCCTGGAAGAAGTAAACGAAAGGAAACAGGATTAAGAATCTCCATGATCTTATAAGGTCCAATGAATCTAGGCTTAAACTTAGGAGATGCAACTCTCATAGGGATATTTCTTGAGGACAACCAGACCAAGTCCCCCACTTCAAACCGAGGACCATCAGTCCTATGCCGGCTGGCAAACCGCTGGGCCCTCTCCTGAGAGAGGGACAACCTCTCCACTACCTGGTCCCAAATATGCTGCATACGCTCCACAACAGAGTCAACACCTGGACAGACAGAAGCCTCCGTCTGTCCCTAAGAAAATCGAGGGTGAAACCCAAAATTGCAGAAAAATGGAGACATCAAAGTGGCAGAGCTAGCCCTATTATTAAGAGCAAACTCAGCCAAAGGCAAAAAAGAGACCCAGTCATCTTGATCAGCAGACACAAAGCATCTCAGATAAGTCTCCAATGTCTGGTTTGTTCTCTCAGTTTGTCCATTGGTCTGAGGATGAAAAGCCGAGGAGAAAGACAATTGAACACCAAGTTTAGAACAAAAAGTCCTCCAAAATCTGGACACAAACTGGACTCCTCTGTCAGACACAATGTTCTCAGGAATGCCGTGTAACCGAACCACGTGCTGAAGGAACAAAGGCACCAATTCGGGGGAGGAAGGCAACTTAGGTAATGGCACAAGATGTATCATTTTGGAAAACCTATCACAAATCACCCACATAACGGTCATTCTCTGAGAAACAGGGAGGTCGGAAATGAAATCCATAGAGATATGGGTCCATGGTCTCTTGGGCACAGGCAATGGCATCAACAAACCACTAGAGCGAGAGCAAGGCTTGGAGCGAGAGCAAGTCCCGCAGGACTGCACAAATTCCCTGAGGTCACGAGACAAGGTAGGCCACCAAAAGGACCGACTAACCAAGTCTCTGGTACCAAAATTTCCGGGATGAGCGGCCAACGCGGAACAATGAATCTCAGACATCACACTCTTTTTCCACCGGTCTGGGACAAACAATTTCCCAATAGGGCAGCGCTCGGGTTTATCCTCCTGACACCCTTCCAGAGCCAGTCTCAAATTGGGCGAGATGGCGGAAAGAACTACACCCTCTTTCAAAATAACAGCAGGATCAGATAACTCAGGAGGGTCCGCAAGGAAACTCCTCGAGAGGGCATCCGCCTTAACATTCTTAGTGCCAGGAAGAAAGGAAACCACAAAATTAAAACGTGTGAAAAACAAGGCCCACCTGGCCTGTCTAGGATTAAGTCGCTTGGCTGACTCCAGATAAACCAGATTCTTATGGTCCGTGAGGACCACCACCTGATGTTTGGCTCCCTCCAGCCAATGTCTCCATTCTTCAAAAGCCCACTTCATGGCCAATAACTCCCGATTACCCACGTCATAATTACGTTCGGTTGGAGAAAATTTTCGAGAGAAAAAGGCATAAGGGTTACTTTTAGAGGTCTCCGGATCTCTTTGGGACAAAACAGCACCTGCCCCAATTTCAGAGGCATCAACCTCCACCTGAAATGGCAGAAAAACATCAGCTGCCGCAGAACAGGAGCAGAAGTGAATCTCTGCTTAAGTTCCTGAAACGCAGAGACTGCCTCAGGAGGCCAATTCACCACATCAGAACCCTTTTTGGTCAAATCAGTCAATGGTTTAACAATAACAGAGAAATTACCAATAAATTTACGATAAAAATTGGCAAAACCCAAGAATCTCTGAAGAGCCTTTAATGAAGTAGGTTGGACCCAATCACAGATGGCCTGAACCTTGACCGGGTCCATTTCAATAACAGATGGGGACAAAATGAATCCCAGAAATGAGATCCTCTGTACGCCAAAAAGACACTTTGATCCCTTCACATACAGAGCATTCTCTCTCAAAATCTGGAACACAGTCCGAACATGTTTCACATGAGAGTCCCAGTCATTGGAAAAAATCAAGATATCATCCAAATAAACAATCAGAAATTTATCCACAAAATCCCTGAAAATGTCATTCATGAAGGACTGGAAGACGGAAGGAGCATTAGTGAGCCCAAAGGGCATCACTAGGTACTCAAAATGCCCCTCTGGGGTATTAAACGCCGTCTTCCATTCATCCCCGTGCTTAATGCGAATAAGGTTATACGCCCCCCTAAGGTCAAGCTTGGTAAACCAAGTAGCACTTTTCACCCTGGAAAACAGGTCAGAAATCAAGGGTAACAGATATTGATATTTCACAGTGATATTGTTCAAGAGACGATAATCAATACACGGCCTTAATGAACCATCCTTTTTGGCCACAAAGAAAAAACCGGCACCCAAGGGTGAAGAGGATGGTCTGATATGACCCTTCTCCAATGACTCCTTGATATAAGACCGCATAGCGTCATGTTCAGGTACAGACAAGTTAAAAAGGCGACCTTTAGGGAATTTACTACCAGGCACTAATTCAATAGCGCAGTCATAGCTCCTATGGGGAGGCAAGGATGCAAATTTACTTTCGCTAAACACATCAGAAAAATCAGTCAAAAAGTCAGGAACATCCTGAGCCTGGGGAGAGGCAGAAAAAACAGGAGTGTTGGCATTAACACATTGGCAGCCCCAACTGGTCACAGACACAGATTTCCAATCCAAAACAGGATTATGAGACTGTAACCAAGGGAAACCCAGTACAATAATGTCATGCAGATTATACAGCACCAAAAATTTGCAACTCTCCTGATGATCAGGTTCAACCCTCATTATCACCTGAGTAGAGAACTGGGGTTTATTCTCAGCCAAAGGGGTAGAATCAATCCCCAGTAGGAGAATAGACTTCCGTAGGGGTATCAAGGGAAACCCACAACGTTTAGCAAAATCAAAATCCATCAGGTTAATAGCTGCTCCCGAATCAACAAAAGCCTGAGCAGAAAATGTGGACAGGGAGCAAATCAGGGTAACAGTCAACAGAAATTTAGTCTGAACACTTCCCAAGACAACTGAGCATGCAAAACGTCTTCCCGCTTAGGGCAGACTGAAATAGCATGAGAGGCGTCACCACAGTAGAAACATAACCCATTGCGTTTTCGAAATCATGACGCTGTGCCCCAGAAGCCACTCTATCACACTGCATGGACTCAGAAGCTGGTTCACAAGGCAACATCATTCCACGCATACCTCTACGCTCACGCAAACGTCTGTCAATTTGAATCGCTAATGACATAGAATCATTGAGACCAGAGGGAGCAGGGAAACCCACCATAACATCTTTTACATTCTCTGACAGACCCTTCCGAAAAAGGGCTGCCAAAGCATCATCATTCCATTTGGTCAGGACTGCCCACTTTCGGAACCTCTGACAGTACAACTCAGCGTCCTCAAGCCCCTGATTTAATGCCAACAAGGCTTTTTCAGCTTGATCAGTGACATTAAGTTCATCGTACAATAACCCCAGAGCCAGAAAAAATGCATCGACATTACTCAAAACAGGGTCCCAGGTGTCAGGGAAAAAGCCCAATCCTGAGGATCGCCGCGCAGGAGAGAGATGACAATTTGAATCTGCTGTGCTGCGTTCCCTGAGGACTTAGGTTTTAAGGCAAAAAACAACTTACAGTTATTTTTGAAATTCAGAAATTTAGCTCGATCCCCCAAAAATAAATCTGGCATGGGGATCCTGGGTTCCACAACCGGCAACCTAGCAAGATCGATAGCAATACTCCGAACTTCAGTGGCAAGCTGATCCACACGGCCAGACAACTGTGCAAACTCCATTGAGAGAAAAAAAAAATCCTCCTCAGCACCCAGAGAAAAAGAGGGAAATGCAACAAACAGAGAAAAAAAAAAATTTCTGACAACTTCCTTTTTTCTTTTACTATTTTTCCCTTCTGTTGAGTACATATAATTTTCAGTTTGGCCGGTGATACTGTTATGATTTGGTAGCTGAGGAGAGCAAGCAAAAACGGCAATACACCACAGAGGTTGGAATCTACTGGATTGCAGTACCCTGACTAACCACCACAACTAAAGGCAGCTGTGGAGCGTACCTACGTTGGTCCTAGACGCCTCGTCACAGCCTGAGAGGTTAACTACACCTAAAGATAGAAAGAGGAAAAGCTATCTGCCCCGGAGCAGATCCCCAAAGAACATAGGAAGCCCCCAAACATGTAAAGGCGGTTAGACAAGAGGAAATACAGACACAGACAGAAAATAGTATGAGCAAACGTTGGGGCCCAATCTTCCTAGACAGAAAAGGATAGGAAGGACACTTACTGCAATCCCAAAAAACCCTAAAAAGTACCAACTCTACTAATTGCAAAAACACCTGAGATCACACGACCTCTACCACCTAAATTAGTTCTCTGGTGTAACAAAACTAAGCCGCAGCCACTGAAAAAACTGGAAAAAGCAAATGAACAAACAACAGTGGCTCAGACAAACTGAGAGGAGCACAAGCCCCCGGAGGGGACCTGGCTGACCTCCACAAAAGTGCAGGAAACAATGCAAAAAGCAAGCACAAATATAAAAACAGAAAATGTCTTATCTGAGAGCAGGAGAAGAGGCAAGATTCAGCAAGCTTCCAAGTGAACCAGGAACCACAGTTGAGACAAGAACAATTGATCACCGGCAACCCTGATGGGAGGGAACCTCCCTTATATAGGACCAGTCTGTAACTCCTGATTGCCAATCTTCACTAAATGGTTCAGCACTGTATGCAACCACCAGAGGGAGCTTCTGCTCAGAACTCATTTCTAACACATTCACAACAACTGTCACTTTATGAGGTTATAACTCTGGAACGCTTTAACGAATCCAGCTGATTCTGAGATTGTTTTTTCGTGACATATTGTACTTCACGTTAGTTGTAAAATTTTCTTTGATATGACTTGTGTTTATTTATGAAAAAAACGGAAATATGGTGAAAATTTTGAAAATTTAACAATTTTCAAACTTTAAATTTTTATGCCCTAAAATCAGAGAGATATGTCACACAAATTTCTTAATAAATAACATTTCCCACATGTCTACTTTACATCAGCACAATTTTGGTAACAAAATTTTTTTTTTTATGAAGTTATAAAGTTAACCAGCGATTTCTCATTTTTACAACACCATTTTTTTTTAGGGACCACATCACATTTGAAGTCACTTTGAGGGGTCTATACGATAGAAGATACCCAAAAGTGACACCATTCTAAAAACTGCACCCCTCAAGGTGCTCAAAACCACATTCAAGAAGTTAATTAACCCTTTACATGCTTCACAGGAACTGAAGCAATGTGGAAGGAAAAAATTAACATTTAACTTTTTTTGCAAAAACTTTACTTCGGAACCAATTTTTTTTATTTTCACAACTGTTAAAAGAAAAAATGAACCACAAAATTTGTTGTGCAATTTTTCCTGAATAAGCCGATACCCCATATGTGGGGGTAAACCACTTTTTGGGCGCACGGCAGAGGTCGCAAGGGAAGGAGCGACATTTGACTTTTTCAACGCAGAATTGGCTGGATGCCATGTCGTGTTTGTAGAGGCTCTGATGTGTCTAAACAGTGGAAACCCATCACAAGTGACCCCATTTTGGAAACTAAACCCCCTAAGGAACTTATCTAGATGTGTGGTGAGCACTTTGAACCTCCAAGTGCTTCACAGAAGTTTATAACATAGAACCGTAAAAATAAAAAATCATATTTTTTCCACAAAAACTATCTGTTCACCCCAATTTTTATTTTCCCAAGGGTAACAAGACCCCAAAAGTTTTTGTGCAATTTGTCCTGAGCATGCTGATACCCCATATGTGGGGGTAAACCACTTTTTGGGCGCACGGCAGAGGTCGCAAGGGAAGGAGCAACATTTGACTTTTTCAACGCAGAATTGGCTGGACGCCATGTCGCGTTTGTAGAGGCCCTAATGTGTCTAATCAGTGGAAACCCCCCACAAGTGACACCATTTTGGAAACTAGACCCCCTAAGGAACTTATATAGATGTGTGGTGAGCACTTTGAACCACCAAGTGCTTCACAGATAGTTTATAACTCCCGGGCATGAAAATAAAAAGTCATATTTTTTCCACAAACCTGATTGTTTAGTCCCCAATTTTTTATTTTCCTAAAGGTTAACAGGAGAAATTAGACCACAAAAGTTGTTGTCCAATTTGTCCTGAGTAAGCTGATACCTCATATGTGGGGGGGGACCACTGTTTGGGCGCACGGCAGGGCTTGGAAGGGAAGGAGTGCCGTTTGACTTTTTCAAACCAAAATTGGCTGGAATTGAAATTGGACGCCATGTCGCGTTTGGAGAGCCCTGATACGCCTAAACAGTGGAAACCCCCCAAAAATGACACCATTTTGGAAACTAGACCCCTTAAGAAACTTATCTAGATGTGTGGTGAGCACTTTGAACCCCCAAGTGCTTCACAGAAATTATAAACGTAGAGCCGTGAAAATAAAAAATGATTTTTTTCCTCAAAAATGATTCTTTAGCCCGCTATTTTTTTATTTTCCCAAGGATAACAGGAGAAATTGGACCCAAAAAGTTGTTGTGCAATTTTCCTGAGTACGCTGATACCCCATATGTGGGGTGGAACCACTGTTTGGGCGCATGGGAGTGCTTGGAAGGGAAGGAGCGCTATTTTGTAATGCAGACTTTGATGGAATGTTCTGCGGGCGTCATGTTGTGTTTGCAGAGCCCTTGATGTGCCTAAACAGTAGAAACTCCCTGCAAGTGACACCATTTTGGAAACTAGACCCCCCCAAGGAGCTTATCTAGATGTGTGGTGAGCACTTTGAACCCCCACGTGCTTCACAGAAATTTATAAACGCAGAGCCGTGAAAATAAAAATCATTTTTTTTCTCAAAAATGATTTTTTTAGCCAGCTATTTTTTATTTTCCCAAGGGTAACAGGAGAAATTAGAACCCCAAAATTGGTGTTCAATTTGTCCTGAGTACGCTGATACCCCCTATGTTGGGGTAAACCACTGTTTGGGCGCACGGCAAGGCTCGGAAGGGAGGGAGCGCCATTTGACTTTTTGAACGCCACGTCGTGTTTGGAGACCCCCTGATGTGTCTAAACAGTGGAAACCCCCACAAGTGACCCCATTTTGGAAACTAGACCCCTTAAGGAACTTATCTAGATGTGTGGTGAGCACTTTGAACCCCCAAGTGTTTCACAGAAATTTATAAATGCAGAGCTGTGAAAATAAAAACTCATTTTTTTTCTCAAAAATGATTTTTTTAGCCAGCTATTTTTTATTTTCCCAAGGGTAACAGGAGAAATTAGAACCCCAAAATTGGTGTGCAATTTGTCCTGAGTACGCTGATACCCCATATGTTGGGGTAAACCACTATTTGGACGCACGGCAGGGCTCGGAAGGGAGGGAGCGCCATTTGACTTTTTGAACGCCACGTCGTGTTTGGAGACCCCTGATGTGCCTAAATAGTGGAAACCCCTCAATTCTAGCTCCAATCCTAACCCCAACACACCCCTAACCCTAATCCCAACCCTATTCCTAACCTAAATCCCAACCCTAATTCCAACCCTAATTGTAACCCTAACCTTAATTGTAACCCTAACTCTAATTGTCACCCTAACCCTAATTTTAACCCTAACCCTAATTGTAACCCTAACCCTAATTCTAACCCTAATTATAACCCTAACCCTAAGGTTAGGTTCATTTTGCGTTTTACCAGCCTGTTCAACACATAGCGTTGACGGGCTGGTAACGGTATAGCATAACGCGATCGCGTTATGCTATACCCGCTAGCGCAGAGGAATCAGCAGATGATTCATCTGCGCTAGCGGTGACGGAGCCCAGGCGCTGCAGCCCGTGTCCGAGGCTCCGTCACTGAATGATGGCACGTCGCGAACGCATGCTGCTTTACGACATGCGTCGCGATGCGCCCTCAAATGGGGGTGAATGGCAGCGTTAACGGACTGCGTTACACCGTGTTATACCGCGGTGTAACGCAGTCCGTCTAACGGACTGCCATAACGCAGTATGAACCCAGCCTTATAATCGTAACCCTAACCCTAATTATAACCCTAACCCTAATGCTAACCCTAATCCTAATTATAACCCTAACCCTAATTATAACCCTAACCTTAACCCTAAAGGAAAAATGAAAATAAATATAATTTCTATATTTTATTATATGTCCCTAACTAAGGGAGTGATAAATGGGGGGTTATGTACTGTTTTTTTTATTTTGATCACTGTGATAGTTTATCACAGTGATCAAAATGTACTTTTATGAGAATGAATGAAAAAATTTTGAATTTGCCGCCAAGCAGATGGGCGGGCGCACTGCGCATGCGCCCGCCATTTTTTTTTCCAGGAAGAAGACGCCGGCATCCTGGGGCCTGCGGGAGGACCGAGGACACCGGGAGGTATAGCGGGGGGCGATCGGGGGACCTGTGGACCCTCATTTTCTCCCCTCTGATGTGCGATCACATCAGAGGGGAGAGAAATCTTTTTTTTTTTTTTTTGCGATCGCCGTTATGCTGTATAGCGGCGATCGCAACACCGGGATCGGTGAATACCGACCCAGATCATGTTCTCTGGGGTCTCGGCTACTCCCGGTGGCCAAGACCCCAGAAAAAATTGCCCATCCCCACAGTACTTAGCGGCAGGCGCACTGAGCATGCGCCCGCCATTTTCTCAATGGCGGCGCCCACTGGGGGTGGCAGAAGGGCCCGGGGGCAAGAAGAGGGGTTTTGGGGGCCACATGCAGGGGATCGGGGCCACATGGGGGTCCCGGGGACCCTTTTTCTCTGTCTTCTGATGTCCGATGACATCAGAGGACAGAGAAATTAAATGGCACATTTTTTTTTTTTGTTGCGACCGCCGTTATAGGGTTAATAACGGCGATCGCAACATCGGTGTCGGTAAAAACTGACCCGATTCATGTTCTCTGGGGTCTCGGCTACCCCCGGTAGCCAAGACCCCGGAGAAAATGCGCCTCTGGGGCGCCATTTTTAAGTACCCTTAAGTACCCTTAATGACCGCCGTTAAAAGGCGTATCGGCTGTCGTTAAGGGGTTAAGGCTAGGATTCGTATATTCAGAGATGGAGAAGTAAGACCTTCCACTGTTGAAAACACTTACTTAAGACTTTTGGGAGCCAGAGACCTGTGATGAAAATTTGGGTTTGCATCGATCCGATCTTTAGGGAAGATATTTTTGGTGTCATACAGTAGTGTAGGGACAAACATAATGCATACATTCACATCACCATAAGGCCATTCCAACAGCTCCAACTTAACATCACGCAGATGGATGTTACTATTCATGTCACGTTTCCTCTCTACAGAAAGGTACAATCATGATAGGAAACATGACGATATATCCCGACTGGGACCTCCAGGGAAGAAAATATCCTGAATGTTGGGGATCTCATAATCTGCTAAAAGACCTAGCACATCCCACAACCATCTCCCATATGAGCTCACCAAGGGGAGGTATGTGGGCGTAACTTTGATCGAATAAAAATTAGAGTTTGGGTTTCTGTAATTATTCATTTCTTGAAGACACAGTTCTATGTGAGTGTTCCATTTTCCTCATTGAAGTGCTTCCATCCTTAAAGATATGAGTCAATCCTGCAACAACAGGTTTAGTACTTCCCTTTTATTATTACTGTGATGAAGGAACAGCCACCATCTTGGATATGGGGCATAATGCTCGCCTCAAGTCTGAGCTTGGCCTGTCCCAGGTGCCGTTTTGTCTGAGTTCACAGAGCCACAGGCAGCTAACTACACCTAACCCCCATGGCCTGTAGGCATATGGAAGAAAACAGGGTTTAGTGATCCATTGTTGAATAACAAGGTCTTTTAGTATGCTAAGTAGATCAGGCCAAACAGGACTTCAAAGCTGGAGTCAGGAGCCACGCCAGCATGGGGCCTGGAGATGCCTGGGGGCTTCAATTATATTATACCTGTCAGCTAGACACAGAAAACACATCCATTGTCTCTCCCAGCCACTACGACTCCGTTCTAGGATTATGAATTATGAGCCCGCCTTTCGAGGTACAGACTCAAAAAATATCTGCGTGATCCTGCGGACCTTGCGCATCTGACAGTGCGACTCCCGAGTCGGTGATGGCTCGAGGACCTGAGATATAGAGATAGGGTCACTGTGGAGATCGGGTCACATGTTTAATCTCCACGCGACAGGCAAAACAAACTGCATTCACTGGTACCTCTCGTGTCCTGATCCGATCGTCCTGGAGAAAGTTAACCCCTTTCTTAGATATTGGGAATAAATTCTGCAGGGAGCTGAAGGGTAGAGATTATTAGCCCACCCTCTGACACCGAGGGAAGGGACCTAGCAGGTTTAAGAACTGTGAGCGGATGGCAGACTCTCTTTATTCTCACAGAAGAACACGACGATGATGATCTAAGAAGGAACAGGGGACAGATCTGCCAAGGGAGCAGCGGCACACGTTTTGGGGACTATCCGGCAACTAAGATTCTTACCTGTGGATCGCAGAGCTCCCAGCGTCCACATGCAACCTACAGCCTGGCAACATTGACCTCTAGCTTAATACCTCTAAGCCTTGTACCATTATTGACCTGAGAGACAAAGGGGGCGCCGGAGAGCTGTGACTCTGTAGTTACGTCACATTGGTGACGTGGAAGGAACCGGGTTTCCTTCACATTGGTGGCAGCAGTAGGATCAGAGTAATAGGGTGCGTGGGACCCTGCTCCCAGACACTAAAGATTACCAGCGGTAACTTTCACTGCTGGGGTCTTAAGGTCAGTCCAGCACTAGACGGTCAGAGTGTAAATATAATAAGTTGTGTGAAAGGTCAGGGTTGCAGCTGTGTCAGTAACCAGAGGTTCCCAAGATGGCAGAAGGCACCAAGAGTAAGGCAAAGGGGGAGGCCACTGCTATGGTCTATGATGAGGTCGATACCGATGAAGGCGAGGGGGAGCTCAGCCATGGCTCCCCAAGGAGCCAGACCCCCATGCTCAGTCACGCAGTGGACTGTCCACTCCCTGCCCGTCCCAACCTGTCCAGATCGGAGGCCCTTTTCCAAGCGGCCATGGCATAACTCGAGGCTGGTAATGACGCCGCCCATGACACACTCCTGGTGGCGGCAGAGAAAGCAGCGGAGCGTGAGCAAGCGGCGGCAGAGAAAGCAGCAGAGCGTGAGCCTACAGAACGTGTGCTGCAGGCTGCAGAATGCCGTGAAGCTGCGGAGCATCGGCACCGACTGGAGATGGCTCAGCACGGGCCCCCGCTTGACGCTCCAGCCCCACTGGAGACCAAGGCTTCCAACGTCCGGGCGGAGGACTTTCCCTTGCTTGAAAAGGATGGAGACCTGGATTCCTTTCTGCTGGCCTTTGAGAGAACCTGCCTCCAACACCATCTGGCCCTGGATCAGTGGGCAAGGTACCTGACCCCCCTGTATGAGGGGTAAGTCCCTAGAAGTTTCGGGGGGCTTACCTGCCGGGGAGGAGCATGACTACAACAGCATCAAGCAGGCCCTGATCCAGCACTACAACCTCACCCCGGAGTCGTACCGCAGGAAGTTCCGGAGCCTGCAGCAGGGTTCAAAGGACACCTGGACCGACCACATGCGGGCCCTGCTGAGAGCTGCGGAGCACTAGACCTCGGGTCTAGAGCTCACCACCCGCCAGGAGGTCCAGGAACTGTTCGTCACGGAGCAGTTCTTGTGGAACTGCCCAGAGGACCTCCAGCAGTTCCTCCGTGACCGGAAACCAAAGCTTCTGCTGCAGCTGCCCTGGCAGACGAGTATGCCAACAACAGGGTGCCTAAGCCGAAGAAGCCTGCCAGCAGCACCTGAAGAGGGGGTAAGCCCACTCCTGCCCCGGTCCCCCCAGCCCCCAGAGTGCAAGGGGTGTACCCCCCTGCTGCCCTCTCCAGGCCAGGAACAGAACCCAGGCATTGTCATCATTGCAACCAGCCGGGACACTTTAAGGCTGCGTGTCCCCAGCGCCATAAGGCCCCATTCCTGTCCCAGAAACCATCCAGTTTTGTGTGTGGGAGGGGGTGGTGGGAGGTCCCTGGACAATTACCAACCAGTCACCATCGGCCGCTCAGTGGTCATGGGACTGCGGGACACAGGCGCTGAACGAACCCTGGTACGTCCTGAGGTGGTGTCCCCTCAAGACTTGGTACCTGGGAAAACCCTTTCCGTCTTCGGAATTGGAGGCGTTGAACCGGCGCTGCCCGTCGCCAAGGTGTTTTTGGACTGGGGTGCTGGGAGGGGAATGCGGGAGGTGAGAGTAACGCCAAATATTCCTGCCAATGTGTTGCTTGGGACCGATTTGGGGCGGCTAGTGTCTCAGTATGTGGCCACTGAACCCCCAAGTTCGGCTCCCCAAGAATGTCATGACTCTACTGTGAATGCTAATGGTAATGTGTTGAATGTGCCTCCAACAGTGGAGGAGGGAGTGAAACCTGATGGTAAGCCAGGCACTGACACTACACACACAGGGCTCACAGTGAGAACAGGTGAGGAGACTGCGGGGGAGAGATCCAAGGTGGAGGGAGGGGCTGCTATGGGCAGTGTAGGGCCCCTAAGGGAATCCAGCCTGCTGAGTCTAGGGCTTCTGCAGGAAGAGGAACAGGCTATGGGGGAGGGGGCGTCCCGGGAGAGGAGCCACCAGGTAGACTCCAGGGCAGGAGTTCCCCACATCCGGGATGTCAGGAGGCCAGAGAAGTCTGCCTGACCCGACGACATGGTCAGGGGCCGAGGGGAAGTAGGCGCTACCCGTGGTCTCAGTGGTCGTGGCCGCTGTTACCAGGAGTGGGAGCGCCGAAGCCCAAGGAGCCTCGTGTAGGTCCGATGGTTTCCCCCTCTCCGACCAAGTGGCTGCCGAGTCAGACAGCGGCCAGGAGACAGATCCCGGGGAGCTGACAGAGGATGTAGCAGTTTCGTCAATTCTTGCCACATCAAGTCAGGGACTTCAGGCAGCGTTAGAAGCTGATGCTAGCCTGAAAGCTCTCAAGGAACAGGTGGCACAGCCTCCCCTGGAGTCCAACCGCGAGCGAGTGGTCTGGGACCAGGGACGGCTGTACCGGGTAACTGTCCAGCAGGGTTCACCGGAGGTGTGGCCCAGGGACCGACAGTTAGTGGTACCCTATCCATTCAGGGCGGAATTGTTGTGGATCGCACACGAGATTCCCATGGCCAGACAACTAGGGATCGCTAAAACCAGGGCCAGGCTAGCTCAGCATTTCTACTGGACTGGAATGAGGACCGAGGTGACTGCCTACTGCCGTTCGTGTGACATCTGTCAGAGGGTGGGAAAGGCGGGGCGGCGCCCCAAAGCCCCACTGGTAACTTTGCCCATCATCGAACAGCCTTTCTCGAGGGTGGCTGTGGATCTCATTAGACCTCTGTCCACTCCCAGCCACTCCGGGAAATGCTTCATACTACCGGTAGTGGACTATGCCACCCGGTATCCGGTGGCGGCAGCTTTGTCGTCTATTCGGGCTGACAAAGTGGCCACTGCCTTACTGGAGATTTTCTCCAGAGTGGAGTTTCCCTAGGAAATGCTCACCGACCGAGGGACCCAGTTCATGTCGCAGCTGATGGAGTCTCTCTGTAAGCAGATACAGGTGCAACATTTGGTAGCCAGCCCGTATCACCCACAGACCAATGGCCTGTGTGAGTGGTACAATGGCACCTTAAAGCAGATGCTGAAGATGTTGGTCGACTCCCACAGGAGAGACTGGGAGCGGTATATCTCCCACACCTGCTGTTTGCCTACCGGGAGGTCCCACAGGCCTCAACGGGGTTCTCCCCCTTTGAGCTCCTGTACGGGTGACGTGTACGGGGGGCCCCTTGCTTTGGTGAAGGAAGCATTAGAAGGGGATTTGGCCACCCCTGGAGTGTCGGTCATTGAGTATGTCGTGCGCTTCCGGGACCGAATGATGGCCTTGACACGGCTGGTGCATGACAATATGGCCCAAGCCCAGGCTGACCAGAAGCGGTGGTACAACCAGGATGCTTGTGAGCGGACCTACCCGGTGGGTCAAAAGGTATGGGTACTGGTCCCGAACCTCAAAACAAGCTTCAGGCAGCCTGGGAGGGTCCATACCTCGTGCACCAGCAGCTCAACGCCGTCACCTACCTGGTCACCCTGGACCACACCCGTGGAAGGAGGAAGGCCTTCCACGTGAACATGATGAAGGCCCATCATGAGCGGAAGGCTCGTGCCCACCCAGTGTGCAACCCTCCCGAGGAAAGAGAGGCAGAAACACTCCTGGATCTGCTCACCCAAGCCAAGGTGGGTGGATCCATCGAGGATGTGGGGATTGGACACCAGCTCTAGGAGGACCAACGTCCCCAGCTAGGGGTCACCCTAAACCCCTTTCGGGAGCTGTTCAGCAGCCTTCCCAGAAGGACTGAGACAGCTGTCCATGATGTGGACACCGGCAATCACCCCCCAATCCGGCGTTCAGCATATCGGGTATCTCTTGAGGTGCAGCAGCAAATGCGCCAAGAGATAGACGAGATGCTGAAGCTGGGGGTGATCCAAGCGTCCAACAGCGTCCAACTACGCAGTTCTGCGTTGACTACCAGGGGCTCAACGCTGTGACGGTCACCGATGCATACCCAATGCCGCGCATCGATGACCTGCTCGATCAGCTGGCCGGCGCTAGGTACCTGACCATCATGGATCTGAGCAAGGGGTATTGGCAGATTCCAATGACACCTGGGGCAAGGGAATGCTCTGCCTTTATCACCCCATTCGACTGTACGAGTCCACGGTGATGCCCTTCGGCATGAAGAATGCCCCTGCCACTTTTCAGTGGATGGTCAACACGCTGCTCGAGGGGCTGGAAGGGTATGCGACTGCGTACCTGGATGACATTGCCATCTTCAGTCCCACCTGGGAGGATCACTTAGAGCACCTGACACAGGTGCTCGGGCGGATCCAGCGTGCAGTGCAGGCTTGACCATTAAGCCGGAAAAATGCCAGCTGGGTATGAGTGAGGTCCACTACCTGGGACACCGGGTAGGTGGAGAGCTCTGAAGCCAGAGCCCGGGAAGGTGAATGCCATCACATCCTGGCCCACCCCCAGGACCAAGAAGCAGGTGATGTCCTTCTTGGGGACTGCTGGGTACTATAGGTTTGTTCCACACTAGTGCCCTGGCCAAGCCCCTGACAGACCTCACCAAGAAAAAGCTGCCCGTCGCAATCGACTGGACAGTCGCCTGCGAGACAGCTTTCCAGGCGCTCAAGACCGCCCTTTCTAGCTCTCCTGTACTACAGGCAGCCGACTTCACGCGGCGGTTCGAAGTGCAGACCGACGCCAGCGACTTCGGCCTCGGTGCTGTGCTCAGCCAGGTCGACACTACGGGCCATGAACACCCCGTTTTGTACCTGAGCCGGAAGCTCCTGCCGAGGGAAGTGGCCTATTCCACAATGGATAAGGAATGTCTGGCAATTGTGTGGGCCCTGCGTCTGCAGCCATACTTGTACGGACGCCAATTTACCGTGGAAACAGGCCACAACCCCTCAGCTGGTTACACATGGTCTCTGGGATGAATGGGAGGTTGCTACGCTGGAGCCTCGCTCTCCAGCAGTATCACTTCACTATTCGCCACAAAAGAGGCAGGGACCATGGTAACTCTGATGGGTTGTCTCAGCAAGGAGAGGGTGTGGAAGGGTGCATGGGGAACACAGGAATGTGATACCCCCTAGCGCCCTCTAAAGCAGGGAGGTGTGATGAAGGAACAGCCACCATCTTGGATATGGGGCATAATGCTCGCCTCATGTCTGAGCTTGGCCTGTCCCAGGTCACGGCTCCAACTTAATATCGCGCAGATGGATGATACTATTCATGTCACGTTTCCTCTCTACAGAAAGGTACAATCATGATAGGAAACATGGCGATATATCCCGACTGGGACCTGCAAGGAAGAAAATATCCTGAATGTTGGGGATCTCATAATCTGCTAAAAGACATAGCACATCCCACAACCATCTCCCATATGAGCTCACCAAGGGGAGGTAAGTGGGCGTAACTTTGATCGAATAAAAATCAGAGTTTGGGTTTCTGTAATTATTCATTTCTTGAAGACACAGTTCTATGTGAGTGTTCTATTTTCCTCATTGAAGTGCTTCCATTCTTAAAGATATGAGTCAATCCTGCAACAACAGGTTTAGTACTTCCCTTTTATTATTACTGTGATGAAGGAACAGCCACCATCTTGGATATGGGGCATAATGCTCGCCTCATGTCTGAGCTTGACCTGTTCCAGGTGCCGTTTTGTCTGAGTTCACAGAGCCACAGGCAGCTAAATACTCCTAACCCCCATGTCCTGTAGGCATATTGAAGAAAACAGGGTTTAGTGCTCCACTGTTGAATAACAAGGTCTTTTAGTATGCTAAGTAGATCAGGCCGAAACAAGACTTCAAAGCTGGAGTCAGGAGCCACGCCAGCATGGGGCCTGGAGATGCCTGGGGGCTTCAATTAGATTATACCTGTCAGCTAGACCAGGGTTCCCCAACTCCAGTCCTCAAGGCCCACCAACAGATCAGGTTTTCATGATTTCCTTTGTATTGCACAGGTGAGGCAATTATCACCTGAGCAATACAAAGGAAATCCGGAAAACATGACCTGTTGGTGGGCCTTGAGGACTGGAGTTGGGGAACCCTGAGCTAGACACAGAAAACACATCCATTGTCTCTCCCAGCCACTATGACTCCGTTCTAGGTTTATGAATTATGAGCATGCCTTTCGAGGTACAGACTCGTAAAAAATATCTGCGTGATCCTGCGGACCTTGCGCATCTGACAGTGCGACTCCCGAGTCGGTGATGGCTTGGTAATCTAAGATATAGAGATCAGATCGCTGTGGAGGGCCAATCGGGCCATGTTTGGTCTCCACGCGACAGGCAAAACAAACTGCATTCACTGGTACCTCTCGTGTCCTGATCCGATCGTTTTGGAGAAAGTTAACCCCTTTCTTATATATTGTGAATAAATTCTGCAGGGAGCTGAAGGGTTGAGATTATTAGCCCACCTTCTGACACCGAGGGGAGGGACCTAGTAGGTTTAAGAACTGAGAGCGGATGGAAGACTCTTTATTCTCACAGAAGAACAAAACGATTATGATCTAAGAAGGAACAGGGGACAGATCTGCCAAGGGAGCAGCGGCACACGTTTTGGGGACTGTCCGGCAACTAAGATTCTTACCTGTGGATCGCAGAGCTCCCGGCGTCCACATGCAACCTACAGCCTGGTAACATTGACCTCTAGCTTAAAACCTCTAAGCCCTGTATCATTATTGTTATATTTTTCTCTGACTGCAAATCCACTGTAATTCCGTTGTATAGCTTACTGTATATTTCTGTAATTATCTAGTGTGCCCTTAAGGCAATTAAACCATAAAATTAATTTTGGGCTGATGCTTTTACTCAGATTACGAATCTTAGAATAGCCAGTGGGTAACAGCACATCCTCCCCGGCAGCCATTTGCTCTAGGTGCAGTTCCCTTACTGACCTGAGAGACAAAGGGGGTGCCAGAGAGCTGTGACTGTGTAGTTACGTCACATTGGTGACGTGGAAGGAACCGGGTTTCCTTCACAATTACTTTTTATCATATGTAATTGTATTTAGCGTATTGTTTTGTTCCCATGTTGTAGCATCTTTGTATTTTTTCAATAAAATTGCCTACCTTTCAAGACTACACATATAAAATGCAATAGCTCTGTTCCTCATTGTCGCGCAGTGTGGAAAGACTAAGTGCAACACGAAGGGATGAGGGGAAGGAAGCCCAGACACTAGAGAAAGGGTGAGTAGAGACCCCCAGGCAGATCTGATAACACCCTACTTGCCCTACCATCCCTGAATTGGTTCCTCAGCAATCGCCGGGCAGGAACCTAAGCCCTGTATCTCCCTAGAGCCAGGCCCTAGATAGGGAGGGGGAGGGGATGAGAACTGGTCAAGCCCCACTGTAAACTAAAGACAAAAAGGTAGAGAGACAAGGGGAATGAACTTAGCTTGAGCAGACAGAGGGGGAACACCAAAAGTCCTCAAACAGCTCCAGATAGGGAGTTAGCTGACTGCTATAGCTCCAAACCTTTACAAGGGAAAAATGTGAATATCACCGGCGACTCTCTGCAGCAGCTCCAGGGAGTTTGCCGCTGGGTCCAAGAGTCAGAAGGATTAAGGAGGCATATGTAATGCCAAATGCAGAGACCTTCTGTAGCGATTCTGTTGTATCTGATACACCCGTGACACTCATGTGCTGTAATACGCACCCCGGAAGCAATATGCTACCTTTAGCGGGTGTCTAATCGGCCTGTATAAACGATTAGTGGTGGCAGCAAGTAGTTCCTTTTCTTATTGTGGAGTTGGCAGTAACCATACTGGGGTGCATATATTTATACACTGCTCAAAAAATAAAGGGAACACTCAAATAACACATCCTAGATCTGAATGAATGAAATATTCTCATTGAATACTTTGTTCTGTACAAAGTTGAATGTGCTGACAACAAAATCACACAAAAATCATCAATGGAAATCAAATTTATTAACCAATGGAGGCCTGGATTTGGAGTCAGATGATGCAGGCAGATCACTCTCCACGGCGTCTCCAGACTCTGTCACGTCTGTCACATGTGCTCAGTGTGAACCTGCTTACATCTGTGAAGAACACAGGGCGCCAGTGGCGAATTTGCCAATCATGGTGTTCTGTGGCAAATGCCAAGCATCCTGCACGATGTTGGGCTGTGAGCACAACCCCCATCTGTGGACGTCGGGCACTCAGACCATCCTCATGGAGTCGGTTTCTAACCGTTTGTGCAGACACATGCACATTTGTGGCCTGCTGGAGGTCATTTTACAGGGCTCTGGCAATGCTCCTCCTGTTCCTCCTTGCACAAAGGCGGAGGTAGTGGTCCTGCTGCTGGGTTGTTGCCCTCCTACGGCCCCCTCCACGTCTCCTGGTGCACTGGCCAGTCTCCTGGTAGCACCTCCAGCCTCTGGACACTACGCTGGCAGACACAGCAAACTTTCTTGCCACAGCTCACATTGATGTGCCATCCTGGATGAGCTGCACTACTTGAGCCACTTGTGCGGGTTGTAGAGTCCGTCTCATACTACCACGAGTGTGAAAGCAAAACCAACATTCAAAAGTGACCAAAACATCAGCCAGAAAGCATTGGTACTGAGATGTGGTCTGTGGTCCCCACCTGCAGAAGCACTCCTTTATTGAGTGTGTCTTGATAATTGCCAATAATTTCCATCTGTTTTCTATTCTATTTGCACAACAGCATGTGAAATTGTCAATCAGTGTTGCTTCCTAAGTGGACAGTTTTATTTCCCAGAAGTTTGATTTACTTGGAGTTATATTCTGTTGTCTGTGTTCCCTTTATTTTTTTGAGCAGTGTATATTCAATGCATTGGAATCAGAGTTGTATATACCATACACTCACTGCTAGTGATGAGCGAAACCGTGGATGTTCGGGTCCGGCTGGTTCAGATGAACATTCAAAAAAAGTTCAGTTCAGGTACCAGATTAGTACCCAAACTCGAACCCAGACCGGGGGACCCAAACATCCTTTGTCATCTGCGTGACAGCATGCCAAACATGGGCTCTGATTGGCTGTAAGATCATTACGGATGATCATTACGCTGGCATAATGCAAGCATTCAGCCTGCCAGCCAGCAGAGACACTGAGTTGCATGTCATAGAACAGCATCAGTGTCTCATGGTATCGTGAGAAAGGTGAGTGGAGTTCATAGCCAATGTACTCCATTCACCTCAATGACATCACCGCTAACGTGAGAACTTTCTCAAGCCATAGCTGTGATTTCAGTGAGGTGAATAGAGTTCATTAATATTATTCACCTTATTATTATTATGCGTAGCTCAATGACTCTTCTGGCTGGCAGGCTGAATGCTCGCATCATGTTAGCATTCAGTCTGACATCTAGATGTAGTAGAGCTAGACTCGTCAAAGAACAAATGGTTTATGTTCTCATCGGAGAGGTAAGGAATATGGTTGTTTTTTTTTACTCTTTTACAGGGGACATTGACATCAGAGGATTATCTTTACGCCGGACAGGTGAGGTATATGGTTTTTTATTATTTTAATTCTTTTACAGGGGACATGAGCTTCAGTGAATTAGGAGTCAAGGTAAGTATAACTTTGCTTTTTTATTCTAAATTAAAAAAGGTGTCAGTGTCTATTTCAATTAAAGGATTTTACTCAGGGTGTTTTTTCATTTACAATATGACTATGGGGTTAGTAATGGGGACATCTTATAGACGCCTCTCCATTACTAACCCTTGGGATTCATGTCAGATGCCATAAAACAGCTGACATCAACCCCACTGGCCATGGCACCAGGGCAAGTAAGAAGAGTGGGCAAAGTGCCAGAATTGGCACATCTAATAGATGCGCCTTTACTGGGTGGCTGCGGGCTGCTATTTTAAGGCTCAGGGGCCAATATCCATGGCCCCTTACCAGTCTGAGAATACCAGCCCCCAGCTGTCTGCTTTATCTTGGTTGGTGGTCAGAAATGGGGGACCGCACGCCGTTTTTTAAATTATTTATTTAGATAAATTTTTTAAAAAAGCGTGGAACCTCTCTATTCTTCATAATCAGCCATGATAAAGCTAGCAGATGAGGGTTGCATCCCACAGTTGTCGGTTTTGCCTGAGCTGGTTATCAAAAATAGAAGAGAACCCACATTTTTTTAAATTTATTTATAGCACAGGTGCCGGCTGATGAATACTCTCATCAGCCTTGCCTGCTCTAGCTGTTATCAGTGTCAGTAGGCGTACGTGGATAAGAGTAGTTGTGAAGGAAACCCGGTTCCTTCCACGTCACCAATGTGACACAACTACACAGTCACAGCTCCCGGTGCCCCCTTTGTCTCTCAGGTCAGTAAGGGAACTGCACCTAGAGCAAATGGCCGCCGGGGAGGATGTCGTGTTACCCACTGGCTATTCTAAGATTCGTAATCAGAGTAAAAGCATCAGCCCAAAACTAATTTTATGGTTTAATTGCCTTAAGGGCGCACTAGATAATTACAGAAATATACAGTAAGCTACACAACGGAATTACAGTGGATTTGCAGTCAGAGTAAAATATAACAATAATGGTACAAGGCTTAGAGGTATTAAGATAGAGGTCAATGTTACCAGGCTGTAGGTTGCATGTGGACGCCGGGAGCTCTGCGATCCACAGGTAAGAATCTTAGTTGCCAGACAGTCCCCAAAACGTGTGCTGCTGCTCCCTTGGCAGATCTGTCACCTGTTCCTTCTTAGATCATCATTGTCTTGTTCTTCTGTGAGAAGAGTCTGCAATCTGCTCACAGTTCTTAAACCTGCTAGGTCCCTCCCCTTGGTGTCAGAGGGTGGACTAATAATCTCCACCCTTCAGCTCCCTGCAGAATTTATTCCCAATATCTAAGAAAGGGGTTAACTTTCTCCAGGACGATCGGATCAGGACACGAGACGTACCAGTGAATGCAGTTTGTTTTGCCTGTCGCGCGGAGATCAAACATGGCCCGATTGTCACGCTGTATAGCAGATATATATATGTGATGTCAGTAATCTATATCAAAAGGGCAACATACTATATAACATGCGCATAGATATATGATAACATAGATTTACCTGACAAAGTCCAGTGGGTCAATACGGAATCCGTTATACGCTGTCTCCGGCTAGAGGGTGACCGGGGTCTAAGCTGACCCTAAACTGGGGTCCTAACTAATCCCTCAACCTGGAGGTACTGTTAAAGGTACAGAGGTCCAGGCCACCAGCGTAAACCCTGTCTCCTATCAATCCCTGCCAACTGTATTCTAGTCCTAAGAAGGACCTGAATACCACCAAAGGGAATGAACAGGTAACGGTTAATGAACAGAAAGACAAACAAACAAAGACAAGAAATAAAGTAAATAAAGTCTTACATACAACACTCACACACAGTAGGAACACCTAAGGTCTCAGAGAAAAACTATAAGCTGTAAGAGTAAAAACAACTAAGGAGCTCTTAGCTTAAATATTCTCAGAACCGATCCAGTCTGCTAAACTACATGAATGCTTTCACCAGCGTCTAACACCCAGACTGGCAGAAATATAAAGGAAACTAATTAGAACATAATCAAAAGCAGCCGGGCGAGGCTGCACCTAGCCTTAGCAAAGAGCTAGGAAAAATTAACTCTCTCATTACCAAAAAAACAAAGAAACAGCAGCTCAGCTGTGAGAAGTCAGAATGTGAAATCGCGACGATCTTCATGGCGATGCACCCATGACAGTACCCCCCCTTCTACGAGGGGCCTCCGGACCCTCATGACCAGGTCTGTCCGGGTGAGTTGTGTGAAAGGTCCGAACCAATCGATCTGCGTTAACATCAGACGCAGGGACCCACGTCCCCTCCTCAGGACAATACCCCCTCCACTGAACTAAGTACTGAAGGGATCGGCGACTGAGACGTGAGTCAATGATTTTCGACCCATGAATTTCCACGTTATCATTGACCACCACTGAAGGAGGTAGAGGTGACGGTATGACTGGTGCCACATACTTTTTAAGTAATGACTTGTGAAACACATTATGATTTTTAAACGTAGGAGGGAGGTCCAGACGAAATGCCACAGGATTAATTATGGAACTGATCCTGTACGGCCCGATGAATCTGGGACCCAACCTCCAGGAGGAAACTTTACGTTTTATATTCCTAGTAGACAACCAAACCAGATCATTCACCTTCAGATCTAGACCAGAAACTCTCCCCCTATCAGCCATCCATTTGTAACGGTTCCCCGTAACCTTCAGTCTTAAGCGATCTGGAACTATCAGTCTCCCTGGAAGTCCCACAGGGGCGTCCCCCTGAGCCCCCAATACCTCCCCCTCAAGCTCAGAGCATACAGCTGACACTACAACTCCCTCCTGAGGAATAGGAACCGGATCATCCGTCTTCCCGGCCCTTGGGAAAGTACGAGATAAGGCATCAGGAAGCAACTTTATTGAGCAGTCATATGCGCGATAAGGAGGAAACTCTTTACACCCCTCCTCTGAGAACATCTCCCCAAAGCCCTCCAGAAAAGGAGACAAAGTCCTAGGCACAACCGCACCGATGACCGTGCTCATGCAGTTATTCTTGCAAAATTCACCCCACTGGCTTATCTTTCTGGATTGCCAATCAATCACTGGGTTATGTTTAGCCAACCAAGGAAGTCCCAACACAATAGGAGTAGGTAGACCCTCCAACACATAACAAGACAATTGCTCTTTATGTATTGCCCCTACTCGAAGATCTATGTTATGAACAGCTTGTACCAAGCTACCTTGACCAAGAGGTCTAGAATCAATAGAGAGTATAGGGACCCGTTTGGCCAATACACTCAGTTGCATACCATGCACCTGGGCAAACCGAGCGTCCACCAAATTAGCCCCGGACCCACTATCAAGAAAAACAGAAATCCTCTCAGTTCTAGTACCAATCACCACCTCCGCAGGCACGAGAAACTGAGAGGGATTTGGGGACGAAATACACACTCCCAGGTTAACTCCTTGGCTCAAAGAGGTCCGGGATGGACACCCCCCAACAAAATGTCCCTCTCTCCCGCAAAAGAAACACCTTCTAGTCTTGCGGCGCACCGCCGATTCCCTCCTACAAAATGATGTCCCTCCCAACTGCATGGGTTCCTCAGAACAGACCAGGGGAACCTCAGTATAAGGGACTTTAGTAGTAGGTGGAGTCATCATGGGGGGCGGAGTTACCTCGCGTCTTCCCCGAAGTCGTCTATCAATGCGAATAGCGAGGGCCATAGCAGCCTCCAGTGATGGAGGAGAATCATACTGAGCCAACACATCTTTTAATTTGTCAGACAACCCTTGACAAAACTGGCTCCTAAGAGCTGGGTCATTCCACTGAGTATCTGTTGCCCATCTACGGAACTCAGAAGAATATTCCTCCGCTGGACGATTTCCTTGCCGTATTTTACGTAACCTTGTTTCAGCAAGAGAGACTCGATCCGGATCATCATATACCAGACCCAGGGCAGTAAAAAATCGATCCACTGACTGGAGATCTGGGGAGCCTGGAGGAATAGAGAACGCCCAAGATTGAGGGTCCCCTTGTAAGAGCGAGATAACAATTCCCACCCTCTGCTCTTCACTCCCAGATGACCGAGGCCGCAGCCGAAAGTACAATTTACATGCCTCCCGGAAAGTAAAAAATTTGTCCCGCCCACCAGTGAACCTGTCCGGGAGAGCAACCTTAGGTTCAGATCTGGTTTGCTCCGGGAGGGACAAAACCTTGGACTTAATGTCTGCAAATTCCATGGACAACCCCTGCAACTGCCGGGCCAGCTGGGCTACTGGATCCATGACAGCTGGGGAGAATCTTTAGTTTGGCCGGTGAAAATGTCACGCTGTATAGCAGATATATATATGTGATGTCAGTAATCTATATCAAAAGGGCAACATACTATATAACATGCGCATAGATATATGATAACATAGATTTACCTGACAGAAAGTCCAGTGGGTCAATACGGAATCCGTTATACGCTGTCTCCGGCTAGAGGGTGACCGGGGTCTAAGCTGACCCTAAACTGGGGTCCTAACTAATCCCTCAACCTGGAGGTACTGTTAAAGGTACAGAGGTCCAGGCCACCAGCGTAAACCCTGTCTCCTATCAATCCCTGCCAACTGTATTCTAGTCCTAAGAAGGACCCTGAATACCACCAAAGGGAATGAACAGGTAACGGTTAATGAACAGAAAGACAAACAAACAAAGACAAGAAATAAAGTAAATAAAGTCTTACATACAACACTCACACACAGTAGGAACACCTAAGGTCTCAGAGAAAAACTATAAGCTGTAAGAGTAAAAACAACTAAGGAGCTCTTAGCTTAAATATTCTCAGAACCGATCCAGTCTGCTAAACTACATGAATGCTTTCACCGGCGTCTAACACCCAGACTGGCAGAAATATAAAGGAAACTAATTAGAACATAATCAAAAGCAGCCGGGCGAGGCTGCACCTAGCCTTAGCAAAGAGCTAGGAAAAATTAACTCTCTCATTACCAAAAAAACAAAGAAACAGCAGCTCAGCTGTGAGAAGTCAGAATGTGCAATCGCGACGATCTTCATGGCGATGCACCCATGACACCGATTGGCCCTCCACAGTGACCCAATCTCTATATCTCAGGTCACCGAGCCATCACCGACTCGGGAGTTGCACTGTCAGATGAGTGAGGTCCGCAGGATCACGCAGATATTTTTTACGAGTCTGTACCTCGAAAGGCGTGCTCATAATTCATAATCCTAGGATTATTAGGCTGGGAGAGACAATGGATGTGTTTTCTGTGTCTAGCTGACAGGTATAATCTAATTGAAGCCCCCAGGCATCTCCAGGCCCCATGCTGGCGTGGCTCCTGACTCCAGCTTTGAAGTCCTGTTTTGGCCTGATCTACTTAGCATACTAAAAGACCTTGTTATTCAACAGTGGAGCACTAAACCCTGTTTTGTTCAATATGCCTACAGGCCAAGGGGGTTTGGAGCAGTTAGCTACCTGTGGCTCTGTGAACTCAGACAAAATGACCCCTGGGACAGGCCAAGCTCAGACATGAGGCGAGCATTATGCCCCATATCCAAGATGGTGGCTGTTCCTTCATCACAGTAGTACAGTCATGGACAAAAGTTTTGAGAATGACACAAATATTAATTTTTACAAAGTCTACTGCTTCACTTTTTCTAATGGCAATTTGCATATACTCCAGAATGTTATAAAGAGTGATCAGCTTAACAGCAATTACTTGCAAAGTCAATATTTGGCTAGAAAATGAACTTTATCCCCCAAAACACATTTCAACATCATTGCAGCCCTGCCTTAAAAGGACCAGCTAACCTCTTTTCAGTGATTGCTCCATTAACACAGGTGTGGGTGTTGATGAGGACATGGCTGGAGATCAATCTGTCATGATTAAGTAAGAATGACACCACTGGACACTTTAAAAGGAGGCTGGTGCTTGGTATCATTGTTTCTCTTCTGTTAACCATGGTTATCTCTAAAGAAACACGTGCAGTCATCATTGCAATGCACAAAAATGGCCTAACAGGGAAGAGTATCGCAGCTAGAAAGATTGCACCTCAGTCAACAATCTATCGCATCATCAAGAACTTCAAGGAGAGAGGTTCCATTGTTGCCAAAAAGGCTCCAGAAGCCCAAGACAGACCAGCAAGCGCCAGGACCATCTCTTAAAAGTGTTTCAGCTGCGGGATCGGGCTACCAGCAGTGCAGAGCTTGCTCAGGAATGGCAGCAGGCAGGTGTGAGTGCATCTGCACGCACTGTGAGGCGGAGACTCTTGGAGCAAGGCCTGGTCTCAAGGAGGGCAGCAAAGAAGCCACTTCTCTCCAGAAAAAACATCATGGACAGACTGATATTCTGCAAAAGGTACAGGCAGTGGACTGCTGAGGACTGGGGTAAAGTTATTTTCTCTGATAAATCCCCTTTTCGATTGTTTGGAACATCAGGAAAACGCCTCATTCGGAGAAGACAAGGTGAGCGCTACCACCAGTCTTGTCTCATGCCAACTGTTAAGCATCCTGAAACCATTCATGTGTGGGGTTGCTTCTCAGCCAAGGGAATCGGCTCTCTCACAGTCTTGCCTAAAAACACAGCCATGAATAAAGAATAGTACCAGAATGTCCTCCAAGAGCAACTTCTCCCAACCCTCCAAGAGCAGTTTGGCGATCAACAATGCCTTTTCCAGCATGATGGAGCACCTTGCCATAAAGCAAAGGTGATAACTAAATGGCTCATGGAACAAAACAGAGATTTTGGGTCCATGGCCTGGAAACTCCCCAGATCTTAATCCCATTGAGAACTTGTGGTCAATCATCAAGAGACGGGTGGACAAACAAGAAACCTCAGGATTTGGTCCAGAAGTTGATTGAGAGCATGCCAGGGAGAATTGCAGAGGTCCTGAAGAAGGGTCAACACTGCAAATATTGACTTGCTGCATTAACTCATTCTGTCAATATAAGCTTTTGTTACTCATATGTTTGCAATTATATTTCTGTCTGTGATAAAAACATCTGTCAAACACACATAAAAACCAGAGGGCAGCAGATCATGTGAAAATATAATATTTGTGTCATTCTCAAAACTTTTGGCCATGACTGTAGTCTCTCATCAGCTGACACCTGTCAATGGCAGTAACCTTTTTAACCGCCGGTCACAGTTGCTGGCTCACATGCTGTCATGTGACAGCATCGAAACTGCAGCTCTCTGACCAGTGGTAACGAACGTACTGCTAATCAGAGCCACTGGTGTTTTTCGCACTGTCAGCATGGGAAAAAGCCAATGATCAGGGCGCCGAACAAGATCAGTAACATGGACTTTCTGAAGAAGTCCGTGTTCAGGGTCTGTTCATGGACACTAGGTGTTCAGTACACACCCTGAACCTTACTGTCTTGGTTCGCCCATCACTACTCACTGTGAGTTCCCCAATAAGGCCGGCGTCACACTTGCGAGTGTGATGCGAGTAAGTCGACAACTTTCTCGCATCAACACCTGGCACGGCCGCCCGCTCTCGGACCAGAGTGTGCGGCTGCATCCTCGTTCATCATTCGCCAGTCAATTGCATAATTGTCCTGACGATTGGAGGTGGTGGAGGGATCTATGCAATTCCCCCTGTTGTCATCTATTCAACTTGCACAAAAATTATGTATTACATTATAGTAAAATGATTGAATAGAAAATGACAAAGTCTGCATGTGGATGTCAGATGTTCTCGTCACATTTGTATTTTCTGCCTGTGCAAATACTACTTCTACATTTAGTGGCTATGGTTACAACATTGATGTTTGCACAATTTGTGCACCTATTCATCGTTCTTTGTGCTGTTTTTGCTTGTGAAGTATTTACACCTCATCACTTCTTACAAAACACCTTTGGAATATTTGTATTTTACAAACAAGACACTCTGGTTTAATGTTTAATGAAAAACTAACAAACAAGAAGACAGAAGTTCCTGTCAGGTGACCCTGCCCTGTAATGTATTCTCTCAAAACATTTTTACTGAGTGTATTTCTTTGTCTAAGAGAGGTATATGATCTTCTGTTAAATGTGTATGAAGGAGTTCAGAAGAATATAGATCAGCTGAACAAGTCTTTGGTCAGAGCTAGGGTTGAGCATTCCGATACCGAAACCCGGTTCCGATACCTGAAATCCAATGTAAGTCTATGGGAACAAAATATCGGAATATTTTTAATTCCGATATTTTGTTCCCATAGACTTACATTGGATTTCAGGTATCGGAACCGGGTTTCGGTATCGGAATGCTCAACCCTAGTCAGGGCACTTGTAGGTGTCAATCAAGCTTTTCATTTTTTCTACAAATACACAAAATTTGCAGTCTGTGATTGGTGGAGTAGAAACAGTCTATAATTACTATGCCTATCTTATTTTTCCTTTTTTAAGTGCAGGTAAGAATGTATTATATAAGTAATTCTATTTTCTGTCGGCAATTGCTTTTACAAAAGAGAACCAAGTGCATCGCATCTAGCCAGCCTCCATAGCAATACCTGGTAATATCACTGCTCAGCTAAGACGTAGGGCTTGATTTAGCAAACCTTTCAGGTCAGAATTCTGGAGTAAAAGCTTTGAAAATTTACAAACTTTGGGAGTTGAGTCTAAATTTTGCAACTTTTGGAGACTTCACACCAGCTTCTATCAAGTCTGCCAAAATGGGTGGAGTTGGGGCAGGGCTATGGTGCTCCCTATACCAGAAATCTCACTTCAGTACACACTAACAGCACGTTTCAGATGCTCCAGATTCAAGAGGCAGGCAGCTATTCATGAATCAGGAGCATCTGACTCCATAACACCCCCTCTGGGCCATTGTTTTTGCTTTTTAAAATTTCTCTTATTGGGCAAGATAACCAAATTATTGTAAAAGATAAAAAAATATTTCTATTAAATCGAGAGAAACACAGAAATAAAGAGATCAGTCATAGCATTAACACCATCTGCCTTTTATTGTGTTGGGCCCCTTCGTGCCACCAAAACAGCTCAGACCTGATACCAACCATAGCATTAGAACAACTGGCAGGTAAAGTGGATAGATATTGATTATGAGAATGGTATATATACACCTTTCTTTATATGCACACAATGAAGTGAACGCCTACATTGACACATTCATCAGTAAGCCTATACGAACATAACCATTAGTGAGTACACACCTACTTGTTCTGTTACTTTTAATTTCCATACTTTCATGAAAGCACTCTAAGAAGCAAGGTCCTTCTTCATCTGTCCTCATCAATTAGTCCAGTTTCTAGACATGGCACAACAATAGGTCAGTTCACTTTTAATTCTTGTATGTAGTCATTGAAGCATGTCTGCAGTTTCACATGATGCAACCACATTGCACCTTACTAACTGTAATTGTACACAGTTGTGCTTGTGGTTCTCCGTTACTAATATATATACATATATACATATGTATGCAAATAAAAAACTGACCAGCACCTCCATACAGAATAAAGCAAGTGTGAATAGGTGCGAGCTGCCTATGACTGCATAATATACAAACAGGAGAATACAACAGCACTCTGTAACCACTAAAATGTATAAAAACACTTAAGCTATGACATTTGGACCACATTACTGCTATATAGAATATACATATAAAAATGAAGGCACTTAGTGCATAACTTGGTCAACTCAAGACAGCACATCAGCCTCAGCAAGGCTACCTTTCTTTGATGAGACCCTAAACGCCTTGCTGTGGCTGTTGTTGTACCAGGTAGGACAGGGTTAAATCTTAGTACTGCAGGTCTTGAATAGATACATCTGGCTAGCTTTAACTAAGAACCAGGGCCTGAATTCACTAGGGGTGTCAGTATGCTGAATGAAAGAGTCGAGTGTGCTGAAGCTGGTGAGCGTCCAGCAAAAATGTGAGTTGTAACTGAGAGAGAGACGTGCCAGAGCCTCTCTCTTAATGGAGACTGCATGGGTCAGTTAGGCAAGCTCAGCAGTCTGTGTGTTGGAGCTGCACAGAACTATGTGGAAATTGCAGCCTATTCTGTGTGAACTGTGCCAGTAGTTGAATACTTCTGTTTGTCACTGGAGGCTGCTGGACCTCGTGCTGAATGGGATACCGAGATTAGTGAGATCGTGCCTCTTCTGTGTATGAAGTTTGCTCCGTGGGAAGGGAATGTAATCTGTTCGGGTGAGCCCAAACTGACATATTTGCCAAGCTGAGGTAACTATTTATTTTTTGTGATTCCTTTGTGCTTTAACAGCCTATTTTTGGTTTAGTATTCCTTGGAATTTTATTAAAGCAATAAAACTGCACCTGTTTGGACCAAACCACATTGAATGTGTGAACACTACCTAATGCCTACCTGAGAAAGTGTATCCCTACGAAATATATATATATACATACAGTTGAAATTAGAAGTTTCCATACACTATATAAAAAGACACATATGCATGTTTTTCTCAATATCTGACATGAAATCAGAATAATATACACCTACAAAGAATGTCACCGTGGCCAGCGAGACTAGTCCCCAAGCCTTAAAAATGAAGAACCGACAAGAAAAGCTGAAGGATGCTTTTTTGTAAAAAATATCCAACAAGGGTCAGCAAGTTATGCTGAAATTAAGCAAATGTAAAATAATCCAAAGCCACAATATGTGGGTTACTTTAGAAAAATATATAAAGTTTATTGCACATATATTAATTTCACATAAAAAGACAGGGTACTCATAGAAAATAGTAAGTGGCAGAACTCCTGTTTATGACATCCAACATGTCTCAAGGTATTATACATAGATGCTGACTTCCCTACTTTACCGACCTGTTCTATGTAGCCAGCGCATTACTATCACATGTAGTTTGTCTTTTATGCTTTTAGCCCCCGTCACACTAAGCAAGATCGCTAGTGAGATCACTGAAGCGTCACCGATTTTGTGACGCAACAGCGACCTAGCCAGTGATCTCGCTTAGTGTGACACGCAGCGACGACCAGCCCCCCTGCTGGGTATCGCTGATCGTCGTTGAATGTCCTGGACCATTTTTTCATCGTTGGTTTCCCGCTGGCCAGCGTGTATCGCTGCGTGTGACAGCGGGAGACCAACGATCAGCAAGCTGGTATCCAATGTACATATCGGATAATTAAGCACCGTGCGGCACCTAGTTACCCGATATGTACCCTGGATACCGGCTCCCAGCTTCTGCTGTAGAGCGCTGAGAGCCGGTATCTAGGGTACATATCGGGTAACTAGGTGCCGCGCTGTGCTTAGTTACCCGATGTGTACATTGGATTCAATCGTGCTCGCTGGTCCTGATCGCTGGTGAGTCTGCCCATGTGACAGCTCACCAGCGATCAGCTAACGATGTCCCAGCGATCCCATCCACGTCGTATCGTTGGTGGGATAGCTGGGACATTGAAGAGTGTGACGGGACCCTAAGATTCATCTAGCTCTATGCTCGTGTTAAATGTGTTACTAATTAACGGGCAGATCTGATGGGAGACGCATGTTTCTCTATATGCTGCTTTTTCCACCATGCTGTATATTAACTCTTTAGCTGCCACTTACTATTGTATGAGTACCCTGTCTTTTTGTGTGAAATTAATATATGTGCAATAAACTTTATATATTTTTCTAAAGTAACCCCCATATTGTGGCTTTGGATTATTTTACATTTGCTTAATTTCAGCATAACTTGCTGACCCTTGTTGGATATTTTTTTTTTACAAAAAAACATCCTTCAGCTTTTCTTGTCGGTTCTTCATGAAATCAGAATAAACCTTTCCCGTTTAGGTCTATTAGGATTACCATAATTATTAATATTTGCCAAATGCCAGAATAATGAGATAGAGATAATGTTTAAGGCATCTTTATTACTTACTGCAAAGTCAAAAGTTTACATACATTTCATTAGTATTTGGTACCATTGCCCTTAAACTGAATCACTTGGGTCAACCGTTTGGCATATCTAGTTTCTCACAATAGTTGGTTGGAACTTGGGCCCATTCCTCCTGACAAAACTGGTTTAACTGATCCAGGTTGGTAGGTCGCCTTGCTCGCCCCTGTCTTCAGATTTGCCTATACATTTTTAATAGTATTGAGATCAGGGCTTTGTGATGGCCACTCCAAAACATTGACTTTGTTATCCTTAAGCCACTATGACCTCCTAACTACCATGTCTGACGGCTTTCCCCATGAGTAGTGGCTCAGAGTCAAACAAACAGGTGCTTCTCACAAAATTAGAATATCATCAAAAAGTTAATTTATTTCAGTTTTCAGTACAAGAAGTGAAGCTTATACATTATATAGAGTCAATACAAACAGAGTGATCTATTTCAAGTGTTTATTTCTGTTAATGTTGATGCTTATGGCTTACAGCCAATGAGAACCCAAAAGTCATTATCTCAGCAAATTAGAATACTTTATAACACCAGTTTGAAAAATGATTTTAAAATCCGAAATGTTGGCCTACTGAAATGTATGTTCAGTAAATGCACTCAATACTTGGTAGGGCACCTTTTGCATCAAATACTGCATCCATGCGGCGTGGCATGGAGGCGATCAGCCTAAGGCACTGCTATGGTGTTATGGAAGCCCATGTTGCTTTGATAGTAGCCTTTAGCTCGTCTGCATTGTTGGGTCTGGTGACTCTCATTTTTCCCTTGACAATACCCCATAGATTCTCTATGGTGTTAAGGTCAGGCGAGTTTGCTGGCCAATCAAGCACAGTGAAACTGTTGTTTTAACCCCTTAACGACCGCCGATACACCTTTTAACGGCGGGCATTAAGGGTACTTAAACCACAGTGCCGTTAATTGAAAAGTCTATAGCGCCCCCAGTCGGATTTTCTCCGGGGTCTCGGCAGCCGGGGGTAGCCGAGACCCCAGAGAACATGATTCGGGTCGGTTTTTACTGACCCCGATGTTGAAATCGCCGTTATTAACCCTATAACGACGATCGCAACAAAAATAAATGGCACATCAGATTTATTTAATTTCTCTCTCCCCTTGATGTGATCAGACATCAGAGGTGAGAGAAATAGGGTCCCGATCCCCCCCCTTATGGTCTCCAGTGGTCCTAGGGCCCTCCTGAGTCCAACGGTGGGCGCCGCCATGCTGCAATAGCGAGAAAATGGCGGGCGCATGCGCAGTGCGCCCGCCGCAATGTGCCGGGGGGTTGGGCAATTTTATTTACCGACCCCGGTGTCGTGATTGCCGTAATATCAGTATAACGGCGACCGCAAAAAAAAAAGGATTTCTCTCCCCTCTGATGTGATCGCACATCAGAGGGGTGAGGAACAGTGTCCCCGGTACCCCCTCTGTACCTCCCGCTGTCCCCTCTGTGCTCCTGCAGCTCCCGGCATCTTCATGCTGTAAAAAAAAATGGCAGGCGCATGGTTACAATTCGGGTTAGGGTTACAATTACGGTTGGAATTAGGGTTGGGATTAGGGTTAGGGTTGGGATTAGGGTTGTGTTGGGGTTAGGGTTGGAGCTAGAATTGAGGAGTTTCCACTATTTAGGCATATCAGGGGGTCTCCAAACACGACATGGCTTTCAAAAAGTCAAATGGCGCTCCCTCTCTTCCGAGCCCTGCCGTATGCCCAAACAGTGGTTTACCCCAACATATGGGGTATCAGCGTACTCAGGACAAATTGCACACCAATTTTGGGGTTCTAATTTCTGCTGTTCCCCTTGAGAAAATAAAAAATAGCTGGCTAAAAAAATCATTTTTGAGGAAAAAAATGATTTTTTATTTTCACGGCTCTGCGTTCATAAATTTCTGTGAAGCATTTGGGGGTTCAAAGTGCTCACCACACATCTAGATAAGCTCCTTGGGGGGACTAGTTTAAAAAATGGTGTAACTTGCAGGGGGTTTCTACTGTTTTGGCACATCAAGCGCTCTGCAAACACAACATGACGCCCGCAGAACATTCCATCAAAGTCTGCATTACAAAAAGGCACTCCTTCCCTTCCAAGCTCTCCCATGCGCCCAAACAGTGGTTCCACCCCACATATGGGGTATCAGCGTACTCAGGAAAAATTGCACAACTTTTGGGGTCCAATTTCTCCGGTTACCCTTGGGAAAATAAAAAAAAATAGCGGGCTAAAGAATCATTTTTGAGGAAAAAAAATGACTTTTTATTTTCACGGCTCTACGTTATAAACTTCTGTGAAGCACTTGGAAGTTCAAAGTGCTCACCACACATCTAGATAAGTTCCTTAAGTGGTCTAGTTTCCAAAATGGTGTCATTTGTGGGGGTTTCCACTGTTTAGGCGCATCAGGGGCTCTCCAAACGCGACATGGCGTCCAATCTCAATACCAGCCAATTTTGGTTTGAAAAAGTCAAACGGCGCTCCTTCCCTTCCAAGTCCTGCCGTGCACCCAAACAGTGGTCCCCCCCACATATGGGGTATCAGCGTACTCAGGACAAATTGGACAACAACTTTTGTGGTCTAATTTCTCCTGTTACCCTTGGGAAAATAAAAAATTGGGGACTAAACGATTAGGTTTGTGGAAAAAATATGATTTTTTATTTTCACGCAAGGGCGTTATAAACTTCTGTGAAGCACTTGGGGGTTCAAAGTGCTCACCACACATCTAGATAAGTTCCTTAGGGGGTCTAATTTCCAAAATGGGGTCACTTGTGGGGGGTTTCCACTGTTTAGACACATCAGGGCCTCTACAAGTGCGACATGGCGTCCAGCCAATTCTGCGTTGAAAAAGTCAAACGGCGCTCCTTCCTTTCCAAGCTCTGCCATGCACCCAAACAGTGGTTTACCCCCACATATGGGGTATCATCATGCTCAGGACAAATTGCACAAAAACTTTTGGGGTGTTACCCTTAGGAAAATGAAAATTGGGGTGAAAAGATAGTTTTTGTGGAAAAAAATATGATTTTTTATTTTCACAGCTCTACGTTATAAACTTCTGTGAAGAACTTGGAGGTTCAAAGTGCTCACCACACATCTAGATAAGTTCCTTAAGGGGTCTAGCTTCCAAAATGGGGTCACTTGTTGGGGTTTCCACTGTTTAGGCACACCAGGGGCTCTCTAAACGCGACATGGCGTCCAGCCAATTCTGCGTTGAAAAAGTCAAATGTCGCTCCTTCCCTTGCTACCTCTGCCGTGCGCCCAAAAAGTGGTTTACCCCCACATATGGGGTATCGGCATATTCAGAAGAAATTGCAGAACAAATTTTGTGGTTCATTTTTTCTTTTAACACTTGTGAAAATAAAAAAAATTGGCTCCGAAGTAAAGTTTTTGCAAAAAAAGTTAAATGTTAATTTTTTCCTTCCACATTGCTTCAGTTCCTGTGAAGCACGTAAAGGGTTAATAAACTTCTTGAATGTGGTTTTGAGCACCTTGAGGGGTGCAGTTTTTAGAATGGTGTCACTTTTGGGTATTTTCTATCATATAGATCCCTCAAAGTGACTTCAAATGTGATGTGGTCCCTAAAAAAAAAAAAATGGTGTAAAAATGAGAAAATTTTTAACCCTTCGTAACAAAAAAATTTTGTTCCCAAAATTGTGCTGATGTAAAGTAGACATGTGGGAAATGTTATTTATTAAGAAATTTGTGTGACATATCTCTCTGATTTATGGGCATAAAAATTTAAATTTTGAAAATTGCCAAATTTTCAAAATTTTCGCCATATTTCCATTTTTTTCATAAATAAAAGCAAGTCATAAATTTTTTTTTTTACCAATAACGTGAAGTACAATACGTCACGAAAAAACAATCTCAGAATCAGCTGGATTCGTTAAAGCGTTCCAGAATTATAACCTCAAAGTGACAGTGGTCAGAAATGTAAAAATTGGCCCGGTCATTAAGCTGCAAATTGGCTCTGTCACTAAGGGGTTAAAACCAGGTATTGGTACTTTTGGCAGTGTGGATAGGTGCCAAGTCCTGCAGGAGAATGACATTTTCACTTGCAAAAAGCTTGTCGGCAGAGAGAAGCATGAAGTGCTCTAAAATTTCCTGGTAGACGGCTGCGATGACTTTGGTCTTGATAAAACACAGTGAACCTACATCAGCAGATGACATGGCTCCCTAAACCATCACTGATTGTGGAAACTTCACACTAGACCTCAAGCAGCTTGGATTGTGTGCCTCTCCACTCTTCCTCCATACTTCGGGACCTTGATTTCCAAATGAAATGCAAAATTTACTTTCATCTGAAAACAATACCTTGGACCACTGAGCAACAGTCTAGTTCTTGTACTTTTGAATGACACTATTGGTTTTAGCATGTCGTGTACACGAAAATAGGAAAAAAAAATTCCAAGTTTGGTGAAATTGCAAAAAAAAGTGCAGTCCCACATTTGTTTTATGCTAGGTTCACTAAATGCTAAAACTGTCCTGCCATTATGATTCTCCAGGTCATTACAAGTTCATAGACACCAATCATGTCTAGGTTCTTTTTTATCTAAGTGGTGAAAAAAAATTCCAGACTTTGCAGAAAAAAAAATTGCGCCATTTTCCAAGATCCGTAGCGTCTCCATTTTTCGTGATCTCGGGTAGGGTGAGGGCTTATTTTTTGCGTGCGAGCTGACAATTTTATTGATACCATTTTGGTGCAGATACGATCTTTGGAGCAGATCACCTCTATGTAGCAGAATTACTCACTTGCTGTGACCGCTGACCACTTGGTGGTGCTCACAGCAATGAGGCACTGACAACCATAGAGGTCTCTAGGAGACGTGATGCAGGTTACCGGTGAGCACATTTCCGGCCCGATGGCCGCAAGTGCCATTTAAAAATGTTTGACAGCGGCATTTAACTAGTTAATAGCCGCGAGTGTATCGCGATTCCACCCGCGGCTATTGCAGCCACATGTCAGCTGTTCAAAACAGATGACATGTCCCGGGAAAGATGTGGGCTCACCGCCGGAGCCCACATCAAATTTACGCCCGATGTCGGAAATGGGTTAATATGCTTGGATATAGCACTCTGAACAGCCAGGATATTTAGCAATGAACTTTTGTGGCTTACCCTCCTTGTGAAGTATGTCAATGACTGCATTCTGGACATCTGTCAAGTCAGCAGTCTTCCCCATGATTGTGGAGCCTACTGAAACAGACTAAAGGCACCTTTTAATCACTTAGGAAGCCTTTGTAGGTGTTTTTTGCTAATTATTCTAAGTTACTGACATAATGACTTTTGGGTTTTCATTGGCTGTAAGCCATAATCATCAACATTAACAGAAATAAACACTTGAAATAGATCACTCTGTTTGTAATGACTCTATATAATATATGAGTTTTACATTTTGTATTGAAGAACTGAAATCAATTAACTTTTTGATGATATTCTAATTTTGTGAGAAGCACCTGTACATATACAGTGGGTGAAATAAGTATTTAACACGCCACCAATTTTCTAAGTAAATATAAATGTGCTATTGTCATGAAATACAGTAAAAAAATTTATGGAAGGAACTAAAGCTCAGCGTTCATAGAAGCCTCATAGATAGTGTTGAGCGATACGATAATGCAAATATCGGCTATCGGCCGATATTAGCTCTATCGGCCTTTCGATAATTCGTTTCGATATTTTCGTCATATCGGATACCGGAATCGGATTTGTCACTGTCACTGTCAGTGTCCGTCGGTCAGGTCTGTCACTGTCAGTGTCCGTCGGTCGGGTCTGTCAGGAGTCAGCGGCACTTACCTGGCAGAAGATCTCCGGCGGTCACATCCCGGACTGCTTAATGGCCGCCATCCTCTTCTCCCCGGCGGTCACATGCAGTTTCTCGCGATAACTGCAGTGACTGCTGGGTAATCGCGGTCGTAAAGCAGTCCGATGACGTCACCGCCGGGGAAGCAGGTAATCAGCTGTGCTGCGCCGGGATGTCAGGCTCTGCCTGTCATTGCGATGTAGCAGAGTTGGATCGTCGTGGGACAGTCGTTACTATGGACTGCGTCGGACAGGTGGTATACTGTTGGTTTGTTTTTTTTCTTTTTTTACAGGAGATCGATGGCGTCGCAGGAATGAGAGTACAATAAAAGAAATGAAAACTGTGTTGTCTCTTTTATTTCATTAAAATACTTTTTTCTTGCTGTGTCTTTTTTTTATGCATTTAATAACTTTGGGATTAATAATGGATCGGTGTCTTATTGACGCCTCTCCATTATTAACCGGGCTTATTGTCACCGTGCAATCAACGGTGACATTAACCCCTTATTACCCCGCTTGCCACCGCTACAGGGCAAGTGGGAAGAGCCGGGTAAAGTGCCACAATTGGCACATCTTTTGATGCGCCAAATGTGGGGCTGCTGTAGCCTGGTATTATCAGGCTGTTGAGGGCCAAAATCCATGGGCCTTGACAGTCTTTTAATACCAGGCCGCAGCAGTCTGCATTTTACTTGGCTGGTTAACAAAAATAGGGGGACCCCTATGCCGTTTTTTTTTCGAGGGGATCCCCTATTTTTGTTAACCAGCCAAGCTAAGCAGACTGCTGTGGCCTGGTATTATCAGGCTTGCAAGGTCCATGGATATTGGATCCTTACCAGCCTGAAAAACCAGGCCTCAGCGGTCTGCTTCATCTGGCTGGTTAACAAAAATAGGGGGGACCCCACGCCAATTTTTTTCGAGGGGATCCCCTATTTTTGTTAATCAGCCAAGATATGCAGACTGCTGTGGCCTGGTATTATCAGGCTGGCAAGGTCCATGGATCTTGGCTCCTTAACAGCCTGAAAATCCAGGCCTCAGCGGTCTGCTTCATCTGGCTGGTTAACAAAAATAGGGGGGACCCCACGCCATTTTTTTTTCAAAGGGAACCCCTATTTTTGTTAACCAGTTCCCTCTGACGTCACTGATTGTGTCCCTGGCTGACCTGAAGTGAAAGTGGAAAGCAATCAATTAAGCTTTCCACTTCCTCTCCTGTCAGCCAGGAGAGGAACTCATTCATTTGGGGGTTTACTGTGAGGCTGCAGCATTAGCTGCGGTCCCTGCAGTAAACATTAACCCTTTCTGAAGGATTACACCGTGGGACCTGACTGTGCATCGGATTGGTAAGAATAATTTTGCTTTATTATTTTATTTTTATTACAGGAAATGGTTTTAGCAGGAAAATAAAATATGGTCAAAAACTGTGTGATTATTTCATTAAACTTCTTTTTTATTAAAGTGTGTGTGTTTGATTTTTCTTTCATACAATAGGATTAATAATTGATAGTTGTCTAATTGACAGCTCTCAATTATTAACCTGGCTTAAAGTGACCTTTCAATTGCAAGGTCATTTTAACCCCTTATTAACCCATTCGCCACCGCTACAGGGCAATGGGAATAGACGGGCAAAGTGCCAGAAAGGGCAAATCTAATTAGAGATTTGCCCTTTCTGGGGTGTCTGGGGGCAGATGTTAGTAGCCGGGGGGGGCCAAAAATAATGGTCCCTCTCTGGGCTATTATTATCTGCCCCCACTCACTGGCTTTGTCTGTCTGGTTGCGAAAATAGGGCGGGAGCCCACGCATTTTTTTTTCAGCAATTTTACACCTCATATATATATATACATGTCATTAAATTTGTGACACATATATATATATATTTATATTTATAGTTCATACACTTCTACATAGTATAATAGCCGCTAATTCAATTGCCGGCTTTTGTGAAAATGCAGAACCCGACATGAAATGACACTTGGTTTACATAGAGTTAACCATGTCTTTTCATGTAGTTTGATATCTGATTTGCACAAACAATTACATGAGTGTAAGTGTGCAAAATTTCACACCTGTAGGGGTTAATTAAAGGTGTAAATTCGTAGCAAAAAAGTCCGTTTTTTTTACAACGAATTTACACCTTTAATTAACCCCTACAGGTGTGAAATTTTGCACACAGCCACTCATGTAATTGTTTGTGCAAATCAGATTGCAAACGACATGAAAAGACATGGTTAACCCTATGTACACCAAGTGTCATTTCATGTCGGGTGCTTCTGTCTTTTCACAGAAGCCGGCTTTACCCGGCAATTGAATCAGAGGATATTTTACTATGTAGAAGTGTATAAACTATACATATATGTATATATATATGTCACAATGACATGTATATATATATATATATATGTATTCTATGTGTGTATATTTAGTGTTTGCAAGGAAATAAAGGTTTTTTTTAGTTTCGATATTTTGTTCCCATAGACTTACATGGGACTTCCGCTATCGAAATCGGATATCGACGATATTTAGTGATATCGGCGATACAATTTCGATACGATATTTTTAGATATCGAGCAATATCGCTCAACACTACTCATAGAGCCTTCAAGATTTGAAGAGTTTATGTGGATGAATGGGCCAAAATCATGCCTGAACAATGCATGTGACTAGTTTCTCCTTACAGGAGGTATCTTCCAAGCTGTCAAAGTTATGGACATCTATTGTTTGATATCTTTGTCTGTGTGGATTGGATAGGTTGTACCTAGCTTGCTGTGAGGAGGGGCTGCAGTGGTGGAGCAGGTAATTAGAGGCAGGAGCAGCATTGCCGCTGCAGGAAGTCAGCGCCGGTCTCCAACAAAATGGCAGAGCATGCACAGACAGAGATCTCGGTTCTTAATCGTCCAGATCTCAATCTGCGCATGCACAGCTGTAATTTTGCTGGAGACCACCGAAGGTTAATCTGAGCATGTATCACCTCCGCCATTTTCATGGAGAATGCCGAGACATGAATGTGCACAAGGGTGGCGCTAGTGCGAAATTTAAAAGAGGCCCAGAGAAATCTTGACAGCAGGTTCTATCATCTTGATCATCTTTTTGGCAAATTCCACGGCAGGGCCACTTGTTAAAGTGGCCCTGCAGCTGTTGCAAAACTAACTCCCATCAGGCTTGGACAGATTGGGATGATGGGAGCTGTAGTCTGGCAACAGCTGCAAAGTCACACAGGTTGTGAAAAACTGCTGTCCTCATACAAGAGTGTTGTACAACCTATTGCCCTCCAGCAAATCTCCCCCATAGCAGTGTCAGCAGACAATGCCCATTCTTTTTGTTTTCATGGTTGATAAGCCACTGCCAAATGTGTCTGGCAGTGGATTTTGCCTCAATCCCTTTAGAAAACACATGCACAATGTGCGGAGTCGAGGGCTCATGTGTATGCAGTGGTCAGAAGAGATAGTGGTCTGCTAAACAAACATAGCTATCCCATATTTCCCTACTGTCCTCAGGCAGCACATGGAAAGTTACCATTCTTTCTAGATGGGACAAAAAAGAACATGACTGAATAATCAATTACCGTAATAGAGTAGTCAATACAACCTTAGGGCACTTTACACATCAGTTTATTTTGGTACTTTTGCAATTTGTTATGACATATCACAGACCTGGTGGCGTAAATAAAGTCCGATGGGCCTGGTGCAAAATTTGGACCTGCCCTCCCCCACCCCCCTGAATGTTGGTCAGATATCTGGGCTTTTGTAGGTTTCTAAATCCTATAAGAATATACCAGTTGCACCCAGTCCCCCATTATGAAGTAATGTCCCCCATCTTGGGAACCTTCCTGGAATAGATGTCTCCCATTCTGGGCCCATGCTAGTATATATGTCCCTCACCATAGCTTCATCCTGGTATATATATTCCCCATCCTAGTATATATGTCCCTTACCCTGGGCCGTATCCTGGTATACATGCCTCTTATCCTAGTATACAGTGGGTATGGAAAGTATTCAGATCTCTTAAAATTTTTCACTCTTTGTTTCATTGCAGCCATTTGATAAATTCAAAAAAGTTCATTTTTTTCTCATTAATGTACACTCTGCACCCCATCTTGACTGAAAAAAAAAAAAATGTAGAAATTTTTGCAAATTTATTAAAAAAGAAAAACTGAATTATCACATGGTCATAAGTATTCAGACCCTTTGCTCAGTATTGAGTAGAAGCACCCTTTTAATAATAATAATCTTTATTTTTATATAGCGCTAACATATTCCACAGCGCTTTACAGTTTGCACACATTATCGTCACTGTCTCCGGTGGGGCTCACAATCTAGATTCCCTATCAGTATGTCTTTGTAGAGTGGGAGGAAACCGGAGTACCTGGAGGAAATCCACCAAACACGGGGAGAACAAACTCCTTGCAGATGTTGTCCTTGGTGGGACTTGAACCCAGGACTCCAGCACTGCAAGGCTGCAGTGCTAACCACTGAGCCACCATACTGACCAATTCAGTCAGGAGTCTTCTTGGGAATAATGCAACAAGTTTTTCACACCTGGATTTGGGATCCTCTGCCATTCTCCCTTGCAGATCTTTTCCAGTTCCGTAAGGTTGGATGGTGAACGTTGGTGGACAGTCATTTTCAGGTCACTCCAGAGATGCTCAATTGGGTTTAGGTCAGGGCTCTGGCTGGGCCAGTCAAGAATGGTCACAGAGTTGTTCTGAAGCCACTCCTTTGTTATTTTAGCTGTGTGCTTAGGGTCATTGTCTTGTTGGAAGGTGAACCTTCAGCCAAGTCTGAGGTCCAGAGCACTCTGGAAGAGGTTTTCATCCAGAATATCTCTGTACTTGGCCACATTCATGTTTCCTTCAATTGCAACCAGTCGTCCTGCCCTTCAGCTGAAAAACACCCCCATAGCATGATGCTGCCACCACGTTTCACTGTTGGGATTGTATTGGGCAGGTGATGAGCAGTGCGTGGTTTTCTCTACATATACTGCTTAGAACTTTTTGGTGATAATTCTATCTTTGTCTCATCAGACCAGAGAATCTTACTTCTTATAGTCTGGGATTCCTTCATGTGTTTTTAGCAAACTCTATGCGGGCTTTCATATGTCTGGCACTGAGGAGAGGCCTCCGTCGGGCCACTCTGCCATAAAGGCCCTACTAGTGGAGGGCTGCAGTGATAATGGACTTTGTGGAACTTTTTCCCATCTCCCTACTGCGTCTGTGGAGCTCAGCCACAGTGATCTTGGGGTTCTTCTTTACCTCCCTCACCAAGGCTCTTCTCCCACGATTGCTCAGTTTGGCAGGACGGCCAGGTCTAGGAAGACTTCTGGTGGTCCCAAACTTCTTCCATTTAAGGATTATGGACGCCACTGTGCTCTTAGGAACCTTGAGTACTGCAGAAATTCTTTGGTAACCTTGGCCAGATGTGTGCCTTGCCACAATTCTGTCTTTGAGCTCCGTGGCCAGTTACTTTGCCCTCATGATTCTCATTTGGTCTGACATGCACTGTGAGCTGTGAGGTCTTATATAAACAGGTATGTGCCTTTACAAATCAAGTCCTATCAGTTTAATTAAACACAGCTGGACTCCAATGAAGGAGTAGAACCATCTCAAGGAGGATCACAAGGAAGTGGACAGCATGTGACTTAAATATGAGTGTCTGAGCAAAGGGTCTGAGTACTTATGACCATATGATATTTCAGTTTTTCTTTAATACAGTTTGAAAAATTTCTACATTTCTGTTTTTTTTTCTGTCAAGATGGGGTGCAGAGTGTACATTAATGAGAAAAAAAAAACTTTTTTGAATTTACCAAATGGCTGCAATGAAAAAAAAAGTGTTAAAAATTTAAAGGGGTCTGAATAGTTTCCATACCCACTGTATATCACCCATCTTGGTATATATATCCCCATCCTGGCATATATGTCCCTGATTCTGGTATATATATATCTCCCATCCTGGTAAATATGTCCCCATATATAATATGGGGACATATTTAATAATATATAATGCATATTAAAAACATAAATGATTCTACTCACCTTCCCTACGCTCCCCTGCCACGCGGCATCCTCTTCTGAAGCCGGTAACTGACTTCAGCTTGCAAGCGACAGCAGCGCATGACATCACATCCATGTGCCCTCAGTCACGTGTTGTGTACATTTACGTGAGCTGCTGGCCTCTGATTGGTTGGCACCGTATATTGCAGAACAAAGACCTAGCGGGTCTCTGCATCGCAATACACTTCAGCTGAATGTGCATCCGAGGTTTGCGCTATCGTTGGCAGGCCCCTCACCTGCACGGGTCCGATTGTGACCTCGCGATCAAGATCATTACGCACCTACACAGACCCATTCAAATTTCGCATCCTTTTTTTTGCAGACCAATTGTCCATGCTACACCTTAAACTCATCAATGCAGGTCAATGGACTAAATGTATTAATTTCTCAATTTCTCCTACCCATTATATTATTTTCTTCACACCAGAAAACGGATACAAGGATTGTGAAAACTGACACACTGATCAAAATCGTATCCATTACACTGAGAAAAAAAACTAATTGTTTTTCACATATGAGAAAATAAACCTGATTTTTCAAACTTCCCTGACAATGAGGCCATACATGGCAGCTAACCACATGTGGTTGAAACTACACCCACGGCAAAGGTCTAATGCAGCATACATTTTTTTAATAACTGTGTGGTTATTTGACCACAGAAGGTGGGCAGGACTTTGATCTCGGGATCAGATACATGATGTGGCCACAAAGTCAGAAAACACTTTTTTCTGACCCAAGTGGACAAGTTTAGCTTTTCCTTTTCAGGTTTCTTTATGCTTTGTCTTCCTGGTGCTGTCGGGAACCCAGGGTGGATGCCAAACAGATCCACTAACGCTTCTTACATCATGGCCAGTGTTTCAGGCAGTTTATGGAGTCTGAGAAACTGTTGGGACATCTTCCTTTTTTTCTTAATATGTGCTTTGCTGATTTTTTTTCCTTCTTTGCATCTTCGATGTCTTTTGTAGAAACAAGGTGGCAAATGCTGCAGGAGTGCAAGTTAGTTTCTTCGGGCATAATAACACACTCCACGAGAGCCATCTCATCCACCTGGGCAGAAGGGAATTTTTATCCCAGGATCTGTGAAGCTGCTTTGTGAACATCAACAGTTCCATAAACAGCTACAGGTTAGATATTTTGGCGTGTAGTGAGGTATCCTTTAGTAGAAAAGTATATGAAGCTGCTTATTCTTTATTTCCCTTATCCCTTTTGCTTTCCCTTCAAGTGCTGCCTGACAACAATAGGGATAGTTTACATTTTGTTACTGATATTTTTTCGTTCCTTGAGTTTAAAGGCAGCATAAACATCCCTCCCATTAAAACTTATATCATACCTCCCAACCGTCCCGGTTTGAGCGGGACAGTCCCGATTTTGATCCCCCCATCCCGCTGAGGACACTAGTGTCCCGCAGTGAGACGAGCCGCCACGCCCCCCATGCTGCCCTCCTTGTCTCTACAGTTCAGCGGCTCACAGCTAGCAGTGACGCTACTATGAATGATGTTCTCTTCAGTGCCCACAGGACCTGTGATGAGGTCACAGGAGGGGAGGAGTCAGGGGTCACATGATCAGTGTTCTCTTGTGCAGGACTGCAGGACTCTGCGCTGTGATGGTTGTCATTGTGCTGGATGAGGGTAATTTTGTGTGTGTGTGGGGTGGGGACTGTGGATGTAGCAGTGCTGTAGTGTGTACAAGTTGGAGTCGTGTGTGTATGAGGTGTACGGAGCGGAGACGTGTGTGTATGAGGTGTACGGAGCGGAGCCGTGTGTGTACGGAGCGGAGCCGCGAGTGTACGAGGTGTACGGAGCGGAGCTGTGTGTGTACGAGGTGTACGGAGCGGAGCCGTGTCTGTACGAGGTGTACAGAGCGGAGCCGTGTGTGTACAAGGTGTACGGAGCGGAGCCATGTGTGTACAAGGTGTACGGAGCGGAGCCGTGTGTGTACGAGGCATACAAAGCGGAACCGTGTGTGTGTGAGGTGTGTAGAGCCGTGCATGTACAAGGTGTATGGTGGGGAGCATTCATACCTCCCAACCGTCCTGAATTCAGCAGGACACTCCCGATTTTGAGAGTCTGCCCCGCTGTCCCGGCCGGGAGCTTTTCCCGTGGACACAGGAGTACATGCCGGAGCCCCGAAGAGCACTTTAAAACTCGCACGTGATGTTCCACCAGAAGTGACGTGCTGGAAGATGACCGGAAATGAGGTAATTTCGGGAGGAGATTGTGACGGAACCATGGAGGCACTTCAGGGAATGCTTCAGATCCATCACCGTGTCCTCGCCTTGGAATCGGGGATGTCGGCCGTGTGAGCGGATCATGATATGTCCTGCACCGGGAGGCTTTTGTGGGCACTACAATGGGAGCTGGGCTGCTATAGTATCTTTATAGAATCTTTATTTCTTTCTCTCTCTCTGTTCTTTCTTTCTCTCTCTCTGTTCTTTCTTTCTCTTTCTTTCTCTCTCTCTCTGTTCTTTCTTTCCCATCTTTCTTTCTCTCTATCTCTCTGTTCTTTCTTTCTCTCTTTGTTCTTTCTTTCCCTTCTTTCTCTCTCTCCCTCTGTTGTTTCTTTCTTTACCTCTTTCTTTTTTTCTCTCTGTTCTTTTTTTCTGTCCCCTCTTTCTTTCTTTCTCTGTTCTTTCTTTCTCTGTTCTTTCCCCTCTTTCTTTCTTTCTCTCTCTGTTCTTTCTTTCCCCTCTTTCATTCTTTCTCTCTCTGTTCTTTCTTTCCCCTCTTTCATTCTTTCTCTCTCTGTTCTTTCTTTCCCCTCTTTCATTCTTTCTCTGTCTATTCTTTCTTTCCCCCCTCTGTCTTTCTTTCCCCTCTTTCTCTCTCCCTCTCTGTTCTTTCTTTCTCTCTCTGTTCTTTCTTTCTCTCTCTGTTCTTTCTTTCCCCTCTTTCATTCTTTCTCTCTCTGTTCTTTCTTTCCCCTCTTTGTTTTTTTTTTCTCTCTGTTCTTTCTCTTCCCTTTCTTTATTTCTTTCTCTCTGTTCTTTGTTGCTTTCCCTCTTTCTTTCTCTATCTCCTTTCTTTCTGTTTTTTTTCTCTCTCTGTTCTTTCTTTTACTCAGTACCAGTCAGTGTGATCATCAGTGCTAAATGGGTGTGGTCGGGGCGTGGACATGGGTGTGACTAGTTGTGAAATGGGTGTGGTCGGGGGGCGTGGCCTAAAATTTGCCACGGCACGCTGCGCGCGCCGCAACCTTTGTCCCTCTTTCCCATCTTCAAAAGTTGGGAGGTATGCTTATATTGCAGCATACTTGCATAACATTTTTCTGACACTGTGTATTTGTGTCCTGGTGTAGTATGATTGGCATAATTTATTAAGTCATGCTTTTTTTTTTCCTTCTGTCCGAGATGAGAAGTGGAATATTAGCCCCACAGCAAGAAAATGTCAACTTAAGACCAGTCTTAAAATAAGATAAGGGGCTGTGACTGGGGCTTTTTAGGCAAATATTCATGAAGCAGGCAAATATAGTAAATTAGAGATTGGAGTTTGTTAAGCCAGTTAATATCGGGTGATAGGCTGCATTAACTAATTGTGGGTATTATGGAACACTATTATACCCAAACTTTTACATGCCACTGCAAGTCTACTAAATCCATTCAATGGAGTTGTTGACAACTCAGTGGTTGAATAGAGACACCATCTTTTAGTCCAAGGATCTTTAAACTGGATACCCTATCAGCTCTAATGCCTACTAAAATACCCTGAACAGGTAACAGAGAATTAGCTGACTATTGTCCCAGCATGAATGTGACTTTAATAAACTTATTTTTTTTATTCAGAACATTATGCCATCGAATGATGGTTACAATTCAAAGACTTAGGCCGGGATCACACATGCGAGGAAATCGTCCGACACTCGCATGTGAAATCCCAGCTCCGGCACCGGCACTCGGGAGTGGAGTACGCGGCTGCATGTATTTCTATGCAGCCGCTCGCTCCACTCCCGAGTGCCGGAGCTGGGATTTCACATGCGAGTGTCGGATGATTTCCTCGCATGTGTGATCCCGGCCTTAAAGAGAACCTGTAATACGAAAAAAGGCTATTAACCTGAAGATATGGGGTTAATCTGTTGAGTAATAGTGTTCAGAAGCCATGTGGCCACTGCACTGAAAGCCATGCTGCCGGGAGGAAATTAACTTTGCTCATCTCAGGAGCCATGGGATTTCAGTCATGGTGGCGTGGCTTTAGTCACCACTCAGTATATATTGAGTGAAGGCTGTAACTATGCCCCCAGCACTGACTGACAGCCATCTCAGCAGTGTATCAGCACAGAGCTGGCTGTCAGTCAGTGCTGGGGGCTGTGGTTACAGCCAGCGCTCACTATGTATTGAGCAGTGACTGAAGCTGCGCAGGCAGCGAATGATAACTAAAAGTCTGATGTCTGGAGATGGTTCAATCCACACAAAAAGAGAAAAGCTGCCCCCTTGTTTTCCTATAAACGTGGCCGTAACCTTAGAGATAAGCTTGTCAAATCAGATGTTGGACCCAACAAACTTTCTATTCAGACCACACTACATCCACCTAGGATGGGTAACTTCCCATGCTTAGGATGTGCTTCTTGTAACAATATGATTAGGGGAGATTTTTTCTATCATCCCCATACGGGTAAGAAAATATGGCTTAAAGAGAGATATACTTGCATGTCTAGCTTTGTTATATACATGCTTTTGTGCCCGTGTGGATTGGCATATATTGGAGAGACGACGCAGGAGGTTAGGGCACGTATTGGGAAACACAAAAGTACCATTAGAACGAAGGCAGTTGAATTACCAGTTCCCAAACATTTTTGTGAGAACAATCATCTGATCAGTCAACTTAGGTTTCGTGTGATTGATAGTGTCCCGATGCAGAGACGGGGTGGGGATAGGTCCAGACTTCTTAAGCAAAAGGAGTTAAAATGGATTTCTAGATTAGGTACTTTACAACCCAGAGGTTTGAATATAGATTATAATTTGCAGATATGTGTCTCCTGATTAGTCTCTCCTTCTGTGCTATCTGTCTATGTACTTTATCTGTTTATTTAGGTACTATTTTATTTGTAATTTTATTTTCTCTTTTCTTTTTAGGTTATTATTAGTCTGATGAACATAGGACGGAGGGGACTGGATGTCCTGAAGCTTCTGGGCTTTCTTTCCCCTTTGCCCTCTGTTTATTTATATTCTCTGTTGGAATTAATAAATTTGATGGGATTATGATGTATATATAAGGGCCCGTCTCACATAGCGATATCGCTACCGAGATCGGTGCTGAGTCACTAGTTTTGTGACGCAGCACCGAGCTCACCAGCGATATCGCTGTGTGTGACATTCAGCGACGATCAGCGCCCCTGCCGGGTATCGCTGATCGTCGCTGAAATGTCAGGACATTTTTTTGATCGCTGGTCTCCCGCTGACAGGCACGCATCGCTGCGTGTGACAGGCGGGAGACCAGCGATCCGCTGGTAACCAAGGTACACAGCGGGTTTCCAGGCGCGGGGCTGTGCCTAGAAACCCGCTGTGTACCTTGGATACCAGCGCCCTGAAGCAGGGAGCTGGTATCCAAGGTACACAACGGGTTTCCAGGCACCGTGCAGCGCTTGGAAACCCGCTGTGTACCTTGGATACCAGCTCCCTGCATCAGCGCGCTGGTATCCAAGGTACACTGCGGGTAACTAAGCGATGTTACCTGCAGTGTCGCTGTCCCAGATCGCTGCCTGTTTGGCAGCTCAGCAGCGATCATGTAGTGATACACCAGCGATCCTGACAAGTGCATATCGTTGTCGGGATCGCTGGTGTGTCGCTATGTGAGACCCAGCCTATAGTCAGGGGATACTTATGATACTATAATGATGTGGTGTTAATAACATTATGTATACTCTATGTATGATTTCATCCAGTTATTTGTGTAATGTAATATGCACTTTAATGTTATTGATTGATGTTTTCTCCTTACATTTTGTTTTTTAACCCCTTCATCCCCAAGGGTGGTTTGCACGTTAATGACCGGGCCAATTTTTACAATTCTGACCACTGTCTCTTTATGAGGTTATAACTCTGGAACGCTTCAACGAATCTTGGCGATTCTGAGATTGTTTTCTCGTGACATATTGTACTTCATGTTAGTGGTAAAATTTCTTCGATATAACTTGCGTTTATTTTTGAAAAAAACGCAAATATGGCGAAAATTTTTAAAATTTTGCAATTTTCAAACTTTGAATTTTTATTCCCTTAAAACAGAGAAATATATCACACAAAATAGTTAAGAAATAACATTTCCCACATGTCTACTTTACATCAGCACAATTTTGGAACCAAAATTTTTTTTTGTTAGGAAGTTATAAGGGTTAAAAGTTGACCAGCGATTTCTCATTTTTACAGCAAAATTTACAAAGCCATTTTTTTTAGGGACCACCTCACATTTGAAGTCACTTTGAGGGGTCTATATGGCAGAAAATACCCAAAAGTGACACCATTCTAAAAACTGCACCCCTCAAGGTACTCAAAACCACATTCAAGAAGTTTATTAACCCTTCAGGTGCTTCACAGTAACTAAAGCAACGTGGAAGGAAAAAATGAATATTTTACTTTTTAGCCACAAAAATTATCTTTTACAAACTTTTTTTTTATTTTCACAAGGGTAAAAGGAGAAAATGGACAGATAAGGTTGTTATGCAATTTCTTCTGAGTACGCCAATACCCCATATGTGGGGGAAAACCACTGTTTGGGCACACGGCAGAGCTCGTAAGGGAAGGAGCGACGTTTGACTTTTTCAAACTAAAATTGGCTGGAATTTAGATTGGATGCCATGTCGCGTTTGGAGAGCCCCTGATGCGCCTAAACAGTGGAAACCCCCCACAAGTGACACCATTTTGGAAACTAGACCCCCTAAGGTACTTATCTAGATCTGTTGTGAGCACTTTGAACCCTCAAGTGTTTCACAAAAGTTTATAAAGCCTGGGTGTGAAGAAAAAAAAAAAATCAATTTTCCACAAAAATGATTTTTTAGTCCCAAATTTTTGAATTTTCCCAAGGAAATTGGACCCCAAAAGTTGTTGTCCAATTTGTCCTGAGTACGCTGATACCCCATATGTGTGGGGGGAAACTGTTTGGGTGCACGGCAGGGCTTGGAAAGGAAGTAGTAACGTTTTGGAATGCAGACGTTAATGGGGGTCATGTTCCGTTTGCAGTGCCCCAGATGAGCCTAAACAGTGGAGACCCCCACAAGTGACCCCATTTTGGAAACTAGACCCCTAAGGAACTTATCTAGATCTTTGGTGAGCACTTTGAACCCCCAAGTGCTTCACACAAGTTTATAATGCCCGGGCATGAAAATAAAAAATCCTATTTTTTTCCCACAAAAATTATCTTTTAGTCACTAATTTTTTATTTTCCCAAGGGTAACAGGAGAAATTGGACCACATAAGTTGTTGTACAATTTGTCCTGAGTACGCTGATACCCCATATGTGGGGGGGAACCACTGTTTGGGCGCACGGCAGAGCTCGGAATGGAAGGAGCACCATTTGACTTTTTCCAACCAAAATTGGCTGGAATTGAGTTTGGATGCCATGTTGCATTTGGAGAGCCCCTGATGTGCCTAAACAGTGGAAACCCCCACAAATGACCCCATTTGGGAAACTAGACCCCCTAAGGAACTTATCTAGATTTTTGATGAGCAATTTGAACCCCCAAGTGCTTCACACAAGTTTATAACGTAGAGCTGTAAAATTTAAAAATCATATTTTTTCCACAAAAATGATCTTTTCACCCCAATTTTTATTTTTCCAAGGGTAACAAGACTCCAAAAGTTATTGTGCAATTTGTCCTGAGTGTGCTGATACCCCATATGTGGGGGTAAACCACTGTTTGGGTGCATGGCAGAGTTTGGAAGGGAAGGAGCGCCGTCTGACTTTTTCAACGCAGAATTGGCTGGACGCCATGTCGTGTTTGGAGAGCTCCTGATCTGCCTAAACAGTGGAAACCCCCATAAATGACACCATTTTGGAAACTAGACCCCTCAAGGAACTTATCTAGATGTGTGGTGAGAACTTTGAACCCCCAGGTGTTTCACTAAAGTTTATAACGTACAGCCGTAAAATAAAAAATCTTTTTTTTTTTTTACAAAAATGATTTTTTCACCCCCAATATTTTATTTTCACAAGGGTAACAGAAGAAATTGGAACCCAAAAGTTGTTGTCCAATTTGTCCTGAGTACACTGATACCCAATATGTGGGCGAAAACTACTGTATGGGCACACGTCGGGGCTCGGAAGGGAAGTAGTGACGTTTTGGATTGCAGACTTTGATGGAATGGTCTGGGGGCGTCATGTCACATTTGGAGAGCCCCTGATGCACCTAAACAGTGGAAACCCCCCACAAGTGACCCCATTTTGGCAAATAGACCCCACAAGGAACTTATCTAGATGTGTGGTGAGCACTTTGAACCCCGAAGTGCTTCACAGAAGTTTATAACGCACAGCCGTAAAAATAAAAAATCTTTTTTTTACAAAAATGATTTTTTCGCCCCCAATATTTTATTTTCACAAGGGTAACAGGAGAAATTGGACCCCAAACGTTGTTGTCCAATTTGTCCTGAGTACGCTGATACCCAATATGTGGGAGAAAACTACTGTATGGGCGCACGTCAGGGCTCGGAAGGGAAGTAGTGACGTTTTGGATTGCAGACTTTGATGGAATGGTCTGGGTGCGTCATGTCGCATTTGGAGAGCCCCTGATGCGCCTAAACAGTGGAAACCCCCCACAAGTGACCCCATTTTGGAAAATAGACCCCACAAGGAACTTATCTAGATGTGTGGTGAGCACTTTGAACCCCGAAGTGCTTCACAGAAGTTTATAACGCACAGCCGTAAAAATAAAAAATCTTTTTTTTTTTTTGCAAAAATGATTTTTTCGCCCCAATATTTTATTTTTACAAGGGTAACAGGAGAAATTGGACCCCAAAAGTTGTTGCCCAATTTGTCCTGAGTACGCTGATACCCAATATGTGGGAGAAAACTACTGTATGGGTACACGTTGGGGCTCGGAAGGGAAGTAGTGACGTTTTGGATTGCAGATTTTGATGGAATGGTCTGGGGGCGTCATGTCGCATTTGGAGAGCCCCTGATGCGCCTAAACAGTGGAAATCCCCAACAAGTGACCCCATTTTGGAAAATAGACCCCACAAGGAACTTATCTAGGTGTGTGGTGAGCGCTATGAAGCCCCAAGTGCTTCACAGAAGTTTATAATGTACAGCCGTAAAAACAAAAAAATAATTTTTTTTGTACAAAAATGATATTTTCGCCCCCAGTTTTTTATTTTCCCAAGGGTAACAGAAGAAATAGGACAAATTGCACAATAACTCTTGGGGTCCAGAGTACGCTGATACCCCATATGTGGGGATAAACTACTGTTTGGAGGCATGGCAGAGCTCAGAAGTGAAGGAGCAACGTTTGACTTTTTCAACGCAGAATTGGCTGGAATGAGATCAGACGCCATGTCACATTTGGAGAGCCCTGATGTGCCTAAACAGCGGAAACCCCCCAATTCTAACTCCAACCCTAACCCCACACCCCTAACCAGTCCCACCTACCACAACCTAACCCTACACCCCTAATCCCAACCTAACTTTAGCGCCAACCCTAACCTAACTTTAGCCGCAACCCTAACGGGAAAATGGAAATAAATAATTTTTTAATTTTTTATTTTTCCCTACTAAGGGGTGATAAAGGGGGTTTGATTTACTATTTATAGCGGGTTTTTATGATTGGCAGCTGTCACGCTAAGACGCTTTTATTGCAAAATGTTTTTGCATCGCCACATTTTGAGAGCTATAATTTTTGCATATTTTGGCCACAGAGTCATGTGAGGTCTTATTTTTTGCGTACGAGTTGACGTTTTTATTTGTACCATTTTGAGCAGGTGACATTTTTTGATCGCTTTTTATTTCGATTTTTGGAGGTTAGAATGACAAAAATCACAATTCATGAATTTCTTTTGGGGGAGCGTTTTTATTGTTCCGCGTGTGGTAAATTGATAAAGCAGTTTTATTCTTCGGGTCAGTACGATATGGCGTACTCATTTAATCAGTTTTTTATGTTTTGGCGCTTTTATAGAATAAAACAATTTTATATAAAAATAATTATTTTTGCATCGTTAAATTCTGCAGCTATAACTTTTTCATTTTTTCGCTGATCATTGCTGTATGGCGGCTCTTTTTGCGGACAAGATGACGTTTTCAGCAGGTACCATGTCTATTTATATCAGTTTTTTTGATCGCGCGTTATTCCACTTTTTGTTCGGCGTATGATGATAAAGCATTGTTTTTGCTTCGTTTTTTTTTTTTTAAGGGTTCACTAAAGGGTTAACTAGTGGGACAGTTTTATAGGGGGTCGTTACGGACGTGGCGATACCAATATGTGTACTTTATTGTTTTGTTTTTTTTATTTACAGGAAGAAATGAATTTATTGGGAATATTTTTTTTTATTTATTTTGGATTTTTTTATAACATGTTTATTTTTATTTTTTAACTTTTTTCTTTGCCAGGGTGGGACATCCATGTATTTTATCAAATCGCTGGTGTGACAGTATGCACAGCACTCTGTCAACCACAATCGCTCAGCAGTGCAGCAGGCTTCTCATGCTGCTCTCAGCAGGACTGAGAAGCCGCCTCCTCCAGGACCCGGCGCCATTTGGATCCGGTCTGAGAGGGAGGAAGCCCTCAAAACAGCGCGATCACATCGCGCTGGTCTGAGGGTTCAGGGGGCGCGCAGGAGCCCACCTGCGCGATCCTCCCTGTGCCCCAGTACACGCGTTTCATGTTGATCGCGGTGTGCAGGGGATAATGTGCCGGGAGCGTTCCGTGACCGCTCCTGACAACAGTCACGGTGTCGCGTGATAATCAGCTGACACCCGGCGGCGATTGCTGCGCTCCCCTCGGAGCGCAGCTGATCGCTATGACGTACTATCCGTCATGGGCAAATGGCACGGGTTTTATGGCGGGATAGTACGTCTATGTCAGAAGGGGTTATATGGGATAGTTCAGAATAGCGCTGGGTTTGGAAACACTGCCATGGATATGCGTTTTTCTCTATAATGGTCGTCTAGTGAGTACGTTCTCTGATGCGTCTCAGCTTCCTGTTATAGAGTTGCTAAGCAACCGGCGGTGAACTCTGGGACGTCATTGTACCACCTCTTGGATGTGCAGGGGATCCCCATATGTGACCTTCCGAGTGGTTTGCATGACTCTCACGTGGTCGCGTCTGTGCGATGTTGTGCTGCTAAGTTCTTCTCGCTTTATGGTCATACGCTTCCATTATGGTTGGCCCTGCCTTGTATTTAAGAGACCTATCGTGGGAGTGAGTCCTTTGTATGTAATTGATCGTGATGAGTAATTTCATTGGTGGAGGAGTACAAACCGTTTTGTGCGAGACTAGTGATACATCTATTGGTCTTTGAAGTTTGTTTATGTCTACATGCCTTATGATTGGGTCTGTTATCCCTTGACTACCTTGATGCTTTTTTCTCATTGGTGACGGTTTGTGATCTTGTTATTTAACTGGAATATTGATGTTTCTCTACTTATATAAATTGATTGAAGATGTTTGTATAAAACTATGTATTGTAAAAATGTGATTTTATGTACCTGTGATGTTTTTTACATTGGACGGCCTCTGAATAGTGATTGGTGGATCTGGAATCCACTTCCTATTTAAGGCTGCCATTATGACTATATTGTATGCTTGAAAAAGACCTGTATTGGTTGAAATGTTGCATCTGGCTAAATAAAGAACCTTTATTGCTTCACCCGGATTTGATGCTGTTCTCCTTTTTCACATGATGTCTGGAGACGAACTGCATTTCCCTCCATCAGTAGAGCTTTCAATGCAGTGGCCGCACGGCTTCTGAACACTATTAACCTGCAGATTAACCCCATTGTGGTAGGTTAATAGTGTTTTTTCACATGACAGATTCCCTTTAATGAAAATATCTTCAGGTATCCTGTAATTGAAGCTTCAGACATGGCAGCAGGTGTGACACAGTTGAAGTGAGATTAACTTCATATACCACTGGAGCTCTATGTATTTCAAGTGCAAGGTATGCAAGTCTCCTGAGAGCGATGGGATGAGTGTGACCATTTGCTTCAATCAATAAAATTAACCAGCTCTTAACTTGTAGTCAGAACATTCTAGTTCAATGTTTCCCAAACTCCAGTCCACAGGGACCCCAACAGATCATGTTGTTAGGCCGGGATCACACATGCGAGAAACACGGACGAGTCTCGCATGTGATTCCCGCACTGCCGCCGGCACTCGGGAGTGGAGAATACGGCTGCATGTATTTCTATCCAGCCGCTCGCTCCGCTCCCGAGTGCCGGCGCCAGTGCTGGGAATTCACATGCGAGACTCGTCCGTGTTTCTCGCATGTGATCCCAGCCTTAGGGCTCATACTCACTGGGCTGGAAAAAAATCGGTCCGTTTTCGGCAGGAAAAAAACGGTACAATTGTTGTAAAAAGACATGCGATTTTGATGCGATTTTAAATCGCACCATGCGTTTTCTGTCAGTTTTCCATCAGTTTTCCATCTGTATGCAATGCGATTTTAACATGAAGTTTTACATAGAGCAGTTATCTCTATGTAAAAAGTAATGTAAAAATCACATTGTAACAAAAAAAAGTACACAAAAAGCAAATAATTATATATATATATAATATATATATATACATCTAATATATATATATATAATATATATATAGGTCATACACTTCTACATAGTATAATAGCAGCTAATTCATCCCTGGCATTACTGTAAAATCACACTGACAGCTTTAATAAAGAATAGAAACAATACATATACACACATAGAATACATATATATATATATATATGTAATTGTGACTATATATATATATATATATATATATATATATATATATATACACATATATTTATAGTTCCTAGACTTCTACATACTGTAATAGCCGCTAATTCAATTGCCGGCTTTTGTGAAATCACAGAAGCCGACATGAAATGATATATTGTTTCCACACAGTTAACCATGTCATTTCCTGTATTTTGATATATGGTTTGAACTTACAATTACATGAGTATATGTGTGCTAAATTTCAGACATGTAGGGGTTAATTAAAGGTGTAAATTCGTTGAAAAAAAATGCGTGGGCTCCCGCTGTATTTTCTCCACCAGACAGACAAAGCAAGCGAGTGGGGGCAGATAATAATAGCCTAGGGAGGGTACATTTTTTTTGTGCCCCCCCTGGCTACTAACATCTGCCCCCAGACACCCCAGAAAGGGCAAATCTATAATTAGATTCGCCCTTTCTGGCACTTTGCCCGTCTATTCCCATTGCCCTGTAGCGGTGGCGAATGGGTTAATGTCACCTTAATGTCACCGTAGTATTGAAAGGTGACCTTAAGGCAGGTTAATAATTGAGAGCTGTCAATTAGACAACTATCAATTATTAATCCTATTTAAGTAAATTAAAAAAACACAGACACATTAATAAAAATTAATTTTAATGAAATAAAAACACATTTTTTTGACCATATTTTATTTTACACTTAATCCGTGCGAAGCCATTGATCTCCTAAAATAAAGAAAAAAAAATAAACAACATTATTCTTACCTATTCCGCCGATCTGTCACATCCCACGCTGTAATCCTTCACAAAGGGTTAACTAGCTTTGAGCCAAGCAGTGCAAGTAATCCTGCGTGCTCAGCTCAAAGCTCCTGAATGAATAAGTTCCTCTCCTGGCAACAGGAGAGGATGTGATTAATGAATGAAGCTTAATTGATTGTATCCACTTTCCCTTTAGGTCAGGTCACTAAAGTTAAATTGCCAATAAATCAATTAAGCTCCATTCATGAATCACTTCCTCTACTTTCTGTGGTAGAGGAACTTATTCATTCAGGGGGTTACAGCTAGGAGACAGAATTATCTCCCTGCTAACTGTAACCTGTTAACCCTTTCTGATGGATTACACCGTGGGACCTGACTGTACATCGGATTGGTAAGTATAATTTTGCTTTTGCTTTTTGCTTTTTATTTTATTTTTATTACAGGAAATGGTTTTAGCAGGAAAATAAAATATGGTCAAAAACTGTGTGATTATTTCATTAAACTTATTTTTTATTAAACTGTGTGTGTTTGATTTTTGTATCATACAATAGGATTAATAATTGATAGTTGTCTAATTGACAGCTCTCAATTATTAACCTGCCTTAAGGTCACCTTTCAATACTAAGGTGACATTAACGCCTTATTAACCCCTTCGCCACCGCTACAGGGCAATGGGAATAGACGGGCAAAGTGCCAGAAAGGGCGAATCTAATTATAGATTTGCCCTTTCTGAGGTGTCTGGGGGCAGATGTTAGTAGCCAGGGGGGGCACAAAAAAAATGTACCCTCCCTAGGCTGTTATTATCTGCCCCCACTCGCTGGCTTTGTCTGTCTGGTGGAGAAAATACAGCGGGAGCCCACGCATTTTTTTTCAACGAATTTACACCTTTAATTAACCCCTACATATCTGAAATTTTGCACACATATACTCATGTAATTGTAAGTTTCAACCATATATAAAAATACATGAAATGACATGGTTAACTGTGTGGAAACAATGTATCATTTCATGTCGGCTTCTGTGATTTCACAAAAGCCGGCAATTGAATTACCGGCTATTACAGTATGTAGAAGTGTATGAACTATAAATATATATATATATATATGTGTCACAATGACATGTACATATATATATGTATTCTATGTGTATATATGTAGTGTTTTGTGAGCTGTCAGTGTGATTTTACAGTAGCCGGGGATGAATTGCCGGCTTTTCAAAGGAGACTGGTGCGTATACATCGGACAGCACTTGCATGGGGCGAGTGCTGTGCGATGATTTCTCGCACCCATTGACTTGCATTGGCATTATCATGCCAAAATCGCATCAAATCGCAGCATGCTGCGATTTTTTTCTCACACCGATTTCTGAAGAGAAAAAAATCGCAAATGAAAACTCACCCATTGACTAACATTGGTCAGATTTGAATCCGATTTTTTTTCATCAGATTTTCATCCGTTTTCGGCGCAAGTGAGTATGAGCCCTTAGGATAAGTATTGCACAGGTGAGAGAACCAGTGTCCATTTCTGATTCCTTGATAATAATCTCTTCATCTGTGCAATACTGAGGAAATTCCAAATACATCATGTGTTGGGGGCCCTGACGACTAGCGTTTGGGAAACTCTGTTCTAGATTTACAGTATAACTCAACTGTAGATTGGATAACTATTTAATATGGCTCACATACAAAATAAAGCTTGTTCACCTTTCGTTCTGATACAGGGGTCAGCAAACATTTTAAGGTTAACCCCTTTCCGACATGGCCAATTTCCGTTTTAAATTTCTTTCTCCCATTCTTACGAGAACGATAACTTTTTAAATATTCTATTCTATTTACATAAACATATGAGGGCTTGCATTTTGTGGGACAAGTTGTACTTTAGAATGACACCATGATTTTTTTTTTGAATGACATCATTCAGTACACAGTGTACTCAACAACGGGAAAAAAAAATCCAAGTGGGGTGAAACTGCGAGAAAAAAAAAAAACCTACACACAATTCTGACGTTTTTCTGGCGTACATTGTATGGTAACAGGGACCTGACGGTATGATTTTCCTTATCAGTACAATTACAGCGATACCAAACAGGCCCAGTTTATTTTTTTTTTTACTGGTGAAAAAAAAACAAAACAGAAATTTGGTCCCACAAATATTTTTTGATTGTGTCACCATATTCCAAAACATGTAATGCTTTCATTTTTTCATCAATAGAGCAGTGCACAAGCTTATTTTTTTTGCGGGTCGAGACTAAGTTTTTATTGATACAATTTTGGGATAGATATGATGATCGTTTTTTACATCATTTTTTGCAGCATTGCAGTGACCAAAAAAAATGCAAAAAAAAGATTATTTTTATATTTGATAGACCGTACTCTTCTGGATGCGGCTATAGATGTGTTTTTATTTTTAAGTGTTGGATGATTTCAACTTGTTTTATATTTTTTTTACTTTTCACTGTATATATTAAGAGACTACCTGCGATCATCTGCTCATTTGTACTATATACAGCCATACCACAGTATTGCTGCATATAGTAAAAATCACAGTTTCCTTTGAAGCTCAGTCACAGGCTGGGTTTCAAGGGAACTCTGTAATGACAGGTATGAAAGCCTTCAACAGACCCTCGGTTGTCATAGCAGCCCATTATCAGCTAGCGGAAGGTTCATGGGAGTGCCAATAGGCGCATAGAATGACAGCTCTCATACCAGCGCACTGTTAGAGATTGACAGCAGCAAATAACAGGTTAAGGGTATGAGCACACGTTGCGGATTTGTTGCGTATCCGCAGCGGATTTTCCGCGCGGAATTGCTGGTAAAAAAAAAAATGCTGTGCACATGCTGCGGAAAATTCCGCACTGAATTCGCAGCGGCTTCTTTTCCACAGCATGTCAATTCTTTTTGTGGATCTGCTGCGTTCCTACAACCATTAAAATAGTGAAATCCGCAGGGCACAATCTGCAAAAAAAAACGCACAAAATCCGCAAAAAAAAACAGCGCAAATTTTTACTCAGGAAATTCCACAGCCCAATCTGCAACGTGTGCACATACCCTAACAGTCATGTCGGGAGCTCCACTCCACCCACGGCTATTAGAAGAGGGTCCTAGCTAAGGCTAGAGTCACACAATGGTATTTTCTCTCTTCCAAGAAAATAGGGCCTATTATGCTAATCACACTCTGCCAACCACATACTGATCAAACTATGATCAGAGATTGATCAGTGTGATCCAATTTTCTCAGATGTGGACAAGATAAATAAAAAAAAAAATTCTCCACCTTCTCTATTCTTTCAGTCAGTGCATGGCCGAGTGCGGTCCGATTTACGGATGCATATCATGTATGCTGCGATTTTTCACTCAGATTTGGTCAGAGGAAAAAATATCGAACATGTGCATGGCCACATAGAATAATATGGTCAGATCAAACTCAGAACGAAAACAGTCATCTGCACAGGCTCTTGCACACAGCCATTGTTCACTTCCAGTAGGCGTACACACCCAAAAATGATGCACGAGAGTGGACGTTCGCTCTGTCGGCACCATTTAAGGCCCTATCAGCACATATGAACATATCCAGTTTTGCAGTGGGTTCGGACACAAGCCACGACAGGGCCAACAAACAGGTGCGTGAAAGCAATGTGAGAGCAAGCTAAGGCTCATCAGTTTTGCCGGGTGACAATTCCTGGAACCATCTAGACCAGGGGTGGGCAATTAATTTTGCCAGGGGGCCGCATGAGAAATTGGGATGGTTTTAGAGGGCCGGACTAATATACTTAACTCCGTTCTACCCAATACTGTATATATATATATATATATATATATATATACTGTATACTGTATATATACATACCTGCCCATTATCATCATCTTCTCCCCATCATCATCAATGCCTCCCCATTATCAGCAATGCCTGCCCATCATCATCTTCTCCCCATCATCAATGCCTGCCCATTATCATCAATGCCTGCCCATTATCATCATCTTCTCCCCATCATCATCAATGCCTCCCCATTATCAGCAATGCCTGCCCATCATCATCTTCTCCCCATCATCAATGCCTGCCCATTATCATCAATACCTGCCCATTATCATCATCTTCTCCCCATCATCATCAATGCCTGCCCATTATCATCAATACCTGCCCATTATCATCATCTTCTCCCCATCATCATCAATGCCTCCCCATTATCAGCAATGCCTGCCCATCATCATCTTCTCCCATCATCATCAATGCCTCCCCATTATCAGCAATGCCTGCCCATCATCATCTTCTCCCCATCATCATCAATGCCTCCCCATTATCAGCAATGCCTGCCCATCATCATCTTCTCCCCATCATCAATGCCTGCCCATTATCATCAATACCTGCCCATTATCATCATCTTCTCCCCATCATCAATGCCTGCCCATTATCATCAATACCTGACCATTATCATCATCTTCTCCCCATCATCATCAATGCCTGCCCATCATCATCATCATCTTCTCCCCATCATCAATGCCTGCCCATTATCATCAATACCTGCCCATTATCATCATCTTCTCCCCATCATAATCAATGCCTCCCCATTATCAGCAATGCCTGCCCATCATCATCTTCTCCCCATCATCATCAATGCCTCCCCATTATCAGCAATGCCTGCCCATCATCACACACAGACAGCACATAAGCACTCTCTCACATACATACACACACACACACACACACACACACAAAGCACCGCACTACATAGACACAGACACACACAGAGACACGTCTTACCTGTTCAGCGTCCCCGCTCTCTGACACAGCCGGCCGCTGAATGATGACGTCATTCAGCGGCCGGCTGTGAGAGGAAGCGCCGGTGGAGCCCGGAGCTGCAGCAGCGGAGGCACGGGAGAGGTAAGTATTGTGCCAGCTGATGCCGGGGCCCTGAGACTGCCGGAGCGCCTCCGCGGGCCGGTCACGGACAGCCGGCGGGCCGAATGCGGCCCGCGGGCCGCCCCTTGCCCGGGTCTGATCTAGACCCATCCAGTTAGAATTTTATCCAAGCGCAATAAGACCAGCTGGTTACATGGTAGAGAAATCTACTTGTTCATTCCTTTGAATAAAATGGAAGTATGTCCCATCTCCCGCTAGGCTGGAGAATGCATCTGATCATCATTAGCGTTCTGTGTTCATCTTAAGAACTTGCAGTGTATTCCAGCTTCAATGTACGAAAGACAATTTGCCAAATATTCTTATCCTATTAATAGGAAACATAATGGGAATGCATACCAACTAGTTCTTAACTGACTACATAAACCATTAAACAGTCAAAAGGGTTGAAGCGATAAATAAAAGTGGTAAGCCTGACCAGGTGATCAATAAGCGTCAGGTATAAAACAAGACGCAAGAGGGAGATGATTGACACCTCTGAGGACACTGACACAGGGGGAGAAGACACACCTCCCGGACACAATAGCGGTATGTCGGACAAATTATAAAACTGTGTATTTCACCATTCCTAGCGATCAGAAACCTAAGAGACACCTTCACAGAATGCAGCCTTAGTGCTGCTGAAGGTGGCTCTTTTACTTAAAAAGGCCATGGGGGGGGGGGTGTGACAGGGTCCCTTTAACCCCTTACTTAACCCATTTTTCACTCTTTGTTTCATTCCATCTATTTAGTAAATTCAAAAAAGTTCATTTTTTTCTCATTAATGTACACTCTGCACCCCATCTTGACTGAAAAAATATGGATTTTTGTGTTACTCACCGTAAAATCCTTTTCTCCGAGACGCTCATTGGGGGACACAGGACTGTGGGTGTATGCTACTGCCGCTAGGAGGCTGACACTAAGTAAACATAAAAAAAGGTTAGCTCCTCCTCCGCCGTATACACCTCAGCACTGGCCGCAGACAAACCCAGTTTAGTGCAAAAAGCAGTAGGAGACTAAAACATAAATCCGTGCTAATACAGGTACAATATATCCAGAAGTAAATCTACTGATATAGACCCAATGAAATAAAATTAACTTAGAAAACAAAGCCATCCGGCTATAAGGGAGGGAGCTGTGTCCCCCAATGAGCGTCTCGGAGAAAAGGATTTTACGGTGAGTAACACAAAAATCCATATTTCTCCTTCGTCTCATTGGGGGACACAGGACTGTGGGACGTCCCAAAGCAGTCCACTTGGGTGGGAAACTGACTCCACAGTGCAATTATACATAGGCATTGCTCATAGGTGCGCTACCGCGCCCTGAAGAATCCTTCTACCCAGGCTAGCATCCGCTGACGCCTGAGTATGGACATTATAATGTTTTGAAAAAGTATGCAAACTGGACCAGGTTGCCGCCTTACAAACCTGTTCCGCCGAAGCCTGATGCCGAAGAGCCCAGGAAGCACCCACTGCTCTGGTGGAGTGAGCCCTGATTCCTGCGGGAACCACCGCGCCTCTGATGCGGTAAGCCTCTTGAATGGTTACCCGTATCCATCTGGCTAAAGTTGACCTAGAAGCAGCGAGTCCCTTCCTGCGGCCCTCAGGGAGGATAAACAGCGTGTCCGTCTGCCGAAAGGATGCCGTCCGAGATACATATCTCCTGAGTGCTCTCACCAGATCCAGCGTATGGAGAGCTTTTTCTACCCGATGCGTCGGAGCTGGGCAAAATGAGGGCAAAACAATGTCCTCATTGATGTGAAATGAGGACACGACTTTAGGCAAAAAAGGAGGTGCTGGCCTAAGCACTACCTTATCACGGTGGAAAAGTAAGTACGGAGCTCGGCAGGATAGTGCTGCCAGCTCCGAAACCCGCCTTATGGATGTTATGGCCACTAAAAACACCACCTTCCAGGAAAGGTATGTCAGGGAAACCTCCTGAAGAGGCTCAAAAGGAGATTCTTGCAGAACTCCCAGAACAAGATTGAGATCCCAAACATCTAAGGGAGCCTTGTAGGGGGGCACTATATGGACAACCCGCTGAATAAAGGTCTTGACCTGTAAATTAGATGCGATCCTTCGCTGAAAAAGAACCGACAAGGCCGAAATTTGATGCCTAAGAGTACTTGGTGCTAAGCCTGAATCTAAGCCTGCTTGGAGAAATGACAGAATGTTGGGGATTGAAAAGTGAAGTGGGGAATAACCATGTTCCCTGCACCATGTAAAAAAGACCTTCCAAGTACCGCGGTAGATACGAGCCGAGGTGGGTTTTCGGGCGCTAGCCATTGTGGCGGCGACCTTTTTGGAGAATCCAGCCCTAGTCAGAATCCAAGATTCAACGGCCAGGCCGTCAAACACAGGACCGCTGAGTTCTGGTGGTAAACTGGGCCCTGGGAGAGAAGATCCACGCGTTCTGGCAGACGCCAGGGTGCGTCGCTGAGCAGCTTTACCAGCTCTGCGTACCATGAGCGACGCGGCCAATCCGGAGCGATCAATATCGCTGGTACCCCCTCTAACCTGATCTTCCTGATCACCCTTGGGAGCAGAGCCATTGATGGAAACAAGTATAGAAGATGAAACTGATTCCATGGTAGAACCAGGGCATCCACTGCAATTGCCTGCGGATCTCGGTACCGGGAGACGAAGTTGGGCACCTTGGCGTTTATCCTGGAGGCCATCAGGTCCACATCTGGGGTTCCCCAGCGTAGGCATATCTGCTGGAATACCTCGGGATGTAGCGACCATTCCCCTGACGCTATCCCCTGACGGCTGAGAAAATCCGCTGCCCAGTTCTCCTCGCCTGGAATGTGGACCGCTGATATCACAGAGTGATTTCTTTCTGCCCAGGATAGAATGTGTCCTACCTCGCGCATGGCTGCCCTGCTGCGGGTACCCCCCTGATGATTTATGTATGCCACCGCTGTGGCATTGTCCGATTGTATTCGGACAGGGCGGCCCGCCAAATGATGGTGAAAACGCCTCAGAGCCAGCCGAACAGCTCGGATCTCCAAAATATTGATTGGGAGGGTCGCTTCCTGCCGACACCAAGTCCCCTGAGCTGTATAGTGACGAAACACTGCTCCCCATCCGAGAAGGCTGGCGTCCGTTGTGACTATCAGCCAATGGACTGGAGGAAAATATCGCCCCTGGCGAAGAGTGATGTCCCTTGTCCACCACGAAAGCGTCTGTCTGACCTGCCGGGACAGACGGCACTGAAAATTGAGCGAGTAAGGGCTCCCGTTCCATACTGCCAAGAGAGCATGCTGAAGGGAGCGGAGATGGAACTGGGCAAATGGAATGGCTTCGATCGCTGCCACCATCCTTCCTAGGACCCTCATACAAAACCGGATGGTGTGAGGTATTGGTTGGCGAAGGATCCGTACCTCCTGACGGAGAACTAGAGCCTTCTCCTGAGGAAGAGTTATCAACCCTTGAGCAGTGTTGAAAATCATTCCTAAAAAGGTGATCCTTTGAGATGGCACGGGAGACGATTTCTTTAGATTCACCAGCCACCCCAGGCGAGCAAGAGTGTCTAGCGTAATGCTGACACTCTTCTCGCAAGCCTGATAGGACGGACCCTTGATGAGGAGATCGTCCAAGTATGGCAAAATGACTATCCCCCGGGAGTGCAGAATGGACACAACGGCAGCCATAACCTTTGTGAACACCCTGGGGGCTGTGGCTAGTCCGAACGGCAAGGCTGTGAACTGGAAGTGAAGGTTGCTGATGGCAAACCGAAGAAACCTCTGATGAGGAGGAAATATGGGGATGTGGAGATAGGCATCCTGAATGTCTATTGATGCTAGAAATTCCCCCTTTTCCATGGCTGCAATAACCGATCGGAGAGACTCCATTCGAAACCGTCGAATTCTGACAAATTGATTTAGTCGTTTTAGGTCCAAAATGGGTCTGACAGAGCCGTCCTTCTTGGGCACTATGAACAGATTGGAGTAAAACCCCTGACCCCTTTCGACCTCTGGAACAGGAACAATGACCTCGCTGCGCCGAAGAGATTCGACCGCCTTGAATAAGGCGTGAACACGGGATTCTTTTTTTGGGAAGACGCGAGGGAAAAAATCGATTTGACGGACGACTGATGAATTCTATTTTGTACCCCGAGGAAACTAACTCCCTGACCCACTTGTCGTGAGTAATTGATAGCCAAGTGAGGCGAAACCAGAGTAAGCGGCCGCCTACTCTGGATAAATTGACCGGATTCTGCCTCCAGTCATTTATCCGAATATCTTTGGGATTTAGACCCTCTAGATCTTGGCTGTTGAGATCACATTCTTCCCAAAGGGTTGGTCTTGTAGGAGACCTGGCGATCTCTGGCCTGATTAGGTCGACCTGAGCCGCTGGAGGTGGCTGGCGCGGCCCAACCTGGGTTACGAAGGCCCTAAAGCGAGGCTGAAGCTGTCGGCGAAAAGGCTGTCTAATCCTCTGCTGAGGAAGGAAGCTGCTCTTTCCTCCCGTCGCATCAGATATGAGCTGATCCAACTTCTCGCCAAATAATCGGCCGCTCTGATACGGTAAGGACGTGAGTGATTTCTTTGAGGTTGAATCCGCTCGCCAAGTTCTCAACCACAAAGCTCTCCTGATAGCAATCGCATTAGCTGCAGCTAATGCCGCGCAATTTGCCGCATCCTTAGAAGCGTTAATTAAAAAATCTCCTGCAAGAGCTATCTGATTGGAGATTTCCGTTACCTCAGAAGGCACCTCTATACCGTGAAGGGCTCTATTTAGAGACTCCGACCAAGATATCATGGCCTTAGCAACCCAAGTCGCTGCAAAAGAAGGAGAGAGTGCAGAGCCTGATGCCTCAAACACTGAGCGGGCCAAACTTTCAACCAGACGATCCGTTGGATCCTTGATCGAGGAACCGTTAGGAAGGGAGAGAAGCGTTTTAGACGCTAAACGCGATACAGGAGGATCGACTGTAGGAGATTATGCCCACACTTTCAGAAGTTCGGGAGCAAAAGGATATCTGGTATTAAGGGCCTTTTGTCCTGCAAAGCGCTTGTCCGGTTTTTCTCGGTGGCACTGCACCAGCTCCTCAAACTCAGGATGAGCACCAAAAACCTTATGAGTTTGTCTGGCTCGTTTGAAAGACACCTTATGACCGGAGGCCAAGGTGGATTCATCGTCTATCCCCAGGGATTGATTGACAGCTTCAATCAGACTGTCAATTGTCTCCTGACAATTCGGTGCCTCTAGATTGAGGGACCCTTCAGAATCGGAATCTGAATACTGATCACTTGCCCCCAAAGGAGAGGGAGAGCGAGAAACTGAGCTAAAGGATGCCGAGGCCCCGGACGGCATAGGCGACGCAGTATGGGTTCGCTTCCCATGCGTCTGCCTGGTAAGAGCGCGGCCCCTGCAGGCCGGAGGTTCCTGAGGCGTAGTCAAGCCGGGTGAACCACTGTCCCTGCTCCTATCGGGAGCTTGAAGGGACTCGATTGCTCTGGTTAATGACGCCACAGATTGAGAGAGAGACAAGGCCCATTCCGGAGGACCTGACGCACTAGGCTCGGTTATAGGTAAGGACTCCTGAGCCCGTTCGGAGTCACAGGCTTCGCAGACCCGATTAGTCTGGGCATGCGGAAAAGGGGATCTACAGGCAATGCATGCAGTATAGAGCACCGTGTGGGTCTTAGCCCTTCTGGACATACTGGATCTGTCACAGATTTCTTCCTGTCAGAATAATTTGGATGTGGCGGTGCGGGTAGTAGCGGTGCGGAGCGCAGAAAAGCGGAGCAACCAGGCTGGAGGTAGTAGCACTTACCCCAGTCCTGTTCCCCGAACGTCCTTTAATGATTTTTCACCTCACTGCTGGACCGTGTGGCGTAAAAGGGAAGACGGAAGCTCCAGACTTCCAAAAAACGCGCTCCCCTTTCAGGGAGGCGTTCCTAAATAGCCGAGCCCTAGGGGGAGGGGTCTCGGGGCGCGGCCTAGCGCCAGCCGAAGCCGGGGACCCGATTTCCAGCCGCGGCCTAGTCTTCGGCCGAAGCCGGGGGCTAAATTTCAGGCCGCGGCCTAGCGCTGGCCGAAGCCGCGGCCTAAATTTTCGGCGGCGGCCGCTCGGGATCAGGGGGGCGGGCCCGCCGGAAGTGGCGCTGCTGGGGGAGGAGCCCGAGAACGCGCCCATCCTCTAAACGCCGAATTACCCCTCGCGTTGCCTGACCCTCGGCAAAAGCCGGGGGCTAGATTTCCGCCCGCGGCCTAGCGCCGGCATGAAGCCGGGAGGTAAATTTTTGGCGGCGGCCGCCCCTGTGTCGGAGAGAGGGCCGCTGGATACGGGGGGAGGGGTATGGGGAGCTCAGCCATGGACTTGCCCGCCTTTGCTTTGGACGCGCTGCTCCTGAAACCGCTTCTCCCTTTGCTCCAACTCTTCCATGACCGATGATCCTGGATTAAAGGTGGGTTCCCGGCCGTGATCCACTGGAGCATACGTAGGCTCTTTCCTCCCAAAAAGGTCCCAGCGTCTCTCAGCCGCAGTGGTTAGAGAGGGGCTTCACAGAAAAAAAGGGGTGAGGATGGTGCAGGCACCCTAACTCCATCACCCCTTCAGGGGGTGAGGAGAGGGACCATCCGCCTCCTTGCAGCACCGCGGTCTTGCCTTGGTGGTGCAGTGGGGGCCGCATGGACTATTATCTGCCTCTGTACAGCCTAGGGTTTCAATACCTTAGGGTGGTCAGGGCTGAGTCCGGCATTCGTGTCCCACGTCGCGGGAGAGGATACGTGGAGGCTTTACTCCACGTGCTCGCCCGTTGATGGTTTGGGGAGATCGGACCCCTTCAAAAGGGTCCGTCGCCCCTGTCAAAACTTCGTGGGAAAGTAGAAAAAAAAAAAAAAAAGGTCTGGAAGAAACCAGACGTGTGCCTCCATCAGACACTAAGCATGAACTGGGTTTGTCTGCGGCCAGTGCTGAGGTGTATACGGCGGAGGAGGAGCTAACCTTTTTTTATGTTTACTTAGTGTCAGCCTCCTAGCGGCAGTAGCATACACCCACAGTCCTGTGTCCCCCAATGAGACGAAGGAGAAAACAAATGTAGAAATTTTTGCAAATTTATTAAAAAACAACAACTGAAATATCACAGTCATAAGTATTCAGACCTTTTGCTCAGACACTCATTTAAGTCACATGCTGTCCATTTGCTTGTGATCCTCCTTGAGATGGTTCTACTCTACTCCAGCTGTGTTTAATTAAACTGATAGAACTTGGTTTGTAAAGGCACACACCTGTCTATAAAAGACCTCACAGCTCACAGTGCATGTCAGACCAAATGAGAATCATGAGGTCAAAGGAACTGGCCAAGGAGCTTAGAGACAGAATTGTGGCAAGGCACAGATCTGGCCAAGGTGACAAAAGCATTGCTGCAGTACTCAAGGTTCATAAGAGCACAGTGGCCTCCATAATCCTTAAATGGAAGAAGTTTGGGACCACCAGAAGTCTTCCTAGACCTGGCCGTCCAGCCAAACTGAGCAATCGTGGGAGAAGAGCCTTGGTGAGGGAGGTAAAGAAGAACCCTAAGATCACTGTGGCTGAGCTCCACAGATGCATTAGGGAGATGGGGGAAAGTTCCACAAAGTCAACTGTTACTGCAGCCCTCCACCAGTAGGGCCTTTATGGCAGAGTGGTCCGATGGAAGCCTCTCCCCAGTGCAAGACATATGAAAGCCCGCATAGAGTTTGCTAAAAAACACATGAAGGACTCCCAGACTATGAGAAATAAGATTCCCTGGTCTGATGAGATGAAGATAAAAATTTTTCGTGATAAGTGTAAGCAGTATATGTGGAGAAAACCAGGCACTGTTCATCACCTGCCCAATACAATCCCAACAGTGAAACATGGTGGTGGCAGCAGCATGCTATGAGGGTGTTTTTCAGCTGCAGGGACAGGACGACTGGTTGAAGGAAACATGAATGCGGTCAAGTACAGAGATATCCTGGATGAAAACCTCTTACAGAGTGCTCTGGACCTCAGACTTGGCCGAAGGTTCACCTTCCAATAAGACAATGACCCTAAGCACTCAGCTAAAATAACAAAGGGAGTGGCTTCAGAACAACTCTGTGACCATTCTTGACTGGCCCAGCCAGAGCCCTGACCTAAACCCAATTGTCCATCTCTGGAGAGACCTGAAAATGACTGTCTACCATCGTTCACATCCAACCTGACGGAACTTGAGAGGATCTGCAAGGAAGAATGGCAGAGGATCCCCAAATCCAGGTGTGAAAAACTTGATGCATCATTCCCAAGAAGACTCATGGCTGTACTAGCTCAAAAGTATGCTTCTACTCAATACTGAGCAAAGGGTCTGAATACTTGTGATATTTTAGTTTTTCTTTTTTCATAACTTTGCAAAAATGTCAACATTTCTGTTTTTTTTCAGTCAAGATGGGGTGCAGAGTATACATTAATGAGAAAAAAAATGAACTTTTGTGAATTTACCAAATGGCTGCAATGAATCAAAGTGAAAAATTTAAAAGAGGTCTGAATACTTTCTGTACCCACTGTATATGTGTGTGTGTGTGTGTATATATTATATATATATATATATATATATATATATATATATATATACACACACACACACACACACAATTTTTTGTTTTTTTACAAAACTCAGTTGTATGGAGTGGGCTCAGGATCGTTGCTCGCTCCAAATACAGTGTGACCTGGCTGCAATATGTAGCTACGCTTCTGCTGCAACAGCAAAAATTAGAAATACTTCCAATCCTGGCTTCTAGATGCCAAACTATTGACTGTGGAATCTAAAAGATTAGACTGAGGTATGGGGCTCCATGTGCCAATTGCTTCCCCAAAACACAATTGAGAGGTATGACGGGTTTTCATAATAGCCGATTTTTTTTACCATGATTTTGTGATGTGGTAATTTGCGGTAAAACCAGGTTTGTACACTACTGCCCCTCAGCCAGAACATGTAGACACCCTAATGATTTATCACTTGATGCACTGCAAATATGGGGATGTATGGACTGATGGGCTTGAACCCTTCATCATAACAACAGTGCTTTTTCTGGATTTATACACAGAAAAAACATAGGAAACGTTGCCTACACTTTCCTTAGCTTATTCATGGTTCGTTTATATTTATATTTCTAGTTTACAAATTGTGTGTGTAAATACGACTTTCTAGCTTATTATTCATATATAATGCCATAATGGTATCTGAGTGGGCATGTTGGATTTGAGCAAGTCCAAGTCCTTTGTTTCACCAAGGCTGCGAAAAAAAGCTGTGACCAGCAGCTCCCACAACACTCATTTTGGTATAAAAAAAAACTTGTTCAGAAAAGCGTAAATACAAATACAACATATTCATTTGTAACATGGTTTAGGAAAATAAGCTAGTGAAAAAAAATAGTCATTTTTTTGTATGGTGTGAATTTAAACTACAGATAAACTTCAGTATTGTGATTTCTTTATATATTTTACATACCATCTTCTAATATAAGCAATAAATAAGTAGGTGCCCATACACACTGTAATATAATATAATGGATCTGCATTGTAGTGATTCATAAATACAGCTCCTATAGATTTGTATAGGCCCAGACTGAATCTATATGTACCATTCTATGCTCCAATTACTGCCTCATGTAGGCACCATACAGTGGCACAACAAGTCTATGGTAATGTGGAACTGCAGGAACTTATTAAGATATTGAAGAGGATGCTTCAGCATGTGGCTTATTACATGTACAGCAATGCAAGAAAACCACGAGCGTGGGCATCAAACATGAGTCCGACAAGGGAATTTAAGACTAAAGCTTAAATATCATTATAATGTTATTCATATTTTTTATGGGTTTTTTATAAAGTTCACAGTAAATTAAACAAAGATCATCATTTTATCATGTACAATTGTAATTTAGGATTTGTCCTCAACCACTACTGACAAATGTAAAAGCAGTTTATATACACTCCTTTTTACTGGAATAAGACTAGGGCTTCGTAGTTTCGCTTCTGAGTCAAGGTAAGGTAGGACTGAACCTCATTGCTTTTCTGTGAAAATTGTGCAAGTCACCTTGCAGACATGCATCACAAACTGACCATGTAATTTGCATCTTTTTCCATAGGGAAACAAAGCATTAAAGTCTTGTTGCCTTGACTTTTGGCTGACATCACAGGAACAGGCTAGTCTTAACGATTATCATTCCTCTGATGCAGCAGGTTCTACTAGGTACTTGTACGATAGGACAACCATTACCTAAGAAAGAGAAGCACAAAAGATGCAACAATAACTTTATGCTTGTCATCAGATGAATTTCCTAAATTGTTCTCTTTGCTAGGTTTTCTGCTTCTAGTTTAGATTTTTTTTCACAATATATTGTAGTTTGTCTTGGAAATTGCTATTCAAGGGGTGCAATTTCCACACTGTCAGGATTTCACTTTGCTGACAGCTTCAGCGACTAACAACTTTCATTCCTTCTTTTCGTAGCGTTCTATTGAGAGAAGTGAACAAGAAGCTAGTCGCCACGTTACTGCAAGTATAGAAATCACATACTTCTGGTCATGTCATAACTGCTCAGAGTGGAATCCAGATAGTGTGCAAATTGAAACTTTAACTTTGGTTGTAAGCGTAAAACCGGTTTAGTTTATGTTGACACGGCATTCCTTAGATGCTGGCGCAGACGCCTAGTTTCCCCAGGAGAGGCAGTTTCTGGAAAACGCTGGTGCTCATTTCCCTGGAGCAGCATTGCTGGCACTTTTACCATCATTCTTGTGACAGTGCTTTTACTGTGTTTAGTGATGGGTGAGTATACTCGTTGCTCGGGTGGTCTCAGAGTATTTATAAGTGCTCTGAAATGTAGTTTCTGTTGCCGCAGCTGCATAATTTGCGGCTATTTGACAGCCGGAATGCATGTGGGGATTCCTTAACAAACAGGCATTCCTCACATGTATTCAAGCTGTCCAGCAGCCATAAATCATGCACCTGCGGCAACAGAAACTACATCTCCGAGAGCACTTCCAAATACTCGGAGACCACCTAAGCGTGCAGTATACTCACTCATCACTAACTCTATACTGTCAAAAATTGACAGCAGATGGCTTCCACTACGATGAGCATGTCACTTTTTAATCTCTTCAGGGTTTTCGAACCCTGAATCAGTTAAAAGACGAGACATGAGATGAAACATGTACACTGCAATGTTGTTCAGACAATGCTGAGTACTTTGTTCATTTTATGGGGCACTTTTGCTGTGTGCACATAACCTGGAACAAGTGTTGGATTTTCAGACTTTCTGGATTATGACTTGCTGGAATAAATCAAGATATGCACACTAATATTTGACTTCCAGTCAGTGAAATTGGTTTATAAAAAAAACAAACTATTAAAACAAAAAATCTAAATGAAGATAAGAAGAAAGGATAAATATATCGGTTTGTTCACTGGGACAAAATAAAATATTTTTGATACTTACACTGATTAAAAGAAGCAGACCCATCATAGTTCCCAGCATAATATACAAATTTTGTGTTAAACCTGCTGCCCAGAGTGGTCCCAGAATTGTAGCCACACCGCCGACTGATCGTCGTAGCCCATGATTCAACCCTACAAAACCATAAGAAAATACAAAAATGAAAAATCCATGTCATTGTCATTTTCAACTGAGTCCATCTTATATAAGCACAGCCTACAGTATAAATCCATAATAAAAATTAGACAATATACTGCTGCATCTTGAATCTTATAGGAGATATTTATGTAAACGAAAAAAAATGATATTCCTAATACACGCTAAAATAAAGGATATGTAATTATTACAGAAATTGAAAACAGTTATTTAATATGAGAGAAGCTAGTTTACAGTACCATGCCATTATGTCCAGCTAAACGTTAGAACAAGCAGGATGTGGTGCGAACTGGGCCTTTTTCTGTATGCAACTGGTACGTGAAATATGTAGAACAGGTCTCAAACACGCTGCCCTAAGGCAGGCATCTGCGGCCCGCCGTGCACCACATCTCAAGAGGAGTGCGCCGCTCCGTAGTGGCTGTGGCCCTGTGTGATGACATCCCTCTGACGCTGTGTAATGACATACGCCAGGGGGTCTGCAGGGGAGGGGGTGTCAGATCAAGCTACCCGCCCGACGCGTCTCTGCAGCCCCCCTGCTTCTCCCATGATCTCAGGCTTCTTCCTTCAGCGATCACGTGGTACCGCTCATTAAAGTCATGAATATGAGAATATTCATGACTTTAATGAGCGGTACCACCTGATCGATGAAGGAAGAATAGCTGTCGGAGACCGCGGGAGAAGCAGGGGGGCTGCAGATACGCTCCAGGAGGGGGTAAGTATATGCGATATTCACCTGTCCCCGGTCCACCGCTGCACAATGCTGTGTCCTCTGGCTGTGATGTTCAGGTCAGAGGGTGCGATGACGTAGTTAGTGCGCGCCGCGCCCTCTGCCTGAACAATCACTGACAGAGGAGCCGGACGATGGAGCAGCGCGCAGCGGTGGACCGGGGACAGGTAAATATCGCAGGAGCCGGGGCCCTGAGCCAGCGGTGATACCGGCACCTGGTCCCCAGCGATGAGAGGTATGTCATTTTTTATTTGCAGCAGCAGCATATGGGGGCATAATCTATGGAGCATCTTGGGGATAAAATATATGGATCATCTTATGGGGCATAAAATATATGGAGCATCTTAAGGGGATAAAATATATGGAGCATCTTATGGGTGCATAAAATATATGGATCATTTATGGGGGCATAAAATATATGGAGCATTTCATGGGGGCATAAAATATATGGAGCATTTCATGGGGGCATAAAATATATGGAGCATCTTATGGGGGCATAAAATATATGGAGCATCTTATGGGGGCATAAAATATATGGAGCATCTTATGGGGCATAAAATATATGGAGCATCTTATGGGAGAATAAAATATATGGAGCATCTTATGGGGGCATAAAATATATGGAGCATCTTATGGGGGCATAATTATGGAGCATCTTATGGGGCATAAAATATATGGAGCATCTAATTGGGGGCATAAAATATATGGAGCATCTTATGGGGGCATAATTTATGGAGCATCATACGGGGCATAAAATATATGGAGCATCTTATGGGGCATAATCTATGGAGCATCATATGGGGCATAATCTATGGAGCATCATATGGGGCATAATCTATGGAGCATTTTATGGGGCCATAACATTTATGGAGCAGCATATGGGGCATATTATTCTATGGAGCATTTTATGGGGCCATAACCTTTATTAAGCAGCATATTATTTATTATTATACATTTTTATAGCGGCATTTATTCCATGGCGCTTTACATGTGAAGAGGGGCAAATATAGACAAGTACAGTAAACATGAGCAATACAAGGCACACACAAGTACAGAAGGAGAGAGGACCCTGCCCGCAAGGGCTCACAGTCTACAGGGATGGGTGAGGATACACTAGGAGAGGGTAGAGCTGGTCGTGCGGTGGTTCAGTAGACTGATGATCACTGCAGGTTGTAGGCTTGTCGGAAGAGGTGGGTCTTCAGGTTCTTTTTGAAGGTTTCCATGGTAGGCGCGAGTCTGATGTGTTGGGGTAGAGAGTTCCAGAGTATGGGAGAGGCACGGGAGAAGTCTTGTATGCGGTTGTGGGAAGAAGAGATAAGAGGGAGTAGAGGAGATCTTGAGAGGATCGAAGGTTGCGTGTGGGTATGTACGGGAGACCATGTCACAGATGTATGGAGGAGACAGATTGTGGATGGCTTTGTAGGTCATGGTTAGGGTTTTGAACTGGAGCCTCTGGACGATAGGAAGCCAATGAAGGGCTTTGCAGAGAGGAGAGGCTGGGGAATAACGGGGAGACCGGTGTATTAGTCGGACAGCAGAGTGCAGGATGGATTGGAGTGGTGCCAGAGTGCTAGAGGGAAGGCCAGAGAGTAGGAGGTTGCAGTATTCGAGGCGGGAGATGATGAGGGCATGCACTAGTGTTTTTAGTTTCATGGTCAAGGAATGCACGGATCCGGGAAATATTTTTGAGTTTGAGACGGCAGGAGGAGGCAAGGGTTTGGACATGTGGCTTGAAAGAGAGGGCAGAGTCGAGGATCACTCTGAGGCACCGAGCATGCGGGACTGGGGAAAGTGAGCAGCCATTGACATTGATGGACAGGTCTGGTGGGGGGGTAGAGTGAGATGGGGGAAAGATGATGAATTCTGTTTTGTCCATGTTCAGTTTTAGAAAGCGAGCAGAGAAGAAAGCAGAAATAGCAGACAGACATTGTGGGATTTTGGTCAGTAAGGAGGTGAGGTCAGGTCCAGATAGGTAGATCTGCATGTCGTCGGCGTAGAGATGATACTGCAAACCATGGGATTCTATGAACTGTCACAGGCCGAAGGTGTAGATGGAGAAGAGTAGGGGTCCTAGAACTGAGCCTTGGGGAACACCGACAGACAGGGGGCGAGGTGAGGAGGTGGTGTGGGAGAGGGAGACACTGAATGTTCGGTTTGTTAGATATGATGAGATCCAGGATAGGGCCAAGCCTGTGATGCCAAGAGATGAGAGAATCTGTAGCAGGAGGGAATGGTCCACAGTGTCGAAGCATACGGGGCATATTATTCTATGGAGCATTTTATGGGGCCACTATTAACCTTTGTGCAGCATTATATGGGGCATAATCTATGGAGCATCTTATGGGGCCATTATTAATCTTTGTGCAGCATTATATGGGGCATATTATTCTATGGAGCATCTTATGGGGCCATTATTAACCTTTATGCAGAGTTATATTTGGCGTATTTTGTATGGAGCATCTTATGGGGCCATTATGAACTGTATGGAGCATTATATGGGGCTCCTGATTCAATATGGATATTCAAAAACATTTAACCTACTGATGTCTCAATTAATTTTACTTTTATTGGTGTCTTATTTTTATTTTTGAAAATTTACCAGTAGCTGCTGCATTTTCCACCCTAGGCTTATACGCGAGTCAATAAGTTTTCCCAGTTTTTTTATGGCAAAATTAGGGGGGTCGGCTTACACTCAGCTCGGCTTATACACAAGTATATATGGTAAGCTGTACACCGCAGCTGACAACTTATTTGAACAGCCACAGAGAGAGGGAGAGGTCCGGAGGGAAAGAATTGTTATTGTAGTTCAAATAAATAATTGTTTAACAATAATTTTGTACTGTATTAAGTTTGAATGGAATGCGGCCCCCCAGCTTAATTTTTTTTTTATGTGCGGCCCCTTTACCCTGCCGAGTTTGAGACCCTGATGTAGAAGGACGTTCACACTGTTGCTATTTCACAGACGAAACCCAAGAAAAAAACAAAAATGAGCATATATCCTATAATAAGTGTGAAGAATATTGGAGACATGATTTCATGTCAATCATCTGTATCCTATTTGGCATAAAATCGTGGAGTCCCCTTCAGCACGTGCTGTGGTAACATGACACCCTGGCCAACTTCAAACAACGGGATTCACATACCCCACAAGCTAGCTGGTATGCAACCTTATACAGTAAGACCCCTGTGGATCCAAGCCAAGAGGCCTGAATCATTTGTTCAGCCAGCGAGGATTTCATAAAGGAGTTATGGAAATAGGTCCTAGCTATACATTGTGTATATTTCAGAGATCCTCAGAACAGGGCAAACGCCTGCCTGGGCCTCGAATCATTCTAACACGAACGTGAAGGGAGATACATAGGACAGCCACTAGGATCCAGGTAGCAAAATTATGCCCTAGGACCACCAGAAAGGAGTTATTATCTTTCATAGGTTTTGGGAGATTTATCTCCAAACATCCAGGGAAAGAAATTTAGGTTTAGCCCAGAGGGCAGTGACCCAGAGGGTTAAATGCTTGTGTGCAGCATATCCTGTGGCTTTTTCTCTGGGAGGTCACAGCGACACATCGTGCGAGGACAAGTCGCGCACATAGGGGACCACAAGCCTCCCATGTGATCGCCCCTCCCCCGCAAGCCATGCCTTTCATCTAACTGGTAACTAAACATATGTTCTGCTTATACCTTTTGTCCTACCACTATTGTATTTGCATATCTGACCATTATATATGTAGAACCATTGTGTATATACAGTGTATTGTTTAGTGTGCCCTTAAGGCGATTAAATATATAATTTAACCTTGGGCTGCTCTTTTATCTCCATCCACAAAGCCACATGTCCGTTTCTTGGCCTAATCCCACATGCTACTGGGGGCTCGTTCTTGGCCCAATATAACCCTGTTAACGGACCAGGCATATATCGAACGAGGAACTTGTGGCAGTCCTACAAGGCTGTTTCACTGGTGCTAGTGAAAGGAGCCTCTCAGCCTGTAAGGGTTGTGGTTGAGTGTGGTGCCACGTCAGTGACTGCGTGGGCCACCTTCTCTCACTCTCCGTGCCTCCATGGGCACGTGTGGACATGGGGTGTCTGTGTAAAACTCTGCCAGGCTGACCTTACGTGTCCCCAGAGGTTGCGAAACATCATGTTAGTACAAGAGGGGAGACCTTAGTACGTGATCCCACTGACGTAATATTGATGTCAGGCGGGGTTGCGAGGTGTGGATCCTTCGTGTTTCGTCACAGTAAGTAAATAGTACATGTAAACAACATACTTAGTTAACATTATTTTGACTATAAAGCTTCCCATGGGCAGGTGTCTGAACAGTCAAGTGTGTATCCTGTTCCGCCTTTATCTTTATTGAGGTTGGCTGACACAAGGTGAGGTTTTAATACTAGAGATAAAAATAGCACCATCCTGATTGTGTACACCTTGTCGCAGTGGGATGGTTTTTACGCTTTTTTGATCAAAATTGTGTTATCTAGGTACTTTATAATATTTACATGTACTATTACTATTTACTTATTACAGGGTATATACTCATTTTCTTTTTTTTCTTGGGTTTGTCTGTAAAATGGCGACAGTGTGAGCGTGCAGCTACACATTTCATGTATACCAACTTATGCTCCTGCTCATTTCTTTGGTTTTTCTTCATACATAACCATGTAGCTCCTATCCTCTCCTAATTTATGGTAGAGTATATATTACTCATGAAGAGATGTGTGAGACCCACACCATCTAATAGCGCCAGTCAAGATTCAACAGTCATTATGAAATACCAATGAAAAGGATAATGATAGGCACAATGAAATTAAAACTTACAAGGAGTGTGTTAGCCTACATTTATGTAGAATTAGAAGAATAGCCAAGTGGCATAACATTGAGCTCTAAGGATCCCTTCCTATTGAGTCTACAATCAACAATCTATTATTTGACTACCATTACAATACATTAAGGGGGGGTTCTTTGAGCAAATTATACTGATGATGTATCGTCAAGATAGGTCATCAATAGGAGATTGGTGTAGGTTCTTGCCACCTTGTCACTTTCCAATGTATATGTGTATAATGGAGATTGTGATTGAATGCATCCATGTAAAAAATAGCATATACATAGAAATTCCATAAGTTCACGAATAGAAAATACAATTTCACTACAAATACAGATTTAGCTTATACTTGTACTCCAACGTCAGTATCCATTGGATCTCTTGATACATCAAGTATATAGTGATCTTTTGGTTTGTGAGATAGCATTGCTTATCAAATAGGATATGGAAGCAATGAGGTTATGCAGGAGTCTATGGAATTTAGCATGGTGGATGTAAGCCACAGTTTATTTTTTTCTCCACTCCTGTACTGTAGACGTGGTATCCATAAAGTATAACGTACTGTAACATATTTGTTTTGTTATATGTGAGGATAGTTCGAAACATAATAGTGGATTAAAGAAAAATCCATAAAAATATGAATACACAGAATATTCATAAAAAGATTACCATGAAAGGAATAATGGATCTTTATCTGAAGACTAAGCTTCAAAGTCCTGAAGCAGACTCTATCACTAATCTGTACACACAAAACCTTGTGCAGTCATCTCATAATTCTTTGATGTTTTAGTATCACTTCACACTTACACCATTTACTTATAGTGCTACTTAACGTTTTACAGATATTCCACCACAAAATGTTAATATTTTCCTTGCCCTTGATAAATTCCATTTGGGTAATCTACTTACATATTTTAACTGAAAGAACTCTATGTAAGGAAAAAATCTAACAATTATACTGGTGACCGTTAAATCATACAGTGCAAAGATCACTCTTACAATGAAGATCGCCCCTCTCTTGGAAGCTAAACCTCAAAAGCACTTCTATAAAATTCCACTAAAGTACTGTACATTTGTTTTTCTGTGCAGTATTTCTTTCTTGTAATCATAACGCTTTAAGAAAAGTAAGCTTTAAGTAAAATACCTTAGAACTATTTTTTTTTTAGGAATTGCATATACACATCCACCATCAAATAAATGTATTTCCCATGCACACTTGCGTTCACACCCCAGGACCATTTATTCTAAGAGAACGCTCTATACGAGCTGTAAAAAAAGACTTTAGCACTCACAATGAGGAATTAAAACCTATGACTGAAAGATTATCTGGCGAATATTAGGTCATTTATACAGTTACAAAGGTTTATTGCTTTACTCCAATGGATAATGGCATGGTCTAGCAGATTCTCTTGTCATGGACTAATTATGTATAAGGGTATGTTTCCACGGTAAGGTAACGCTGCGTGTTTGACACTATATACAGCCACAGCGTCAAACACGCAGCGTTCAGATGTTACAGCATAGTGGAGGGGATTTCATGAAATCCCGTCTCCACTATGCGTTAAAACACGCAGACGGCAGACCTGCGTAAACGGACATGCGGCGCGTCTTTTTAGACCGCAGCATGTCCTTTTACTTTGTGGCGACGCTCAGTCGCCGCAAGGTAAATAGCAGAGTCCTATCTAGCGCTGCGGCGATTCCGGATGTGTTCAGTGAGCACATCCGGATTCACCGCGCGTTCAGAAGGGGGCGGGGCTTTGGGCGGAGCGGACTTTCCGCTCCGTACAAAACTCCAGGTTTCCTTAACGTGGAAATGTACCCTAAAAGTCTGAGTTTCTTTACGCAGAAGAAAACTGAACACCGTACCTACTGTAAAATAAAAACATTCATTGAAAATTTGGATTTTCCAAAAAACTTTGTTAAAATATCAAGAAGTGTGATGAAACTGAGGTGCTTTATTGGAAGGAAAAGCAAAATGTTCACCAACATCTTCAAAAAAGGTGTTTGGACATGTGCATACACCATTTATCAGCTTACACAACAGACTTTTGCAAGTCATTCAGCAATATCCAAGAGGATCCCAATCAATCAGCACTATATAACACAAATATGCTGCAAAAGGGTCATAAAGGCCATTTAGCATATATATGTAATTATAAAATAAGTGCTAATCTAAGTACAAGATTTAGGTCAAAGAAATACAAAATGCCATATACCAATTACACGTCAAAGACATATTAATATTGAATTTAGATTGTGAGCCCCATTGGGGACAGTGATGTGGTCTGTAATGATGAGGAATTAATGGCATTATATAATGGCGCTATATACAAGTAATTGAGTAAAATAATAATAAATACCCTGATCACAGTGCTGCCATGATGTCTGTCTTCATAGTGGGAATTGCGCTTTTGCTCTTGGAGACACAGACGCTGGTCGGCATACCTGGTAACAGATATTCTCGTAGCAGAGAGATCGCTTTCTGCTATTGGAGCGCATGCGCTGGCATTCAGCATGGCGCTCCGCATTTGCTTTGATCATAATGCCCGTGTACCTTGCTCCTCCTCCTGAACATCTTGAGAACCACTGGTAATTCATTACTTCTTAATTACTATATATGTATATATATATATATATATATATATATATATATATATATATATATATATAAGCTCTGGCAAAAATGAACAGACCACTTTCAAATATGCAGTTTGTCTGATTTTTCTCTTTATAGGTATATTTTTGAGCAAAATGTAAATTGTTCTTTTAGTCTACTACTGACAACATGTCTCCGAATTTCCAAGCACTAAATTTAGTTTTTTTTTTCTGACAAAGAAAAATGGTCAAAATTAAAAAAAACAAAAGAGTGCTTTCAGACCTCAAATAATGCAAAGAAAACAAGTTCATAATCATTTAGAAACAATACTAATCTTTTAACTCAGGAAGAGTTCTGAAATCAAAATTTTGTGGAATAACCATGATTTTTAAAAACCGCTTTCATGCATCTTAGCATGCTTTCCACCAGTCTTTCACACTACTTCTGGCGCAAAAAAATTAAGCAGTTCTTCTTTGTTTGATGGCTTGTGACTATCCATCATCCTCTTGATTACATTTCAGAGGTTTACAATGGGGTTCAGATCTGAAGAATGGGCTGCCCATGACAGGGTTTTGATATGGTGGTCTCTTAAATTTTGCCAGAGCTGTATAAATATATAACATATCATGTGCAAATATAAAATTCCATATAACAACCACAAACAAATGCCCCGATCACATTGCTGCCATGGCCCTTGTCTTCATTGCTACTCATGTGTCGGCATTTGTAATCTTTGTTCACAGATGTTCTAATTCTATAGTAGGGTGAACACGTTGGGGGGATGAAGAGGCAGCGGGTACCAGGGAGCCGGGTCCGGAACTTGAGAGGCTGCATCCATTGTTCTTGGGGGAAGCTTGAGTGAGGCGGACCTTCCCCTGTTGCCTGGGGGAAGCCCTAGCGAGGCGGAGCTTCCTGCTGTCGGAGGGGGGCGAAGGAGAAAGCACGCGGGGCAGAGCAGTTTGGTGCGAATGGAGGACAGCGCGCAGGGAGGTGAGCGGTGCGCTCTGCTCCCTGTCCATCCAGAGAGTACCGGCGCTGTGACAGGCTGTGCTGCAGCAGACCAGAAGGACAGTGACTGCTGCGCTGAGGGAAGCAGTGTGCCCAGCAGCAATCAAGAGAGGGGGACCGCTGCAGAGCCGTGCACACTCAAGCAGAGCAGAGCCAGCCGTTCAGCAGCCAGAGAGAGGAGGGCTCCATCCTGGGAGCACCAGCAGAGTGCAAAACAGTGCCGGTCGTCGCCTGCCGTCAGCAGCGGGGTCGAAAGAGAAGTGCAGTGTAAGCCCGGTGACTACCAGAGAGCAGGACGCCGTACGCACCGTGTCCATTAGTACAGCACATGCACCACAAAAGAGTGACTGGGAACAGGACAGACCCTTGCACCCTTACTTGGTCAGATTAGATCTACTGGACTGTGACCCGTATTTCCGTCAGCCACGTTGGGCTCGTCTCGGACTGTGACCCGTACTTCTGTCAGCCACTGCAGCAGGGATCAGTGGGTGCTCCGGTCCATGGGCATCTGTACAGTGTAGGCCCGCGCCCAAGCATTGCTACAGCAACCGCTGACAGACTGTGAGGATAGATGTGCATGGGTCACGTCGGGCTCAGACAGTACCGTGACCCACGTTTGCTCTGGCCACGTCAGTATATGGACTATGGGCAGTGGAAGGTATTGGAGACATACCACTGTCGCTAGAAGATGGGGCTTTGTTGCCCACAGCACCTTCCTGGAAAAGACACTGCACCAGCCGGCGCTATTGACTACTCAGCAGGAGTTACAGTTTGAGGAACTGCTGACACAAGTGCTACACCGGAATTGCCGTTACCTGATCCTTTAGTCTATACCTCAAAATATCCTTTGCCTTATTGTACTGTTTGTTTCCCCGGTTTAACCCATTGTCTCCCTGCGTGGAGTATTCCCCTGTAAATAAACCTGTTAACCCTTGCTCTGCCTCACGTCCGTCACTGCATCCCGCGTTCCTGCTAGAACCTTACACACAGCTGACACTGGGGGCACATACCCGCTGTTCTCCGTTGAAGCATCCGGTTCCATATATAATCACAAACGTACAGTGATCACAGTGCTGCCATGGTGCTTGTCTGGCGTTGGAACCATAGGCAGATTTGCAGCACAAATTGGGAAACTACATCAGGTAGCTGATCTATTGGTATATCTTGGATAACATGCCACACACCTACACTGAAAATAGAACATAATACATGCCCGAGGTAGTAAGTCTTGTGCCCGCCCGCACTCAACAATGACCTATATGCTTTACTGAAAATAGCGCATGCATGTCACAAGTAAATTTAAAAGAAAAAAGGTTTACAGATGGCGACACATGCGTAGTTATGAAGACAGACATATAAAACCAAAAGATGGATTGCACAGCCTATATGAAAGAATAGGGTATGTCATCATGTATCACAGCAAGCGATTGTAAAAAGAGAAACAAGAGATACAAGAATGATGCGCATGCCTCAATATAAAAAGATTACCGTATGTATAAAAGTAGAATTGTTATTGAAACATCATACATAAAACACTAAAACCAAATGCACTAACCTGACACCACTACAATAAAGGGCAGAAGAAGCAGGCCAACTGTGATATAACTATCGCATGGTGATATATTGTGAATGTGTAATACCACTACTAGCAGCAATGCATAAATGCTCAACAGTTATACATTTAACACTAGGACTACTGGACTCGTGACCCCACCTAGAACTACTGAAAGGAGTCATTTTGACTCCTTGCTTGTTTTCGTTTATTTTTAGAGTTTCATTTGTGGTTATTTATTAATAATTATATTTTTTGTAATGTATTATTATTGTGAGATCCAACAGTAATGCTTTTGATTGTTTTTTTTCTGCTTTTATTTTTCTACAGAAAATAACAATAATTATAATAGACGTTTTTCAAACACTTTTTTTTATTCAAGTGCACACATATAAACAACAACTGAAGAACAAAAAGCAGAGAAAATGTAGGTGGAGGAGCATAAAAATGAAAATATGGCGCAGAATTCACCTTCTAAACATTTGGTGTTTCGCATTTTAGGCATTGCCTTTGATTTATGGCAGTACATTGCCCACACAAAGACTTACCACAAGTCTTACAATTGCCGACAGATCTATTTTTCTTGCACTTTTCTTTGATCTGGCAAAATTTTGTTTGAACCATCACTTCTGAGCATGTAGAAACTTGGGACGTGGAACCCTTTTCCCTATCTGTGACATAAGGACCACTCAACTCTCTCACAAGCATTTGCAAAAATGCCTTGCGTGACATTTTTTGGTGGGTTATCTCATTGAATATTATCCATGCATTTATACCCGCAAAGTCTAAGGCATTTTCAAATGCATGAACAGGCCATCTCCTTGTGCATGTTCGTGTGGTATATTTTCGTGCCATCTGATCCACTACATCTACTCCATATTTTGTTTCATTGTAAAACTTTACCGTTTCTGGAGTTTTTTTAGCGGAATCAGACGCAACAACAACATCTGGATGGACGGAACTCAAAATGACAACATTTTTGTTGGGCTTTCCTTGATATACTGTAAGTGTAAAATTGTCTTCATTTCTAAACACTTTAGTGTTGTACAATTCCTCTTTCATGGATTTTATTTCTTTAGGCACTTCTCGCCTTATCTTGTTCAGTGTTCCCACGATGGTTGTTCCTTTGCTTTTTAGCTGTTTAGCTAATTTTACTGAAGTAAAATAATTATCGGTTGTAACATTGCGACCTTTTTTCAAAAACGGGTCCAATAACTTCATTACCACATGGTCAGCTAAACGGTCCTCAGCACGGCGTGTGTCATCTTTGCCTAGATAAGGGAAGCCATTTGCCAGATATTTGCTCTCCTTATCAACAGCTAGCCAATATTTGTGGCCATATTTATCTGGTTTGGAAGGCATGTACTGCGTGAATGGACACCTAGTTTTGCTTGGAAAAGTTGCTCATCCACCGTTATGTATGGGCCAGGTTTGTAACACGCAATACAATTTTCAATAAACCTGTCCCACACAGTAGAAAATAGAGCAAACTTGTCCGTTTGCAGTCTCTCCGATCGAGTAGATTTCTCATCAAATCTGAGAAACCTCATAATTTCAACAAAGCGGTCCCTAGACATTGTCGCTTTGCAAAACGGTATTCCCCAGTCATTACACCAAATACTGCTAATCGAGTGACGGTTCGTGCCAGATATTCCACGAGCATAGAATATCGCAATGAATGCATCTAGCTCCTCATCAGATAGAGTAAACTGTAAATTATTGTTCCTGCATGCTTCTGCAAGCGTACAGTTCTTTATATGTGTCAATATATATGAATCAAAAATTAGCATAAGATAAGAGCCTAGAGTAAACAAGCTATTTTGTTCAGCATTACACAGTAATACAAGCAGGTAAAACACAAGGAAAATGTGAAAAGTTGACATGTAAATTGAACTACATCTATATGAACATCAGGGTAAATAAGACAGAGTGAAAAAATTATGCACAAAACTTTATAGCAACATTTAGTGACAAAAGGACCTCAAAATATAGTAGGGAGTCAAAATGACTCCCTTCAGTAGTTCTTGGTAAATTTTGAAAAAAACGCGCAAATTTTTCACCAAAATTATTTATTCTCACAAAATCTGTTTTCACATCATATTTGAGGAAAAGTCACCGAGTTTCAAGCCGGAATTCTGAAAAATGTAGTCACAGAAGAGAAATAAAAAACGAAAGGAGTCAAAATGACTCCATCAGTAGTTCTAGTGTTAAAGAGCATACATGAGACATTGGAAATGATATGTCAGGAAAGTGAAGCATATAGATAATGCAGATCATTCATAATAATAATTAAGCTGTCCTACAATATCACAGAATATATCAGATAAAAACAGCTCTGGCAAAAATTAAGAGACCACTGCAAAGTTTTCAGTTTGTCTGATTTTTCTCTTTATAGGTATATTTTTGAGTAAAATGTAAATTGCTCTTTTATTCTATAAACTACTGACAACATGTCTACGAATTTGCAAGCAATACATTTTGTATTTATTTTAAGAAAATGAGAAATGGTCAAAATAACAAAAAAAATGCAGTGCTTGCAGACCTCAAATAATGCTAAGAAAACAAGTTCATAATCATTTAGAAACAACAATACTAATGTTTTAACTGAGGAAGAGTTCAGAAATCAATATTTTGTAGAATAACCATGATTTTTAATCACAGCTTTCAAGTGTCTTGACATGCTTTCCATCAGTCTGTCACACTGCTTTTGGGTGACCTTATGCCATTCCTGGTATAAAAATTTAAGCAGTTCTTCTTTCTTTGATGGCTTGTCACGATCCATCTTCCTCTTGAATACATTACAGAGGTTTTCAATGGGGTTCAGGTCTGGAGATTGGGCTGGCCATGACAGGGATTTGATGTGGTGGTCCTTCATCCACACATTGATTGACCTAGCTGTGTGGCATAGCACATTGTTGTGCTGGAAAAACCAGTCCTCAGAGTTGGGGAACATTGCCTGATGAGAAGGAATTAATTGTTTTTCCAGGATAACCTTGTATGCGGCTTGATTCATACGCCCTTCGCAAAGATTAACCTGCCCAATTCTAGCCTTGCTGAAGAATCCCCAGATCATCACCGATTCTCCACCAAATTTCACAGTGGGTGCAAGGCACTGTGGCTTGTACACCTCTCCAGATCTCCGTCTAACCATTAGACGACCTGGTGTTGAGCAAAGTTCCTATGAGGAACGGTTGCAGGATTTGGGAATGTTTAGCTTGCAAAAAAGAAGACTGAGAGGAGACTTAATAGCTGTCTACAAATATCTCAAGGGCTGTCACATTGTAGAAGGATCATCTTTATTCTCATTTGCACAAGGAAAGACTAGAAGCAATGGGATGAAACTGAATGGAGGAGACACAGATTAGATATTAGAAAAAACTTTTTGACAGTTAGGGTGATCAATGAGTGGAACAGGCTGCCACAAGAGGTGGTGAGTTCTCCTTCAATAGAAATCTTCAAACAGAGGCTGGATAGACATCTGTCTGGGATGATTTAGAGAATCCTGCTTTGAGCAGGGGGTTGGACCAGAAGGCCCAGGAGGTCCCTTCCAACTCTACCATTCTATGATTCTATAAAAGCTGAAAATTAGACTCATCAGAGAAGATTACCTTACTCCAGTCCTCTGAAGTTTTCCAAAGACCATAAGGATTGGACCACAACCTGGCTCTCCTTTGCTTCTCATTGATGAAAGGCTTTTTTCTAGCTTTACATGACTTGAGCCCTGCCTCTAGGAGCCTGTTACGAACTGTTCTTGCCGTGCAATTCACCCCAGCTACCATTTGCCATTCCTTTTGTAGGTCACTTGATGTCATCCTGCGGTTGGTGAGTGACATTCGAAGAAGATGACGGTCACCCCGTTCAGTGGAGAGACGTTTTCGCCCTCTGCCGATCTGTAGCTTTGTTGTCCCCAATGTCTGCTGCTTGACCTTGTTGTAATGGACTGTCGTCTTAGAAATATTAAGGATGGAGGCAACATGACGCTCACTGTATCGTTCTGCTAGTAAAGCCAGAGTTGAGCCCTTCTTTTCCTCACTCAAGACTTTTCTTTTCAACTCCTTTGGCATGGTTAAAAGTTATTTTTTCATTTCTATTACTTTTGGGATGTTACTAGCACTTGTTTTGCCATCCAGCTTGTCCTACTGCAAGAGGATTGTGAACACAACAGCAGTGGTTTTTATACTTTCCTTAATTAAATAAGATTTGGTTCCGGTGATCACCTAATCAGAAGCACATTAAGTAGAATGAGGTGTACTCTGGTTGGAATTCAACTGACAATGGAATAGAATAGCTGACAGACATGTAGAGAAGCTGATTTTTATAAAACTGTGCAGTGGTCTCTTAATTTTTGCCAGAGCTGTATACATACACCAAGTAAGTAAAGGCTATAGCTATGTCAATATTAAAATACTTAAATCCCTCTCATCCACTATTATCAGAATTCAATACCAGATGAATGCACGTAAAGAAATAAAGAGATGCTAGAGGCAAATAATGTCACCCATAAGGGGCCATAGTACAGGTTAACCCAGAAACCCCACGCATATTGATGTGGAACACTGCATTATCAAGGAAAGTGCTTGAGAAACACAGTGTCAGCAAAATATATATACATGGTACCAATAAAAACGTCAACTCGTCCCACAAAAAACAAGCCCTCACTTGACTCTGTTGGCCGAAATATAAAAAAAATTATAGCTATCTATATATATGGGTAATCTTTGCAATAAAAAGTGTTTTTTCAGAGTGTGACAGCAGCCACACAGAAAAAAACACTGTAAATCTGGTATAGCTGTAATTGTAACCGACCTGAAGAATAAAGTCATCTAATCAATCATATCTCACAAGGAATGCTGTAAAAAGCAAATAAAACCAATTCTTCACCTGCTGTTTATTTTTTTTTTCATTCTGCCTCCTAAAGATCGTAGTAAGACTCGGCTCACATATCCTGCACTCTACACTGGGCACGTACGCCGGGGTTTCCATGCAACTCTATGACATACGTGATTCAGACAGAAACTCCAGCGGAAGATTCCCTTTAATGAGGCTGATGGAGGCACTGTGGATGCGGTCTGACCTGTGATTCGGTGGGGTTCATCTTTTTAGGAATGCATAATATCACTGTCTGCCACAATTTAGATCATTTCTGAAAAGACACCGATGAACAGAGGCCAGACTAAGTCCAGAGTAACTCTGCTGCCTCATTATAGTGAGTGGCTTCCTCGGGGGTTTCATCTGAATCACGTCACTCAGAGATTTAGATGTAAACCCTGATGTAAGTGCTCAGCGTAGAGAGCAGGATAAATTGGATCCCAAATGTTATGTAAAATGTTCCCAACAAAAGTTTCAAGTCAATCCACAAAAAAAGTAAGTCTCCACTCGGGTCCACCATCTGTCAATGCAAATATAGGGGGCTTCCATGTTACTGGTAGTACAAAGGATCTGTAAAAGCAGCGCTATGGCTCCTCACACACCATAAGAAATTCAGCAAATTCTGCGCTTCCAAATCCAAATGCCCTCTCCCTTCTGAACCCCAGAGTGTGTCCAAACCACATTTACAGTCCACATGTTTGGCATTTCTGTAGCAATGACAGCCCACCTAATTTATGGGTGAGTGTCTCCAGAAGCATAAACTGGGCACCACAACGTACTGGGCACTGCAACATACTGGTGACTACAACGTCCTGGGCACTGCAATGGCAGTTTTCAATTTTCACTCAGCAACATCCACTACTGCTTGTTTCTGGAAAACACCCATTGAGTCATAATTGTCACTACACCTGTAGATAAACTCCCAAAGATGTATAATTTGCAAAATGGGTGACTTGAGGGGAATTCTGAGCACTTAGAGGCTCTGTATATAAAGTCTGCAAAATCTGCGCTCCAGGATACAAATAGCGCGCTCCTATCCCTCCCAAGTCTCGCCGTGTGGCTAAACAGTACTGTACCGCCACATATTGGGTATTTCTACATTCAGCAAAAATTGTGGGACAAATTTTGGTGCCATTTTTACCTATTTCCCAGTGTGAAAATGTAAAATCTGGGGACAAAACAAAATTTTGGTGGTAAAAATGTAATTATTTTTTCTTCATTGCTCAATGGTATAAAATTCTGTGACACACCTGTGGTGTCAATATGATCACTGCACCCCTAGATGAATTTATTGAGAGGTTATGTTTGTAAATTAAGATCACTTATGGTGAGTTTTGCTGTTCTGGCACCTCAGGGGCTCTACCAATGTGACAAAGCGCTCTGAAACCAGTCAAGCAAAATCTGAACTCCAATATGGCGCTTATTCCCTTCTGAGCTTTGCACTGTGCCTCAAAAGTAATTTTCAACCACATAGGGGGTATTGGTGTGCTCAGGAGAAATTGCACAACAATTTTTTGGGGTCCATTGTCTCCTGTTACCCATGTGAAAATAAAAAAATGTGGGGCTAAAAGAACATTTTTTGGGGAAAATTATTATTTTTTTTTATTTTCATGGCCCAACGTTAACTTCTGTGGAGCAACTGAGGATTCAATGTGCTCACCACACATCTAGATAAATTTCTTGAGGGGGTCTACTTTCCAAAATAGGCTCACTTGTGGGGATTTTCACTCTTTAGGCACATCAGGGGCTCTCAAAACGTGACATGACACCCGCACAAAATGCATCAAAATTTGTGTTCCAAAAGGTCACGTCATCCATTCTGAGCCCAGCCGTGCGCCCAAACAGCAGTTTTCCCCAACTGATGGAGTATCAGCGTACTCAGAAGAAATTGCAAAACAAATTTTAGGGTCCACGTTCTCCTGTTACCATTGTGAAAATAAAAAAAATTGGGGCTTAAATCATTTTTTGTGGGGAAAATGTGATTTTTTTGTTATTTTCACGGCGCAAGGTTATAAACTTCTATGAAACATTTTTTGTCCTATTTTCCTCCTCTAAACCCTAGGTGCGTCTTCTAGTCTAGTCCATCTTCTAGTCCGAAAAACTCGTATGGTATATATTGTTTGTAGTGAATAAATAGTAACTTGCTGGTGAGGAAGCGATTAAGCTTTCTCTGGAACTTCTCTGTAATCTTTGGTATCTTCGATACCAGTGCAACTCAGCTGATGCAATGGCAGTCACGTTTAACGTAGCCATGGTGGATCGGTTTAGAGGTAGGGAATCCTCGAATGGCAGGAGTGAGTGTGCGTTAGAGGTGGACAGCGGGGTGTTCTCTATAAATTTTCGGCACCCGTGCTTGAAGTATGACCTCCTGTGCTCATATACCTTGTGCATAAGGCCGGGATCACACATGCAAGTAAATCGGCCGACACTCGCATGTGAAATCCCAGCTCTGGCGCCGGCACTTAGGAGTGGAGCGCGCGGCTGCATTTCATGCACATGCGAGTGCGGTCACAGGTCCGATTTACTCACATGTGTGATCCCGGCCTAACACCAATTATCTGTGTAATACACAGATTTTGGTAAGAACTTACCTGTAAAATCCTTTTCAGCGAAGGAAGGAAGAGAGACACAGTAATTCATTACTGATGGGGTAGGCGGAGCCCCAGATCAGGTTGACACCTCAGATCAAAAGCGTGTTGACTGGCTGGCTCCTCCAGCTCGGGCTCCTCCTACTCAGCTCCTTCAGTCGTACCAAAGCTTTAGGGAAGAACCAAGATCACCAGCGGAGCAACATAACCCCTTCTGAAGGAACTTCAGAGAAAACACAAGAATACAGGTTATGCATGCAAAGTAAGCCAAAAACCACAGAGTTCCAGGTGCTACTCACTGAACCTGACTACTGTGATGAGCTGGCGATGCTGGAACAGAGCCTTAGCGCGCTGACCTCAGCCCAGATATCGCAATCAGATAAGGGTCGCGCTGCATCTGAAAACATCAACACACTTCTGCCTTGGGAGGGTGCTGTGTCTCTCTTCCTTCCTTCGCTGAAAAGGATTTTACAGGTAAGTTCTTACCAAAATCCGTGTTTCAGCTGCAGATGGAAGGAAGAGAGCCACAGTAATTCATTACTGATGGGACGTCCCAAAGCAGTTGAAAAATAAGGGTGGGAAAAAACCAACAAAAGGCAGAAACCCAACAACCTTAACAACAAAGCGCAACCAGCGCTAAACACAAGTTCATCCAGAACTTTAAACTACAGCTGCCTGCAGGACCCTACGTCCGAGGGCTGCATCAGCGGAAGCACTGACGTCCACTTTATAAAACTTTGTAAACGTGTGGACAGAGTGCCAAGTTGCCGCCCGGCAGAGCTGCACTGCCAAGGCACCTTGATGAAAAGCCCACGATGAAGCCACAGCTCTCGTGGAATGGGCTCGAATCTTAATCGGGCAAGATTCACCCCGAAGGCGGTAAGCTTCCAAAATAGCTGACCGGATCCAACGAGCTATAGAATCCTTGGAAGCTCGTTGACCACGCCGACGACCTGCTGGAACCACAAACAGGGAGTCCGTTTTACGAAAACCTTGAGTAATAGATAGATAAAACTTCAAGGCCCGCACTAAATCCAATGTGTGTAAATCTCGCTCTTTCGCATTCTTCGGATCCGGACAGAGTGAAGGCAACACAATATCCTGGTTAACATGAAATTGTGACACCACTTTAGGTAGAAAATCACCCCGTGTGCGAAGCACTACACGATCCGGAAAAAACTCCAGAAAAGGAGGCGAGCAAGAAAGAGCTGCTAACTCAGAAACTCTTCTCAAAGAGGTGACCGCTACTAGGAAGGCCACCTTCCAAGAAAGTAAAGAAAGGCTAGCAGAATCCATAGGCTCAAAAGGTTTATGCTGAAGAGCCTCCAAAACAAGATTGAGCCGCCAAGGAGACACAGGTGCCTTCCGCGGCGGAAACTTACGAGCTATACCGCGGAAAAAGGAAAGCACGTCCCTATGCGAGGCAATGGTCCTCCGAAACAATAAGGACAGAGCAGAAACCTGACCTTTCAGGGTACTGACTGCCAAATCTTGTCTAACCCATGCTGCAGAAAAGCCAACAGATTGGGAATGGAAAATTTTCTCGGGTTCCGAGAGGACCCCAAACACCACGAAAAGAAGGTTTCCCAAGTTTTGTGGTAAATCCTAGTAGTAGCCGGACTTCTTGCAGCACGAAGAGTAGCAATGACCTCGGCTGAAAAACCTCTACGGGTTAAGATTTCGGTCTCAAGAGCCACGCCGTCAAACGCAGAGACTTCAAGTCCGGATGACAAACGGGCCCCTGAGTCAACAAGTCCGGTCGAAGAGGAAGTGGAAAAGGAGGTGCCGCCAACAGCGACATTATTGTCGAGAACCACATCCTTCTTGGCCAATCTGGAGCTATCAAAATAGCTGGAATTCTCTCTAGTCTGATCCGACGCAGTACTAGAGGAAGTAAGGATATCGGCGGGAATACATAGATTAGCTCGAACTGATCCCACTGAGCCACTAGAGCATCCACCGCCACAGCTTTCGGGTCCTTGTACCTGGACATGAACTTCGGTAACTTGGCATTGGACCTGGATGCCATCAAATCCACTTGGGGAGTTCCCCAACGGGAGCACAGTATTGCAAAAACTTCCGGGTGGAGACTCCATTCTCCGGGATCCATCTTCTTGCGACTGAGAAAGTCCGCTGTAACATTCTGAACCCCTGGAATGTGAATCGCAGAAATGGCTGGTACTCTGGCCTCGGCCCAAATCAGAATCCGGGACACCTCCACCATGAGTTTGGAGCTCCTTGTCCCGCCTTGGTGATTGATATACGCGACAGCCGTCGCATTGTCTGTCTGCACTCGGACTGGCAGACCGCTCAAAGACCCACTGGAGGCAAAGGAAAATTGCCCTCAATTCCAGGATGTTGATCGGAAGAACAGACTCTTCCGATGACCATACCCCCTGAATCCAGAGATTGTTCCAAACACCCCCCCAGCCCGTCAGGCTGGCATCGGTGGTTATGACTGACCACTTCGGAGGGAGGAAGGACTTCCCCAGGGAAAATGCCCCTGGACGTAACCACCATCCTAGGGAATCTCGCACCGCGCGAGAAATGGTGACACTGCAATCCAGCGATTGCGACCGATTCCATCGACTCAGGATGAACCTTTGGAGAGTCCTGGAATGAAACTGGGCAAAAGGAATTGCCTCCATGGACGCCACCATCAGTCCCAGAAGACGCATACACTTCCGTAGGGACATTGCTGTCGAGGATTTCATAATCTGCACATGTCGAAGAAGACATGACTGTTTGTCTGGCGGTAGAGAAACTACTGTCCGAATTGTGTCGAAATGCATCCCCAAAAAGAGGATTGCCCTCGATGGTTCCAGGAACGACTTCTCCCAATTGACCAGCCAACCGAAGTCCTTCAGAAGCTGAAGAGATAAATCGCGAGCCGTCACTGCCTCCTCTTCCGAGGAAGCCACTATCAAAAGATCGTCCAGATAAGGAAGAATCGTAACCCCCTGTCTTCGAAGGATTGCCATGAGAGGCGCCAGAATTTTTGTAAAGACTCTGGGCGCTGAGGCTAAGCCGAAAGGCAGAGCCACGAACTGATAGTGATCCTGTCCTATGGCAAACCGAAGAAAGCGCTGATGAGCCCTTCCGATGGGAACATGCAAATAGGCGTCGCGAATGTCGATTGACACCAGAAAATCGTTCTGTGACAAAGCTGCTACAACGGAGCGAAGTGACTCCATGCGAAATTTCCGGGTGTGGACATGCCGGTTTAATCGCTTGAGATCCAGAATCGGGCGAAATTTGTTCTCCTTTTTGGGAACTACAAAAAGGTTGGAATAAAAACCTTTTCCTCGGTCCCCTGACGGAACCGGTATTACTACACCCTTTTGTAGCAGAAATTCGACCTCTCGCTGTAGAGCGACAAAAAGCTCGGGTTCTGACGGAATGCGAGACTGACAAAAAACATTTGGGGGTCGAGAAGAAAACTCTATGAAATAGCCTGCCGACACTACCCGCGTTACCCAGGAATCTGGAACGCGAGACATCCAAGTCGCCTTGAAATGAAGCAGGCGACCCCCCACTCGAGAGTCCTCGAGTGGACCCCTGGCGTCAGTCTGACTTGGCGGGCTTCTTATCAGATTCCCGCTTGTCCTGACGGAAATTCTGCTTCCAGGGAGTACGAGCTTTCTGAGAGGACTTCTTTCCCGAGAAAGAAGAACGGCCCGATCCCCACGAGGAGTGACCGAATCGTCCTCGGCCCCGGAAGGACCGCCGACCGCTATAGACACCAGGCTTGCTAGACACCGAAGCCATGGCCCTACGCTGTGGCAATGCTGTTTCCTTCGCCTTTGCTTTGGAAATCAGCTCTGTGAGGTCAGATCCAAAAAGGAGGCCACCCTTGTAAGGTAAGGCCAATAAACCTTGTTTGGAAACTGCGTCCCCGGCCCACTGTCTGAGCCATAAAGCTCTTCTGACTGTGACCGCTGTAGCTTGCGCTCTGGCCAGAAGGGATGCCGTATCCAGACCCGCATCAAAGATATAACAGGCTGCAGTTTCTAACCATTCGCAAATTTCCTGTACATCAGATAACGAAGATCCGTTCTGCAACGCCGTCTTTAGACGTGCCAACCAGCCTAGAGAAGCTCTAGAAGCACACATGGATCCTAGCACCGCTCGGAATCCATGACCCGCGGCCTCATAGCTTGATTTTGCCGCCATCTCCGTTCTTCTGTCCAACGGCTCCTGCAATCTCGCCTTCCCTTTAACAGGGAGTAGTGAGGATTTACTAAGCTGGGATAAGGAAACATCCACTTCAGGAGCAGAAGTCCAATTATCCTTTAACTCCGCAGAGCAAGGATAAAGTGCATCAAAGAAATGCGTTCCGTGAAAACGCTTATCTGGACACAGACGTTCCTCTTCTATTACACTCTTAAGCTCCTCCAGAGCTGGTAATGTTGTACGTGAAGTACGGTACTCCTGGAACATACGTGCTGATTTACCAGGACGACTAGGTACCACCTCCGGTAACTGTAAAACCTCTCTCATGGCGTCAATCAATGCCTCCGTACGTCTCGCCAGAGAAGAACGCCCCTGCGTTCGTCCTCATCTGAATCGGATATTTCTCCATCCGAAATTAAAGGGGAACCCAGGTAACCATCCAAATCAGATACATCTGACTCGCTTCGTGTAGAGGCCGGTAACGGCCTGCGTCGCTTCCTATGAGAGGAATTAGCAGACACATATTGACCTAAAAGGTCATGATATCGAGCGAGCGATATCATCCAATTTTGCACCACTGTCGACCGCAGTGCTAGACGCTGTTGAGGTCTGCGTATCAGATTGCCGCAGTGGCACTGGGACGTGGTCCGCGGCATCTGAACTCTGTTCAGACATGCCTCACCTGTATTAGCAGGTCAAAGCGGCAGCACCAGCAAAATATGCGTTTTTTTTTTTTAAATCGCTGAAGGGTTAACGCTCTCTTCAGGTAGAGCTACCCCAGCGGCATTCAGCAAAAAACGCTGGTAGAAATAACCCTCAGAATGGTTAATGTCGCAAACTCCCCACAATATATATTGTGTGAGCCCCAGCTAACAAATTTTAGGTCTCTAATGAGACCGCAGCTGCAGGATAAGGATCTCTGCGCTGCGGGGTGAGGGATCAGCACTCACCCAGCTGGCCGTGGTGTCTATGAGGAGAGGAGCGGTCTGAGGAGCCCAGGAGCCTGGTAATGGCCGCCGCAGTGAGGGAGTCGGAAGCGAAGTGCCAGAGCGCGCGTCTTCCTGCACAGAAGACCGGGAAGCGTTAGGCCACGCCCCCCGCCAGCTCAAATATTGAGCGCGAACTCCCTGCTCTGCTCCCTCTCTGTCCTGCAGGTATCTGCCTGCGGACAAAAGTTCACCACATCTACATGTAACAGCGCTGTCACTGCAGCGCTGAAGCATACTGATATACATGTAATAGCGCTGCCACTCTCAGACGCTAAAGCACTCACACATTATTATAATAAAAATTGTGTGAAGTACTCACCAGCTTAGCGCCACAGGGACCCCTCAGGATTTGTGGCGCTTGTGCCCATGCTTCCCCCCAGGGCGAGGAACGCAGTGACCGCACGTGTGGTTTGCGTCCCCGCCAGGGAAGCTCTCCTCATCCCCCAGGGCCGGCAAGATTCTGCAGGGACCATAATGTAAATACAGATCCGCCAAGGGAGAGGTTGGGGCACAGCAGCGCTGGTACCCCTGAGACCTCTAGACCAACTGGTGATCCAAGTCTCTTGTCCGAAATAAAATAATAAAATCTTCTGAGGAGCTGCAGTAGCAGCGACCATCCTCTGAGACCTCAAATCTTAGACTGAAGGAGCTGAGTAGGAGGAGCCCGAGCTGGAGGAGCCAGCCAGTCAACACGCTTTTGATCTGAGGTGTCATCCTGATCTGGGGCTCCGCCTACCCCATCAGTAATGAATTACTGTGGCTCTCTTCCTTCCATCTGCAGCTGAAATAAGATTTATGAACCTCCTGATGTGCCCATCAATTATAGAGGGATGGGTGAAATAAGTTGAGGTGTGAATGAGGTGTGAATTTAATGCAGTGCAGGGATTTCAGAAACAAAGAACCCAGAATATGTAGTAAACTTGCTAAACAGTGTTAGCTAACATCACAGTAGTGACAGAAAAAGATCCGTGATATTCATTAGCTCAAGTAGGGACAAAAAATCTTCATAATAAACTGTATAGCACTGAATTATAGATAAGAACGGTCAAATACCTGCTCCTGGAAGATCATAGGGGTGGATGTAAATCCCTCATTATTAAAGGGAACTATAGATTGAATCTATAAGTGCTAAAGAATACCATCAATTAAAGATTAAGCATTTGAATACATGCTATAGGGTGAAATTGAGGGCAAAGTGAAATACGAAGACATAATATGAATATAGTGATAATAGTTTAATGACATATTGAGAAAAAATATGTGCGTGTCAGGATAATCGTTCTGAAAAAGAAGTAGGAGATAGAATTGTCGCTAGGAAGAACAGTGTGTTGTTTTAACTGTATATTAGGTATCCACAATATGATCTACATGTCAATTAATGGGATCATAGTGGAAAGAATGAAAAAAGCATGATGGATATAAAATTAATAAGATTTTTTTTTAACATTAATGATGAAAGGTTATATTTCAGCTGCAGATGAAGGAAGGGAGACACAGTCATTACTAGTGGGTAGGCGGAGCCCACACAGGATAAACACACCTCAGATTAAAAAAGTGTTGACCGGCCCCTCCAGCTATATAGGGCTCCTCCTACTCCAGCTCTCCAGTCTAAAATTTGAGGTTCACAGAGGATAGTCGCTGCTGGAAGCAGCTCCTCAGAAGATTTTTTTATTTTAGTCGGACAGAGACTTGGACCGCCAATGGTCTAGAAGTCTCAGGGGTCTCAGCGCTGCTGGACTCCCACCTCTCCCTTGGCGGATCTGTATTACCCTATAAGGTGGTCCCTGCAGAACCCTGCCGGCCCTGGGGGATGAGGATTGCTTCCCTGGCGGGGACGCAAACCGCGCTTCTGGGGTCACTGCGTTCCCCGCCCTGGGGGGAAGCTACGGGCACAGCGCCACAAATCTCTGAGGGGTCCCTGTGGCGCTCAGCTGGGTGAGTACTCCACATTTTAATGTGTTTGAGTGCTTCAGCGGCCGCTGCGGCAGCCGCTGCTACATGTATTCGGTATGGTGATTGTGTACTTTTGTCCGCAGGTGGATGCCTGCAGGACATGGGAGCGGAGAGGGAGTGAGTCGCGCGCTTTTTTGAAACCGGCGGGGGGCGTGGCTTCGCACTCTCCCATTTTTTCACGGGCAGGAAGCGCTCTGAGCGCACGCCTTATCCTGCCTTTTTTCTTCCGGTTTAGATCTCCTCTAGCGCGGCGGCCATTACAGACGGCCTCCTCACTCTCCGCTCTCCCCGACCGACCGAAAGGAGACACTACACCACGGCCAGCTGGGTGAGTCGCCTCTACCTGTCACGGCAGAAGCTTGACCCCCTCAGCGCAGGACAAGGTATTGTCACACAGAACGCACCCGCTGCGATCACAATGGCGACGCATAGTTTTGCGGTCGTTTTTCTTTTGTGATCGTTTTTTTATGTCGCTAGTAGCTTCCACGGTGGGCGATCTTATTGACGACGCATAAGTTGTTAGCAATCTCTTTAGCGTCTTTGGTATTGCGATATACAATTCAGCGCAATATGTTAGCGATCTCTTTGGCGTTCTTGTTTAATGTGGCATATTTTTGAACACTGTCCTGCAGCTGTTACCTCATAAGAGGCACCTGCGGCTCGCACACCCTTTTCATTAAATAAGGGTTGTGGAGAGTCTGCAACATTAACCCCTTCTTTGGTGGTTAACCCTTTATTGGGAGACAAAAGCTGGGGTAGCTCTCTATTTAAGAAGCTTAACCCTTTATCGTTCATTTTGCCTTTGAAAACCACACTGTTCTGGTGCTGACAGGTTTTTACCTGCCATATACTGTGTGAGGGCATGTCGGATCAGGGTCCAGGAGCGGACCGTCTCCCAGATCCGCTACAGGATCAGCCTCGCGTATCTGACACGCAGACCTCGTCGGCGTCAAGCGCAGCGGTCGGAGGTTACAGTGACGCCAAAATGGATGCCCTCGCTCGTTCTATTGATGGCCTGTCTGACCTTCTAGGTTATTGGGTGTCAGCTAGATCCTCTCATGGCAGGAAGCGACACAGGCCGGTGCCATCTTTCTCGCGTAGCGACTCAGAGATTTCTGATATGGAGGGTTCCCCTCCAAGCTCAGATGGTGAGATATCCGATTCGGATAAAGAGGATCGACAGGGACAATCTGCCTCTCTTTTGAGCCGTACAGAGGCTTTTATTGGAGCCATGAGGGAGGCGTTACAGTTACCGGAGGAGGTAACTAGACGTCCTGGTAAGTCGGCCCGGATGTTTCAGGAGCCGCATAGGTCGCGATCAGCCTTACCATCTCTGGATGAGCTTAATGAGGCAGTGGAGAAGGAACGCCTGTGTCCAGATAAACGTTTTCAGGGGACACGGTTTTTTGAGACGCTGTATCCGTGTACTACTCAGTTGATTGCTAATTGGATTCCTTCTCCTGAAGTGGATGTTCCTTTATCCCAGCTTAGCAAATCCTCATTACTTCCTGTTAAAGGGAAGGCGAGTCTGCAGGATCCGCTGGACAGAAAAACGGAGATGGCGGCGAAATCCATCTACGAGGCCGCGGGTCATGGATTCAGAGCTGTGCTAGGATCCATGTGTGCTTGTAAAGCCTCCTTGAGCTGGTTAGACCGTCTACGGACGGCGTGGCAAGATGGATCCCCACTATCCGAGGTAGAGGGGCTTTTCAAGTCATTGGAGGATGCAGCTCGATATGGCAATGATGCAGGTTTGGATACTGCCTCCATGCTGTCCAGGGCACAATCCTCGGCGATCAGTCAGGAGAGCTCTGTGGCTTAGACGGTGGACCGGAGACGCGGTTTCCAAGCAAGGTTTGCTTTCTTTAGCTTACAAAGGTGATCAGCTATTTGGATCTGGCCTCACGGACCTGATTGCCAAAGCAAAGGCAAAAGAAACGGCTTTACCGCAACGAAGAGCTGTGGCTTCTGCGTCTGGCAGGCCTAGTGCCGGTGGTAGTCGGCGGTCCTTTCGGTCCAGGGGACGGTTTGGTCAGCCCTCTTGGGGATCGGGTCGTCCCTCTTTTTCAGGAAAAAAGAGCGCTCAGAAATCTCGCACTCCCTGGAAACAGAGCTTCCGCCAAGACAAGCGGGAAGCTGACAAAAAGCCCGCTAAAGCGGACTGACGCCAGGGTCTCACTCGAGGGCTCTCGAGTGGGAGGTCGCCTACTCCAATTCAAGCCGACTTGGGCTTCCCGCGTGTCGCGGGTCATGTCGGCAGGCTACTTCATAGAGTTTCTTTCTCGACCCCCAGACAGTTTTTGCCTATCCCGCTTTCCGTCAGAGCCCGGGCTAATTGCCGCTCTGCTGCGGGAGGTCGATTCCCTTCTACAGAAGGGTGTGGTGGTACCAGTTCCACCGGAGGACCGGGGAAGAGGGTTTTATTCCAACCTCTTTGTAGTCCCCCAAAAAGGAGGACAAATTTCGTCCCATTCTGGATCTCAAAAGATTGAATAGGCATGTCCGCACCCGAAAATTCCGCATGGAATCACTTCGCTCCGTTGTGGCGGCCTTGTCACAGAACGATTTTTTGGTGTCAATCGACATTCGCGACGCTTATTTGCATGTCCCCATCGGAAGGGCCCACCAACGCTTCCTGCGTTTTGCCATAGGTCAGGACCATTACCAGTTTGTGGCCCTGCCATTCGGTCTGGCCTCAGCACCCAGAGTTTTTACAAAAATTCTGGCTCCTCTCATGGCGATTCTGCGAAGACAGGGGATTATGATTCTTCCCTATCTGGACGACCTTTTGATTGTGGCGTCCTCAAAGGAGGAGGCGGTGACGGCTCGCGATTTATCCCTTCAGCTCCTGGAGGACTTTGGGTGGCTGATCAATTGGGAGAAGTCGTCCCTGGAACCGTCGCAGTCAATCCTGTTTTTGAGAATGCAGTTCGACACGGTACGAGCAGTGGTGTCTCTGCCCTCAGACAAGCAAGCGAGTCTTCTTCACCATGTGCAGGGTATGAAGTCTGCGACAGCAATGTCCCTTCGAAGGTGTATGCGCCTTCTGGGTTTGATGGTGGCGTCAATGGAAGCAATTCCGTTTGCCCAATTTCATTCCAGGGCTCTTCAAATGCTCATCTTGAACCGTTGGGATCGATCACGGTTTTCACTGGATTGCAGTGTCATCATCTCCCACAGGGTGAGAGAGTCGCTAGAATGGTGGTTACGTCCGGAAGCGTTATCCCTGGGGAAGTCCTTCCTTCCTCCAAGGTGGTCGATCATAACCACCGATGCCAGCCTGGCGGGCTGGGGGGGGGGGGGGCGTCTGGAACGGTCTCTGGATTCAGGGAGTATGGTCATTGGAAGAGTCTGTCTTGCCGATCAACATCCTGGAATTGAGGGCAATTTTCCTTTGCCTCCAACACTGGACGGTCCCTTTAAGCGGTCTACCAGTCCGAGTGCAGACAGACAACGCGACGGCGGTCGCGTATATCAACCATCAAGGTGGAACGAGGAGCTTCAGGCTCATGATGGAAGTGTCTCGAATCCTGGTATGGGCCGAGGCCAGGGTGCCAGCCATCTCTGCGATTCACATTCCTGGAGTTCAGAATATCACAGCGGACTTCCTGAGTCGCGAAAAGATGGATCCCGGAGAATGGAGTCTTCATCCGGAAATTTTTGCGCTGCTGTGCTCCCCAAGTGGATGTGATGGCATCCAGGGTCAATGCCAAGTTATCGACATTCATGTCCAGGTACAAGGACTCGAAGGCTGTGGCGGTGGATGCTCTGGTGGCTCCTTGGAACCATTTCGAGCTAATTTATGTGTTCCCGCCGATTCCTTACTTCCTCTGGTTTTGCGTCGGATCAGACTGGAGAGAGTCCCGGCTATATTGATAGCCCCAGATTGGCCAAGGAGGACGTGGTTCTCAACGCTGGTGTCGTTTCTGGCAGCGCCTCCACTTCCACTCCCTCTACGTCCGGACCTGTTAACCCAAGGGCCCGTTCGGCACCCGGACCTGAAGTCTCTGCGTTTGACGGCGTGGCTCTTGAGACCAAAATCTTGACCCGTCAAGGTTTTTCAGCCGAAGTCATTGCCACTCTGCGAGCTGCCAGAGGTCCGGCTACCACTAGAATTTATCATAAGACTTGGGAAGCCTTCTTTTCAAGGTGTTCGGGTTCTTCTAGGAACCCGAGGAGTTTTTCCATTCCCAATTTGTTGGCCTTTTTGCAGTACGGGCTGGACAGGGGTTTGGCAGTTAGCACTTTGAAGGGGCAAGTTTCTGCTCTGTCCTTGCTATTTCGGAAGGCTATCGCTTCGCATAGGGACGTACGTTCCTTTTTTCGCGGAGTAACCCGTCAGTTTCCGCCGCGGAAGGCGCCTGTGTCTCCCTGGCGGCTCAATCTTGTCTTGGAGGCACTTCAACATGGGCCTTTTGAGCCTATGGACTCTGCTAGCCTTTCTTTGCTTTCTTGGAAGGTTGCCTTCTTAGTGGCGGTCACTTCTTTGAGAAGGGTTTCTGAGTTGGCGGCTCTCTCTTGCTCGCCTCCTTTTCTGGAGTTTCTCCCAGATCGCGTAGTGCTTCGCACACGTGGCGACTTTCTACCTAAAGTAGTATCACAGTTTCATGTTAACCAGGATATTGTGTTGCCCTTGCTCTGTCCGGAGCCAAGGAATGCGAAAGAACGAGCCTTGCACACATTGGATTTGGTGCGGGTTTTAAAGTTCTATTTGTCCATTACTCAAAATTTTCAGAAGTCGGATTCTCTTTTTGTGATTCCAGCAGGTCGTCGACGTGGGCAACGAGCTTCCAAGGATTCTATAGCTCGTTGGATTCGGTCAGCCATTTTAGAGGCTTACCGACTTAAGGGCGAACCTTGCCCGATTAAGATTCGAGCTCACTCCACAAGGGCTGTGGGTTCATCGTGGGCTTTTCATCAAGGAGCCTCGGCAGCTCAGCTCTGCCGGGCGGCGACCTGGCGTTCCGTCCACACATTTACAAAATTTTATAAGGTGGACGTTAGTGCTTCCGCTGATGCGGCCTTAGGACGTAGGGTCCTGCAGGCGGCTGTAGTTTCAAAGTTCTTGTGAACTTATAGTTAGCGCTATTTGCGCATTTATCTAGGTTGTGGGTATCTGCCTTTTTTGCTTTCCTGCCCACCCTTATTTTTGGACTGCTTTGGGACGTCCCACTAGTAATGACTGTGTCTCCCTTCCTTCATCTGCAGCTGAAACACGGATTTTGGTAAGAACTTACCTGTAAAATCCTTTTCAGCGAAGAAGGAAGGGAGACACAGATCCCTCCCATGGCAGAAGTGTGTTGTTGTTTTCAGATGCGGCATGACCCTTCTCTGATAGCGATTATCTGAGCTGAGGTCGGCGCGCTAAGGCTCTGTTCCAGCATTGCCAGCTCATCGCAGTGGTCAGGTTCAGTAAGTAGTACCTGGACTGTGTGGTTGTTTCGGCTATATGCATAACCTGTCTTCTTGTTTTTTCTCTGAAGTCCTTCAGAAGGGGTTATGTTGCTACGCTGGTGATATTTGCTCTTCCTTAAGCTTGAGTACGACTGGAGAGCTGGAGTAGGAGGAGCCCTATATAGCTGGAGGGGCTGGACAACACTTTTTTAATCTGAGGTGTGTTTATCCTATGTGGGCTCCGCCTACCCACTAGTAATGACTGTGTCTCCCTTCCTTCTTCGCTGAAAAGGATTTTACAGGTAAGTTCTTACCAAAATCCGTGTTTTAAATTTTTAGTCCACTTCAGTCAGTGAATATATCTCCATCTACCTCATTATAGGGAATCTCCCGCTGGGGGTTCCGTCTGAATCACGTATTTCAGAGATTTACATGGAAACCCCGGTGTAAGCGCTCAGTGTAGAGAGCACGATAAATGTGAGCCGAGCTTCACTGAGATCTTTGGGACGCAGAATGAACAAATCAATCAACAGAAGGTCAACAATAGGTTTTATTCATTTTTTACACAGTTTCTCATGCGCTATAACTGATTAGATGACTTTATTCTTCGTGTTGGTGTGATTACAGAGATACCAGATTTATATAGGTTTTTGGGAGGTTTGCTACTATCGCACACTAAAAAAAACCTTTTTTTTCCTACGAAAAATTTTTTGCATTTGAGAGCTATAATTTTTCTATATTTCTGCAGACAGTCATGTGAGGGCTTGTTTTTTGTGAGGCAATTTGGAGTTTTTATTGGTACCATTTTGGGGCACAAAACTTTTTTTGATCGCTGTCTATTCCAATTTTTGGAAGGCAGAATGAACAAAAGCCAGCAACTCAGATTGGTTTTTATGTTTTTTTTTATGTCGTTCACCGTGTGGTAAAAGTGATAAGGCAGCTAGTTTGACAGTTTTATAGATCAGGAAGCGACAATGCCAAAATTTTTTTTGTTAATTTTTGTTTTTACATAAATAATGTGTATTTATTGGTGCAATATTTCTTGTTCTTTATTTTGTGCTTTGTTCTTTTTTATTAAATGACTTTTTCAATCTTCTACTTAACTTTTTTTCCACTTAGTCCCTCTATGGGACTTTAACCTTTATTAGTCTGATCACTGGTTTCATGCATTGCAATGCACCAGCATTACATAAGACCTGTGAGATTACACAGGCAGAATGCCTGTTAGACCCTGCCTAAGGCTGGGTCTCACAGGCCACTTTACCTGGTACCAGGTCATTGTTTAGCCTCCGAGTGTCATGGCAACCATCAGCTCCCAGTGATATCGACACAGAGGTGCCAATGGGGGGTAAGAGAGGAAGACGGGACGCACGGTGGCTCAGTGGATAGCACTGCAGCCTTGCAGAGCTGGAGTCCTGGGTTCAATCCCACCAAGGACAACATCTGCAAGGAGTTTGTATGTTCTCCCCATGTTTGCGTGGGTTTCCTCCGGGTACTCCGGTTTCCTCCCACACTCCAAAAACATACAGATAGGGAATCTAGATTGTGAGCGGAATAGGTTAGCGCTATATAAAAATAAAGATTATAAGATTATAAAAAAGACACCTCCCGTGCACAACCTTCTAAATGCGGGCTCCTACTGCAGTGATGTTATCACAGTAGCTGGGCTGCCAGCTAAGCCGAGCTCCCAGCGGTGGTCATGTAGGGAAGTACTGATATTTCAGCACTTCCCGCCGATTACAAGCTGTGATCAGTTAGTCAGATTGAATGACCGATCACAGCAATCAAGAGGGTGGGGACAGCTAAAATGTGTCCCTGCATCTCTAGCTGTGCTAGTCAGCTGTCAGTGACCTCTGTCGGTTTAAATCCATAATGGGTATAGCACGTCATGATGCGGGAACTTACACCCGATCATGACATATAATACCAGTCATTGGTAGTTAAAGGGTTAATGCACATGACAAAGGTTTATACGCTGTGCATGTATATTATTATTATTATTTATATAGCGCAATTAATTCCATGGTGCTGTACATGAAAAGGGGGTTACATACAAAGTTATAGATATCGTTTACAGTAAACAAATGTATATGTCAGGTCTTCAATAAAATCATTACTTTTTTGAAGGTGCCAGTGAATGTTTTGATTTTCATGTGACATACATGTAGCTGGGTGATCTCTTGAATTGACTGACCATTGCAGTTGGTCACAATATTGACCACAGCCTGGTCCGGTATTACCCTTTACATTTATTTTGAGAATTCAGCGCTAACTTACCTTGAGTTTTTTCAGCAGTTACTTTTGAGAATAAAGAAACCTGTGACACGGACACAAAAGGCAGTCCAAGTACTTGGAGAAAAACGCCAATCACAAATTCTGCCAGGAGAAATCCATAACTTCCTGTAACAAACAGCAACAGAAGAAAAATAAGGGGTCTAGGAAACAGAACCCCAATGCAGTATTATGGCTCCTTCACACAACCGTATTTTCGTTCCATATATTTAAAACATAACATTTCAAATGCCAGCAGTTGCCACTTAAAGGGGTATTACCATCTCCAAGATCCTATCCCAATAAGTAGTAGTAGGTGTACTAATAATAATATTACAAATAGCTCAACATAGAAATATTGCATAATTCTTCTGGGCTTAGGTAGCCATGGTTAAGACCACTTACAAAGTGACAGTTAGTTGCCGTGCACATGGGATAAGTGGTCTTGCAGACGGGAATACCCGTTTAACATAATTTACTATACACCAAGTTTTCATTGAGATTTAAAGATGTTCAGATGTTCTCTGGGAATAAAACAAAGGAAATATCATTATAAATTCATTTAGTTGGCAAATCACAAATGCTCTGTTTAGGGACGTAATCATTATAAAATAAAAATGGCCCTTATTCTGTTAAAATGACAGTGTATGACAATGTTAGGAGAGTTGAATAAGCATGTGCAGTAGGAAGCGCCAGTGCAGTGATCGGGGTATTGCTATCCCATATATAGTCAAGCATATTCTTTCAGAAACACAAAGTGGACAGCAGTGTGAGCAGCCTCTTCTGACCTCAGGACACATGATCAGAAAATTAAGGTAAATGCATAGTAATTAGTCTATTCTCACCTGGTATCTTCAGTATTAGATCATAGAGACAAGGTAGACAAAACTATTATAATTTGCTAATTGAAGGCATTTAGGAATTACATTTTTTGGTATTCCTGGAGAACCCCATTAATGCATAACAGTATGCAGAAATATGTAATAATGGTGGTTTAATTAGGTGACCAAACAAAACTAAAACAATTTACATGAGATTTTTAAGACTTAGAGACCAAAAACAAATAATATACATGGAAGAAAAAAAAATATCAATATTAAATGTGACCAGCTAACCTTTGGGTTTTGCCAAGAACAGGAGGCACCAAATGCAGGATATGTTACAGATAAAAAGTCCAAATACCAGGAGGAGGCGATCTGAACAACAGCGGCTGAGGGTACGCACTACAAGGAAACCAAATAACATCTGCAGACAGAGAAACTTAGTTAAAATACAAGAAATATAAAAATATGTACTCTAAATCAGAAGAGGTTGCTATAAATGTAGGCATGTTGTAATAGAGAAAAGAATTGATACAAATGTGAACTTATAACCATTTTAGCACAGAACAATCAAGAAAAAGTGGTGTACAGCTTCCACAATGAACTTTATGACAGAGAAATATAGAACCTCTATTTTGAACTTTGCAGCTACTTTGGCTCATTAACCCTTCAAAGGATCAGAGAATGTTTTGAATGTTTTGTTTCTGCTCTTTCTGTCCACATGGCCATACAAGGTTTTTAAGGAACTAGTTTTAGTTTTGATTGACACCTTTCACTTTACATGAGAAAAAGTACTTGAAAAGAGGAAAAAACAGATTCCAAATGTAATGAAATTGCGAGAAAAAAAAACCCAAAAACAATTCTGCCACTGTTTTTTGTTTCTATGGCATTTATTGTGTGGTGAAGATGACACGTTATGTTCAGCGGTGGCTGCATATGGCGGCCACCATTCTTCTTCCGGGGTCAGGCTTCTCACTCGGCGCACATGGAGAAAAGCCGAGATCTCCATCCGCACCTGCCTTTACGGTATGTCAGTTGGAAAATGGCCGCAGATGCAGGGCAGATGGAGCTCTTGGCACGGCCTCAATGATGTCACCGCTGGTCAATGATGCTGCGCTCGCAGCAGCTCATTCATCAGTGGTTCTCAGCCTGCAACTTGGCACCATCCAGGTTGAAAACGGTTTCTCCCCTAGACATGGATTGCGGTGTGGGAGAGAACGACAGACAGGTATGGTGTATTGTTGTTTTTTTATTTTAGTTTTATTACAGAAGAACGAGGGCTTCGGTGGAATTAGGCGTTAGGTGAGTATAACTGTGTTTGTTATTTTTAAATAAAAAAGTAAAACTGTGTTCACTGTTCAGTCTTATTTCTAATAAAGGACTTTATTCTGTCTTTGTCTTTATTTACCATACAAATGTAGGATTAGTAATGGATAGGTGTCTTATAGGCGCCTCTCCATTACTAAGCCATGGGCTTGATGTCACCTGACAATATAAAGGTGACATCAAACCCACAAATATGAACCCCACTTGCCACCGCTACAGGGCAAGTGGGAAGAGCTGGGCAAAGCGCCAGAATTAGTGCATCTAATAGATGTGCCTTTTCTGGGCAGCTGCGGGCTGTTATTTTTAGGCTGGGGGGGCAATATCCATGGCCCCTTATCAGCCTGAGAATACCAGCCCCCAGCTGTGAGCTTTAGCAAGGATGGTTGTCAAAAATGGGGGGACCCAACGCCGTTTTTTTAAATTATTTATTTAAATAATTAAAAATAAAGGCGTGGGGACTCCTCTATTCTTGATAACCAACCTTGCTGAAGATGACAGCTGAGGGTTGCAGCCCCCAGCTGTGAGTTTTGCCTGGCTGGTTATAGAAAATACGGGGAACAAACACCAGTTTTTCATTCATTTATTTAGTTATATCGCAGGCAGTGGATGAGGAATACCCACATCATCTGCTCCTGCTGTCACTGTTATTAGCAGCAGCAGGTGTAGGTTGATGGGAGGAATAGTCCAAAAAGCCCCCATCTGCTGTCATTGTTCTGACTTGAATATAACTCTCATCATTCTCCTCTGCTTGCACCGATCGCCGGCAGAGCAGGGGAGAATGATGAAAGCCGTCTTCCATACCCGGCACCGGGGAACAGCGATTACTGTAGCACTTCTTCCCCGACGCTGATGTGTGTCACATGGATGACATCCATGTGTGTTCTCCGTGTGTGGGACGTTTTGCCGCCGTACTGACGGTAAAAACAGACATGTCTACGTGTGGGGCACACGGACTCACGGTCCGTGGAAACACACTGACATGTGCACAGACCCATTCATTTGAATGGGTCCACTCATGTCAGTGTCTCCGGTACGTACCGGAGACACGGATGTGTGAAAGAGGCCTAAAGTGGAGGAGGGAGAGAAGAACGATTCTCCTCCTCTGCAGGGATGGATAGTGATTGGTGGAGGGAACTGTTGCTGAGCTGCCTCCAATAACATATCTGTCCCTGCATACTATTTAATGTTGCAACTCACAAGTCCGAGATCCTTTTAGGAAAGGTGAGCAAACAATCCCCATCATCCTTCAGAATATACATAATCAATGGGTATATTCTGAAGGATGATGGGGGTTCTAGCCATATTTAGTGTAAATATACACTGTAATATAGTGTCCAAAGTGTTTATTGCCAATGTGACTACCACCTCCCTCATCTTTCAGAATACATTCATGTATGCAGTAAGTGGGTGTATTCCTGAGGATGAGGGGGTGGTAGTCACAATATGCGGTACTGCAGGCACTGTACTGTAATTCACAGATCCCCCATAACAGAGCGTCATCCACAGATAATATTTTTACATTTTATTAAAGGTTTTTGCACACTATTTGGCTGAAAATATTTTTTCTTATTTTCCTCTCTAAAATCTAGGTGCATCTTATAATCAGGTCCGTCTTATAAAGCAAAAAATTCAGTAGGTGGTAAAAATAACATTTTTCTTTCCGTGTCATGTCACTTTGCATTAATTCCTGAAAGGTACATGAAGGGTTAATAAACTCCTAACAGCAGTAGTGAATAAGCTGAGGGGTTCCGTTTTTAAAATGGTATCACTTTTTGGGTTTTTCCAATACATAGGTCCCCAAAGTCCCTGAAAAACTGAATAGGTCCCTAAAAAAATAAAATACGCTTTGCAAATTTCCTTGAACAAATGACAAATTAAAGCTTCTAAAATCCTAACAAAAGACGGATTTTGGTAAGAACTTACCTGTAAAATCCTTTTCAGCGAAGAAGGAAGGGAGACACACTAGACATTACTAGTGGGTAGGCGGAGCCCAGATGAGATAGACACCTCAGATTAGAAAGAGTGTTGACCGGCCCCTCCAGCTCGGGCTCCTCCTACTCAGCTCTCCAGTTGTACCAAGCTTAAGGAAGAGCAATATCACCAGCGGAGCAACATAACCCCTTCTGAAGGACTTCAGAAAAAACACACAGTTCCAGGTACTACTCACTGGACCTGACCACTGCGATGAGCTGGCGATGCTGGAACAGAGCCTTAGCGCGTCACCTCAGCCCAGATAATCGCTATCAGAGAAGGGTCACGCCGCATCTGAAAAACAACAACACACTTCTGCCATGGGAGGGATGTGTGTCTCCCTTCCTTCTTCGCTGAAAAGGATTTTACAGGTAAGTTCTTACCAAAATCCGTCTTTCAGCTGCAGATGAAGGAAGGGAGACACACTAGACATTACTAGTGGGACGTCCTAAAGCAGTCCAAAAATTAAGGGTGGGAAAAAACCAAAAGAGGCAGAATCCCAACAACCTTGATAAATGCGCAACAGGCGCCAAATATAAGTTAACTAGAACTTTAAACTACAGCCGCCTGCAGGACCCTACGTCCTAAGGCTGCATCAGCGGAAGCACTAACGTCCACCTTATAAAATCTTGTAAAGGTGTGGACGGAGCGCCAGGTCGCCGCCCAGCAAAGCTAAGCTGCTGAGGCCCCTTGATAGAAAGCCCACGATGAGCCCACAGCTCTCGTGGAATGAGCTCGAACCTTAATCGGGCAAGGTTCGCCTTTAAGTCGGTAAGCCTCCAAAATGGCCGACCGGATCCAACGAGCTATAGAATCCTTGGAAGCCCGTTGACCACGTCGACGACCTGCTGGAATCACAAACAGGGAGTCCGACTTCCGAAAACTTTGGGTAACAGACAAATAGAACTTCAAAGCCCGCACCAAATCCAATGTGTGCAAGGCCTGTTCCTTCGCATTACTCGGCCCCGGACAAAGGGAGGGCAACACAATATCCTGGTCAAGATGAAATTGCGACACCACCTTAGGTAGAAAGTCGCCCCGTGTGAGAAGCACTACACGATCCGGGTGAAACTCCAGAAAAGGAGGCAAGTAAGAAAGAGCCGCCAACTCAGAAATCCTTCTCAAAGAGGTGACCGCCACTAGGAAGGCAACCTTCCAAGAGAGCAAAGAAAGACTAACAGAGTCCATAGGCTCAAAAGGCCCATGTTGAAGAGCCTCCAAAACAAGATTGAGGCGCCAAGGAGACACAGGCGCCTTCCGCGGCGGAAACTGGCGGGTTACTCTGTGAAAAAAGGAACGTACGTCCCTACGTGAGGCGATAGCCTTTCGAAACAGCAAGGACAGAGCAGAAACCTGACCCCTCAGGGTGCTCACTGCCAACCCCTTGTCCAACCCGAATTGCAGGAAAACCAACAAATTGGGAATGGAAAAAACCCTCGGGTTCCTTGAAGAACCCGAACACCACGAAAAGAAGGCTTCCCAAGTGGTAAATCCTAGTAGTAGCCGGACCTCTGGCAGCTCGCAAAGTGGCAATGACTTCGGCTGAAAAACCTTGACGGATCAATATTTTCGGTCTCAAGAACCACGCCGTCAAACGCAGAGACATCAGGTCCGGATGACGAACGGGCCCTTGGGTTAACAGGTCCGAGCGGAAAGGAAGTAGAAATGGTGGCGCTGCCAGGAGCGACCCCAGTGTCGAGAACCACGTCCTCCTTGGCCAATCTGGGGCTATCAACATAGCCGGGATTCTCTCTAGTCTGATCTGACGTAACACCAGGAGGAGTAAGGAAATCGGTGGAAAACATAGATTAGCTCGAATTGGTCCCACGGAGCCACTAGAGCATCCACCGCCACAGCCTTCGGATCCTTGTACCTTGACATGAAAGTCGGTAACTTGGCATTGAACCTGGATGCCATCAGATCCACTTGGGGAGTTCCCCAACGGGAGCACAGCAGTGCAAAAATTTCCGGATGAAGACTCCATTCTCCGGGATCCATCTTCTCGCGACTGAGAAAGTCCGCCGTGGTATTCTGAACTCCAAGAATGTGGATCGCAGAGATAGCTGGCACTCTGGTCTCTGCCCATACTAGGATACGAGATACCTCCACCATGAGCTTGGAACTCCCAGTCCCGCCTTGGTGGTTGATATATGCGACCGCCGTCGCATTGTCCGTCTGCACTCGGACTGGCAGACCGCTTAAAGGGACCGTCCAGTGTTGGAGGCAAAGAAAAAAATCGCCCTCAATTCCAGGATGTTGATCGGCAAGACAGACTCTTCCGACGACCATACTCCCTGAGTCCAAAGATCGTTCCAGACACCCCCCCCCCAGCCCGTCAGGCTGGCATCGGTGGTTATGACCGACCACTTCGGAGGGAGGAAGGACTTTCCCAGGGATAACTCTTTCGGACGTATCCACCATCCTAGGGACTCTCTTACCTGTGGGGGATGATGACACTGCAATCCAGTGAAAACCTGCGATCGATCCCAACGGGTCAGAATGAACCTTTGGAGAGCCCTGGAATGAAACCGGGCAAACGGAAGTGCTTCCATGGACGCCACCATCAACCCCAGAAGACGCATACAGCTTCGCAGGGACATTGCTGTCGAAAACTTCATAACTCGTGCATGTCGAAGGAGACATGCTTGCTTGTCTGGAGGCAGGGACACCACTGCTCGCACCGTGTCGAAATGCATCCCCAAAAACAGGATTGACTGCGACCGTTCCAGAGACGACTTCTCCCAATTGACCAGCCACCCGAAATCCTCCAGGAGCTGAAGGGATAGATTGCGAGCAGTTACCGCCTCCTCCTTCGAAGACGCCACAATCAGAAGGTCGTCCAGGTAGGGAAGAATCGTAACCCCCTGCCTTCGAAGAATCGCCATGAGAGGCGCCAAAATTTTTGTAAAAACTCTGGGCGCTGAGGCCAACCCGAATGGCAGAGCCACAAACTGGTAATGGCCGATTGACACCAAAAAAGCGTTCTGCGTCAGGGCCGCCAAAACGGAGCGAAGCGACTCCATGCGGAATTTCCTGGCGTGGACATGCCGATTCAATCTTTTGAGATCCAGAATGGGCCGAAATTTGTCCTCTTTTTTGGGGACCACAAAGAGATTAGAATAAAACCCTCTTCCCCGGCCCTCCGGCGAACCGGTACCACCACACCTTTCTGCAGAAGGGAATCTACCTCCCACAGCAGAGCGGCAAAAAGCTCGGGCTCTGACGGAACGCGAGGTTGACAAAAAAAACTGTCTGGGGGTCGAAAAAGAGACTCTATGAAGTAGCCTGCCAACACAACCCGTGTCACCCAGGCGTCCGACATGCGGGAAGCCCAAGTCGGTTTGAATAGGAATAGACGACCCCCCACTCGAGAGCGCTCGAGTGAGACCCAGGCGTCAGTCCGCCTTAGCGGGCTTTTTGCCAGCTTCCCGCTTGTCTTAACGGAAGTTCTGTTTCCAGGGTATGCGGAATTTCTGAGAATTCCCCCCCCTTTTTTTTTTTTTTTTTTTTTAAAAAGAGAGAGACGACCCGAACCCCAGAGGGCTGACTGAATCATCCCCTGGACCGAAAGGACCGCCGACAACTACCGGCACTAGTCCTGCCAGACGCAGAGGTCACAGCTCTGCGCTGCGGTAAAGCTGTTTCTTTTGCCAATCTTTTGGCAATCAGCTCCGTGAGGTCAGGTCCAAATAGCTGACCACCTTGCAAGCTAGCAAACCCTGTTTGGAAACTGCGTCCACTGTCTAAGGCACAGTGCTCTTCTGACTGTGACTGCAGAGGATTGCGCCCTGGATAGCAGTGATGCAGTATCCTCCAAAAAACTGGAAAAGCCCATCTACCTCTATAGAGGAGATCCACCCTGCCACGCCGTCCGTAGGATTTTGCTAAGCTGGGATAAAGGGACATCCACTTCAAGAGAAGGATCCAATTATCATCAACTCCGTAGAACACGGATACGGTGTCTCAATTTTCTGGACACAGGCGCTCCTTCTCCACTGCCCCATTAAGCTCATCCAGTGATGGTAAAGCTTGATCGTGATTGAAAACATCCGGGCCGACTTACCAGGACGTTCAGATACCTCCTTCGGTAACTGTAACGCCTCCAATAAAAACCTCTTTACGGCCCAAAAGGGAGGCAGAGTGTCCCTGCCGATCCTCCTTGTCCGAATCGGACATTTTCGTTACGCGGGAAGGAAGGCACCGGCTTGTGTCGCTTCCTGACATGAGAGGATCTAGCTGACACTCAATAATAGAAAATCAGACAGGCCATCAATAGAAACTAGCGAGGGCCTCCATTCTGACACCACTGGAAACCTCCGACCGCTGCGCTTGACGCCGTCCAGGTCTGCGCGTCAGATACGCGAGACTGATCCTGTAGCGGAACTGGGAGACGGTTGCACAGTATATGGCAGGTTAAACCTGTCAGTAATTAGAAAGTGTGGTTTCTTAAAGAAAAAACGAAACGCTGAAGGGTTAAAGCTCTTAAGGAGAGAGCTACCCCAGCTGTCCCCCATTAAGAGTTAACCGCCTAAGAAGGGGTTAAAGTCGCATACTCCCCACAACCTTAATAATGAAAAGGGTGTGTGAGCCCCAAGTGCCTCTTATAAGGCAGCAGCTATAGGACAGCTATGCCACACTTAACAAGAAAAAAATGTTCACAAGATCGCTAAAAAATTGCGCTGTTTGTAAATCGCAATGACCGCCAAAGTCATTAAGGGGATCGCTAACCGCCTATGCGTTGTTAATGAGATCGCCCAGATTGGCAGCTACTAGCGACATTAAAAATGATCACACAAACGATCGCATAGTATGCGTCGTCGTTAGCAGGAATGTATAGTGGCAGTATTACTGTCGCAGACTCCCCACAACCTCTTATATTGAAAAGGTGTGCGAGCTTTGAGATAACAGCTGCAGGCAGCGCAGTCTGCCACCCATTTGTGCCTCAGAAAGGCGCCCGCGCTGTGGGGGTGAAGGGGTTAAGCTTCTGCCCTAGACGGGTAGAAGCGACTCACCCAGCTGGTCGCAGTGCAGCGCTGCCGAGAGGGGAGGAGAGCGATGTCCGAGGGAGCTTTAGCCTGTCAGTATTACTCGGCTAATGGCCGCCACGCTGTGCCTCCGTGTGCTTCATGAGGGAAGCCGGAAAAGGAGACTGCCGTAAAGCGCGCGCTCAGAGCGGCACGAAATTCAAATAAAAAAGGCGCGCAGCTCCTCTCTCCCCCGTTCCTATGTCCTGCAGGCATCCACCTGCGGACAAAAAACACACAGTCACCGCATGTATACTGTAACAGCGACTGCCGCAGCAGTCGCTGAAAACACTCAAACACATATTAAATGTGGAGTACTCACCAGCCGAAAGCGCCACAGGGACCCCCAGGGGTTTCTGGCGCTTGCCCATGCTTCCCCCCAGGGCAGGGAAAGCAGTGACCCCTGCAGCGCGGTTTGCGTCCCCGCCAGGGAAGCTATCCTCATCCCCCCGGGCCGGCAGGGTTCTGCAGGGACCACCATATAGGGCAATACAGACCCGCCAAGGGAGAGGTTGGGGTCCAGCAGCACTGAGACCCCTGAGACCTCTAGACCACATTTGGTGATCCAAGTCTCTTGTCCGATAAAAAATAATAAAATCTTCTGAGGAGCTGCTTCCAGCAGCGACTATCCTCTCTGACCTCAAATTGAAAACTGGAGAGCTGAGTAGGAGGAGCCCGAGCTGGAGGGGCCGGTCAACACTCTTTCTAATCTGAGGTGTCTATCTCATCTGGGCTCCGCCTACCCACTAGTAATGTCTAGTGTGTCTCCCTTCCTTCATCTGCAGCTGAAAAAACAGAACATTTTACAGATGCTGCTGATGTAATGCAGACATGAGGTAAACGTTATTAACTATTTTGTGTCATGTACCATCTGGATTATAGGGATATTCATTCAAAGTTTGACAATTGCTAATCTTCGGAAATTTTTGTAAAATTTCTGATATTTTTATAAAGCAATGCAAACCATATCAACCTAAATTTACCATGATCATAAAATATAAGGTATCATGAAAAAAAAAAATAATCTCAAAATCACTCATGTGTTGAAACATTCCGGAGCTATTGGCACAAAGTGGCATGTCAGATTTGAAAAATTTTGCCTGGTCACAAAATGGATAAAATGAAATAGCCAGCATGCCTCTCTGTTTAGGAAAACTGGCCAGGTATTCCCTCTTCTCGGTGGCTTTTTAAGCCTCTCTTCTTCAATGACAGACAATTTGTTAGTAGATTATGAAATGAAATAAAACGTTGTACAACACTAGATAAACTGCGTTCCTTTAGATTAGAAAGTTGCTGTGAAAAAATGCATTTTTAACTTCCTAGACTTACAGCCTACATACAATTTCTCATATGGTACAGGAGATTTGAGAAATATCATGCTTTAGCTTTGCAATTTAAATACTGTTTGATAGGAAAAACAATGGACTGATATCAAAGCTTTTCCTTTTTTTTTAACATATGTTTATTTTTATGTCTTTTCTTTATTTTTGAACTGGGAACAGCGGGTGATTTAAACTTTAAAAATATTTGTAAAAACTTTTTTAAATTGACTTTAAATTTGTAATCCCTTTAGGGGACGTGAACATGCGATTGCTTCTTCATATGGACTGTATACTTTAATACAGTGGCATATAATTTGGTAAACAACAGCAATTGGAGCTAGCTCCAGTTGCTGCTGTTGGTGGCAGGTGTCATATGTGTACCTGTCTGGAATAGTGCTGGCTGTGTGATACATACATCATGTTTCGAGAAGGGTTAAATACATTTTTAATAAAATATTTGATGCAACTTCATTTCCTAACTCAAAATGGATGCTTTAAATAAACGTAAGAATACACATTTTTTATAATTCAATGCTATTTCATATCTTCGACATGATCACAATGCGCAACAAGAAATTAATTATGCAGTCCAATTTTATAAACTATTACTAGCATGTATGTAAAGCGTCATAAACTACAAACGTGCTGATTTACTCCTCACAGCGATATCTAAAGACATGCTATTATGAAATTATGTTCACAAGAACCCAACCCTCGCAGCCCTGCCCTACACCCTAGAGACACTAAAACACGGATTTTGGTAAAGACTTACCTGTAAAATCCTTTTCAGCGAAGGAAGGAAGAGAGACACAGTATTCATTACTGATGGGTAGGCGGAGCCCCAGATCAGGATGTTACCTCAGATCAAAAGAGTGATGACTGGCTGGCCCCTCCAGCTCGGGCTCCTCCTACTCAGCTCCAGTCGTATCAAAGCTTTTAGGAAAAGAGCCAAGATCACCAGCGGAGCAACATAACCCCTTCTAAAGGAACTTCAGAGAAAAAACACAAGGATACAGGTTATGCATGCAAAGAAAGCCAAAAACCACAGAGTTCCAGGTACTACTCACGGAACCTGACTACTGCGATGAGCTGGCGATGCTGGAACAGAGCCTTAGCGCGCTGACCTCAGCCCAGATAATCGCTATCAGATAAGGGTCGCGCTGCATCTGAAAACATCAACACACTTCTGCCGTGGGAGGGTGCTGTGTCTCTCTTCCTTCCTTCGCTGAAAAGGATTTTACAGGTAAGTCTTTACCAAAATCCGTGTTTCAGCTGCAGATGAAGGAAGAGAGCCACAGTATTCATTACTGATGGGACGTCCCAAAGCAGTTCAAAAATAAGGGTGGGAAAAAACCAACAAAAGGCAGAAACCCAACAACCTTAACAACAAAGCGCAACCAGCGCTAAACACAAGTTCATCCAGAACTTTAAACTACAGCTGCCTGCAGGACCCTACGTCCGAGGGCTGCATCAGCGGAAGCACTGACGTCCACTTTATAAAACCTTGTAAACGTGTGGACAGAACGCCAAGTCGCCGCTCGGCAAAGCTGCACTGCCGAAGCACCTTGATGAAAAGCCCACGATGAAGCCACAGCTCTCGTGGAATGGGCTCGAATCTTAATCGGGCAAGATTCACACCCGAAGACGGTAAGCTTCCAAAATAGCTGACCGGATCCAACGAGCTATAGAACCCTTGGAAGCTCGTTGACCACGCCGACGACCTGCCGGAACCACAAACAGGGAGTCCGTCTTACGAAAACCTTGAGTAATAAATAGATAAAACTTCAAGGCCCGCACTAAATCCAATGTGTGTAAATCTCGCTCTTTCGTATTCTTCGGATCCGGACAGAGTGAAGGCAACACAATATCCTGGTTAACATGAAATTGTGACACCACTTTAGGCAAAAAATCACCCCGAGTGCGAAGCACTACACGATCCGGAAAAAACTCCAGAAAAGGAGGCGAGCAAGAAAGAGCTGCCAATTCAGAAACTCTCCTCAAGGAAGTGACTGCAACAAGGAAAGCCACCTTCCAAGAAAGTAAAGAAAGGCTAGCAGAAACCATAAGTTCAAAAGGTTTATGCTGAAGAGCCTCCAAAACAAGGTTGAGCCGCCAAGGAGACACGGGTGCCTTCCGCGGCGGAAACTTACGAGAGATACCTCGGAAAAAGGAGAGCACGTCTCTATTCGAAGCAATGGTTCTCCGGAACAATAAGGACAGAGCAGAAATCTGACCTTTCAGAGTGCTCACTGCCAAACCCTTGTCTAGCCCATGCTGCAGAAAAGCCAACAGGTTGGGAATGGAAAATTTTCTCGGGTTCCGAGAAGACCCCAAACACCACGAAAAGAAGGTTTCCCAAATTTTGTGGTAAATCCTAGAAGTAGCCGGACATCTTGCAGCACGAAGGGTAGCAATGACCTCGGCTGAAAAACCTCTACGGGTCAAGATTTCGGTCTCAAGAGCCACGCCGTCAAACGCAGGGACATCAAGTCCGGATGACAAATGGGCCCCTGAGTCAACAAGTCCGGTTGAAGAGGGAGTGGAAACGGAGGTGCCGCCAACAGCGACATTATTGTCGAAAACCACACCCTTCTTGGCCAGTCTGGAGCTATCAGAATAGCTGGAATTCTCTCTAGTCTGATCCGACGCAGCACTAGAGGAAGTAAGGATATCGGCGGGAATACATAGATCAGCTCGAACTGATCCCACCGAGCCACTAGAGCATCCACCGCCACCGCCTTCGGGTCCTTGTACCTGGACATGAATGTCGGTAACTTGGCATTGGACCTGGATGCCATCAAATCCACTTGGGGGGTTCCCCAGCGAGAGCACAGTAGTGCAAAGACTTCCGGGTGGAGGCTCCATTCCCCGGGATCCATCCTTCTGCGACTGAGAAAGTCCGCTGTAATATTCTGAACCCCCGGAATGTGAATCGCCGAAATGGCTGGTACATTGGCCTCTGCCCAAATCAGAATTCGGGACACCTCTACCAAGAGTCTGGAACTCCTTGTCCCACCTTGGTGATTGATATACGCGACAGCCGTCGCATTGTCTGTCTGCACACGGACTGGCAGACCGCTCAAAGGGACCGTCCAATGTTGGAGGCAAAGGAAAATCGCCCTCAATTCCAGGATGTTGATCGGAAGCACAGACTCTTCCGGTGACCATACCCCCTGAATCCAGAGATTGTTCCAAACACCCCCCAGCCCGTCAGGCTGGCATCGGTGGTTATGACTGACCACTTCAGAGGGAGGAAAGACTTCCCCAGGGAGAATGCCCCTGGCCGTAACCACCATTCTAGAGAATCCCGCACCGCGCGAGAAATGGTGACACTGCAATCCAGCGATTGCGACTGATTCCATCGACTCAAGATGAACCTTTGAAGAGTCCTGGAGTGGAACTGGGCAAAAGGAATTGCCTCCATGGACGCCACCATCAGTCCCAGAAGACGCATACACTTCCGTAGGGACATTGCCGTTGAGGATGTCATAATCTGTACATGTCGAAGAAGACATGACTGTTTGTCTGGTGGTAGGGAAACTACCGACCGAAACGTGTCGAGATGCATTCCCAAAAAGAGAATTGTCCTCGATGGTTCCAGGGACGACTTCTCCCAATTGACCAGCCAACCGAAGTCTTTCAGAAACTGAAGAGACAAATCCCGAGCCGTCAACGCCTCCTCCTCCGAGGAAGCCACGATCAAAAGATCGTCCAGATAAGGGAGAATCGTAATCCCCTGTCTTCGAAGGAGTGCCATGAGGGGCGCCAGAATTTTTGTAAAGACCCTTGGCGCTGAGGCTAAGCCGAACGGCAGAGCCACGAACTGGTAATGATTCTGACCTATGGCAAATCGAAGAAAGCGCTGATGAGCCTTTCCGATGGGAATATGCAAATAGGCGTCGCGAATGTCGATTGACACCAGAAAATCGTTCTGTGACAGAGCTGCCACAACGGAACGAAGCGACTCCATGCGAAATTTCCGGGCATGGACATGCCGGTTCAATCGCTTGAGATCCAGAATCGGGCGAAATTTGTTCTCCTTTTTGGGAACTATAAAAAGGTTGGAATAAAAACCTTTCCTTCGGTCCTCTGACGGAACCGGTATCACTACACCCTTTTGTAGTAGCGATTCGACCTCTCGCTGTAGAGCGACAACAAGCTCGGGTTCCGACGGAACGCGAGATTGACAAAAAACATTTGGGGGTTGAGAAGCAAACTCTATGAAATAGCCTGCCGACACTATCCGCGTTACCCAGGAATCTGGAACGCGAGCCATCCAAGTCTCCTTGAAAAGAAGCAGGCGACCCCCCACTCGAGAATCCTCGAGTGGACCCCTGGCGTCAATCCGACTTTGCGGTTTTCTTGTCAAGTTCCCGCTTGTTCTGGCGGAAACTCTGCTTCCAGGGAGTACGAGTTTTCTGAGAGGATTTCTTTCCTGAGAAAGAAGGACGACCCGATCCCCACGAGGAGTGACTAGATCGTCCTCGGCCCCGAAAGGACCGCCGACCACTATAAACACCAGGCTTACTGGACACCGAGGCCATGGCCCTTCGCTGTGGTAATGCTGATTCCTTCGCCTTAGCCTTGGAAATCAGCTCTGTGAGGTCGGATCCAAAAAGATGGCCACCCTTGTAAGGTAAGGCCAACAACCCTTGTTTGGAAACTGCGTCCCCGGCCCACTGTCTGAGCCATAAAGCTCTTCTGACTGTGACCGCTGAAGCTTGCGCTTTGGCCAGCAGAGATGCCGTATCCAGACCGGCATCAACGATATAACAGGTTGCCGTTTCTAACCATTCACAAGTTTCCCGTATCTCAGATAACGGAGATTCATTTTGCAACTCCGTCTTCAGACGTGCCAACCAGCTTAGAGAAGCTCTAGCAGCACACATGGATCCTAGCACTGCTCGAAATCCATGACCCGCAGCCTCATAGCTTGCTTTTGCCGCCAATTCTGCCTTTCTATCCAAAGGCTCCTGTAAGCTCGCTTTTCCCTTAATAGGGAGTAGAGAGGATTTACTAAGCTGAGACAAAGACACATCCACTTCAGGAGCAGAAGTCCAATTAGCCTTTAACTCCGTAGAGCAAGGATAAAGTGTATCAAAGAAATGCGTTCCATGAAAACGCTTATCTGGACATAGACGTTCCTCCTCTATTACACCATTAAGCTCATCCAGAGCTGGCAATGTTGTGCGCGAAGCACGGGACTCCTGGAAAATGCGTGCTGATTTACCAGGACGACTAGTTACCTCCTCCGGTAACTGTAGTATATCTCTCATGGCTTCAATTAATGCCTCCGTACGCTTCGTCATAGAGGAACGCCCCTGCGGCTCGTCCGCATCTGAATCGGATATTTCTCCATCCGAATTTAAAGGGAACTCTGCCCAATATCAGATACATCTGACTCGCTCCGTGTAGAGGCCGGTAACGGCCTGCGTCGCTTCCTCTGAGAGGAATTAGCAGACACATATTGACCTAAAAGGTCAGATAAGTTATTAATCGATCGAGCGATATCATCCAATTTTCCACCGCTGTCGACCGCAGCGCTAGACGCTGTGGAGGTCTGCGTATCTGATTGCCGCAATGGCACTGGGACGTGATCCGCGGCATCTGAACTCTGTTCAGACATGTCTCGCCTGTATGAGCAGGTCAAAGCGGTAATACCAGCAAAAAACTATGCGGTTTTTTTTTTTTTTTTTTTTTCAAACACTGAAGGGTTAACGCTCCACCAAGCAGAGTTACCCCAGCGGTATTCAGTCAGCAAATTTAGCAGGTAGAAATAACCCTCAAAGGGGTTAATATTGCAAACTCACCAAAATATATATATTTGTGAGCCCCAGCCAATTTTTATGTCTCTGATGAGACTGCAGCTGCAGGATAGCGATCGCTGCGCTGCGGGGTGAGGAATCCGCACTCACCCAGCTGGCCGTGGTGTCTATATGAGGAGGGGAGCGGTCCGAGGAGCCCAGGAGCCTGAGTAATGGCCGCCACAGTGAGGGGGTCGCAGGAGAAAAGCCAGAGCGCGCGTCTTCCTGCTCAAAAGACCGGGATAGATAGGCCACGCCCCCTGCTAGCTCAAATAATGAGCGCGAACTCTCCCCGCTCCTGCTCCCTCTCTGTCCTGCAGCTATCTGCCTGCGGACAAAAAAAATCACCACATCTTCATGTAGTAGCGCTGTCACAGCAGCGCTGAAGCATACTGACATTACATGTAGTAGCGCTGTCACAGCAGCGCTGAAGCATACTGACATTACATGTAGTAGCGCTGTCACAGCAGCGTTGAAGCATACTGACATTACATGTAGTAGCGCTGTCACAGCAGCGCTGAAGCATACTGACATTACATGTAGTAGCGCTGTCACAGCAGCGCTGAAGCATACTGACATTACATGTAGTAGCGCTGTCACAGCAGCGCTGAAGCATACTGACATTACATGTAGTAACGCTGTCACAGTAGCGCTGAAGCATACTGACATTAGTAATAGCGCTGCGCATTCAGACGCTAAAGCACTCACACATAATTATTATTAAAATTTGTGTGGAGTACTCACCAGCCAAGGCGCCACAGGGACCCTCAGGGGTTTCTGGCGCAGTGCCCATGCTTCCCCCCAGGGCGAAGAACGCAGTGACCGCACGTGTGGTTTGCGTTCCCGCCAGAGAAGCTCTCCTCATCCCCCAGGGCCGGCAAGGATTCTGCAGGGACTTTGAGTAAATACAGATCCGCCAAGGGAGAGGTTGGGGTACAGCAGCGCTGATACCCCTGAGACCTCTAGACCAACTAGTGATCCAAGTCTCCTGTCCGAATATTAAAATAATAAAATCTTCTGAGGAGCTGCATTAGCAGCGACCATCCTCTGGACCTCAAATCTTAGACTGGAGCTGAGTAGGAGGAGCCCGAGCTGGAGGGGCCAGCCAGTCATCACTCTTTTGATCTGAGGTAACATCCTGATCTGGGGCTCCGCCTACCCATCAGTAATGAATACTGTGGCTCTCTTCCTTCATCTGCAGCTGAAAAACTCTGTATGTATCATCAGTGTCATGTGAGCCATATTGTGATAAAGAACCATGAGCATAACTGCTAATCTTTGAACTCCGCTACATGTGACAAGCTAAAAAAACATTGTGGGTGATAGTTGTCACATTTGCTGCATTGGAAGGAAAGGGGGAAAAATCCATAATATCTATCTTTTGCACGTAGGCACAAGTTAATTTTCCAGGATTGTGTCAGCAATATCTTGCTATTGTCAGGAACCGAACCCAGTACCTCTTGTCCACCGGCCAGCAGCTCTACCATCTGAGCTATTCTGCTGGCTGCAAGATTCCTTGCTGAACCCAGATACCATTGACTGTTCTTCCTGATTGGCTACAACCAGTGCTCTCTTGATTGGGCCTCTGATTGTCAATTACACACCCTATATAAACCTGGCCCTGTGGGGGTGTCATTGCGAGATTATTGTGCTCTTAGCCTTTAGTCAAGCGTTTCCTGCTGTTCCTGCTGCTACAAACACTGCTCTCCTGTGAACTGACCTCGGCCTGCCCTTCTGACTACGCTCTCCGCCTGATCCATTGCTACAAACACTGCTCTCCTGTGAACCGACCTCCGGCTGCCACCTGACTACGTTATCTGCCTGCTCCTCTGCTACCGAACTGCCTTTCCTGTGTACCGACCTCCGGCTGCCACCTGACTACGTTATCTGCCTGCTCCTCTGCTACCGAACTGCCTTTCCTGTGTACCGACCTCCGGCTGCCCTTCTGACTACGCTACCTGCCTCTGCTTCCCCTAGTGTTTGCAGTAACATCGGCTCCAACCCAGACGGGATCTTGACAGAATAATCTCGCGCCAAAATGGAGTCCGCTGTGAACACCCTGAGGCGGCAAGTTATGGAGCTTCAAAGTTTTTGTACTGACTCTCAAGGAAAATATTCCAAGTTACAAACTGATTTCACGGTGATGCAACAGGAAGTAATTGAGCTCCAAAAACAACTTCTGGACGTGCGCAATTCAGGGTCCGAATCAAATGCGCGGCTGCCGCTGCCTGCAAAGTTCAGTGGGGATCGCAAGCAATACCGAGGATTCCTCAATCAATGCCGCATATACTTCCAGATGCAACCTGCTCCCTTTACCAGTGAGAGGAAGAAAGTTTTTTTCATGATAAATCTCCTGACGGATGAAGCTCTTGCTTGGGCTTCACCTTATGTAGAAAAGGACTATGACCTCCTTAATGACCTGGAAGCCTTCACCGCAGCTATGAATCAAGTTTTTGATGACCCAAACCGCTGTGCCACAGCAGAAACCAAATTACATAATTTGCGCCAAGGACGTCGTTCTGTTGCGGAATATACATCGGAGTTCCGTCGCTGGGTGGCCGACACCACCTGGAATTCAGCGGCCCAGAGAAGTCAATTTCGACGAGGGTTATCAGAACCAGTGAAAGACGAGCTTGCCAGGGTTGAGACCCCTGATCAGTTGGAGGACTTTATTCAACTATGTATCCGGATTGACCAAAGACTTACTGAAAGGAGAAAGGAGAGACTGCGAGCACTTGGGAATAGCCCTGGCTTCTCATTTCCAGCATCAGACCACCAAGAAAAGACGCAAGGCGTGTCTGAACCGATGCAGATCGATGTCATCCGAAGACCACTCTCTGCACAGGAGAAGGAGAGGCGACGTGCAGAACATCTCTGCCTCTATTGTGGGGACCCTGGACACTATGCCATCAACTGTCCTAACAAAAGGACTATAGCCTTTACCAACAACAGGTCTGCCAGCAATATGGACCTTTCTCAGCAGTCGGATTCCATCTTGCAGACTATCTCATCAGTAACGCCAGAAATAGACAAAATACATACTACATCATCTCATTTTGTAATCCCCATTCAGGTTGTAATGGGCACCCAAAAAATACAATGCTCTGCCCTGTTGGATTCGGGAGCAGGAGGAAATTTTATGGACTTAAAATTTACACGTGATAATAACATTTCCAGTAGGACCAAATCCACACCAATTGAAATGGAAACTGTGGATGGATCACCCTTGTCTTCTGGACCTGTCACGCATGAGACAATCGAACTGGAGATTTGTATCGAACCGGATCATCATGAAGCTGTCAGTTTCCACCTTATTTCATCTCCGAAATTTCCGGTTATTCTAGGGATCCCCTGGTTTTCAGTCCATAACCCTTCTATCAACTGGGCATCAAGGACCATCACCTTTCCATCTGACTACTGTAAGAATAATTGTCATAAGGAACCCCCTGTTCTCCAACAAGTCCAAATCTCTGAGATTTCGCAGGAGAAGGAAGAGAAACTACCACCTCAATATCAGCAGTTCTCTGATGTCTGCAGTAAGAAGAAAGCAGATCAATTACCTCCTCACCGTCCTTACGACTGTCCTATTGAATTGCTGCCAGGAGCAACCATTCCATTTGGACGGATTTACAATCTTTCCGAACCTGAATTGAAGGTTTTAAGAAAATTCCTGGATGAAAATTTAGAGAAAGGCTTTATTCGACCTTCCACATCTCCAGCTGGGGCACCCCTGTTCTTTGTTGAAAAGAAAGACTCCACTCTGCGGCCATGTATTGACTACAGAGAGATGAATAATATCACTGTCAAGAATCGCTACCCGCTACCCTTGATTCCTGAACTATTTGAGAGACTCCGTTCTGCGAAAATCTTTACGAAGCTGGATCTTAGAGGGGCTTACAACCTCATACGGATTCGCCCAGGAGATTAGTGGAAGACTGCCTTCAGAACGAGATATGGACATTTTGAATCTCTGGTTATGACCTTTGGCCTTAGCAATGCCCCAGCCACCTTTCAACATTTTATTAATGATGTATTTCGAGATTTCTTGGACCAATTTGTTGTGGCTTATCTCGATGACATTCTTATATTTTCAGACACCTTGGAAGAGCATCGCAGGCACGTCCAGTTAGTCTTGGAACGACTACAGGAGAACCATCTTTACATTAAACTCGAAAAATGTGAGTTTGAGCAAACGAGTATCCAATTTCTGGGATATATCATCTCCCCAGAAGGTCTGAGCATGGATCCCGGCAAAATCAATGCTGTAGTGGACTGGCCTGTTCCAAGAAATTTAAAAGACGTCCAGCGTTTCATAGGATTTGCAAATTTTTACCGAAAATTTATAAAGAACTTTTCACGAATCATACTACCAATTACTACACTAACAAAAAAGACCAAAGCATTTTTCTGGTCTCCGGAGGCACAGGAGGCTTTTGACAAGTTGAAAACTCTTTTTACGTCTGCTCCATTATTAGTACACCCAAATCCTGAATTGCCATTTACTGTCGAAGTGGACGCCTCGGACTCTGCAGTGGGAGCCATTCTGTCTCAGCGAGTTGGGGACAAAATGCAACTTCACCCATGTGCGTTTCTTTCCCACACCATGTCATCTGCAGAAAAGAACTACGACATCGGTAATATAAGAACTGTTAGCCATTAAAGTTGCCTTCTCCGAGTGGAGACATCTTCTGGAAGGTGCCATTCACCCTGTGACTGTCCTCACGGACCACAAGAATCTTGAATTCCTCCGTACAGCAAAAAGATTGTCTGCAAGACAAGCACGATGGGCCTTATTTTTCTCAAGATTCAATTTTATAATTTCTTACCGGCCTGGTTCAAGAAATGGCAAGGCTGACGCCCTGTCCAGGATGTGTTCGGAACCTCAGGAGAGGTCTAGTAATGACGATACAATTCTAGGCCCTAAAAATTTTTTGGGAATATTGCACTCTAGAGGACTATGTAATAAAATTAAAGATGGATATCAAGATGACTCTTTCCTTAACCATCCTTCGGAAGACGTCGATCTTTCATTCAAAGAGGGGTTTTGGATGCAGAAACACAAAATTTATGTGCCTGAATCTTCTCGCCTTGAAGTCCTCAAAAGTGTCCATGATTCTAAACTGGCAGGACATCCTGGAGTTGCAAAAACACAAGACTTACTACTTCGTTTCTTTTGGTGGCCTAATTGTAGGAAGGACGTGAGGAAAAATGTTTCAACCTGTTTAACATGCGCACGAAACAAGACCCCACGATCGTCTCCTCTAGGACTCTTGCAACCACTCCCAGTTCCATCCAGGCCTTGGGGATCTATTTCCATGGATTTTATTGTGGAACTACCCCCTTCCAAACAGATGACCGTCATCCTTGTCATAGTGGACCGACTCACAAAAATGGCCCACTTTATTCCAACTGAAGGAATTCCTATTGCTGAAAAAACTGCAGAACTGATGATCAAAGAGGTATTCAGGTTACATGGAATTCCTGACAGCGTGGTGTCTGACAGAGGCGTTCAGTTTACGTCAAAATTTTGGAACAGTTTCTGTACAGCCTTGGGAGTCACGGTGAATCTTTCTACCGCTTTCCATCCTCAGTCCAATGGCCAGACGGAGAGAACGAACCAGACTTTGGAGCAATACCTCCGCTGCTTCATTTCCTATCTTCAGGATGACTGGGTAGACTATTTACCAACAGCAGAGTTTGCCTACAACAACTCCATACATAGCGCTACATCTCAAACCCCATTTTTTGCTAATTATGGAGTACATCCAGTATTTATCCCTAATCTGCCAGTGAACACTCCCATTCCTGCTGTTAATGACAGGCTTGCAAAATTACAGGAATCCCAGAAGGAATTATCAGAGATATTACTCAAGACCCAGGAAGTATATAAGGAAGCAGCAGATAAACATCGGAGAGTGCCCCCTGCTCTTCAGGTTGGAGACAAAGTTTGGCTGTCTACTAAAAATCTAAAGACACATGTACCATCCTCCAAATTGGGTCAAAAATTCATTGGACCTTTTCAAATTTCTGCAAAAATTAACCAGGTTGCTTTTCGTTTAAAACTTCCCAACAATCTAAAGATTCATCCAGTATTTCACATATCCTTGCTCAAACCCTTCTGTGAAAACCCGTTTCCAGGAAGAATTCAGCCACCTCCTCCACCAGAAAGGATCCGTGGTGAAGAAGAATACATTGTGGATAAGATTCTGGACTCCCGAAAATTCAGAGGTAAACTGCAGTATCTGGTGCAGTGGAAGGATTATGGACCAGAGGAAAATTCATGGGAACCAAGGGACTATGTCCATGCTCCTAGACTGACAAGAGCCTTTCATCAGAGGTACCCAGATAAGCCAGCTCCTGAGATGTCCAGAGGCCATCCTGGAAGGAGGGGAGTACTGTCAGGAACCGAACCCAGTACCTCTTGTCCACCGGCCAGCAGCTCTACCATCTGAGCTATTCTGCTGGCTGCAAGATTCCTTGCTGAACCCAGATACCATTGACTGTTCTTCCTGATTGGCTACAACCAGTGCTCTCTTGATTGGGCCTCTGATTGTCAATTACACACCCTATATAAACCTGGCCCTGTGGGTGTGTTCATTGCGAGATTATTGTGCTCTTAGCCTTTAGTCAAGCGTTTCCTGCTGTTCCTGCTGCTACAAACACTGCTCTCCTGTGAACTGACCTCGGCCTGCCCTTCTGACTACGCTCTCCGCCTGATCCATTGCTACAAACACTGCTCTCCTGTGAACCGACCTCCGGCTGCCACCTGACTACGTTATCTGCCTGCTCCTCTGCTACCGAACTGCCTTTCCTGTGTACCGACCTCCGGCTGCCACCTGACTACGTTATCTGCCTGCTCCTCTGCTACCGAACTGCCTTTCCTGTGTACCGACCTCCGGCTGCCCTTCTGACTACGCTACCTGCCTCTGCTTCCCCTAGTGTTTGCAGTAACATCGGCTCCAACCCAGACGGGATCTTGACAGCTATCTTAATGGCAGGCAGCATTAGATGACAGGCCTCATATGTGTACAGAAAGAGACCTACTGAGCAGTACCTGCTCTCCAAGCCCAGCACGCAACACTGGTCATGACCCAGTCATAAAACCAGGTTTTCTCAATAGCAGTTTATTAGGATTGTGTTTTTTTTTCTCACCTTACTAATTATTATGTTAAATGTCTGGACCTTTATTTATAGCAAATGTATTTAAATATTAAACATTCTACTGTATATACATTTTATATTTTTTGGGATTTTCCATGCCATTATCTGTAAAATCCCTATAATCCTGAAATCTTGTAGTTTTAACTTTCCCTTTTAAGAAGTCACTTTTCCGAAGTCATCTCATTATCATCAAAGGCAGGGTTACAGTTAAATAGAATGGCTGAGCAGGATTTCAATCCCCAAACGTTTCATAAGTGCATGTAGTGCTTTAGAAGACTGAGAAATCAGCATTTGAACTGATATGCAAATGAGTCTGAAGAACCATGTTAGATTACACCACCTCTATTCTCTGGCCGCTTTCTGTATGACCAATGGCTTCTTTGTCTCAAATCACTCAGCATAGAGGCCATCAGTCCAGCAAGAGGAGGCTTAGCTAGGCAGGGAATAGAGCTGGATTGACGGAGGCGTCTGATCTATCAGTGATTCAGCGTCATTTGCATAACAATTCCAACACGGATTGCTCAGTAATGGAGGAATGGATTGGCCAAATAAAGGGATTTGTCTTTGAAAGGACTACATAACCATATAAATAGTCTGAGGGTGGGGGTGAAATCCTGCTGACAGATTCCCTTATTGTAAAGCTAACCCTGAGCCTTACAATATGACCATCACCAAACAATAGGTGATGGTTATAGCTCACCTTCTCTTCATCCCTGAACACTGACCTCTGCATAAAGTGTGCCTATAAAACTCTCCCATAGACGTCAAAGACCATCTCCAGACTCTGTTCCTAGGCAGCAGATTTTGTCCCACTCACCATGGTATCAAGTCCCCAAGGGTGTGATAATGTTATCTGCAAGAGCCATGATCAATACCTGCAGTCTGGAAATTTTGTGTATGGGTGTGACTTTCTGTCCCACAGGTCATAGCGCCCCTGAAGCCAAGTATATGCTTCTCAGCTTAAGAGATGCACTGCGCATGTCCAGATGCAAAAGAATAAGCCCGATGTCAACTGAGGAGCCAAAGAGCAAACATATTTTTTGCTTCTGGACATGCACAGTGTGCCTCTGAAGCCAGAAACCATACATCCAGGTTCAGTGGTGTAATGAGCTGTGGGAAAGATTTGTGCAGAGCTGGCGATGGAGCGGTCTCTTGCAAATCATGTTATCATGCCCAAAGGGGCGTGATAACATATTGAGTGGGACGACTATTTTGGGGAAACAAATGCCCCATCGACTAGTCAAAAGACTAATTTGCATATTAAAAAAGATTGTGAAAATACTTTTGTTTAAAAGATCTGTTAATATGTCAAACACTAAACACTATGCCTGTCAAGACCTTTATAAAAGGAATTGAGAAATGCTGGTGGTTTAGAGGGTAAGGGGGACCCTTTACAAAAACCCACCTATTGAAATTATAAACAGATCAGAAAAAAGGAACATGCAAAATTCTGTACAACAAGCAGAAGCCTAAAAAAAGACCAATTTTTAAGCTTTTTATGATGATGGTGTCTAGATTTTAAATTTTTTACAAATCTACCTTTTAACATTTTTCTAATCAAATAATTCTATATACAACTCCAAAGTGTTGAAGATGCACATGTAATCAAATAAGTACATTTACACTGCCCAAACCGGTACTAATAATCAACACCTAAAAGTCTATATTCACAAGACATACCTCAATCCCACAAAGGAAGTACAGCAGGGAATTTTGCAGATCCTCAAATCCAAGGTATGTTTGAGCTAGAGGGGTAACTAAGGTCTAAAGAAGAATATGGAAACATATGAGGTCAAGTTCACCCAAGTTGTGTTGCCTGTTAATATACAGTTGTGCTCAAAAGTTTACATACACTGGCAGAATTTTTGCTTTCTCTGCCTTTTTTCAGAGAACATGAATGGTAACACCAAAACTTTTTCTCCACTCATGGTTAGTGGTTGGGTGAAGCCATTTATTGTCAAACTACCGTGAGTTCTCTTTTAAATCATAATGGACAACCCAAAACATCCAAATGACCCTGATAAAAAGTTACATACCCTAGTGATTTTGGTCTGATAACATGCACTCCAGTGACTTGTTTGCTTGTAATCAATGTGTGTGCATAAAAGCTAAGTGAGTTTCTAGTATCCAGACAGACTCTTGCATCTTTCATCCAGCCACTGACGTTTCTTGATTGTGAGTTATGGAGAAAGCAAAAGAATTGTCAATGGATCTATGGGAAAAGGTAGTTGAACAGGAAAGGGATACAAATGATATCCAAGGAATTGATAATGCCAGTCAGTAGCATTCAAACTGTGATAAACAAATGGAAAATCAGGGGATCTGCAAAAACAAAACCACGGTCAGGTAGACCAACAAATAACATCAGCTGAAATACTGGACTCTCTGAAAACTAGCGGTGTGGAGGTTTCAAGATGCACAATAAAGAGGCACTTGAAGAAAAATGGGATACATTGTCGAGTTGCCAGAAGAAAGCCATTTCTGCACAAATGCCACAAAGTATCTAGCCTACAATACACAAAACAGCACAGAGACAAGCCTCAAATCTTCTGGAACAAGGCAATTTAGAGTGATGAGACCAAAATTGAACTTTTTGGCCACAACCATAAACGTTACATTTGGAGAGAGGTCAACAAGGCCTATGACAAAAGGAACACCATTCCTACTGTAAAGCACGGAGGTGGATCGCTGATGTTTTGGGGATGTGTGAGCTACAACGGCACAGGAAACTTAGTCAAAGTTGAAGGAAAGATGAATGCAGCACGTTATCAGCAAATATTGGAGGCAAATTTGAAATCATCAGCCCGGAAGCTGCGCATGGGACGTACTTGGATGTTCCAACATGACAACGATCCAAAACACAAGGCCAAGTCGACTTGTCATTGCCTACAGCAGAACAAAGTGAAGGCTCTGGAGTGGCCATCTCAGTCTCCTGACCTCAATATTATTGAGCCACTCTGGGGAGATCTCAAGTAAGCAGTTCATGCTAGACATCCCAGGAATTTACAGGAACTGGAGGCTTTTTGCCAAAAAAGAGTGGTCAGCTTTACCATATGAGAAAATAAAGAACCTCATCCACAAATACCACAAAAGACTTCAAGCTGACATTGATGTTACAGGGGGCAATACACGTATTAAGAAATGGGGTATGTGAACTTTTGATCAGGTTCATTTGGATTTTTTGGATTGTCATTATGATTTAAAAAGAGAAAACACAGTAGTTTGACATTAAATGTCTTCACCCAACCACTAACCATGAGTGGAGAAAACGTTTTGGTGTTATCATTCATAATCTCTTAAAAAAAGGCTAAGAAGGCAAAAATTCAGCCGGGGTTTGTAAACTTTTGAGCACAACTGTACCTTTATACTCACCTAATAAACAAAAAGGAATAGCAGCCAAAAGATCCCATAAAAATTTTTCTTTATTAACAACATATGTTTAAAATTACACAGGATGGTAATTAGAACATCTGGGGAAAATCATTAGGAATGCCAGTATAATCCCTCCATAGAGGATCTAGTCAAGTCCAAATAGCTGATAATATAAATCAAAGTTCCTACACACATGTGCTGCACTTATAGACCACTTGTTGTACTAGCATAGTGCTGGATGATTTAGACATAATGAACCAAGCCTATAGTGCAATTTTACCTTAACAGAAGTATAGCACAGCCTTCAGATCAGGACCCAGATCCACCCCAATGCGCGTTTCGGAGCGCAGCTCCTTCCTCAGGGGGCATGCCTTGATTTATATTATCAGCTATTTGGACTTGACTAGATCCTCTATGGAGGGATTATACTGGCATTCCTAATGATTTTCCCCAGATGTTCTAATTACCATCCTGTGTAATTTTAAACATATGTTGTTAATAAAGAAAAATTTTTATGGGATCTTTTGGCTGCTATTCCTTTTTGTTTATTGGCTTAGCTCTTTGGCAGTTTCCCTACTAGTCCTATCTATTTGATTATATTCATCGGTACAACTTTTGGTGATGTTTTCCATCTATACTCTGTTACTTTATACTCACCTCCAGTGCGGTCTGGTTAAAGAATGTAACAAACTGAGCAGTCAAAAGAACCACAATCTCCTCCCTTACTAACCCTGTAAGAAGCAATGGAGATTGAAAGAGATTAAGCACAAAAAAATAATGATATCTACAGTAATAAACAAGTATAGAAAACATGAACACCAAAATCAAACTTAAAAGGTGTTTTGCAACGAACAAAGAATCTTTTAAAGTTGATTTTAATCAATACATCTTGGAAAAATAATTTTCACAATTGGGTGTGTTTAAAAAAAGTGTTCCTGCGCTGAGATAATCTTATAAATGTGCCACTTGTACGTACAGTGTAATGGCTGTCTGACTGTACAGGAACATGGTCTGATAATACCACAGCTCCTGGGCGGAAGCAAAAGAGAGAATACAGACATTACAGCACGGGATCACAGCTGATTCTTTTTGTTAGGTAAAACATTTTCCTGCCCGTTTTCACCTTAAAGATATAATTATTTGTGATCTCGTACTTTAATGTCTGTAATACACTTTTTTGCTTCCTCCCCTGCCCAGGAGTTGTGTGTGGTATGATCAGACACAGCCATTACGCAGTACACAGCAGGGGCACATTTATAAGATTATCACAGCACAGGGACATTTTTTTTTTAAACACATCCAATTGTGGAAATTATTATTATTATTACTACTGCAAGATATATTGATTAAAATCAACTTTGTTCATGGAACAACCCTCCAAAAATTCTATTCCAACAAACATGCTATCCCATAACTTTTTATAAATGTGTATGTTATGCCCAGTATTTTTTTTTATCTGCCTCAGTTTTCAGACCTACTCCAGTCTTCTTCTAGGCCACGTGACGGCTCCTCTTCAGAAGCTCTGGAAAAGGACAAAAGTGCAATACCATCTGGTAAATGGTAAGTATAAGCGATGGCAGCGCTCACCAGGAAGTGTTGTGTGCAGGCACAACACCTTTACAAGTGTGGAAAGCCGCTGCTGCTGCCCCGTGGCTGGAGGAAGGCAATGGTTCATCCAGGTGTGTAATAGCAGAAATTGAAACTGTCACATTTGGGCGGGCTGTGCTACGGAATGAAGAGCCTTGGATTCCAAATAGTTTTTTATAAATTCCAAAGCGTTTCTGTGCCAGAGTGACACTTAGCTTTTAAACCATGAGAAAGGCGCTAATCCATCGCAGAAACGTGTAATAATAAAAACTATTTGGAATCTTGGCTCACACAGGATCGATTAAGGGATATGCTGCTTCCACAAATATAACTCTGGGAAGCATCTGAGTGAGGCTCAATAAGATTTACCCATACACTGTAAAACAACTTACGGTCCACACAAAATACTGTGTGATCCAGCAACGTTTAATTTGAAATCACCTGACCCAGCATAATACCAGAGCGAAACTGGGAAATATGGTGATCAGTGAGTATTGTAATGAAACTACACTACAATACAGACACAACAAGAGGGATTAGAGCACAACTGTTTTGCTGGGAGTGCACCCTTAATTAAATTCTCTCTCTGACTCCAAAAGCTGACAGGAGCCGCAAGTAGCTACCGTATATGCTGACCCACAGCGCTGCAAACATCGAAGTAGCAAAAGTTTGCTAGTATTCTCAATAAGTAAATTAGCTAGGTGAGTAAGAAAGGGGACTGTATGTTGATGAAGTGCATTCTAACATAATACTTAGGGCACAAGGAACTGCAACTAAATGTAGAATTAAAAGAGGTTTGTCCACATTTTGGGGCATTTTTTTCTTACTTAATTGCATGTAAAGTTTTGCATCATTTGACTTTTACAGGCTCTTTGTTTCACGGCACATTTAACTTTGAGGTGGTCCGTGGACATAAAGTAGCTGAGTGGAGCTCAGAAAAAGACAAACGAAAAAGCGATAAACTCTACGGAGTACAAATACATACATTTAAACTACAAAAATAATCAATAAACAGTCCCCAAATGTGAAAAAAAACCTTAAAGGGAATGTGTCACCCCTTGGAAGTACCCAAGCTATTAATACAGGCACTAGAATACTTAAAATAGTCATACCTGTATGCCTCATGGTTGCAGTCTCGTTCTTCAGAAATCATCTTTTAATCTTTTATGTTAATCCGGTCTTCCAGGCTCCAGGGCATGCAGTACCTGGAAGGAAACTCCGCTTTTGGTCTTCATTTGCGTGCCCGTCGCATCCCATCAGCACCATAGGGCCTTGTGAGGTCTAGAGGTTGTCCCGGACAAGCACCCTGCAATTGCAATATTCTGCTCTTCTATGGGCATTTGCTTGTTTCTTCTGTGCAGGTGAAGCTGATAGGAAACGACAGGCACACAAATGAAAACCGAAGGCCGAGTTTATTTACAGGCACCACACGCCCCGGAGCCTGAGAGATCGGATTTACATAAAGGATTAAAAAAGGATTTCTGAAGAAAAAGACTGCAGATATGAGACATATAGGTATGACTATTTTAAGTATTCTAGTACCTGTATGCTCATATTAATAGGTTACGTACATCCAAGGGGGTGACAGATTCCCTTTAAATATGTTTAACCAAGGGGTAAACTAGAAAGCTGCTTGTTCTTATTCAGATGTGAAAATGATTTGCATTCGTTTAGTGTAAAGTAGTAGAACTACTACTGCCTTCAATTTTTTACAAATATCTTAAAGATTTATTATCATTGAATGCTCTTACCAACCAATGATTCCTTACTGGTTCCATTTCTCTCCAAATCTTGAGAACAAATCTGATTATTTGTTATAGGCAAAATTGAGGATGTATTTGGGTTTTCCAAGCTTGAAAAATCATCCTGGTTGGATGATGGGTCATGTACACAGTTAATAGCACCATATAAAGAACTTGTATTGTCTGCCTGCTTCAATAGAGGTTCATGCTCTTGATGTGGTAGCTCCAGTGGGCTTGGTGTAAGATCGTAAAACATAAAAATCACCACAATCTGCATTAATGTCCAAAGAACACACATAAAAATCTGGGAAAAGAGGAAAAAAAGTAAAAAATAAAAAAAACACTGAAATAGCTCAACACTAGTATAAAATACTTAAAATCATTCTAAAACTGGAAGGAAAAGTAGCACCTTCTTCTGCTCAACTGTCTGCTCCTTTGCCTGAAATCATACAGCATAAAGGCAGTCAGTCAACTAACTGGAGGAGCAGGACGGGAAAAAGAGCTGGAGTGACAGAGGCTTTAGATCCACAGCCTCACTTGCATATCAATTCAAATGATTTCTCAGTAATGCATGAACAGACTGGCCATGTAAAGCTATTGCTGAAGTTGACTTTGAAAGAGCTACGTTCACATATACAGATGCATCTCACAAAATTAGAATATGATGAAAAGTTAATTTATTTCAGTTCTTCAATACAAAAAGTGAAGCTCATATATTATATAGAGTCATTACAAACAAGAGCGATGTATTTCAAGTGTTTATTTCTGTTAATGTTGATGATTATGGCTTACGGCCAATGAAAACCCAAAAGTCATTATCTCAGTAAATTAGAATACTTTAATACATCAGCTTGAAAAATGATTTTAAAATCCGAAATGTTGGCCTACTGAAATGTATGTTCAGTAAATGCACTCAATACTTGGTTGGGGCTCCTTTTCCATCAATTACTGCATCAATGCGGCGTGGCATGGAGGCGATCAGCCTGTGGCACTGCTGAGGTGTTATAGAAGCCCAGGTTGCTTAGATAGCAGCCTTCAGCTTGTCTGCATTGTTGGGTCTGGTATCTCTCATCTTCCTCTTGACAATACCCCATAGATTCTCTATTGGGTTAAGGTCAGGTGAGTTTTCTGGCCAATCAAGCACAGTGATACTGTGGTTGGCAAACCAGGTATTGGTACTTTTGGCAGTGTGGACAGGTGCCAAGTCCTGCTGGAGAATGAAATTTCCATCGCCACAAAGCTTGTTGGCAGAGGGAAACATGAAGTGCTCTAAAATTTCCTGGTAGATGGCTGCACTGACTTTGGTCTTGACAAAACACAGTGGACCTACACCAGCAGATGACATGCCTCCCCAAACTATCACTGACTGCGGAAACTTCACGCTAGACCTCAAGCAGCTTGGATTGTGTGTCTCTCCACTCTTCCTCCAGATTCTGGGACCTTGATTTTCCAAGGTCTGCATTGATGTAAAAGGAGCCCCTGACCAAGTATTGAGTGCATTTACTGAACAAACATTTCAGTAAGCCAACATATCAGATTTTAAAATCATTTTTTCAAACTGGTGTTATAAAGTATTCTAAGTTACTGAGATAATGACTTTTGGGTTTTCATTGGCTGTAAGCCATAATCATCAACATTAACAAAAATAAACACTTGAAATAGATCACTCTGTTTGTAATGACTATGTAATATATAAGTTTCACTTTTTGTATTGAAGAACTGAAATAAATTAACTTCTTGATGATATTCTAATTTTGTGAGATGCATCTGTAAATAGTTGGGGGGGGAGGGGTGATGGTGAAATCCTGCTGAGAGATTCCCTTTAAGCTAGAATATAAATTGAATTGAGCATTGAACAGAATATGCCCAATAGCTGCAGCATATGAACTTCAGGAATTAAACTATTAAGGAATGCACTGAGATTTGTATTGGATGTACTGAAAATAAGCCTTTTTAAAACCCAAATCATGTTCCTTTAACACCTTGACCTTGAAGCCACCTGTTTTCACCTTCCTGACCAGGCCAATTTTTTTTCAATTCTGACCAGTGTCACTTTATGATGATGATGGGCACAGAAAGATCACTAGTAAATCAATCTGTCCCCATACAGTATCATGTTATCAGCAGCATATCGCAGTTTTTACTTTGCGATGTGCTGCTGAGAACAATGATTTCTGTTTTGGCATAAACAATTCAATCACTCGATAAATAGGCATTTTGCTCGTTTAGTATAATGCACTCCCCATAGTGCTCCATATAGTATAATGCACTCCCCATAGTGCTCCATATAGTATAATGCACTCCCCATAGTGCTCCATATAGTATAATGCACACCCCATAGTGCTCCATATAGTGTAATGCACTCCCCATAGTGCTCCATACAGTATAATGCATCCCAAAGACCCTCACATAGTATAATGCACCCAAGTCTCCCATACAGTATAATGTAGCCCATAGTGCTCCATACAGTATAATGTACGCTCATAGTCCTCAATATAGTATAATGAATCCCATAGTCCTCCAGAATTGTATAATGCACCTCCCATAGTTGCCCATATGGTCCAATACACTCCCCATAGCCCTTGATAGAGTATAATGCAGCTCCCATATGGTATAATGCAGCCTCAAATGGTATAATGTACACCTCATATTACTCTAGTATTATGGGCACCACATACTCACCGATTTAAAAATAAACACATACTCCCTTCCCCCACACCGGTTCCAGTCTCTGCAATGCATCTACTCAGCGGCTCCACTGCTCGGCACAGCAGTTGATTTCAACTATGATGCCGATACAGCTCAATGTGCAATGCGGGAGGGCGGTGCCGGTGCTGCTACTAGGCCCCCTGCCTCATAGGTCCCATAGTGGCCGCGTGGTGTGCCACTATTAGCGGAACTCCACTGGCTGGGGTCCCTAGGGGGTGGTGCCCTAGGCAAATGCCTAGTTTGCCTGTCACCAACACCAGCTCTACATTTTGGATCACATTTATCCTGTGATCTATGTTAAGCACTTACATCGGGGTTTCCATCTACATCTTTGACAGTTTCCTATCTTGCAAGTCTGCATAGCACAGAAAAGAGGTGATGTATGGCAACTACTCTTTGAAGCTTTAATACAGAGCTTTTATCCAAGTGGACGATCCTTTGTAACCCTGATGAGTTCATTTTTTCTTTGTACTTACACCAGGAGCAGAGAACTTGTCCACATGGAATGGTCCGATGTGAAAGGTGCAATATCTTAGGAAGATATTAAATGCAGGGCCTGTAATGAGCCAGAAGAAAAGGTGAATATACAGTACAGACTAAAAGTTTGGACACACCTTCTCATTCAACAATTTTTCTGTATTTTCATGACTGTGAAAACTGTAGAATCACACTGAAGGCATCAAAACTATGAATTAACACATGTGGAATTATACATTACACTTTACAAAAAAGTGTGAAACAACTGAAAATATGTCTTATATTCTAGGTTCTTCAAAGTAGCCACCTTTTGCTTTGATTACTGCTTTACATGCAGAAAAGGTGAACGGATGGTGTGGGGGAGCTTTGCTGGTGACACTGTTGGGGATTTATTCAAAATTGAAGGCATACTGAAGCAGCATGGTTACCACAGCATCTTGCAGCAGCATGCTATTCCATCCGGTTTGCATTTAGTTGGACCATCAGTTATTTTTCAACAGGGCAATGACCCCAAACACACCTCCAGGCTGTGTAAGGGCTATTTGACCAAGAAGAAAAGAGTGTTGGGGCGCTATGCCAGATGACCTGGCCTCCACAGTCACCAGGCCTGAACCCAATCAAGATGGTTTGGGGTGAGCTGGACCGCTCACCGCTTCAATTTTGAATAATCCCCAACAATGTCACCAGCAAAGCACCCCCACACCATCATACCATCTCCTCCATGCTTCACGGTGGGAACCAGGCATGTAGAGTCCATCCGTTCACCTTTTCTGCGTGCAAAGCAGTAATCAAAGCAAAAGGTGGCTACTTTGAAGAACCTAGAATTTAAGATATATTATCAGTTGTTTCACACTATCGTGTTGGGGCGGAAGAAGCTTATGCGAAACGCGCGTTGGGGTGGAGGAGGCAACGCTACTCACATCGTCACGGTCCAGTTACTAGGTAATCTAATTGGCAACTTGTGTGATATACCCACAATCTTATGGATCTCCTGCTTAAAGTGGCACGTGTTATCTTAGGACTGGTGTGTCCAGTTATTCATTTGTAATTTTATCTGGGCTTAGGATCGTTGTGTTCAGCCAGATCGCGATAGTTACATTCAGGCTTAAGGGTATGCCACACTAAACGAGATCGCTAACGAGATCGCTAACGAGATCGCTAAAACGTCACTATTTAGCGATCTCGTTAGCGACCTCGTTGTGTGTGGCATGTAGCAACGATGTGGCCCCTGCTGTGATGTCGCTGATCGTTCACTAGCGTTCTGGACCGTTTTTTGATCGTTGGCGTCCCGCTGGTGAGCCTGAATCGCTGTGTTTGGCACCTTTTGCGAACGACGAGCGACCTCGTTTGTGACGCATATGACAGCGGCGCAGGCGGGACTAGGGTTTTTTAGCGTCACAGAGTGGATCGCAATATCTGTAAGTTCTCTTTTGCGTCACAGAGAGGATCGCAGAAGTTGCAAAGCATGCTAGCAGGACGCAGAGAGCAGGAGCAATGCTGGAAATTCCTATGAATCAGAAGCGCTCAGTACATGCTAATGACATCCTAACGACCGCCAAAGTCGTTAAAGAGATCGCTGACCGCTGATGAGTCGTTTATGAGATCTCCTGTTTGGCAGCTACTAGCGACCTTAAAGAGATCACACCAACGATCTCGTTAGCTTGCGTCGCTAAGTGTGGCAGTACCTTTATAGGATTCTTTTGGAGTCCAGCCATTATTTATTGATAAACAGGTGCTAATCCTTTTGGAAATAGTATTGTGGCATATTGTTGTGCCAATAATTCTTATTGGGGGGCTTCCTTGTTTAGGGGTGTTGATTTAGGGTATTTATACATCTATATCTTTTGTATACTGGATCTGTGATATATAATACTATTGATGTGGTAATATGCTATAAACCTCCTACTGGGCATATTTGTTAATTTTATTGGTTTTATTTTAAGTGCAATAACATGTTAATAAAGGTTGAATTTTAATGATTTATTTGTTGGAACACTTTTTTACGGTCATGATTTATGTAAATCCGTAATTTCTTGGTGTTTACATTCGGATGACATCTGAGTGCAGTCAAATTTCTATGGACTCACATAATGGAGAAGATGGAGAAGTTTTCTTTTCCATCTGCTCCTCACAGTGTGCTCCAATCCTGTCATCCTAGAGAATCGGATCACACCGTTCTGGCACTCAGATTAAACTCTGATCTGAGCTTGATCAGAGTGTCATTAGTACAATGGCTCTCAGAAGCGTAGCTAGGGGTTTGGTTCGGGGGGGGGGGGCAAAACTTCTGAGTGGGCCCCTAACCAGGTAACATTGATTATAACTGGGTGACGCACCCCAATAGTGGAAGAGAACCTCAGTAGATGACCGAGCTGTTACTGAAAATAATCTCTATAAAAAGACCAATATTGATATTACCGAGACTACAGTACAGTTAATGACCGACAGCTGACATTCTTTCTGATGGAATCCTTTACTTTTCCCGTCTTTCCCATCTGGCCCAGACCGACATGACAACTTCTTCCAGCCAGGACTCGGCTACAGAGAATACAACAAAGAGACATTTCACATCTCACAATTTCTGTCCCCAACGGCACTATTTCCAACCAGCACAAACTACTCATCCTGCTGATACCCCAATGCTGAGCCGCTGCTGGCGTATGTGTCCCTATTACTTCACCTATGGGGTGGCACTATGTGCCCTCTAAATTCTAAAGCAACCCTGTAGAATATAGTAATGCCGGGTGCTAGTGCCCTAGAAAACAGTGCCCACATTTTGTCCCCAAAAAAGTAATAATGCCCTGTGTGTGCCCCTTTGACAGTCACAGTAACCACAGTAAAGTGGGCACTATCAGAAAAAGTGCCCACTTTACATTTAATAATGTCCCGAGTCTCCCCCTGTACAGCTCCCCTCTATACAGTATGATGCTCTCTTATACACAATACAATGCCCCCTCACTGTATATATACTAACCCCTTAACATACCCTAAACTGTTTAATGGCTCCAACACTGTATGATGGCCCCCTCACTGTAATCTCCACACTGTATGATGGCCCCCTAGAAAGCCTCCATATAGCATAATACACCAGATAGTCCTCCATATAGCATTATTCACTCCCCATAGGTCTCCATATAGTATAATGCACTCCCCATAGGCAGACTCTATATAGTTCAACCCCTTTACACCAAAGGGTGGCTTGCACGTTAATGACCGGGCCAATTTTTACACTTCTGACCACTGTCCCTTTATGAGGTTAAAACTCTGGAACGCTTCAATGGATCTTGAGGTTGTTTTCTCGTGACATATTGTACTTCACGGTGGTGGTAACATTTCTTCGATATAACTTGCGTTTATTTTTGAAAAAACCGCAAATATGGCGAAAATTTAGAAAATTTTGCAATTTTCAAACTTTGAATTTTTATTCCATTAAAACAGAGAAATACGTCACACAAAATAGTTAATAAATAACATTTCCCACATGTCTACTTTACATCAGCACAATTTTGGAACCAAAATTTTTTTTTGTTAGGAAATTATAAGGGTTAAAATTTGACCAGCGATTTCTCATTTTTACAACAAAATTTACAAAGCCATTTTTTTAGGGACCACCTCACATTTGAAGTCACTTGGAGGAGTCTATATGGCAGAAAATACCCAAAAGTGACAACATTCTTAAACTGCACCCCTCAAGGTACTCAGAACCACATTCAAGAAGTTTATTAACATTTCAGGTGCTTCACAGGAGCTGAAGCAACGTGGAAGGAAAAAATGAACATTTAACTTTTTAGTCACAAAAATGATCTTATACAAACATTTTTTTTTTATTTTCACAAGGGTAAAAGGAGAAAATGGACAGATAAAGTTGTTTTGCAATTTCTCCTGAGTACGCCAATACCCCATATGTGGGGAAAAACCACTGTTTGGGCGCACGGCAGAGCTCGTAAGGAAGGAGTGCTGTTTGACTTTTTCAAACCAAAATTGGCTGGAATTGAGATTGGACGCCATGTTGCATTTGGAGAGCCCCTGATGTGCCTAAACATTGGAAACCCCCCCCACAAGTGACCCCATTTTGGAAACTAGACCACCCAAGGAACTTATCTAGATGTGTGGGGAGAACTTTGAACCCCCAAGTGCTTCACAGAAGTTTATAACGTAGAGCCATAAAAAAATCATATTTTTTTTCCACAAAAATGATATTTTCGCCCCCAATATTTTATTTTCCCAAGGGTAACAAAAGAAATTAGACCCCAAGAGTTGTTGTGCAATTTGTCCTGAGTTCGCTGATACCCCATATGTGGGAGTAAACTACTGTTTGGGCGCATGGCAGAGCTCAGAAGGGAAGGAGTACCGTTTGACTTTTTCAACTCAGAATTGGCTGGAATTGAGATCAGACGCCATGTCACATTTGGAGAGCCCCTGATGTGCCTAAACAGAGCAAACCCCCCAATTCTAACTCCAACACTAACCCAACACTGACGCCAACACACCCCTAACCCTAGTCCCTACCCTGACCATAACCCTAACCCTAACACACCCCTAACCCTAATCCCAACCCTAATCCTAATCCTAACTTTAGCCCCAACCCTAACGGTAAAATGGAAATACATTTTTTTTATTTTATTATTTTTCCCTAACTAAGGAGGTGATAAAGGGGGGTTTGATTTACTATTTATAGCGGGTTTTTAGGTTTGGCAGTTGTCACACGCTAAAAGATGCTTTTATTGCAAAAAATAGTTTTTGCATCACCACATTATGAGAGCTATAATTTTTGCATATTTGGGCCCACAGAGTCATGTGAGGTCTTATTTTTTGCGGGACGAGTTGATGTTTTTAATGGTACCATTTTTGGACAGTGACATTTTTTGATCGCTTTTTATTACGATTTTTGGGAGGTTAGAATGAACAAAAATCATCAATTCATGAATTTCTTTTGGGGGGGCGTTTATATCGTTCCGCGTGTGGTAAAATTGATAATGCAAATTTATTCGTCAGGTCAGTACGATTACAGCGATATCTCATTTATATCATTTATTTATGTTTTGGCGATTTCATACAATAAAAACAATTTTATATAAAAATAATTATTTTTGCATCGCTTTATTCTGCGAGCTATAACTTTTATTTTTTCGCTGATGATGCTGTATGGCGGCTTGTTTTTTTTTGGGACAAGATGACGTTTTCAGCGGTACTATGTTTATTTATATCCGTCTTTTTGATCGCGTGTTATTCCACTTTTTGTTCGGCGGTATGATAAGGCATTGTTTTTTGCCTTTTTTTTTAAGGGGTTCACTAAAGGGGTTAACTAGTGGGACAGTTTTATAGGGCGGGTCGTTATGGACGTGGCGATACCAAAAATGAATTTATTGGGGAATATTTTTTTTTTCTTTATTTAGGAATTATTTTTTTTTTTACACGAGATTTTTATTTTTTTTACTTTGTCCCATCACTCTATATAATTAGATCGCTGATCTGACACTGTGCACAGCACTGTGTCAGATCGGCGATCTCACAGGCAGTGCTGCAGGCTTTCTCAGCGCCTGCTCTCAGCAGGCACTGAGGAAGCCGCCTCAATGCAAGACCCGCGGGTCCATTTCGGATCCGGGGTCCTGCAAGGAGGAAGCCCTCAGAACAGCGCGATCACATCGCGCTGTTCTGAGGGTCTCAGGAAAGCCATTTTCCGAGACCTGTAAAGTCTCCATTTTTGTGATATGGGGCTGGGTGACAGCTTGTTTTTGAACGCCGAGCTGACGTTTTTATTTATACCATTTTGGTGTAGATTCGATCTTTTGGTCACCCATTATTGCATTTTATTGCAATGTAGCGGCGAACAAAAATAAAAAACGTAATTCTTTTTTCCTCGTTACGCCGTTTAGTGATCGGGTTAATTTTTTATACTTATAGATTGGGCGATTCTGAACGCAGCAATACCAAATATGTGCATGTTTGATTTTTTTTATTGTTTTATTTTGAATCAGGCGATTTTAACTTTTATATTTTTAAAAACATTTTTTTTTGCACGCTTCAGTTGTCTCCATGGGAAACTAGAAGCTGCAGTTGACTGATCGCCTTTGCTACACACAGACGATGATCAAATTGCCTGTATGTAACAGAAATGCTAACTTGCCATCAGCGCCGACCACCGGGCGGTGCTCTTAGCAATCCGGCTATGAAAACCATAGAGGTCTGCTGGAGATCTCTGACTGTCATGCCAACCCGTCGGTGACCCGATCACTCCGGTAACCGCAAATTAAATGCTGCTGTCAAGAGATCAACAGCCGCGGGTGGATCGCGAATCCACCCGCGGCTGTTAGAGGCAGATGTCAGCTGTTTTGAACAGCTGACATGTGCCGGGAAAGAAGTGGGCTCAGTGCTGGAGCCCACATCAAAGGGAGGGATTCCAACGTGGGAATATTATTACGCCCAACGTCGGAAAGGGGTTAAATCAGCGGGCGAGGGAGTGGATTATGAGATTTTCCTATCTCCTAATGTTGGAGAGAAATTTATTAACCCCTTACTGCCATCCGACGTACTATCCCGTCCATGGTACCTGGGCCCGTATGACCATGGACGGGATAGTACGTCCCGTGCGATCGGCTGCGCTCCAGGGGGAGCGTAGCCGATCGCGGCCGGGTGTCAGCTGATTATCACAGCTGACACCCGGCACTATGTGTCAGGAGCGGTCACGGACCGCTCCCGGCACATTAACCCCTGGCACACCGCGATCAAACATGATCGCGTTGTACCGGGGGCACAGGGGAGGATCGCGCTGTTCCGAGGGTCCTTCCTCCCTGCAGGACCCCGGATCCAAGATGGCGCCGGGGTCCATCCGGGTCCTGCAGGGAGGCGGCTTCCTCAGTGCCTGCAGAGAGCAGGCACTGAGAAGCCTGCAGCGATGCCAGAGCGATCGCTGGTGTGACAGAGTGCTGTGCACACTGTCACACCAGCGATCTGACCCTATACAGTGATGTCCCACCCTGGGACAAAGTAAAAAAGTTAAAAAAATAACAATAAAAATTATTTAAAAAAATCATAAAAAAAAAAATATTTCCCAATAAATTCATTTTTTCCTGTAAATAAAAAAAACAAAACAATGAAAGTACACATATTTGGTATCGCCCCGTCCGTAACAACCCCCCCTATAAAAATGTCCCACTAGTTAACCCCTTTAGTGAACCTCTTAAAAAAAAAAAAAAAAAAAGCAAAAAATCAATGCTTTATCATCATACCGCCGAACAAAAAGTGGAATAACACGCGATCAAAAAGACGGATATAAATAAACATGGTACTGCTGAAAACGTCATCTTGTCCCGCAAAAAACGAGCCGCCATACAGCATCATCAACGAAAAATAAAAAAAGTTATAGCTCGCAGAATAAAGCGATGCAAAAATAATAATTTTTTTTATATAAAATTGGTTTTATTCTATAAAAGCGCCAAAACATAAAAAAATGATATAAATGAGGTATCGCCATAATCGTACTGACCCGAAGAATAAAACTGCTTTATCAATTTTACCACACGCGGAACGGTATAAACGCCTCCCCCAAAAGAAATTCATGAATTGCTGATTTTTGTTCATTCTAACCTCCCAAAAAGCGATAAAAAAAGTCACATTCTCAAAAATGGTACCAATAAAAACGTCACCTCGTCCCGCAAAAAATAAGACCTCACATGACTCTGTGGGCCAAAATATACAAAAATTATAGCTCTCAAAATGTGGTGATGCAAAAACTATTTTTTGCAATAAAAAGCGTCTTTTAGCGTGATAGCTGCCAATCATAAAAACCCGCTATAAATAGTAAATCAAACCCCCCTTTATTATCCCCTTAGTTAAGGAAAAATAATAAAATTTAAAAAAAAGTATTTATTACCATTTTCCCATTAGGGTTAGGGTTGGTGCTAAAGTTAGGATTAGGGTTAGGGTTGGGATTAGGGTTATGGGTGTGTTAGGGTTAGGTTTGTAGTTAGGGTTGGGACTTGGGTTAGGGGTGTGTTGGGGTTAGGGTTGGAGTTAGAATTGGGAGCTTTCCGCTGTTTAGGCACATCAGGGCTCTCCAAATGTGACATGGCGTCTGATCTCAATTCCAGCCAATTCTGCATTGAAAAAGTCAAATGGTGCTCCTTCACTTCTGAGCTCTGCCATGCGCCCAAACAGTAGTTTACCCCCACATATGGGGTATCAGTGTACTCTGGACCCCAAGAGTTATTGTGCAATTTGTCCTATTTCTTCTGTTACCCTTGGGAAAATAAAAAACTAGGGTAAAAATATCATTTTTTTAAAAAAAAAAATGAATTTTTTGTTTTTACGGCTGTACGTTATAAACTTCTGTGAAGCACTTGGGGCTTCATAGCACTCTCCACACATCTAGATAAGTTCCTTGTGGGGTCTATTTTCCAAAATGGGGTCACTTGTGGGGGTTTCCACTGTTTAGGCGCATCAGGGGCTCTCCAAATGCGACATGACTCCCCCAGACCATTCCATCAAAGTCTGCAATCCAAAACGTCACTACTTCCCTTCCGAGCCCCAACGTGTACCCATACAGTAGTTTTCTCCCACATATTGGGTATCAGCGTACTCATGACAAATTGTACAACAACTTTTGGGGTCCAATTTCTCCTGTTACCCTTGTGAAAATAAAATATTGGGGACGAAAAAATCATTTTTGTAAAAAAAAAAAAAAAAAGATTTTTATTTTATAGCTGTACAGTCATGGCCAAAAGTTTTGAGAATGACACAAATATTATATTTTCACATGATCTGCTGCCCTCTGGTTTTTATGCGTGTTATCACAGACAGAAATATAATAATTACAAACATATGAGTAACAAAAGCTTATATTGACAGTTAGAATGAGTTAATGCAGCAAGTCAATATTTGCAGTGTTGACCCTTCTTCTTCAGGACCTCTGCAATTCTCCCTGGCGTGCTCTCAATCAACTTCTGGACCAAATCCTGACTGATAGCAGTCCATTCTTGCACAATCAATGTGTCATGACCCAGGACGGGGTTTTGTCTTTGCCCCGTCCTGGTCAGACTGGGTTAATGGTTTCAGCCTCTCTCTGGCAGAGGGCGGCTATTTAGTGGAAGCAGTAGACTTTGTAAAAATTAATACCTGTGTCATTCTCAAAACTCTTGGCCATGACCGCACAATAATGCTTATCATCGGACTATAAGATGCACTCCTGCCTCTGCCACAAAAGCTAAAGTAAGGAAAAAGCAGTTCTTCACACCAAGTTCCACCTTTAACAGTATCTTAGAAAATGAAGTAAAGGGTACCTGAGAGTCTGAGTGACATCCACGATGATCACCCAGACTCAGTCGCTTTTTACTGCGGTGATCCTGGACATTGGAAAAAGAACTGCCCCTCCTGCCCACCGACTAACAAGCGACTGAGTCTGGGTGATCATCGTGGAGGTCACTCAGACTCTCAGGTACCCTTTACTTCATTCTCTAAGATACTGTTAAAGGTGGAACTTGGTGTGAAGAACTGCTTTTTCCTTACTTTAGCTTTTGTGGCAGAGGCAGGAGTGCATCTTATAGTCCGATGATAAGCATTATTGTGCGGTCATGGCCAAGAGTTTTGAGAATGACACAGGTATTAATTTTTACAGAGTCTACTGCTTCCACTAAATAGCCGCCCTCTGCCAGAGAGAGGCGGAAACCATTAACCCCAGTCTGACCAGGACGGGCAAAGACAAAACCCCGTCCTGGGTCATGACACAATGCTTTCATTTTGCCAGAATTTTTAGGTTTTTGTTTGTCCACCCGTCTCTTGATGATTGACCACAAGTTCTCAATGGGATTACGATCTGGGGAGTTTCCAGTCCGTGGACCCAAAATCTCTATGTTTTGTTCCCTGAGCCATTTAGTTATCACCTTTGCTTTATGGCAAGGTGCTCCATCATGCTGGAAAAGGCATTGTTGATCGCCAAACTGCTCTTGGAGGGTTGGGAGAAGTTGCTCTTGGAGGACATTCTGGTACCATTCTTTATTCATGGCTGTGTTTTTAGGCAAGACTGTGAGAGAGCCGATTCCCTTGGCTGAGAAGCAACCCCACACATGAATGGTTTCAGGATGCTTAACAGTTGGAATGAGACAAGACTGGTGGTAGCGCTCACCTTGTCTTCTCCGAATGAGGCGTTTTCCTGATGTCCCAAACAATCGAAAAGGGGATTCATCTGAGAAAATAACTTTACCCCAGTCCTCAGCAGTCCACTGCCTGTACCTTTTGCAGAATATCAGTCTGTCCATGATGTTTTTTCTGGAGAAGTGGCTTCTTTGCTGCCCTCCTTGAGACCAGGCCTTGCTCCAAGAGTCTCCGCCTCACAGTGCGTGCAGATGCACTCACACCTGCCTACTGCCATTCCTGAGCAAGCTCTGCACTGCTGGTAGCCCGATCCCGCAGCTGAAACACGTTTAAGAGATGGTCCTGGCACTTGCTGGTCTTTCTTGGGCCCCCTGAAGCCTTTTTGGCAACAATGGAACCTCTCTCCTTGAAGTTCTTGATGATGCGATAGATTGTTGACTGAGGTGCAATCTTTCTAGCTGCGATACTCTTCCCTGTTAGGCCATTTTTGTGCATTGCAATGATGACTACATGTGTTTCTTTAGAGATAACCATGGTTAACAGAAGAGAAACAATGATGCCAAGCACCAGCCTCCTTTTAAAGTGTCCAGTGGTGTCATTCTTACTTAATCATGACAGATTGATCTCCAGCCATGTCCTCATCAACACCCACACCTGTGTTAATGGAGCAATCACTGAAAAGAGGTTAGCTGGTCCTTTTAAGGCAGGGCTGCAATGATGTTGAAATGTGTTTTGGGGATAAAGTTCATTTTCTAGCCAAATATTGACTTTGCAAGTAATTGCTGTTAAGCTGATCACTCTTTATAACATTCTGGAGTATATGCAAATTGCCATTAGAAAAAGTGAAGCAGTAGACTTTGTAAAAATTAATATTTGTGTCATTCTCAAAACTTTTGGCCATGACTGTACGTTATAAACTTCTGTGAAGCACTTCGGGGTTCAAAGTGCTCACCACACATTTAGATAAGTTCCTTGAGGGGTCTAGTTTCCAAAATGGTGTCATTTGTTGGGGTTTCCACTGTTTAGGCAGATCAGGAGCTCTCCAAACACGACATGGCATCCAACCAATTCTGTGTTGAAAAAGTCGAACGGCGCTCCTTCCCTGCCAAACTCTGCCATGCACCTAAACAGTGGTTTACCCCCACATATGGGGTATCAGCGTACTCAGGACAAATTGCACAATAACTTTTGGAGTCTTGTTACCCTTGGGAAAATAAAAATTGGGGTGAAAAGATCATTTTTGTGGAAAAAATATGATTTTTTAATTTTACGGCTCTACGTTATAAACTTGTGTGAAGCACTTGGGGGTTCAAATTGCTCACCAAAGATCTAGATAAGTTCCTTAGGGGTCTAGTTTCCAAAATGGGGTCACTTGTGGGGGGTTTCCACTGTTTAGGCACATCAGGGGCTCTCCAAATGCAACATGGCGTCCAATCTCAATTCCAGCCAATTTTGTTTGGAAAAAGTCAAATGGTGCTCCTTCCATTCTGAGCTCTGCTGTGCGCCCAAACAGTGGTTCCCCCCCACATATGGGGTATCAGCGTACTCAGGACAAATTGGACATCAACTTTTGTGGTACAATTTCTCCTGTTACCCTTGGGAAAATAAAAAATTAGTGACTAAAAGATAATTTTTGTGGGAAAAAAATAGGATTTTTTTATTTTCATGCCCGGGCATTATAAACTTGTGTGAAGCACTTGGGGGTTCAAAGTGCTCACCAAAGATCTAGATAAGCTCCTTAGGGGGTCTAGTTTCCAAAATGGGGTCACTTGTGGGGGGTTTCCACTGTTTAGGCACATCTGGGGCTCCCTAAATCCTGGACCCTCCCTAAATCAAGTGTCTGAGACTGGGATAAAAGGTTTGCCACTATATGTGTGTTATTGAATTTTATATTATTAGGATTTGTACTGTGTTTTTATGATACCTGATGAAGGATATATACTGTATCCGAAACGCGTTGTATCTCCTCCATTTTAACTTATTAAATAAAAAAATATGAAATATCATCTTTGGATGTGAGTCCTGGGAAGCGCTGCCATTCATGGGCTGGATGTGCCTTTCTTGATTTACTCATCCTGTGTGAGCCTGAATCTGGCTCTTTCACTTGGATCCACCCGAGGCAAGCTGCAAGCCCTGTTTATTGAAAAGTATCCCAGAAGGATTTTTGAGGATACACAATCTAAAGCCATATTAGTCTTCTATCAGGTGAGTGCATAAAATTGTAAAGACTATAATATTGTTTTTACGCACTTAGGGCGCCGCGATTTGTCTATTCTTCTCTCCCAAACAGGGTTTTTTTTTTTGTGAAGTACAATATGTCACGAGAAAACAATCTCAGAATCGCGAAGATCCGTTGAAGTGTTCCAGAGTTATAGCCTCATAAAGAGAGTGGTCAGAATTGTAAAAATTGGCCCGGTCATTAACGTGCAAACCACCCTTGGGGGTTAAGGGGTTAAAGAACATTCCAGGACACGGACAGTTAGTTAGCGAATTACAATGTTGTACAGACTAGATTTACTGCAAACAAAAAATGACTCGATTTTCTTGGAATATCATCCCCATACAGGTGACAATCCAGCAGCTGTCAATTGTACACTATAGCTGACAACTTGCTGTAATACAAACTAACAGTGTTGGCACTGTCCATATCTGTTTAACCCCTTAGTTGCTGCTGTCAAAAGAGACTACATCAAATAAATGGTTAATAGATTGTGGGGGCTTATGCTTTAATCTAATTGACACACCGAGACCATGATTGTGTGGTCCTGATGTTTGCCATAGTAGTTCATGTATATATATCCGGAAATATACAATGCACTAAATAAAATTATATGTATAGAATATAAATAATAATTTAAATAATAAGTGCTTATATCACCAGAAAAGACAATTGGATGGTAGACCATCCGAAAATGTGAATAAAGAAAACCCAGGAAATGGAAGGGAATAACCCAGATGAAAGGATAAAGAAACGACCAAAATATATCAAAATAATGCCTTTATTTGTACAAAGAAATGGCTGACAAATTTGCAATAAAACCATGTAAAAATGTTAATACAAAATACGGTAATAAACTAAAAAAACACACCAAACACACCACAAGCTGTGAGTTGAAAAATAAATAAATATACACAACAATAAAATAATAACACTTACAAAGATACTCAAAGTTGTGTATACATATGCTCTTTGTAATAACCAGGTGTATGCACAGATGGTATATATGGCAAAATAATAATATATTATATTATTGTTATACAATATGTGGCACCAAAATAAATGTGAACTAAAACACCCACACCGTAATTAGTGTTTAATGCCCAATGTGAAAAAATGTGTGTATTGAAAAAAATTGAAAAATCATGCATTAATGTGCATGAGCCACACATATACAAAGCAAAATGTACGGAAATAAACTGAGCTAATGGTGTTAATAAAGTGGATCATAACAAAGCACGAAAAAAATATTTTTTGTTTAATACTAATATATAACGGGTGCTAGTGCCCTGAAAATACACAATAAATCAATGAAATGTGCATAAACAGCGTGGTGTGCTAGGGGCGCGTTCTTTTCTCTCCCAGCACACCACGCTGTTTATGCTCCCAGGTAGTAGTTCATTCTTAATATGTGGCACAATGTTTTTGCACAATTATCAGCATTTTCTGTTTGCTGTGTTCAGATTAAGCACATTTCATTGATTTATTGTGTATTTTCAGGGCATTAAACACTAATTACGGTGTGGGTGTTTTAGTTCACATTTATTTTGGTGCCACATATTGTATAACAATAATGTAATATATTATTATTTTGCCATATATACCATCTGTGCATACACCTGGTTATTACAAAGAGCATATGTATACACAACTTTGAGTATCTTTGTAAGTGTTATTATTTTATTGTTGTGTATATTTATTTATTTTTCAACTCACAGCTTGTGGTGTGTTTGGTGTGTTTTTTTAGTTTATTACCGTATTTTGTATTAACATTTTTACATGGTTTTATTGCAAATTTGTCAGCCATTTCTTTGTACAAATAAAGGCATTATTTTGATATATTTTGGTCGTTTCTTTATCCTTTCATCTGGGTTATTCCCTTCCATTTCCTGGGTTTTCTTTATTCATAGTAGTTCATGGCCAAATAGCAGCCTTAGAGTCTCCCGGCTATAGCGGTCAGTACAGACGTTAGCGACATTTAGGTGGTAAACAAACATTTTTTCATTCCTGCTATACCACTTTGCATTAATTTCTGAAAATCACCTGAAGGGTTAATAAACTACCTGACAGCAGTTTTCAATATGTCAGGGGGTGCTGTTTTGAAAATGGTATCACGTTTGGGGTTTTCCAATATATAGGACCCCCAAAGTCACTTCAAACCTGGATAGGTCCCTCAAAAATATACATTTTGTAAATTTCCTTGAAGAAATGAAAAATTACTGCTACATTTTTAAACCTCCTAAAAGGCTAACAAAATAAATTAGCGTTTTAAAAATGGTGCTGATGTAAAGCAGACATGTGGGAAATGTTATTTATTAATGTATTGCTATGGTATGACTATCTGGATTAAAGGGATAATCATTCAAAGTTAAAAAAAATGCAATTTTTTACATTTTTTTACATTTTTGTCAAGTTTCTGATATTTTTTATAAATAAACACAAAACATATCAACCTAAATTTACGTTTATCATAAATTATATTGTGCCACGAAAAAACAGTCTCAAAATCAATGGGATTTGTTGAAGCGTTCGAGAGTTATCACCACATAAAGTGACATTGGTCAGAATTTAAAAAATTGATCCCGTCACTAAGGGGTTAAGCTATTCTCTCAAGTCTTTAAGCTCAAGAGGATGCCATGCAGGAAGAAATATACTGATTCATTTCACAACATATGGAGTGATAGGGTTGCAATATAAAATAAAACCTCCTCTTTTCTTCTCATGCTTATGTCTTGTACCATATTCTACAATTAACAATGTTAATATTGCTGGTAAACTTTACAGCGCATTGCTTCATGACAATATAGCCTGTAATTCCTGGTTGACAAATAAAAATCACTGTGAACGATGACACCAGAGAGATCACGCAGAATCTCTCCGCTGCCACCACATGTGATGAACCCGCACCTTGCCACTCCGCCTGACGTCACTATTACATCAGCGAGATGACGTGGTATGGTCTCCTCACTTGCACCAACGTAAGGTCAGCTTGACGCAGATTAACACACACCCTGTCCACTTGGGTCCAGGGAGGCAAGGGAAGTGTGAGGATGTGGCCCACTCAGTCACTAAAGTGGCACTACACTCGCTCAAAACACTGAAATGCTGAGAGGCCCATTTCACTAGCACTAGTGGAACACAGCACTGCCAGCCAGGTAGGACTGCCACCAGTTCCTTGTTAGATATAAGCCCGGTCCGTTAATGAGATTATATTGGGCCAGAAACCAGTCCCGGTAGCATGGGAAGTTAAACCGAGAAACTAACATCATAATTTGTGTATCGAGATAAGAGCAGCCCAAGGTTAAATTATATATTTAATCACCTTAAGGGCACACTAGACAATACACTATGTATACGAAGGTTACACCTAAACAATGGTCAGATATGCAAATACAGATAATAGTAGGACAAAAGAAATAAGCAGAATATACGTCAATTACCCGGTGATGTTAGATCATGGGTGCGCTGGGCCACAGGGGGCCTTTATCCCCTTTGGGTCACTCACATCCTGCCCTCTGGGTTGAACATAAATTCCCTCCCTTTGCCTCTGCAGCTGCAAACTCCAAAACCTATGAAAGACCATAACTCCTTTCTAAATGGTCCTACAGCAGGGGTTCTGATGCTATCGGATCCAGCCGGGTCCCTGCTACACATTGAGATCAAACACAGCTTTGCTATCTGGTTTCCACTGACTGTTCTATATATCTCCATATCTCTGGGTGTTATAACGGGTTGAGACCCAGCAGGGCGTTCCCCATTTTTTGGGGATCTGAGAAATATACACGATGTACAGCTAGGATGTATAGAATCACCATAACTCCTTACGGAATCACACATGACTTAAGAAAGCAGTTAGACCACATAGTTTGGATCCACATGGCAAGCAAGCCTTTTGTTCTGCTATGAGCTGGCTCAAGGTGCGAGGTCTGTTATTCATAGCCTTTGAGGCTTGACCCCCCTGCTGAGCTAGCTGCACACTGAAGGAGGTCTTATAATTCAATGCCCCATAGGACACAAACGATTGGCATGAAATTATATGTCCAATATTCTTCACAACCACTTTGTCAGATAACTAATGTAACTGGTTACCAGAGTTAGAACCACATATCTCAAAGAAAATAAAACATGAAAAGGAACATTCAAAACACGACAACTTTTTTTTTTCAAACATTTCAGTAAGAGGATATTAGCTTTGTTCATCTGATAGAGATTTTTTTCTGTAGCGTGCACATGAATTTCCGCAATGTGACATGGCAGAGATGTTTTGCAACAACTAAAAAATCTGTTGCAAGTGGATATACCGTATATACTCAAGTATAAGCCGACCCGAGTATAAGCCAACCCCCTAATTTTGCCACAATAAACTGGGAAAACTTACTGACTCTAGTATAAGCCTAGGGTGGAAAATGAGATTATGCCCTATATGCTGCCCATGTATTATGCCCCATAGATGCTCCATAGATTGTGCCCCCATAGATGCTCCATAGATTGTGCCCGCATAGATGATCCATAGATTGTGCCCCCATAGATGATCCATAGATTGTGCCCCCATAGATGCTCCATAGATTGTGCCCCATAGATGCTCCATAGATTGTGCCCCCATAGATGCTCCATAGATTGTGCCCCCATAGATGCTCCATAGATTGTGCCCTCATAGATGCTCCATAGATTGTGCCCCCATAGATTCTCCATAGATTGTGCCTCCATAGATGCTCCATAGATTGTGCCCCCATAGATGATCCATAGATTGTGCCCCCATAGATGATCCATATATTATGCCCCCATAGATTGTGCCCCCATAGATGCTCCACAGATTGTGCCCCCATAGATGCTCCATAGATTGTGCCCCCATTGATGCTCCATAGATTGTGCCCCCATAGATTGTGCCCCCATTGATGCTCCATAGATTGTGCCCCCATAGATTATGCTCCATAGTATAGGCCTCAATTGCTGTTGCAACCGAAAAAAAAAAAAAAGACGGATTTTGGTAAGGACTTACCTGTAAAATCCTTTTCAGCGAAGGAAGGAAAGGAGACACACTAGTTCATAACTAGTGGGTAGGCGGAGCCCAGATAGGATTGACACCTCAGATTAAAAAGGGTGTTGACCGACCCCTCCAGCACTGGCTCCTCCTACTCCAGCTTTCTCCAGTCGTACCCAAGCTTAAGAAAGAGCAATATCACCAGCGGAGCAACATAACCCCTTCTGAAGGACTTGAGAGAAAAATAGAAAAGTACAGGTTATGCATGCATTTGGCAAAGAAAAACCACACAGTTCCAGGTACTACTCACTGAACCTGACTACTGCAATAAGCTGGCAATGCTGGAACAGAGTCGTAGCGCGTCGACCTCAGCTCAGAAAATCGCTATCAGAGAAGGGTCACGCTGCATCTGTAGATATAACAACACACTTCTGCCATGGGAGGGAGCTGTGTCTCCTTTCATTCCTTCGCTGAAAAGGATTTTACAGGTAAGTTCTTACCAAAATCCGTCTTTCAGCTGCAAATGGAAGGAAAGGAGACACACTAGTTCATAACTAGTGAGACGTCCCAAAGCAGTCCAAAAATTAGGGCGGGAAAAAAACCAAAAGAGGCAGAAACCCAACAACCTAGATAAATGCGCAACAGGCGCCAAATACAAGTTAACTAAAACTTAAATTACCGCTGCCTGCAGGACCCTACGTCCTAAGGCCGCATCAGCGGAAGCACTGACGTCCACCTTATAAAACTTTGTAAACGTGTGCACAGAACACCAGGTCGCCGCTCGGCAGAGCTGAGCTGCCGAAGCCCCTTGATGAAAGGCCCACGATGAAGCCACAGCCCTCGTGGAGTGAGCTTGAATCTTAATCGGGCAAGGTTCGCCTTTCAGACGGTAAGCCTCCAAAATGGCCGACCGAATCCAACGAGCTATAGAGTCCTTGGAAGCTCGTTGACCACGCCTGCGACCTGCTGGAATCACAAACAAAGAATCTGACTTCCGAAAACCTTGAGTAACAGACAAATAGAACTTCAAGGCCCGCACTAAATCCAATTTGTGCAAGTCTCGTTCCTTTGCATTCCTCGGGCCCGGGCAAAGTGAGGGCAACACAATATCCTGGTTAACATGAAATCGCGACACCACCTTAGGTAGAAAGTCGCCCCGTGTGCGAAGCACTACCCGATCCGGGTAAAACTCCAGAAAAGGAGGCGAGCAAGAAAGAGCTGCCAACTCAGAAACCCTTCTTAAAGAGGTTACCGCCACTAAGAAGGCAACCTTCCAAGAAAGAAGGGAAAGGCTAGCAGAACCCATAGGCTCAAAAGGCACATGTTGAAGAGCCTCCAAGACAAGGTTGAGCCGCCAAGGAGACACAGGTGCCTTCCGCGGAGGAAACTGACGGGTTACTCCGCGAAAAAAGGAACGCACATCCCTACGCGAAGCGATAGCCTTCCGAAACAGCAAGGACAGGGCAGAAACCTGACCTTTCAGAGTGCTAACTGCTAAACCTTTATACAACCCGTACTGCAGAAGCCAACAGATTGGGAATGGAAAAAATCCTCGGGTTCCTTGAAGACCCCGAACACCACGAAAAGAAGGCTTCCCAAGTCTTGTGATAAATCTTAGTGGTAGCCGGACCTCTGGCAGCTCGCAGAGTGGCAATGACTTCAGCCGAGAAACCTCTACGGGTCAATATTTCGGTCTCAAGAGCCACGCCGTCAAACGCAGAGACTTCAAGTCCGGATGACGAACGGGCCCCTGGGATAACAGGTCCGGACGAAGAGGAAGTGGAAATGGCTGAGCCGCCAAAAGCTACACCAGTGTCGAGAACCACGTCCTCCTTGGCCAATCCGGGGCTATCAACATAGCCGGAATTCTCTCCAGTCTGATCCGAAGCAGCACCAGAGGAAGCAAGGATATCGGCGGAAACACATATATTAGCTCGAAATGGTCCCACGGAGCCACCAGAGCATCCACCGCCACAGCCTTCGGATCCTTGTACCTGGATATGAAGGTGGGTATTTTGGCATTGACCCTGGATGCCATCAAATCCACTTGGGGAGTTCCCCAACGGGAGCACAGCAGTGCAAAAATTTCCGGATGGAGACTCCATTCTCCAGGATCCATCTTCTCGCGACTGAGGAAGTCCGCCGTGGTATTCTGGACTCCTGGAATGTGAATCGCAGAGATGGCTGGAACCCTGGTCTCGGCCCATAGCAGGATCCGAGGCACCTCCATCATGAGCCTGGAGCTCCTCGTCCCGCCTTGATGGTTGATATACGCGACCGCTGTCGCGTTGTCTGTCTGCACTCGAACTGGCAGACCGCTGAAAGGGACCGTCCAGTGTTGGAGGCAAAGGAAAATTGCTCTCAATTCCAGGATGTTGATCGGTAGAACAGACTCTTCCGATGACCATACTCCCTGGATCCAAAGATCGTTCCAGACACCCCCCCAGCCCGTCAGGCTGGCATCGGTGGTTATGACCGACCACCTCGGAGGGAGGAAAGATTTCCCCAGGGATAACGCTCCTGGACGTAACCACCATTCTAGGGATTCTCGCACCCTGCGAGAGATGATGACGCTGCAATCCAGAGAGACTTGCGATCGATCCCAACGACCCAGAATGAGTCTCTGGAGGGCCCTGGAATGAAATTGGGCAAACGGAAGTGCCTCCATGGACGCCACCATCAAACCCAGAAGGCGCATACACTTCCGAAGGGACATTGCTGTCGCAGACTTCATGATCTGTACATGTCGGAGAAGACATGCCCGCTTGTCTGGAGGTAGGGACACCACCGCCCGTACAATGTCGAAATGCATTCCCAAAAATAGGATTGACTGCGACGGTTCCAGAGACGACTTCTCCCAATTGACCAGCCACCCGAAATCCTCCAGGAGATGAAGGGATAGATTGCGAGTCGTCACCGCCTCCTCCTTTGAGGACGCCACAATCAAAAGATCGTCCAGGTAGGGAAAAATCGTAACCCCCTGTCTTCGAAGAATTGCCATGAGAGGCGCCAGAATTTTTGTAAAAACTCTGGGCGCCGAGGCCAAGCCGAATGGCAGAGCCACAAACTGGTAATGGTCCTGACCTATGGCAAAACGAAGGAAGCGCTGGTGAGCCCTTCCGATGGGAACATGCAAATAAGCGTCGCGAATGTCGATTGACACCAAAAAGTCGTTCTGCGACAGGGCTGCCACCACGGAGCGAAGTGACTCCATGCGGAATTTGCGGGTGAGGACATGTCGATTCAATCTTTTGAGATCCAGAATAGGACGAAATTTGTTCTCTTTTTTGGGAACCACAAAAAGATTGGAATAAAATCCTCTTCCCCGGTCCTCCGGCGGTACCGGTATTACCACACCCTTCTGCAGAAGGGAGTCGACCTCTCGCAGCAGAGCGGCAATTAACTCGGGCTCTGACGGTGTGCGAGACTGGCAAAACCTGTCCGGGGGTCGAGAAGAAAACTCTATGAAATAGCCTGCCGACACGACCCACGTTACCAAGGTGTCCGTAACGTGGGAAATCCAAGTCGCTTTGAATTGGAGCAGGCGACCCCCCACTCGAGAGCCCTCGAGTGGAAACCTGGCGTCAGTCCATCTTGGCGGACTTCTTGTCAGCTTCTTGTCTTGACGGAAACTTGATTTCCAGGGAGTGCGGGATTTCTGAGTGAACTTTTTTCCCGAAAAAGAGGGACGACCCGATCCCCAAGAGGACTGACCGAATCGTCCCTTGGATCGAAAGGATCGCAGGCCACTACCGGCACCAGGTCTGCCAGGCGCAGAAGCCATAGCCTTTCGCTGAGGTAAAGCCGCTTCTTTTGTCTTTGCCTTGGCAATCAGCTCTGAGAGGTCAGATCCAAATAACTGACTTCCCTTGTAGGCTAGAGACAGCAAACCTTGTTTTGACACTGCGTCCCCAGTCCACTGTCTAAGCCACAGTGCTCTTCTAATTGTGACCGCCGAAGCTTGCGCCCTGGACAACAGTGATGCAGTATCCAGTCCTGCATCATAGCTATAACAGACTGCAGTCTCCAATAAATCGAGAAGCCCATCTACCTCGGATAACGGAGATCCATTTTGCAACGCCATCCGTATACGGTCCAACCAGCACAGGGAAGCCTTACAAGCACACATGGATCCTAGCACCGCTTTGAATCCATGACCCGAGGCCTCGTAGTTGGATTTCGCCGCCATCTCCGTTTTTCTGTCTAGCGGGTCCTGCAGACTCACCTTCCCTTTAACAGGGAGCAATGAGGATTTACTGAGCTGGGATAAAGGAACATCCACTTCAGGAGAAGAAATCCAATTATCCGTCAATTCCGTAGAGCACGGATATAGTGCCTCAAAAAAACGTGTTCCTTGAAAACGTTTATCTGGACACCGGAGTTCCTTCTCCACTGCTTCATTAAGCTGGCAATGTCGCTCGCGACTTACGGTACTCCTGGTACATCCGAGGCGACTTACCAGGACGTGTAGTTACCTCCTCCGGCAACTGTAACGCCTCTCTCATGGCTTCAATAAAAGCCTCTGTTCGGCCCAAAGAGGCAGAATGTCCCTGCCGATCCTTATCCGAACAGGATAACTCCCCATCTGAATTTGAAGGGGAACCTTGTCCGCATTCCATATCAGAGAGTTCTGATTCGCTATGCGGAAAGGATGATACCGGCCTGTGTCGCTTCCTTCCATGAGAGGATCTAGCTGACACCAAATGACCTAAAAGGTCAGAAAGGCCATCAATAGAGCGAGCAATGGCATCCAATTTGGCATCGCTGTGACCTCCAATTGCTGCGCTTGACGTCGAGGTCTGCGTATCAGATACGCGCGACTGATCCTGAAGCAGATTTGGCACACGGTCCGCACCTTCTGGACCCTGATCCGACATGCCCTCACACAGTATACACTACCGGTCAAAAGTTTAGGGTCACTTAGAAATTTCCTTATTTTTGAAAGAAAAGCAGTTTTTTTCCAATGAAGCTAACATTAAATGATTCAGAAATACACTCTATACAGTGTTAATGTGGTAAATGACTATTCTAGCAGCAAACGTCTAGTTTGTAATGCAATATCTTCATAGGTGTATAGAGGCCCATTTCCAACAACCATCACTCCAGTGTACTTATGGTATTTTGTGTTCGCTAACTGTGTAAGAAGGCTAATAGATGGTTAAAATACCCTTTAAAACCCTTGTGCAAGTATGTTAACACAGCTGAAAACCGTTTGGTTGATTAGAGAAGCTATAAACCTGACCTTCCTTTGAGCTTGTTGAGAATCTGGAGCATTACATTTGTTGGTTCCATTAAACTCTCAAAATGGCCAAAAAAAAAGAACTTTCTTGTGAAACTCGACAGTCTATTCTTGTTCTTAGAAATGAAGGCTATTCCATGCGAAAAATTACCAAGAAACTGAAGAATTCATACAATGGTGTGTAGTACTCCCTTTAGAGGAGTGCACAAACAAGCTCTAACCAGAGAAGAAAGACAAGTGGGAGGTCCCGCTGCACAACTGAGCAACAAGACAAGTACATTAGAGTCTTTAGTTTGAAAAATTGGCGCCTCACAGGTCCTCAACTGGCAGCTTCATTAAACAGTACACATTAAACGCCAGTGTCAACATCTACAGTGAAGAGGCGATTTGGGGATGCTGGCCTTCAGGGCAGATTGGCAAAACAATTTCTCCTGTTACTGTTGGGAAAAAAAATTGGGGACTAAAAAAGTTATTTTTGTGGAAAAAAAATGATTTTTTATTTTCACGGCTCTGCGTTATAAACTTCTGTGAAGAACTTGGGGGTTCAAAGTGCTCACCACACATCTAGATAATTTCCTTGCGGGGTCTAGTTTCCAAAATGGGGTCACTTGTGGGGAGTTTATACTGTTTAGGCACATCAGGGACTCTGCAAACGTAACATGACGCCCGCAGACCATTCCATCAAGTCAGCAATTCAAACGTCACTACTTCCCTTCAGAGCCCCGAAGTGTGCCCATACAGTAGTTTTCTCCCACATATGGGATATCAGCGTACTCAGGACAAATTGGACAACAACTTTTGAGGTCTAATTTCTCCTGTTACCCTTGGGAAAATAAAAAAATTGGGGACTAAAAGATCATGTTTGTGGAAAAAATATGATTTTTTTATTTTCATGGCCCGGCGTTATAAACTTCTGTGTAGCCCTTGGGGGTTCAAAGTGCTCACTACACATCTAGATAAGCTCCTTGGGGGGTCTAGTTTCCAAAATGGGGTCACTTGTGGGGGGTTTCTACTGTTTAGGCACATCAGGGGCTCTGCAAAGGCAACATGACGCCCACAGAACATTCCATCAAGTCTGCATTCCAAAATGGCGCTCCTTCCCTTCTGTGCTCTCCCATGCGCCAAAACAGTGGTTCCCCCCACATATGGGGTACCAGTGTACTCAGGACAAACTGTACAACAACTTTTGTGGTCCAATTTCTCCTGTTACCCTTGTGAAAATAAAAAATTGCGGGTTAAAAAAATCAGTTTTTGAGGAAAAAATTTTTTTATTTTCACGGCTCTGCATTACAAACTTCTGTGAAGCACGTGGGGGTTCAAGGTGCTCACCACACATCTAGTTAAGTTCCTTGAGGGGTCTAGTTTACAAAATGTGGTCACTTGTGGGGGGTTTCTACTGTTTAGGCACATCAGGGGCTCTGCCCGCCCGCAGACCATTCCATCAAGTCGGCATTTCAAAGCGTCACTACATCCCTTCCAAGCCCTGACGTGTGCCCAAACAGTGGTTTTTCCCCACATGTGAGGTACTAGCGTACTTAGGACAAATTAGACAACAACTTTTGGGGTCCAATTTCTCCTGTAACCATTGTGAAAATAAAAAATATGGGGCTAAATAATTTTTTGAGAAAAAAAAATGATTTTTTATTTTCACGGCTCTGCGTTATAAAGTTTTGTGAAGCACCTGGGGGTTCAAAGTGCTCACTGTGCATCTGCATAAGTTTCTTAGGGGGTCTAGTTTCCAAAATGGGGTCATTTGTGGGGGAGCTCCAAAGTTTAGGCATACAGGGGCTCTCCAAACATGACATGGTGTCCGCTAACGACTGGAGCTAATTTTCCATTCAAAAAGTCAAATGGCGCTCCTTCCCTTCTGAGCCCTGCCGTGCGCCCAAACAGTGGTTTATGACCACATATGAGGTATCGGTGTACTCAGGAGAAATTGCCCAACAAATTTTAGGATCCAATTTATACTGTTGCCCATGTGAAAATGAAAAAACTGAGGCTAAAAGAAAATTTTTGTGAAAAAAAAAGTACTTTCTTTTTTTTACGGATCAATTTGTGAAGCACCTGGGGGTTCAAAGTGCTCACTCTGCATCTAGATAAGTTCCTTGGGGGGTCTAGTTTCCAAAATGGGGTCACTTGTGGGGGAGCTCCAATGTTTAGGCACACAGGGACTCTCCAAATGCGACATGGCAACCGCTAAATATTCCAGCATATTTTCCATTCAAAAAGTCAAATGGCGCTCCTTCCCTTCTGAGCCCTGCCGTGCGCCCAAACAGTGGTTTATGACCACATATGAGGTATCGGTGTACTCAGGAGAAATTGCCCAACAAATTTTAGGATCCATTTTATCCTGTTGCCCATGTGAAAATGAAAAAACTGAGGCTAAAAGAAAATTTTTGTGAAAAAAAAGTACTTTCTTTTTTTTACGGATCAATTTGTGAAGCACCTGGGGGTTCAAAGTGCTCACTCTGCATCTAGATAAGTTCCTTAGGGCATCTAGTTTCCAAAATGGGGTCACTTGTGGGGGAGCTCCAATGTTTAAGCACACAGGGACTCTCCAAATGCGACATGGCAACCGCTAAATATTCCAGCATATTTTCCATTCAAAAAGTCAAATGGCGCTCCTTCCCTTCTGAGCCCTGCCGTGCGCCCAAACAGTGGTTTATGACCACATATGAGGTATCTGTGTACTCAGGAGAAATTGCCCAACAAATTTTAGGGTCCATTTTATCCTGATGCCCATGCAAAAATGAAAAAATTGATGCTAAAAGAAAAATTTTGTTGGAAAAATTAAAATGTCCATTTTTTCCTTCCACGTTGCTTTAGTTCCTGTGAAGCACCTGAAGGGTTAATAATCTTCTTGAATGTAGTTTTGAGTAGCTTGAGGGGTGCAGTTTTTATAATGGTGTCACTTTTGGGTATTTTCTGCCATATAGACCCCTCAAAGTGACTTCAAATGTGAGGTGGTCCCTAAAAAAAATGGTTTTGTAAATTTTGCTGTAAAAATGAGAAATCGCTGGTCAACTTTTAACCCTTATAACTTCCTAACAAAAAAAAATGTTGTTCCCAAAATTGTGCTGATGTAAAGTAGACATGTGGGAAATGTTATTTATTAACTATTTTGTGTCACATAACTCTCTGGTTTAACAGAATAAAAATTCAAAATTTGAAAATTGCGAAATTTTCAAAATTTTGGCCAAAGTTCAATTTTTTTCACAAATAAACGCAAAAATACGGATTTTTGTGTTACTCACCGTAAAATCCTTTTCTCCGAGACGCTCATTGGGGGACACAGGACTGTGGGTGTATGCTACTGCCACTAGGAGGCTGACACTAAGTAAACATAAAAAAAGGTTAGCTCCTCCTCCGCCGTATACACCTCAGCACTGGCCACAGGCAAATCCAGTTTAGTGCAAAAAGCAGTAGGAGGCTAAAATAAATCAGAGTTAACACAGATACAGCATATCCAGAAGAAAAAACTGCTGATACAGATTAATCAGAGAATAGAGTTAACTCAAAAACAAAGCCATCCGGCTATTAGGGAGGGAGCTGTGTCCCCCAATGAGCGTCTCGGAGAAAAGGATTTTACGGTGAGTAACACAAAAATCCGTATTTCTCCTTCGTCTCATTGGGGGACACAGGACTGTGGGACGTCCCAAAGCAGTCCCTTGGGTGGGAAACCGACTCCACAGTGTAGTTTATAATCAAGCATTGCTTATAGGTGCGCAACCGCGCCCTGAAGAATCCTTCTACCCAGACTGGCATCCGCAGAAGTCTGGGTATGGACATTATAATGCTTGGAAAAGGTATGCAGACTGGACCAGGTTGCTGCCTTACAAACCTGTTCCACCGAAGCCTGATGTCGAAGGGCCCAGGAGGCACCCACCGCTCTGGTGGAGTGAGCCTTGATCCCTGCGGGAACCACCGCGCCTCTGATGCGGTAAGCCTCCTGAATGGCTAACCGAATCCACCTAGCCAAGGTTGATTTAGAAGCAGCAAGTCCCTTCCTGCGACCTTCAGGGAGGACAAACAGCGTGTCCGTCTGTCGAAAGGACGCCGTCCGAGATACATATCTCCTGAGTGCTCTCACCAGATCCAGCGTATGGAGAGCCTTCTCCACTCGGTGCGTCGGAGCTGGGCAAAATGAGGGCAAAACAATGTCCTCATTAATATGAAATGAGGACACGACCTTAGGCAAAAAAGGTGGTGTTGGTCTGAGCACCACCTTATCCTGATGGAAAAGTAAGTACGGAGCTCGACAAGACAGTGCAGCCAGCTCCGAAACCCGCCTTATGGATGTTATGGCTACCAAAAACACCACTTTCCAGGAAAGAAATGACAGAGAAACCTCCTGCAAAGGTTCAAAAGGAGACTCCTGCAGGACTCCCAGGACTAGATTGAGATCCCAAACATCTAAGGGAGCCTTGTAGGGGGGAACTATATGGACAACCCCCTGAATAAAGGTCCTAACTTGAAAATTAGACGCGATCCTTCGCTGAAAAAGCACTGATAAGGCTGATATCTGGCGTCTAAGCGTACTTGGTGCTAGACCTGAATCTAGGCCTGCCTGGAGAAATGACAGAATGTTTGGAATTGAAAACCGAAGCGGGGAACAATCATGTTCCCTGCACCAAGTAAAAAAGACCTTCCAAGTCCCGTGGTAGATGCGAGCCGAAACAGGCTTTCGGGCGCTAGCCATCGTCGCGGCGACTTTTTTAGAGAATCCAGCCCTGGTCAGGATCCAAGATTCAACGGCCAAGCCGTCAAACACAGGACCGCTGAGTTCTGGTGGTAAACTGGGCCTTGAGAGAGAAGGTCCGCGCGCTCTGGCAGTCGCCAGGGTGCGTCGGCGAGCAATTGTACCAGCTCCGCGTACCATGGGCGACGTGGCCAATCTGGAGCGATTAATATCGCTGGGACTCCTTCTAACCTGATCTTTCTGATCACCCTTGGGAGCAGAGCTATTGGTGGAAACAAGTATGGAAGATGAAACTGATTCCATGGTAGAACCAGGGCATCTACTGCAATTGCCTGCGGATCCCGGTACCGGGAAACAAAGTTGGGCACTTTGGCATTTATCTTGGAAGCCATCAGGTCCACATCTGGGGTTCCCCAGCGTCGGCATATCTGCTGAAAAACCTCGGGATGTAGAGACCATTCCCCTGACGCTATGCCGTGACGGCTGAGAAAATCTGCTGCCCAGTTTTCCTCGCCCGGTATGTGGACTGCTGAAATCACAGAGTGATTTTCCTCTGCCCAGGTCAGAATCTGTTTTACCTCGTGCATGGCCGCCCTGCTGCGGGTACCTCCCTGATGGTTTATGTATGCCACCGCCGTGGCATTGTCCGATTGTATTCGGACTGGGCGGCCCGCCAGATGCTGGTGAAAATGCCTCAAAGCCAGCCGAACCGCTCGGATCTCTAAAATATTGATCGGGAGGGTCGATTCTTGCTGAGACCAAACTCCCTGAGCTGTGTGGTGACGAAACACTGCTCCCCATCCGAGAAGGCTGGCGTCCGTTGTGACTACCAACCAAAAATTTGGAGGAAACAAACGACCCTGTCGAAGAGTGGTGTCCCTCGTCCACCACGTAAGCGTCTGTCTGATCTGCAGGGACAGACGACACCGCAGATTGAGGGAGTAAGGGCTCCCGTCCCATACTGCCAAGAGTGCATGTTGAAGGGGGCGAAGATGAAACTGGGCAAACGGAATAGCCTCGATTGCCGCCACCATCCTTCCTAGGACCCTCATGCAAAACCGGATGGTGTGAGGAATAGGTTGGCGAAGTATCCGTACCTCTTGGCGGAGAACTAAGGCCTTGTCCTGAGGAAGAATTATCAACCCCTGAGCGGTGTCGAAATTCATCCCTAAAAAGGTGATCTTCCGAGATGGCACGGGAGATGACTTCTTCATATTCACCAGCCACCCCAAACGAGCAAGGGTGTCTAACGTAATGTTGACACTTTCCTCGCAGGTCTGAAAAGACGGCCCCTTGATGAGGAGGTCGTCTAAGTAAGGCAGGATGACTATCCCCCTGGAGTGCAAAATGGACACAACAGCAGCCATGACCTTTGTGAACACCCTGGGGGCTGTGGCTAGCCCGAATGGCAGGGCTGCGAACTGAAAATGAAGTTTGTCGATGGCAAACCGAAGAAACCTTTGATGAGGGGGAAATATGGGAATGTGAAGATAGGCATCCTGGATGTCTATTGATGCTAGAAATTCCCCTCTTTCCATGGCTGCAATGACTGAACGGAGAGATTCCATTCGGAAATGCCGAATTTTGACAAACCGGTTCAATCGCTTTAGATCTAGAATAGGCCTTACGGTACCATCCTTCTTGGGTACAATGAACAGGTTGGAATAAAATCCCTGACCTCTTTCGACCTCTGGTACAGGTACGACAACCCCGCTGTGCCGAAGAGACTCGACCGCCTTGAATAAGGCACGACCTCGAGACCCCTCCTTGGGAAGGCGCGAGGGAAAAAAGCGATTTGGGGGAAGGCTGGTAAATTCTATTTTGTACCCCGTGGAGACTAACTCCCTGACCCACTCGTCGTGAGTCACTGATAGCCAAGTGGGACGAAACCAGAGTAAGCGGCCGCCTACCCTGGAAAAATTGACCGGATTTTGCCTCCAGTCATTCGTCCGAATATCTTTGGGGTTTGGACCCTCTGGATCTTGGCTGATAAGATCTCCCTCTTCCCAGAGGATTGGTCCTGTAGGTGACCTGGCGATCTTTGGCCTGATTAGGCCGACCTGAGCCGCTGGAGGTGGCTGGCATGGCCCAGCCTGGGTTACGAAAGGCCCTAAAACGAGGCTGAGGTTGTCGACGAAAAGGTTGTTTAATCCTTTGCTGAGGAAGGAAATTGCTCTTCCCTCCCGTTGCATCAGATATGAGCTGATCCAGTCTCTCGCCAAATAACCGACCACTCTGATATGGTAAAGATGTAAGCGACTTCTTTGAGGTTGAATCTGCTCGCCAAGTTCTCAGCCATAAGGATCTTCTAATGGCAATTG